>CM048822.1:31137304-31838579 GCA_026586065.1 Dioscorea zingiberensis | reverse complement strand
TCGATGTTGATCAAAGTCAATACTTCACCCCGAGACCCTAAACGCCATCATATTTCAATTCCACTACGTATTATGAGGTAGCTCAGCCTTTACAGAATTTTTCCATTTACTTGGGCCTATAAGACCGAGAGTTATTCATCGATTTTCCCGTAGAGCACCCCTTCACTGATTATTGGAGACAGTATCCCGAAATGGCCACCATCGACCAAGAAGGCCACGACTATTTGATCCGGTCCAACAGCTACATCCAGTGCTCTCATGAGCAGATTCTATTGTGGAGGGATGACAAAGACAAGCCACGCTAATCGGGGATTGATTTACGGCTATATACAAAGACGACTGAGAGAGTCCCAATCCAACCTCGATCACATCATTGCGAACTATATCACCGCTGTGGGTTCATTCATGAAGTTGAGGGTGATTTCACTAGGCCCCTATATCACAAGCATTCTTTCACGGTATGAGTTTTCTTTAGCCCTATCCCAGAGCACACAGGCTTCACGCTATATCCCCTAGTGGCTTTTCAACTCTTAAGTCGATCGGACTTATCATAGGCACACCACAGTGGATATGTCATCATGGGGAAAGTGTAGAAAGGGATCCCATGGAGGACGAGGTGGGAGGTACCAAATTTCAAAGACCATTCCCCTAGAGGGCACATCCTTGTTATTCTCGACCTCCTCAAAGCTCGAGCTACCAACAAATCATCCAAATGTAATGAGGCTTATCTGTGGGCAAGATACGATCTTGCAGAGATCACTTGCACATCTGTCTTACAAACAGAGGCTCAAGGGGAGCAGAGCGTATTGATCTCGAGGACATTATAGCATCTCTCTACGCCATACCAACATACGGACCAATCCATGAGCAGCCATGATGGACGCCGGTTAGATTTTATATATGCTCCTAAAGTGTAGAGGATCTCCCTACCCCACTTTGCCTCTACTCATACCTTCTTTGCTTCACCACATGCTTAACCGAAGTCTATTTTCCATTGCTCGGGACCTACACTCATCTCTAGCAATATTTGTAGTACCAGCCTATGGCACTCCACACGCCAATTCTCGTTGTTTCCACAGTAGATACCACCTTGAGTGAACTTATTGGGATTTGTATCACATCTTTTCTAGTTAGCAAGGGCTTTTAATGCTTCTATTTTTTGTTATTTGTTATTCCATTTTAATTCAGTTGAGAATTTCTTTCTATTATACTTCCTTTTCTTATGGGGTTCTCGTTTTGATATCCTTCATGCTTGCGTGGATTATATCTAAACTGCTCAATGGTAGTCTCCTGTAATTACTCAAGCAATGGACACACTCCCAACATTACCGGGGAGGTTTCGGTTTACCCATCTCTTTATTTTATTATGTTCTAATCATCTTTATGATTTATTGTTTGCATTGAGAACAATGCATAATTTTTATGTGTGGGGATGGGTACACATGTGTAGCTATGAACTTCATTACATATATAATTCATTGCAAACCTTTAAGTGTGGGGATAGTATTCAATTAATTTATTAAAAATATTTACATATATACATGCTTAGTGTATAGCAAATTTTTTTATTTTTCATATGAATGATCTTGGACACTTAGAGAAAATATTTATGACTATTATATATTCTCTAGTGATATTGGATAACACATGATTATGTATCTTTGATTTAGACTGTTAAGTATTGTCCTAAATAGCTCCAAGAGTTTTCGTGGCACTAGTCAAACTTATAGCCATTTGCAAGTAGAGTTTTAATAGTGGATAATTTTTGTACATAGAGACTATGAAAATAAAGACCAAGAAAGTGTTCCTCTACTCTTGGTGATGAAGTAAGCTCGGGTTTTTAGCTCCTGATCAGATTATCTCTCAAGCTGAATATCACTTATGAGCATGAGCGCGTATATGTAGAGTTGTAATCATCTGAGTAGTTGGGTGTTCTGGTGACTGTCTAGCATGTGCATCCCTCAGAAAAGGAGATTTACACTCTATGTTAATCTTTTGTCACCCGAAAAGTCGAATCCCTTAGGGATACCCAACCTGGATTTATATGGAAAAAAAGAGAAAAGTGAATAATTGAAAAGAAAAGAAAAGAAAGAAAGTTTATATTCTTAAAGGGCTAGATGTTTTGTACTAGAGGCCACAAGGAACCTCTAGAGTCCACTGAGGGTGTGCTTGCACTTCTAAAACTCGGGAACATGGTAAGTGTTTGCCCAAAGACTCGAGTGCAAGCACTCAAGCCTCCCAAGACGCTAAAGCCGCATATGGCCAGTAAGTAATAACCGTGAGTACCGGTCAAAATCCCAAGTGAACTGTATGCATTTCTTATGCTTGAAGAAGTGAACGAAAACTAGATAAAACGTATGTATTAAGTGAGTGCTGATGTAAAGTGTGTGTTTTGTAATAAACTTATATCTGAAAGCGAGTTGGTGTTCGAATGTATGATTTAATTAGAAGGGTAATTTCTCGCAGGGAAGGACTAGGGGTTGTAAGGGATACTAGATTTGTATAGGATTTTCTCTAAGGATTGCTATACTCCATTGAAGATAGAAGTGGGTGTATGTGTGATTAGTTATGTGCTTATGTGCACCCGTGCATCATACAAGACCTTATGTCTAATCTATCATGCACCATGTCCATATGTCTATGGTACAAACGCATGCATTATAGGACAACAACTACTCACAACCGAGGAAGTGCCTACCCTAATGTCTCAAATGATAAGCCACAAATGGTGTCACGCTGCCCACCCAATTCCTCTATTCTACTCACAAGTCTAGATGTCTCATAGAACTTGGAGTTGATATTACTCAATGTCTTTCAACAATTGAGGGTTACAAAGAATAGATTCAAAGGCACATCCATACAATGAAATAAAAGCAATCCAAAGATAGTTAATATCAAATCATAGCATCTAATACAACTCTAGATGAAGAGTTTAAGCTCCCATTGTCATTGAAACATTAACAACAATGAGAACTAGTAAACAAACATCCATATGCTCCATATATATATATGTTAATGGATATATTTGGTAAAGACGCTGCTGTTATCACTCCTTAAATGGTCATCTATCATACATTGGCGACTATGTCCCTTGGCCGCAAGGCACATCACCAAATATCCCGGCATATAATTCCTGCTCGCAAATAAAATGAGGGTTCAATCCTACAAACAAGTCCATTGGTTTGAATTATAGCAACCTTTCTTATCCACAAGGCGTAAGGATCTCATAAGGTGCTATAGCCACCTAGGGAAGAAAATATCTAACGCCTCACAAATGGAGTAGATCTTATCCACTTGACTCTTCCAAAGAGGGCGATATTTTCTACTTACCTATGTAGCACCTACGTAGTAGGCGTATATTTTCTTACCACCTTTAGAAGATATTTACTCACCGCCTTTACTCACCTCTTACTTACTTAAAATTTTACCCATGCTTCTTCCTAAACCGCCTTTAAACCCGCTATAAAAGAAGGGCAAATGGTAGAAAGAAAAGGGAGAGAGAAAAATCATTACACACTCATGTCTAAGACTTCCTTCTCACAAGCTTTCGACTTAAGCATCGGAGTTAAATCCGGGCATAAAGGCCCAATTCATTCCTCCCTTCTCCTTTCAGCGCATTCTCCCCAAAGCAAAGAGTCGATAATTTCAATCGAATTCCAAAGCGCCTCCTTGCATTCCTTATTGAGAAGGAGAAGTTGGAAGTAAGCCCACACCAACTATAAATTTCAACCGCTTGTCCAAGGCTAAGACCAGATCACGAGACAACAAGAGCTGCAAAGCGTGAGGGGGACCGCTTTTGACATCAACAAATTTCTTTCCTGTGGGGACCCTTACAAAAAGCCAAAATGATTACTACCGTAAGATCAAAACGTAATCCAAGAACAAGGAGCACCTAGCAACTCTCAAGGACCTCAGAAGTCCGGGAGGCATGAGGAGATTCCTGGCTTCTGGACAATCCACTTTATCTTACCTCCATCGGAAAATCCTTCGCATCTCACCCCTCGAATCCATCCCGAGTTTTATCTTTAACATACAAAGATTAATTAGAGCAGCTTAGCTCAAGTCGCTCATACTTTGACTCATCCGGCCACTTCCTCCCACACAACTCCACCAAATGTGCCAAATTCCTACAGCCAATTCCAAAGCAAAGGGAGGACAAGGACTTGCACTCCATGGAGAAAGAAGGGAGAGAACCGCCTTCAATCTAGTTCGTAACCTCCCTCCATTCAACGCCGAGAGCAAGTCGGCACAAGAAATGTAATTGCATAAGAAATCGTAACGGAATAGTCCATCCGCTTCCTACCAAGGATGAGGGTAGAGAGACAAGATCCCTCTCGACAAAATAGAAATCCAATCTGCATGTTCTCACCTATATGCTCACCCTTTATCAAGGAAATATTAGAGGAGCAAGTTCTCCGATAGTTTCCGACCACCTCGCTATGATTGCATATGAAGGCAAAAACAAACTGGCCTCGGCCACTCTTTAAAGTCCTTCCTGGCCAAAGATGCCGCCTGAATTACCGACGCCAGATGTGCCGAAGCTTTTCCTACTACTTTAGAGGGAAAAGCCGCAAGACCTGGTTTGTCGATTTTTTCATCTAGCACTCCATTCCTTCGCTTCAAGTTCTAGTGCATCGCTTTTAGCTTATTTTGCTAATTACTCAAAGCAAAAAGAAAACTCCATCTATCCTTATGCGCTGCTAAGCAAATAGGGAAACACTCCAAGCCTATTTAAATCGCTTTTATAGACGAAGCCGCAAATGTTATGGACCTTATTCCGCTGGATGGCTATGACTATCCTCGATGGAGGGTTTGCATAGAATCCTCTTTCGCTTTTTTCCCTCACTTTGATCTTAAAACCATCCTCGGCCTCATAATCCATGCCCAAAAGTATATCAATTCCTCATGAAATTTATACCTATGCTGGGAAGAGGGAGGTTCGACGCGCCTCCGCGGAAATCCGTAAAGGAAAAGCCCATCAAAATGTCAACGTAAGGCCCACGTAAATCCGAACGGAGGGAGGATCGTAAGTAAGGATCGCAAGGGTGAGAATAGAGGTCCTGAAAACTTCCACACGCCACAAATACATATGCTACAACCTAGAGAATCTTCAAAAGAGGGAAAATTGTCAAATCGATCACCATACCCCACTAAATCGTGCACTAAAAAGCCATATTCTTATGCAAATACTGTGATCAACAACTCTTGACATGGCGAGAACTCGCAAAGAATTCCAACGACGAAAAGAGAACAAAGAAAAGATATTGCAAATTTCATCAAGCTTAGGGACATGATACGTAAAAATGCACCCATTTGATGAACACCATAGAAGATGTCGTTAGAAGGGGATAACCGGAGCAAGATATCAACATTGAGGTCCAAGAGGAGCCAAAACTCACAAAATTTTGAAGAAAGAAAAAAGGGAGATGGTCTGATTTATTAGCGGTGGTCCTAGGTGTGGTCGGCGAAAGTTCCGCCTTCCAAAAAGCCACGCCTGAATGGTGGGAGTGGCGCAGGAAACATAAGCGCCATAAAGGTCTCGCCTATGACCCCATCATTTTATGACAACGATGTCGAGGGTTCACACCCTCATGACGCATGCCTTGGTCATCGCCATCATGGTTTCCAAAATTTCCAAATGAAAAGAGTTCTAGTAGACAAGTTGGAAGTTCAAGAGACATTCTTTCTTGAGTTTCAAAGAATGAGGTAATGCATGCGCATGTAAGGAATGATCACGCTGCCGCTACAATAGGAAATTCGCCAAGATCATCAATCCATGCGACAACAAATTTTCTAGTTGTACTGTCAGGCTTCAAGTGACAATGTAATTCTTGGTAAGCCAACCCTTAACGCCTTGAAAGCAATAATTTCCACTTATCATCTTCTCCTCAAATTTCCCACCGAGAGTGGTAGTAGAGAAGTAAGAGGGGATCAACCCTTGGCACAAAGATCATATATGTTTCAACTCTCAAAGGAAAAGTTCTAAATAAAGGCAAAACAAGAGTTTCTCGGAGGCCATGTTGATCAACAAAATAGCCGAATCCGGGAAGATGAAAACTCCTACCCATACCAGCTTGAAGAATTGCTTACAAAATTCCCCTAGACACAACTAGAGTGGAGCTGCATCTATGGCGCGTATTGGTGCGGATTTGACAATAGCAATGCCAAGAAAATCTCATGGCGCATTAAGAACAAATTCTCGACCCTTCGCTTAGTCATCAAGACATGCCAGCGTGAAAGTATGGAAGTCATTGAACACCGCCTCGTTGATCACTGCTCAAGCCCGGCCAAACAAAAAGGAGGGATTCCTACCGTAAAGCAGCGTATGGTCAGCAGAAGAAGAAGTATCAACCCTTTTGAAGGCTCGGATTTATCCGGAGAGGTAAATTACCCCGACTTGTTGGCTAATGTGGTTCTAGTAAAAAGCCGGCCGGAAAAAAACGTGGAGAATGTGTGCGTGGATTTCACGGACCTAAATAAAGCTTCTTGTCCAAAAAGATTCATTCCCTCTACCTTCAATTGATGGTTTGGTTGATTCCACCTACAGGTATGAGATGCTGAGTTTCTTAGATGCCTTTTCAGGCTACAATCTAATCCGAATGGCCAAAGACAATGAAGAAAAAACATCCTTCATCACAAACAAAGGAACTTATTGCTATAAGGTGATGCCATTCGGTCTAAAGAATGCCGGAGCCACCTTCCAAAGGCTCATAAATACAGTCTTCAAGGAGCAAATTGGCAGAAATGTTGAAGCTTATGTGGATGACATCCTAGTGAAGAGCCGAAAAGCTGATGAGCACTTGACGGATCACAAGAGGCCTTTCAGTCGCTTCGGACTTACAACATACGCCTAAATCCGAACAAGTATGCTTTTGGTGCCTGATCAGGGAAATTTCTCGGATTTATATTAACTCAAAGAGGAATAGAAGCAAATCCGGAAAAGGTCAAAGCCATCCTTGATATGGGATCACCTAAAAGCCTTCAAGAGGTACAACGGCTTAATGGATGCCTAGCCGCTCTTGGGAGATTTATCTCTAAAGCCGGAGAGAAAAACCTCCCACTCTTCCAAGCTCCATGTAAAAGCACAACAAAATGGAGTAGATGTAAGAATGTGAGAAAGCCTTCGTGGAGCTTAAAGATTATCTCCAATTGCCTCAATTTCTAGCTAAGCCGCAAGTGGGGAAGAACTCTACATCTACTTGGCCGCCTCCTCGAGCGGCCAACAGTAGTTCTTTGAGAGAAGACAATGGAGTTCAAAAGCCGCTTTATTATACAAGTAGGATCCTTAACGACAAGGAATCAAGGTATCTACCACTTGAAAATTGGCTTTCGCTCCGTCACATCCGCACGTAGATTGAGGCCATATTTTCGTGCTCACAAAGTAATAGTATCGACTCGACCAAATTCTTAAAGCAAGTCCTTCATAAGCCCGAAAATTTCGGACTTTTAGCCAAGTGGGTAATAGAATTAGGTGAGTTTGATCTCACTTATAAAACCCCGAACGGCAATCAAGGCTCAAGTGCTAGTGCATTTTATTGTCGAGTTGACCATTCCCATGGAGGGGATGAACTCCGCCACAGACCCGTAAGAAAACCCAAGCATCCCATGGTCCTTATATGTTGACGGATCAAGAATTGAAGAAAAGTCGGCCGGCTTCGCCCTTTATTCTCCTTCTAAATGGAAAATTGCGACATGCTGCTCAAGTTCCAATTCCGAGCACCAATAATGAGGCCAATATGAAGCCTCTCATCGCAGGATTACGTTTGGCCCGGGGCTCAATTCAACATCCGCATGTATATTCCGACTCACCCTCGCATGAGAGTTCCCTTCCTTGATTGCAAACGCCACTAAGTTCCAAGAAAGAATCTATGTGTTAATAAGTGGTTCTCATGGGGTTGTCCTTCAAACCGTGAGTGTTCCCTGCATCATGAATCATGTTAGGATCAATGCCAGTGTACTCGTGGTTCTCAATTGCTATACTCGGATCGCCATCCTAAATGACCTTAGTTGGAATCCTCTCGTGCATTGCTTACGTACCTATATGCAAGAGCCACACACTCAAAAAGATTTAATTTTGAATTCACAAATAATCTATTACTTACAAAGCACACTTTGTCAAGCCAAACTAAAAGAAATTTGTCCGCTCCTCAAGCAACGGCGCCAAAAACTTGTTTGCCCAAAGACTCGAAAGTGTAAGCACTCAAGCCTCCTCCGCGACGCTAAAGCCGCATCGCGTCAGTAATAACCGGTGAGTACCGGGCCTAAATCCCAAGGGAACGTGACGCATTTCTTATGCTTGAAGAAGTGAACGAAAAACTAGATAAAACGTATGTATTATGAATGTTGATGTAAAGTGTGTGTTTTGTAATAAACTTATGTCGAAAGTGTGAGTTGGTGTTCGAATGCATGATGATTTAATTAGAAGGGTAATTTCTCAGAGGAAGGACTAGGGTTGTAGAGGATACTAGATTTGTATAGGATTTTTCTCTAAGGATCAAGCTATACTCCATTGAAGATAGAAGTGGTGTATGTGTGATTAGTTATGTGCTCAGGCACTCCGTGCATCGCATAAGACCTTATGTCTAACGATCATGCACCGATGTCCATATGTCTATGGTACAAATGATGCATTATAGGACAACAACTAATCACAACCGAGGAAGTGCCTACCCCGATGTCTCAGTTGATAAGTTTCACAACGTGTCACTAATCATTCCACCCAATTCCTCTATTCTACTCACAAGTCTAGATGTCTCATAGAACTTGAGTTGATATTACTCAATGTCTTTCAAACAATTGAGGGTTACAAAGAATAGATTCAAAGGCACATCCATACAATGAAATAAAAAGCAATCCAAAGATAGTTAATATCAAATCATAGCATCCAATACAACCCTAGATGAAGAGTTTAAGCTCCCATTGTCATTGAAACATTAACAACAATGAGAACTAGTAAACAAACATCCATATACTCATATATATATACCTTCTAGACCTTTATCTCATGATTTTCACCGCCCCCTAACCAAGATGATCCAACCCTAGCTTTCTCTCGCTTTATAGCTCAGAGTCGCATATCACATGTGATGATTGCAAATATCGCTGATAGACGCCGCTGATGTCCTCCGGGACATCGCGATCCGATATGTAAGCTTCTAAGTGCCCCTGCATCATCAAGACATCGCTGATGCTCATTTTCATTTATGACATCGCTGATGTTCCCAGAGAACATCGCGATCCGATAAACTTTGATTTTAAGCCAGATTCTTCTAGACATCGCGATGTCTCGCACTCACATCGCTGATGTTGACCTTTGATATGCTCAAATAGACCTGTTGTAATACATTTCATTTGCTTTAGTATTTATCTTCACAAACAGGTGTAAAATATCATAAAAATACATATCAGGTCATTCGCACAATAGATAACGGAATTTAGAGCAAATATATAATTGATTCGATTATAAACTCTCATTTTCACTCTAAATTCCCCAATAATTACTTGGTAGAATAGCTCATATTCGAGAGCTATCAGTAAGTGGAGTGAAACTCTTATCTAGAGCTATGCTAAAATGTGTCATGAGATTAACCTAAGTCCGAGGTGTTGAAATAGGAAAATACACATGCAAATGGTGAATGCTTTGAGTAGAACAAAATGGAAATACTTTATAGCCTGAGGTTGAACGTTTCTCATGTTCTGAAATTTTATTTCTTTGTTCGCTTGTGGACAAGCAAACGTTTAAGTGTGGGGATATTTGTTATAAGCGTTGAATTGATCATATTTTTATACCATACGTTTTGCGTCTGATTTCGAGTATTGTCTGCCCATTGGTATTTAATTTGTGTTAATTCTTATTTACAGGATACTAGAGAGCTTTGAGGGCAAAATGGAAATAACGCTGCACAAATCGAAGCAAAGCTCCAATTTATCAAGCCGCCCCGCCATCCTTGCGCCCGCACGCACCCATATGAATGTTCTGAATGCATACCCCAGTTTTTACATAAAGCGATACTACCTAGCGTGCGCCCAGATCACCGAGCGCACGGGCCTAGAGATGTGGCGTGCGGGCAGTGACACTAAGATGTGACCGCCGCACGGCTCAGACGCATTGCGTAATCTTGACTTGACCCGATTTTATGCTGATTTGAATCCAGATTTAGCATATTTTGATACCATGAATGTAAATTAACGTGAAACCTATAAATAGCTAATTTTCCAAGTTCCACCCATTGCTTGGAACTTGGAAAATCATCATCTCTTGGAGGGTCCCACCATTGCTAAGCATCATGGAGATTAGGGCATCATTGAAGAGCTTGAAGCAAGGAGGTGACGGCAAGTGTTGAAGGGTATTTCCACATACACCACCAACGGTCCTCGCAAGTGATAGAGGGAAGGGCGTCTTATCTTATGTTTTCTTTCTTTCTCTTTAATCTTGTGATGGATTGTGTTCCCCTTTGATGGGGAACTAACTTGTTAGATACCTTGGCATAAAGAACCTCCGGATTTATGTTTAACTTTGCTCTTATGGATTTCTATATTTGAATGAATATTTTAATGTTTTGAGAAACTATTGGATGTAATGTATGGTATTGATGCTGCTACGCTATGACAACACTAAGTGTCAATCTAGATCTACAAGGGTGTAGACAATTAACACTCCCTCTATATACATACAGATCTTCTTCAAAAGGTGGGGGTTGTGAATATGCCGAGAGATCGGGTATTTATGCGAGAGACTCCTTTAGATTGATTATTCCCACAACTCTTCCAAGATGAATATTCCGTAGAACGTTAATGTAATAATGAAATTAGGTTAGTAACTCACCTCTAATTTAAGAGTGTTAAAGCATTGTAGGAATTCTTGGAGCATAAAACCAATATTTACTAATTAGAAATCCATACTTGCCCCAATTTATGAATATCCTAGGGGATTTATTGCCCGAAAGTATCTCCCTTTTATGATTGATTGTCATTACTACTTTCATCAAGTTGGTCTCAAGCCATTTTAGTTTTAGAAATTAGATTAAGATCTCATCAACTTTTGAATAAGCTAGGTTGCATAGCTTAGATAGAATTAGCGACGAGGTCTCTCTCGGGTTCAACATCCGACTTTCATAGTCCACTTTACTACTTGGTACTACCCATGCACTTATGTGTATAAGCTTAAGCATTAGGCTCACAATATCAGTTGTAATTTATTTTGACTCCCTGGTGGCCGGCCTCCACCTTCCCTTTGCCCGAATATTACAAAAAGTTTTAAAATTCTTTAAACTAAGTCCTTCCTAGCCCTTAATTCATGGAGAAAATTTACATTTTGTTGTAGTCTTCCAAAGATTTGGTAATTAGCCAACCCCTAGAGACTTTTTGTCTTTTATTCTCCATTAGGTCTCACCCCTCGGACGAGGCCGGTATTATTTTGCAGCCCGCCATAATGCATCCTTTCTAGTCCCGGGTTGGTCTTCCATTCACGACATTGGAAAGATAAGTTCTTTCTTATGCTTTATAAATCCCACCTTCGAGATTCCCGACCTCTTGTGGTATCCCAAACTTAAAAGCCAGTTCTTGTTTAAATAGATGGCTAAGGAGAAGAGATAGCCGGAAACTCTCCAGGGTTTTCTTAGGATCCCACTTGACCGGCTTCTCATCCCAAAGAACCTCTCGAAGCTCACGGGCTTTTCCTAGCAAAAGTGTAGGAAGTCATGGGTTTTGTCCCAAGATCAAGGCTATGACATCCGACTAATTTGCTATATTCCCTTTGGCGCAGTGTTCGTGATGTACATCGAGGAGTTGATGGGCTCTCGTGATCGATGATATCCAAGCCTATGAGGTTAGTATGATGGCTCGTGATCAAGGATAGAGAGATCCTCACGAGGACATGCCGAGAGGTTAAATCCTCCCGCGGCTAACCCATCCGAGGTCATTCCCTGCCTCCTGCATCATAAGCCCCTCCAAAAAAAAAAAGGAGAAGAAGTCAAAAGAGGGTGATCAAGAGGAAAGAAGCCGGGGAGTCTAGCCTCCCAAGAAGAAAGCTCCAGTGGTTCCTCTTCCGTAGCACCACGAGTCCATCTCTCCCCAAGCTTCACGGATAGAGGAGAAAGGGGGGTCCATGTCCTTCAGCCATGATGAGATTTCCGCAAGTGCACGGATGGTGATCAAGTAGTAGGTGGACTATTAGAGTGGAAATGTCGAACCCGTAGGGAATAGATTACTAGTGTAAGCTAAATTTCTATTATCTAGTCCTATCAAGGATTTGGTGGTTTTTGTCTCTAAATCTAATTAATTAAAAGATTGGAGACGAACTTTGGAAATCAAGAATTAATTAAGAGAAAGCTATAGTATGAGATAGAGATACTTGAGCATGAGTTCCATTTCGATTTAAATCTAAGGATACCTAAAGAAATCTATGAGGACGATTGGAGATGCTTGTGCCAAGAGTTCCTAAATTATATCCAATCCCTCTCCCAAGGTGATTGGATAACTAATCTACTCGGATTGTCTTAAGCTCAAGGGAACCAATATCTTGGAAGGATTAAGTGGATTAAATCTTATTAAAGAGTCGCCTCCTTCAAGCACCCTAATCCCTCGGCATACTTACAACCCTCTCTAATGGAGCATGTTTCTAATACAAGGAGGCACTAGCTCTAGCCCTTGTATCGCACCTAAGTAATCTCACGCAAGATCCCGCAAATGTAGAGAGATCACAATCAATACAAAACATCCAATAGATACTCAAGCATAGATCCAATCAATCAAAACATAGAAATCAATATATCATTAATGCAACATCCAAAGGTTTCTCATACCCAATTATCTATAAGATTAGTTCCCCATTAATGGAGAACTCCAATCCAAACAAACAAGAATACAATCTAAAATAGACATGATAGAGAATAGCGTTGACAGCTCTATAAGATTGATCCCTTCTCTATCTCCTTTCTTCTCTCTCTCTCCAAGATTAGGGGAGAAGACCCCCAATCCCTAATCTCAATGATCAACCCTCTCCAAAGCCCACCTCCCCCTCCTAAACCCTAAAGTCTCCTATTTATACCTCAGCTTAGGATTTTGGGAGTTACAATGACGCTTGTAACCCTGCTTGGGTCCATATTATAAGGGAGGGTTACGACATACCGGCTCATATATGGGCCGTATACGGGCCTGTATGAAGATCAGTGCCACATATATGGTCGTATAACAGTTAGTATGCGGTGCAAGGTCGAGTATACTTGCTATTATACGGCCACCATATGACACCCTGTATGAATTCATACTGGGTGTATACCATTCTGTGGAGGGTCGATGTGTAGGCCGCTTCACTCGCAAGTAGCATATGGTCATATGCTCCCCGTGATGCTTTCCCTGCTTGCTCTAGAATAGCACCTGCTCGCCCCTTTTTCACCTTAAAATGCTTCCTTTAATCCGGAGTGGCTTCTATATGCCCTGTTTACAAAATGTGAAGTTTTTTAAGGACGAGAGGGCCATAATTCATCAAAATGAGATGAAAAACATATAAGAAAATGATATGAATATATGCTCATATGAACACTCATCAAATATCTCCACACTTAAGCACTTGCTTGTCCTCAAGCAAATAAAACCATTAAAATGAAAGAATTGATAAGTGCTTGACCTCTCACTATAATATAATTGGTTCTACCATATCCCAAGCTCACCATCCAAAAATGCACTCTCCTATTTCCATACCGGGACCTAGGTTACATCTTGTATTTTGGTTTCTCACGGCCCTAGATGACCATCTTCACCCCACATACCATGTTCCAAAGTCCTCGCAAGATAAGCATTCCCTCAATGGACTCTAGAAGATTCTGGAGGCCCTAAACTTCAACACAACCAACCCTCTGTTGAGTAAATAATGGATAAGTTCGAGAAACTTCAAGCTATGTACACACAAAACCGTTTTTTTTTTACGGGTAGGGCATCCCTAATGGATCTGACTTTCCTCAAGTATAAAGATCATTGTAGAGTTGAGGCCCTATTTTCTTCAGGATACACATGTTGTTTAGGCACAAGAGCACCTTATTACTAAGAGGGTTACAACTCTACCTAGATGATTCATACATAGAAGTGATTTTCGAATTGAGGAGTACCCTGATTAGGGGCTGGGACCCTAAACCACTTCATCACAACAAGAAGCGGAACACTATCTTTATTATTGTAGCAACTCAACTACTATGTACATGCTATTTTATTCTTCTCTTACTTGTCCACTAGGTTATGTTATGAAGGGTTAGAGGCTCAACTTGTGCCACGGATCCTCTTGAAGCCATTCAGAGTAATGCTTATTAATTAAGGTCAATAAAACATGGCAATGGGTTATCTATTGTTACTAGAAATTTTGAACTCTACAAGGATTGTCTCTAGATGTTTACAGTATGTCATAGGAGAATTCGAAAAAATTTGGGTGATAAGATGGTGCACTAAGAATAGAGTCAATCAATACATTCTCTAACAATGCCATCATCGGTGTATGCCAAAAAATGCTCACCGTAAGTGGATAGGTGGCCACCCATCTCCACACTTAGAATGGTGCATTGTTCTCAATGTACGTAATCAAGCTCAAGTAAAATCCAGAAAAGAGTAAAAAGCATGGAGAAAGGTAAATTGAGACTACCCCGGTGAGATGATGACAACCATTGTGGTTGAGGATTTGATCGTGTAGAATTTTACCGGGGTATCTCTTTTCTTGTGTGAATCAAGAAAGGAAGAGAGATCATCATAACTCCAAGACAAATCAAGAGAATAAAATCTACAGAAAGGATAAGTAGAGGATGAGATTAGCAGAGAGAACCCTTACTAAAAGTGCACAATACCTAAGTGTCTGAAAATATAATAAAATAAACACAAGTGCAGATAAAATATCTCAATCGTCCGTGTGTGCTGCTTATCGGATGCCGGTGCTGCTGGTGTAGTAGATAGTGTTGAGGAGTCCACGGGTGCCGATGATGATGCCATAACTACTCTACTAATTGCCATGACGGTGAATGCGCAAGTGAGTGTAATAATTTCATCATCCCCTTCATCGTCTTCAATGGGTAGGCGTGGGCGTTCCATTCGAGGTGGTGTTGATGGTGAGGCAACCCGAAAGTGTTGATGGGGAAGTATTAATGGTATCCCCACGCGCAGGTTGTTCTGACCAATGGAGTGTTTGCTATTTTGAAAATTAGGCTTCACTAGCGTGACTGCAAAGAGAATACTCAAGAGCATATTAGTGCATTGAAAAGAGGGAGGAGATACAGGTGAACAATTGCATGCATACAGGCCCTATACAGGGCGTATGGTAGGCCGTATACCCTTGGATTTCGCTTAATGTAAATGCGGGAAAGTATATGGCCCAGTATATGGCCTTATAAACCCCTCAGATAGTGGTACCTAGATTGTATATGTGCCAAGATAAAGCCATATGCATGCCCGTATAAACCTTTACAATTTAAGCTCATGCAAAGAACTCCTCTATACGGGCCAATCAGATGGGCCATATAAAACCCCTGTATGGTCTTCTTGTGGACGCCTATACGACCCGTGATATGGTCAGATATCCTTCTCAGATAAGACTGGGTTGGCTTGTAAAGCCAACACCAAAGGTCTTTTTTGGTTGTCGCGACATAGCCTAACAAGAATTATCAATATGGGTACTCATGAAAGTGCAAAATAGCATGATGAGTTTAATGATGCAAAATGCAGAGTGAGACACATCATCATGTTATTCCAAACAACTCTAACTAACACAATATAAGATTCAAACAAAAGAAGACTTTCCAAGACTTTGGGTTACCTCCCAAGAAGCGCTTTGTTTAACGCCATTAGCTTGACGCATTCTAGAGTTACCTTATGGGGCTCATACATATGACAAAGCATCAATCAGCTCCTCTAGTAAAGCACTTACAAAACAAAATCCTACCCAAGTTGGTATAGATAGAACAAGTTTTTGCCTTTATACCTGGGTTATCCTCATATGGTGATTGAGCTGAAGGATTAGTGGTTACCCCTTTCTTCTTCACCTTTCTCTAAGTATATCCACCAAATATGAGTGTTAGCTCCTTCAACTTTGTCCTTCTTTGCCTTTGGGGAAAACCTTGATGTTCTAGAGATGTTTAAAAGCTCTTTTGGACCCTCATTCAATTCTTCCACAAATTGGCACATTGGTTCAGTTTGCAGTACGTCTTCCATGCAATCGGCAGGTATTTTATCAACGTCATTGACACAATATGATGTGTTATCATGATCCATGGTGTGTCACATTGCTTCTGGGAGCTTGAACACTACTTCTTGGTCCCCTACTTAAAGTGCCAATCTTCCGTGAGCATGGTCTTCCAATGCTTGAGCCGTGGCTAAGAAAAGACGACAGAGTATAATGGGTACATCAACATTTTTTTCAACATCGAGAAGTACAAAATCGGTCATGAAGAAAAATTGATTAATCTGGATGAGCACATATTCGGCTAGCCTCTTGGGGCGTCTCATGGATCTATCAGCATGCTGAAGTGTCATCCCAGTTGGCTTTCATTCAGCAAGACCCAGCTTCATACATAATTTGTATGGCATCACATTAATGCTCGAACCCGAAGTTCGCCAATGGCTTCTTTGTGATCCCTTCACCAAGTATTCATGGGACGCATTTAAGCTCCCCGTCTTTCGGGCTTCTTAAGTGTACTCTTGTTGCAACACCGCAGAGCATTGTGCATTTAATGTGATGGCACCCACATCTTCCAATTTCGCCTTGTTGGATAGGAGCTCCTTCATGAACTTATCATATTTGGGCATTTGGGATAGGACATCCACCAATAGTAAATCGATGTGTAATTGTTTCACCATGCTCAGGAATTTTCCAAATTAAACATCTTCTTTATCCCTTCCCGAAGTCTCTGCTGATATGGGATTTGAGGTTGATATGCGGGTACAGGTGGCTGCTCTACAACTTTTTCCTTCTCTTTTTGCTGCCCATAAGAATTTCCCATCAGTTCTACTTCTTAAACATCCACGGTGCTCTCGACTGGAGATGTTGCAATGGGTAACTCCATTTCTTTGCCACTTATTAAAGTAATGGCTTTGCAATGCTCGCGGGGGTTTTCTTCGGTATTCCCTCGGAGGCTACCTTGTGGCCTCTCGGTTTTGTTCTTGGCTATTTGTCCCATTTGATTCTCCAAACCTTGGAATGAAGCTTGCAAATTCCTAATTGCCATGTTAGTATCCTACATAAATTTTGCTAGTTGATCTTCCAGGTTGGGGTTTCTCTCTTGTGGTGGTCTCGGAGTTGGTTGAAATCCCGGGGGATATTGCCAGCTTGAGGGTTTCCATATGATAGGAGCGTGATGTTCCATTTTTGGAGGTACGGCCGATATTGTCCCTCAAGTATTCTTGGTGCATTTCCCATGTATTGCACATGCTCCATACGGGTTGTTTCTATGCTTACAATTGGACATCTTGATACTTCATGCCCTCCCCCACATGTGGTGCAAAACATCACTGAAACAGGGGTTGAACTACCACCAAGCTGTGATTGGGTTCTTCTTGGTTAATGTATCCAGCTTTTCAGCAAGAGTAGTATCTATAGAAGTGGGGTCCTCCATTGATCCCACAAGTTTGACTTGTTTATCCCTCGTGGACCAATAGGCTTCATTTTCGACTATGTATTCAAATAACTTTTCACATCTTGGGATACTTGTTACTCAACCACCCTCCCCGTGGCACAATCTACAAGTTGCCTATTGATGTTGTCCAACCCATTATAAAAAGTGCTTAACCTTGTTGCAAGGGTCTCGCCATGTTGTGGACAACGCAGGAAGAAGCTCTCTAAACCTTTCTATAACCTTCTAAAATGTTTCAGCCCCATTTTGCTTGAAAGTATTGATCTCGGATCGGAGCTTTGCGGCCTTGCTAGGTGGGAAGTAGCGGCCAAGAAACTTTTCAAGCATGCCTGCCCATGTGTGAATAGAACTGGGGGGGAAGTGAAGTGAGGCAACTATAAGCTCCCCCTCTCAAACTCTATGGGAAGAGTCGCAATCTAATGGCTTCATCGGGGACCCCATTCGGTTTGTATATGTTGCAAATCGGAAGAAACTTTGCTATGTGGGCATGAGGGTCTTCTTCATCTGGTCTTCCATCAAATTGAGCTGAATTTTTGAGCATATTCATCATGGTGTTCTTGATCTCAAAGGTGTTGATGTTGACATTCAGGGGGTGGATGGTGAATTCTTACCCAGTGTATTGAGATCTCTCGTACTCAGCCAATATATGCCTTCTTTCTGCCAGGATGGGCACTTCTTCAGTATCCGTGCCAATCTCAACTGCGGATCGAAGTTTTTGATTCAAGAGGGGCTCGAAGGTGGTTCCTCTATCCCTCTCAACCTTCGATGAAGAGTTCTTTCAATCTCACTATCTCTTCCAAGTAGACTCTTGAAGTTTTGACGGGTCATGAAACGATTCCTCGCAAGTAGAGATGGTGAGAAAAGTGAGTATCCAAAAAATCAAAAGAAAGTAAAGGAAACAAAAAAGGAAAATAAATAACTAAAATAATAAAATCCTAGCCTAACTAGTAATTCTACTCCTCGGCAACGGTGCCAAAAATTTGATGAGATTTCCATAAGTTCATGGATCATAATCAAGTTGTAAGTGGGCTATCAGAGTAGAGTGTCGAACCCACAAGGAATAGATTACTAGTGTAAACTAAACTTCTATTATCTAGTCTTATCAAAGATTTGGTGGTTTTTGAGTCTAAATCGAGAATTAATTAAGAGAAAACTATAGCATACGGGTCGAGATAGTGTGGTCTCTGATGCGATGCAACCGCAAGTATACGGGTCGTAACAAGTAATAGAGTGGATTTGAAAGTCGGGTTATCGATCCTCAGGGAGATGGAAGTACTAGTACCCACTATTCATCTACTATCTAGTCTGTCCAAAGGTGGTTGATTATGCTAATTCTAAACTAATCAATTGAAAATACAAACAAAGGAATCGACTTACTCTTAAGGTTAAAAAACCATAAAAGGGGAATGCTTGGACAATTGAATCCCCCTTAGAATTCTAAAAGATGAATGCTACTCTCTAGCTTGACATTTGGTTGATCCTTGGCCAAGGGTTCCTATTGTGCTTTCGCTCTCTCTCTCGAGGTGAGTTACTAATCCTAGTGTCCTTACTGATGATGTTCTAGGGATCCTAATTCTTGGAGGGATTATGGGAATAATACATCTAAAGGACTCGCTCTCCTTAGTACCTGGGTTCCGGGTATACTCACAATCCCCTCTATTGGAATGGTCTACACACGGGGAGGCGTTTGCTTCTTCCCTTATATGGACTACAAAAATCCCTTCGGGCTCTTGCAACGTAGAGGGATTAACAAATATTAAAACATCCAATAGACACAATGAAATTCAACCAAACAATCAAAGATGGAGAGATAACATTAATTAAAATATTTCCAAGGGTTCATCAATCATTTAAGCATCTACAAGGTTAGCCCTCTATGAAAGGGGGGCAACAATACAAAACCAAGATGAAGACAAACAAGGAAATCATAATCAATAACTAATGAAAGCACCATTGATGGCTTCCTTGATCCTCTTCCAATGGTTTCCCCTCTTCTTGCTCCATTAGTTTCAAGATGAAGAGCTCCAAGCTTTCCCCAAGGTTAGCCTCTTTCCCCAAGCTGCTTCCACTCTCCTAAACCCTCATTAGTCTGCTTTTATGCCTCTAGGGTTTTTAGGGGTGAGATTTACCAATTTTCCCCCTTCTAAATATATAGATTCGCTGAAATTTATGACGTACGGGCTCAGATATACGGAGTATATCGTAGCCTCAGAGTAATGAGCCAACAACCTCCATATATGTGCCCTCAGATATATGGACATATATCAGGCCTTATATAGGCCAGCCACCTCCATACGGTTTATCATACGGGCCACATACTGGCCCGTATTCTCTTCAAGTGCCACTATACCTACCATATGTCGCCTAAAGGTAAATGCCCGTGATGGGCCCTTTCCGGGTGCTCTGAGATCCCGATTTCTCTCGAAATGCTTTCTTTCCTCCATGGTCCTGGTATTCTTCCCTGTTGATCAGAATGAACACATTTTAAGTATCAGTGGGCAAAGAATCTTCAAAATTACATTCCAAGCATATAAGAATATGATATAAAATTATGCTCAAATGAACACTTATCAAACATCTCCATACTTAAAGTTTTGCTTGTCCCCATGCAAAGAGAAGGAATCAACAAAAGAAAATATAAGTGTTCATCTTCTTGGCCATTAAATATATGGCTCAACTCTTTTCATGTTTATCACCTATATGCTTTGTTCTCCTATTTCCACGCCCGGGCTTAAATAGATCTCATGCAAGATGTCATTATAGTCCTAGACAAAGCTTATTCACTCCACATGCCATGTTAAAAAAAAAAAACTTTGCAAGACAAATACAAATTCAATGGACTCTAGAGGGTTCTCTAGGCCCTATGATCAGTGAGATCCCCTCAGATTAGATAAGTGGCAGACAAATAGGAAGACAAAACCCTTTCTTCTTTTTTTTTTGTTTTTTTTTTGGGTAGGGAATCCCTAATGGATCCGACTTTCCTGTATTAAAGACCAATGTAGAGTGTAGTTCCTCCTCTTCGCAGAGTGCTTATGCTGATTACGCACTAGAGCACTTATCTACCAAGATGTTTACAACTCTACATTTGTGTTCATGCTAAGTAATGATTTTTCAAATTGAGGGACACTCTTATAGGGAGCTAGAACCTCAAACTACTTCATCAAACTAAGCAGTGGAACACTGTCTTTATTTCTTTGCGACTATTATGCACACCTATTTTATTCTCTCCCTACTTGTCCACTAGGTCATATTATGAGGGGTTAATGAATTGTGTTAGTGCCATGAGATCTCTTGGAGCCATTGAAAAATGTGTTAGCTATTAAAGTACAAAGAACATGGCAATGGGTTATCTATTATCTCTAGAGATCATAAGTGTCACAGAGGTGTTCTTTAAATGCCCATGTATGCTTCATTGGAGAGTTTAACAAAATTATGTGCTAAAATGGTGCCCTAGAAATAAAGTTTGCCAACATGTTTACTTAAGGCCTTTGTTGACTCCATGCTAGTCATGAAAAATTTAAAAATGGGAAAAATTATGAAAAACCTTGTGGTTTCACGGATTTGCAAACCGTGACCAAGGTATTTTTTCAAAATTATAACGCGGTGGTTTCCGCTAACAAAAATAAGAAAAACGTCAACGGTGTGAACTTCTGCTGAGTTGGCAGGGGTAATTTTGTCAAAGCGCATAAAAACTTGATGTGGCATAAATATTTGATTAAATGTTAAAATGGAATGCTGATGTGGCAAAACTTTTAAATAAATAACAACATAATAACATCATTAATTATATTAATTAATAACATAATTATGATTATTACACTAATGACAATATAATTAAAACAAAATAAACCCTAGCCCTAATTCACCAATCTCTCCGTCGCCACCGCCTTCTCATCCTCCTTCTCCACCTCAGGTGAACTAAAATAACACATTAAAAAGCACAACTTACTCACTTAATTGTCAATCTCCACACCAAATTCAAATCATCTTCAAAGCATAATCCACCAAATCAAGACTTTGAACAAAATCAAAACAAAAGCACAAACAAAATCAACGCGAATCTCAAGGCCCTCTCCCTCACAAGTTCCATCGTATTAAACTCCTCCTAGTGGCTCTCCTTGTGCTCATCTCCGGCCGCTAATTCTTCTTTGTCCCGGGCGGGCGATGATGCCCAAACCCTAATCATCCAACCCGAAAGAGAAGGTCTCATTGATTTCCTCTTCGTGTTTGGCTCGACCGCTTCTTAGTGAGGATCTCCATCTGTTTGGAGGGGTTTTCGAAGGGAAGAAGGGAGATTTAGGGGTGGATCTGCTATTTGGAATGGTCACCGGAGAGAGGAGTTTGTGTTACTAGAGAGAGGATTTGTGGGATTTAAAATTTTTAAATAAAATAATTTGTTTTTTATGCCACGTCATGTCTTTTAAGTGATTTGACAAAATTACCCTCGCCAACTCGCCAGGTTAACGCCGCTCACGCTTTTCCCCATTTTGTTAGCTGGGGTAACTACATCGTAATAACTTCAAAAAATTCTTCTCATTACAAGTTTGCAAATCTGAAACCACAAGATTTTTTCATAATTTTCCCTTTAAAAATTTGCAAACAAATTTCACTAATAGCTACCATCTCCACACTTAAAGTTTTGCTATTTGTACATTGTCCTCGTGATAATGCTAATAATTTCAAAGTTAAATATGCATGGAGAAAGTTGAACTAAGATTTCCTGTTAATTTGGTGCTCCAATCGGCTTCCATGAAGTTAGTGCTTGGCGCCTATCGGGAATGTTGATACAAGTTCCATCTCTACAAATCAAGGGAAAGATCACCATGATTCCATAAAAAGAATGGCAAATGTAAAGGAGCCCATAGAAAATAAATAGAAGGATAAGTGTAGGTATGCATGCCCTTGCTAGCCATACACCTGCAAGTGTAAAAATAAAGTCATAGGTTCAACAAAAATGAAAGAAAAAGTGAACAAGGAAATAAAGTTTCATAACACATTGAAAATAAATGTCTAAGTCCTCAAGTACCACCATCCGGCCGGGTGCCTCGTGTCGCCTGGGGGTCCCCGCAAGGGAGAAAGAGCGAATGCTGGATGCCCACGGATGAAGAAAGACAGCTCCGTGAACTAGTCGCCCAAGCGACGCTGCCCGCGGAGGATCGCGGTCTTGGGTGACGCTAATGTCTATGATCCGCCTTCCTCCAACGGCTCGAATCCGCCCCGCCGCTAAAGATGGGAGCTCGCCACGGGAGATGGTATGCGTCAAGTCCTTCCGAAGTTGGATTCCTCATCATCCTCGTAAATCACGCCGCCTCGCCGACCAGTGTGTAGCGGCTCCCGGAGTGCTTGATGAGCTCCATTTGGCACAAAGTGCTCATCCCTAAGCCGGTCATACGCTGCAGTCACTCCATGCCCTCCGTCTTCTCCTCGAGGCCCATACGAGTGATAAGGCGTGTAATGTAGGGCCCCGCAGTGATGGTTTTCAATCGGGTGTGGGTCCCCTGATGCACCAATTAGTCGGCGAGTACGTATCCTAAATGGATAGGTACCCGCTCGAATATGCTGTAGATAACTGGATCACTCATGCAGGATTCATTGCGGTTCCCATGGCGTCCCCCGAGCTGGAGCCAGTAGCACATCGTTGTGATGATGTCCTCGCAGAAAGAAGTGAGGAGGAGAGTGTGGAAGGCGTCTCTATCGTAGAATCCCAAGGAGCATCGAGAAGCCGGATGTAGCTCGTGGTCTTCTCTCCCCAAGAGTCAAATGAGATCGCCAAGGGAGGGCTCCTCGGATGGCACCCCGTCGGCCTCAAATGTGCTCATGACCTCTAGAGTCGCCTCAAGGAAGGACTCGCTGTTGATGGCTTAAACCCTTATCCCATCCACCAACAACTAACATGCTTTGTACTTTGTCCGCAATCCCAAGCTCGGTGGCCACTCCCCAATCGGGATGTACCGCGATTCACCCATAGGGCTTAGCGGCCAACCTTTGGTAGTACTGAAGAAGCGCCCTCTTCAAATTACGGTGTGGTGGAGGAGTCTTCCCTGTCCTTCGCTTCTTGGATTCTATTACTTTCCCTACATGTCTACGTAACAATTGAAGCAAGCTAGTGCTAATGGGAGTATTAAAGAGGTTAACCAAACAAAAATTTGCGCACTACGTTCTTTGATGGGCCCTATACCGCATCTATACGAAAGGTATACCTACTATATGACTCCACCGGGTGCCATACTGGTTCTCTATAATGGGCCGTGATATTAGCCCGTATGGGTACACCCGAGGGTCATACTGGTCGATATAATAGCCAGATAGCGCTCAAGCGGTGTCACCCCCAACGGGCGATACAACCCCATTCACATGTCATTCAATTCGCATTTATCTTCCTAAAATCTAAACATGCATTAAATCAATACATTCACATAGAAATTTGACATAAAAAGGCATATAATCATCTCAAATTCATTCAACATACATTCATTCAATCCCTAGGGTTCTAAACATGATGGTAATGGATAAAATTGATAAATCAAAGCATTAGAGATCATACCTAGAGGGAATGAGTGCACAAATCAAGAGTATAGGTTGCGTTGATGAAGAGAGGACTCGAATCGATGTGGAGGAGAGTGGAGTCAACTAGGGTAAGGAAATGGAAAGATCACCCTTTATAACACCTAAATCTCACCGTGATAATGAGCCCGTGATATGGGCTTTATATCAGCCGGTATACTTCATTGGACGGGTCATATGGTTTTATATACGAAGCCGTATAACAGCCCAGATACTCCCATCGGAGGGTCCATACGCACCGTATGATAGGTCAGATGACACTCGAAATGGGCCTCGGATTTGGCTTATGTAGCTAATCCAGACACCATTTGAATCCTCCTCGCTTCCTAATGACAAATATGAATCTAGGCAATGAATAGATCGACAACCAGCAAGATGGTACAATATACTATGAAATCGGACATGAAACATCTCATTCATTTATTCCAAACACATGCAATCTAACTAATCTAAAGAAATTATAACTAAAGAAAATTTCTAGGACTTGGGTTGTCTCCCAAGAAGCTTTTGTTTACCGCCACTAGCTTTTACATACCTTCACCTTACCTCATAAAGGTTCCAATACCTTGAAGCTTTCATTGGCTCCTCCCATAAAGTTTGCATTCTGGTATAGATTGAGCCGATGGCCGTTTACCTTGAATGTACCCCTCTCATGGTGATGAATTTCCACTACACCGTGAGGGTGGACCTTGGTGATGGTGAAAGGCCCAGACCACCTAGATCGCAACTTTCCTGGGAAAAGTTTGATTCTTGAGTTGAATAACAACACATGATCTCCTTCCCTAAATTATTTGTGATGCTTTAATCTTTGATCATGATACTTCTTGACTCGCTCTTTGTGTAATCTTGAATTTTCATATGCAAACAAACTCCATTCTTCGAGTTATTCAATTGAAGCTTCCATTCAGCGCCAACGAGTGAGGTATTAAAATTCAAGAGTTTGGTTGCCCAATAAGCCTTGTGCTCAAGTTCTATCGGTAAATGACATGCTTTGCCATAGACAAGCCTATAGGGGATACTACCAATTGGTGCTTTATATGCGGTGCAATAGGCCCAAAGTGCATTATTCAATTTATCGCCCAAATTCTTCCGGGATTATGTGCATAATCGGCTCAAGGATCTTCTTCAGTTTTTTGTTGGATACTTCAACTTGATCGCTTGTTTGGGGGTGATATGGAGTAGAGGTGTGGTGGAATACATTGTATTACATTAGGATCTTAGTAAATTGAGCAATACAAAAATGTGTCCCTCGATTACTAATGATGGCACTTGGGGTCCCGGAACGAGAAAACATTCTTTTGAGGAATCCGACAACTCCCCTTGCATCACTAGTGGGTAAGGCTTGTGCTTCTACCCATTTGGAGACATAATCCACTGCCACTAAGATAAATCTATTTCTGCGAGAGGTAGGGAATGGCCACATAAAATCAATTCCCCAAACATCAAATACTTCGCACACTTGAACCGATTTCTGTGGCATCTCATCTCGCTTAGATATATTGCCAAATCGTTGACACCTATCATAAGATTTGACATATCCTTATGCATTCTGGAATAAGGTTGGCCAATAAAACCCTGCATCGAGAATTTTCCTTGCTGTTTTATTTGCACTATAATGCCCACTCCGCAGTCCTGGGTGAACAACAATGCTCCGTAATTAATTTCAACCCTTCTTCCTTCGAGACACACCTCCTTATGACTTGATCGACACAAATGGGAAACAGGTAAGGATCATCCCATGTGTAATATTTCAGTTCCTCGAAAAACTTCTTTTTTGTGAATAATTATAGGACTTTAGAAGAGATCCAATAACTAGATAATTTGCAATATCACAACTGTGGTGTTTCCTTCTCCCTCACCTATCACTATGGTTTGCTCTTACATCACTTGAAGGTTGTATAAGTACTCCTCCGGGAACTCTTCCTTGATATCCCTCTTCTTCAACAAGTCTCTATTTGGGTTTTCCAATCGGGATAAGTGATCACCGACTAGATTCTCGACACCTCGTTTATCCTTTATTTCCAAATCAAATTCTTGCAATAATAGTACCCAACGGATCAATCTTGGTTTGGCATCCAGTTTAGTCATGAGATAGAGCAGTCCTGAATGATCGGTGTACACCACAACCTTGGAAAGTGCCAAGTAAGATCGGAACTTATCAAATGCAAACACTATGGGAAGAAGCTCCTTTTTGGCGGTGGTGTAATTTGCTTGGCCATCCATCAAAGTCTTGCTAGCATAATTGATGGGTTTGAAATGCTTGTTCTTCCGTTGTCCCAGAACTGCGCTGACTGCATGATCACTTGCATCACACATGAGCTTGAATGGGATGTTCCAATCTGGGGTGGTCATGATTGGGGCTTGTACAAGCTTCTCCTTCAGAATAGTGAAAGCCGATCGGCATGCTTCTTCGAACTCAAAGGGAGCATCTTTTACTAGCAACTTGGTTAATGGTTTGGCTATTTTAGAGAAGTCTTTTATAAATCTCCTATAGAATCCGGCATGCCTCAAAAGCTTCTAATAGCTTTCAGTGAAGTTGGTAGAGGTAGCTTTTCAATGGTGTCAACCTTTGCTTTATCCACCTCAATACCCTTGATCGAAATTTTGTAGCCCAAAACAATTCCTTCTTGAACCATGAAATGACATTTCTCCTAACTTAGCACTAAGTTGGTTGCTTCACATCTAATTAACACCTTCTCTAGATTTGCGATGCAAAAGTCGAACGAATCTCCAAAGACCGAGAAGTCATCCATAAATACCTCCATAATGTTCTCCACAAAGTCTTCGGAGATGGCTAGCATACATCTTTGAAAAGTGGCCGGTTCATTGCATAACCCAAAAGGCATACGGTGGTAAGCAAAAGTACCGTAGGAACAAGTAAATGTCGTCTTTTCTTGATCTTTTGGAGTGATGGGAATTTGGAATTACCCAAAGAAACCATCTAGGAAACATTAATAATAGTGTATGGCTAGTCTCTCAAGCATTTGATCAATAAATGGTAGAGGGAAATGATCCTTCCTTGTGGCATCATTCAATTTCCTATAGTCAATGCATACTCTCCAGCCGGTGACAGTTCTTCTAGGGATCAATTCATCCTTTTCATTTGTGACGGCCACCATCATTCCTCCTTACTTCGGTACCACTTGGACAGGACTCACCCATGCACTATCGGAGATGGGGTAAATGACATTGTCATCCAAGAGCTTGAGCGCTTCTGACTTGACCACCTCCTGCATATTTGGGTTTAGCCTCCTTTGAGGTTGGATAGAAGGTCGGTAGTTGTCCTCCATAAGAATCTTGTGGGTACAGAATGATGTACTGATACCTTTGATGTCGGATATTTTCCATGCTCCTTCCCTCTTGTGTCTCTTAAGGACTTGTAGTAGTTTCCTTCGTAGACTTGTCGATTAGATGCAATGATAATCGGAGCTTAGAGTCTTCGGCCAGAAAGGCGTACTCAAGATAACTAGGTAATTCTTTCAACTCCAACTGCGGGGGTTCATCTACCGATGGTTTTAACTTCTTCAAGTTCTCATCCAATTCTTCCAATTCTGCTTCTGATTCAATGGACTCTTCTTCTAAATCTGAGGGTGCATTTTCGTGCTTCGCATCTTGTATGAGGTCAATGTTCATAGCTACTCGATCATGATTTTGATTCTCTTCATTGGCTAAGCCCCTTGAATGCAAAAGACTTCATTCTTCCTATTTAAGAATCCCATTAGAAAATCATGATTGTATTGTGCATCTTCATAATATAATACTTCTTGAGGTGTCTCCTCTAGTATCAAGCTGGTTTCTAACCCCATAAAGCATAGACCATCTCCAATTGGATGGCTTCCAACAATTGCTCCCTTGACGAACTCAAAGATTGACTAGCCAGCTCTTCTTCAATCCACCGGTCTGGTTTGTCCAACTTTTTAAATAATTCGCTCCTGTATATAAACATGTGGCCCCCTTGCAATATGTTCAAAAAGTAAAGATTAATATCCAAAATTTCGATGAAATGAAAAACAAAACAAAGAAATAAAGTAAAGAAATAAAAATGAAAATGACTAAAGTAGTAAATTCCTAGCTTCCTAGTAATCCAATTCTCACTGCAAGAACGGCCAAAAAAAATGATGCGATGCAACCGCAAGTTTACGGGTCGTAACAAGTAATAGAGTGGACTTGGAAGTCGGGGTATCGATCCTTAAGGAGATAAAAGTACTAGTACCCACTATTCATCTACTATCTAGTCTATCCAAAGGTGGTTGATTATACTAATTCTAAACTAATCAATTGAAAAAAAAAACAAAGTAATCAAGTTGCTCTTAAGGTTAAAAAATAAAAAAAGAAGGATGCTCAGACAATTAAATCCCCCTTGGAATTCTAAATTGAATCCCCCTTGGAATTCTAAAAGATGAATGCTATTCTCTATCTTGACATTTAGTTAATCCTTGGCCAAGGGTTGCTATTGTGCTTTCCCTCCCTCTCTCGAGGCGAGTTACTAATCCTAGTGCCCTTACCGATGATGTTCTAGGGAACCTAATTCTTGGAGAGATTATGGAAATAATACATCTAAAGGACTCGCTCTCCTTAGTACCTTGGTTCCCGGTATACTCACAATCCCCTCTATTGGAGATGGTCTACACGGGGAGGCGTTCGCTTCTTCCCCCTTATGGACTACAAAAATCCCTCCGGACTCTCGCAATGTAGAGGGATTAACATAAATTAAAACATCCAATAGACTCAATGAAATTTAACCAAACAATCAAAGATAGAGAGATAATATTAAATAAAATATATCCAAGGTTGATATACGCCAGTATACGGTCCAACCACCTCCATACGGGCCCTTATACGGGCGTATATCAGCCCGTATACATGCTAGCCACCTCCATACGGTCTATCATACGGGCCGTATACTGGCCCATATTTCCTTGAGGTGCCAGTATACGGCAGTATGTTAGCCCGTATAAATGCCCGTATGTGCCCTTCTGGGTGCTCTGAGATCCCGGTTTCTCTCGAAATGATTTCTTTCTCCTGGGGTCCTGGTATTC
Organism: Dioscorea zingiberensis; assembly: GCA_026586065.1. Classification (NCBI taxonomy): domain Eukaryota; kingdom Viridiplantae; phylum Streptophyta; class Magnoliopsida; order Dioscoreales; family Dioscoreaceae; genus Dioscorea; species Dioscorea zingiberensis. The sequence continues at coordinate 31,809,373 of CM048822.1, read as the reverse complement.
TGCCCTATAGATCAAAATGAATACATTTTAAGTATCAGCGGGCAAAGAATCTTCAAATATACATGCCAAGCATATAAGAATATGATATAAAACTATGCTCAAATGAACACTTATCAGTTTCCCCTCTTCTTGCTCCAATAGCTTCAAGATGAAAATCTCCAAACTTTCCACATGATTAGACTTTTTCCCCAAGCAGCTTCCTCCTCCCCTAAACCCTTCTAAAACTGCAGATTCGTAGAGATTTACAACTTACGAGCCCGTATACTGGCGTATATCAGCCCATATATAGGCCAGCCACCACCATATAACCTATCATACGGGCTGTATATCAGCTCGTATACTGGCCGGCCACCTCCATACAACCTATCATACGGGTCGTATACTTGCCCGTATTCCCTTCAGGTGCCAATATACGACCGTACATCATCCCGTATAAATGCCCGTATGGGCCCTTCGGGGTGCTTTGAGGTCTTAGTTTCTCTCGAAATGTTTTCTTTCCTCTGGGGTCCTGGTATTCTGCCCTATTGATCAGAATGAATACATTTTAAGTATCGGTGGGCAAAAAGTCTTCAAAATTTCATGCCAAGCATATAAGAATATGATATAAAATTATGCTCAAATCAACACTTATCAAATATCTCCACACTTAAAGGGTTGCTTGTCCCCATGCAAAGAAAAGAAATCAACAAAAGAAGATATAAGTGTTCATCCTCTTGGCCATGAATATATAGCTCCACTCTTTTCAAGTTCACAACCCATGTGTCATGTTCTCCCATTTCCACGCCAGAGCTTAAATAGATCTCATGCAAGATATCATTATAGTTCCAGACAAAGCTTTTTCACTCCACATGCCATGTTCTAAAAAAAACTTTGCAAGACAAATACATCCTCAATAGACTCAAGAGGGTCCTTTAGGCCCTATGATCCGTGAGATCACCTCGGATTAGATAAGTGGCGAACAAATAGGAAGACACAAACTATATATATATTGTTGATGCCAAAAACTGGTCCACCTCACGCCTTGGTTGTTGTTGCCTCGTGATCTGGTCTCAGCCTTTGACAAACGGTTGGAATTTATAGTTGATATGGACACTTACTTCAGATTCTGAACAGGTGGTACTCTGGAATGCCGATCGGAATTGTCTGTTCTTTACTTTGGGATTAATCTGTAAAAGGGAGAGGGAAGTAATCGGAATTGGGCCTTTCTGCCCGGATTTAACTCCGATGCTTAAGTCAGAAAACTTGTGAGAAGGAAGTTTTAGACATAGGTTAAGTCTTTGTGTAATTTTTTTTGGGGGGGTCCCTTTCTTACTATCATTGTATTTCTTTTATAGCAAATTAAAGGCGGTTTAGGAAAATATCCTGAAAGGCGGTAGGAAAGGCGGTGAGTAAGGCGGTAAGAAAATATCTCATGAGGCAGTAAGAAAATATCTGCCTATTGTGCCTAACTATGTAGGTAAGTAGAAAATATCTGCCCACTGTAGAGGCAATGGATAAGATCTACTTACTGTAGAGGCGTTAGATATTTTTTCTTCCCTAGGTAGCTATAGGCACCTTATAAGACGGTTTTTAAGAAAGTTGCTGTAATTCCGACGGATTTGTTTGTAGGGTTGAACCCTCAGTCTTATTTGCCCAACGGAATTTTGCTAGAATATTTGGTGATATTGTCGCGTGGCCAAAAGGACGTAGCCCTGTGTGTGACAGGTGGCCATTTAGGTAAGGGACGCGTGTTTTACCAAATATCTCCGTTACACTAGTCGCCCCCAAAGTGTACTTGTTCGAAAAATCTAAGTGAGGAGTAAGCTAAGCGTACTCATTGCTTGGTTCGAGAGCAAGTATTGGGTGTAGATTTTGTCTCTAGGATGATAAGGCGCATGTGTTTTAATAGGCGACTGACACCTGCTGTGTTGTCTTTTCGTTGATTTGAATTGAGGTAGATCTTTCTCCGAAATTTTCGCCTATAGTGTCCATATGTTTTTCTATTTAAGGGGCTTGTATGGGTAGTGCTTTTATTCATTCTGTTGTTATCTTTGTAGCTTTGTATAATGGCTAGCTTGTCTTTCTTCAAAATTTTTCACTTTCACCCAATCCTCCCATCATTTACGAATTTCCAACCTCTTTTTATGAACATTTAGAGGGCTTGAGGACTGGAGTCGTTCATTTGATAAGTCCGAACGGCTGCGTATGGCAGTCTCTTTTGGCTGTTGACACGGATTTAGGTGAAATCTGTTTTGAGGTAGGGTGGGAAATTTTTCATGTTGATCATGATGTTGAGGCTGGGGATCTTCTAGTTTTTACTTATGCAGGGGGCATGCGCTTCGAAGTTGAAATATTCGGAAGCGATTCATACCGCAAAGAAGTGGACCCCAATCTTCGCCCACGTGCTTTGCCAGGGTTTCCTAGTGATGACGAGGACAGCGACGGTTGCGGAAGTCCGTGCATCTCCTCCGAGTCTTATCTGAGCTAGTCCTCAGATGGATCCGTGGACTGTTAACTAGGGAATTCCGACGGAGAATAATGTTTGCTAGGACTTGTTGCATTGTTTGTTTGTTTGTTTGTTTTTTTTTTTGTTCGTTGTTTGCAACTATCTTTGTAATATGGATAAATAAAGGTTGTCGTTTAGCTTATAAATTCTTTGGTACCTTCCTGAAATAATCACTGGTGTTCCTATGTTGGGGCGTGTGTTTTTTCTTCTATGGTATGGTCTCTACTTTTTATACAGTGCCTGTTATTCCCTGAGAAGACACGTGTCTCTCCTACTGTTTAGCATTAAAGGGAGATGGTGGCGCGACGTGCGTGGCGTGCGCGTTTGTCAACATCATGATGGGCGCGGTTACCCATGTGTGTCAGGCGGCGTATGGTATGCTGACGTGGATGGAATTTTGAATTGTTTAAGGAGAAGTGATGATGGCTATCTGAACGGTCTGGATTTGGGGACCTTTGGTTCAACGGTCCGATCGGGGCGTAGTGTTGGGATCTAACAACCAGGAATTTGTCTCCCTTTCATATAACAAAACGTAAAGGCAGAGAAGGCTTTATTGTGAAAACCGCAATAGTGTCTTCCTCTCCGGCTAGCTCTGTCCTAAAGTTCTTGCGTTCTTTCACCTCTTTTTCTTCTAAGGTATGGCAAGTGACTCTAGTGCGTCTTCTTCTTCTGGTTCTTCTCATGAATCTCATAAACCTGCTGCTTCTCAACCCCTTTCGATCCCTTCTCCGTCCGAACCCATAGTCTCCGTCATGCATTCCAAAGTAGTCTAGGGATGTTCCGGTCCAGGGTTTGCTGATTCATCCCGCCTCTAGGGCGATGGGTAGGGGGTCTGACACCTTCATAAGCCTCCTTGGGCAGAAGGATGTCAATAACTTGGTAGAGAAGTATGAGATAGATCTGTCTTTGTTTGAGGTTAGGGCTCCATGTTTTGGGGAGAGGGCAAGTTCTCCTAGGGAGGGGGAGATTGCCATCTATTAGGATGCGTTGTTGGGTAGCCTTAGGATTCCTTTTTCTAGTTTTGCTAAGGCGATTCTAGAAGAATATCGCTTGTGTCCTTCACAGTTAACTCCGAACTCTCGGAGGTTGCTCAATGGTTTTGTTATCGTTTTTAAGAACTATGGAGTAAATCCGACTGTCCGTTGGTTTCGTATGTTAATTAGCCTGTGTTTAGAGTCTAATGCCGATTGGTACTACTTCTCGGCTCATCCCGGGAGAAAGTTTCTAGGGAAAGTCCCTTCTTCCATTAAGCGATGGAAGAGTAAATTTTTCTTTGTCAAAAGTAAGTCCGGGTGGGATGTTCGAACCAAGTGGGAGGTTCCCCAAACGGATATTGTTTGTGAGAAGATGACAAAAGAAGAGGAGGTTCTTCTTAAGTCAATGACGGGGATGTCCAAGGTTTACATGGATGCCTTCTTAACTAAGGAAAATCTCCTTAGGTGTCATTTAATAGGAGCTACTGGTAGGACTTGTTTGTGCGTTTACCTTAGTTTAATCTTAAATCGTGATGTCTAACTCACTTCGGAATTTATTCTGCGTGAAACTCATGGAGGACGAAGATTTAAGTTACGTTAAAGGCATCCTGGCCTCCTTCGAAGGTGAAGTTCATCCGCCCTTACCTCGTGGGCGAAAGAAGAAGGAGGTATCATCTAGCAAGGGCGCTGATACTTCCAAAGAAGAAAGAAAGAAAAGGAAGAGAAAAGATGTTGACTCTTCCAAGAAGAGGGTTAAAGGTGACCCCGCTGCAGGGTCCTCACTGGAGAGAAGGATGAAGAGGAAGAATTCCGAGGACGCATCGGGTCCCGAAATTACGGGAGAACAGGCGAATTCGCCTCAGCAAGAGGTTCGCCCAGCTTTATCGCCAATTTCAGAGGGCCCCTTCTAGTCGACCAGAAGATATCCTCCTTAAGGAGGCGAGGGTCTACTTCTGAAGGTTGTCTATTGTTTCACTAAGCATTTTTTACTAAGGTTTATTTTATAGGTGGAGGCAGGAGAAGCAGCTCTCCTGGACAAACTAAGGGAGGTAGACTTGGTCCTCAATGGACCAGCGACACAGGGGATAGAGTTACCTTCTGAAGACATCCCTTTTCGGGATGATGTTTCCATGAAGAACGTTTTGATGGCTATGAGGCTCGTACAGTTGTTCACTAGACTTCGAAGGGCTGGAAGGGAAGAGGCCACTTGCCAACTTTTCCGCTCGGCTATGCAGGTAAAAACTATTCCTGTAATTCTTTTACTTCCTAGTTGGGTATTATTGCCCATAACTCATTTGTTATTCTGTAGACTGCTCAATGGGCGGATCGAGTCAGCAATCTTTATCAAGAAGACTTGGCAAAGATGGAAGCGAGTGTGGCAGAAATTGTTCAATTAAGTTTTAGGTGGCTGCTTTAGAGGGAAAGGAGAAGGAACAACTCGCTGTTATCCATGCTCTTGAGCGAGATAAGGCCGAGCGGCTTCAACAGCTGGCTGCTATGGAAAAAGAGAAAAATGATCTAGCGGCCAAGCTGGTTATTTCCGAGGGCTCTCTTCATACTACTGAGGAAAATATCAAAAAATTACAGGATGACTCTAGCAGCTTGAAAGAGGAACTTAAATCCGCTCAAGATGAGCGAGCTGAAGCCCGATAGGATTTAAAGTTGAAGGTTGCTGAACTTGCCGCCGTTGGGGCTGAGTTGGAGAAAATTGATGCGTTCTAACCGCAAGTGTACGGGTCGAATCAAGTAGTAAAGTGGACTTGAAGTCGGGTTATCAATCCTCAGGGAGAAGGGAAATACTAGTACTACCTATTTATCTATTATCTAGTCAATCGGGAATTGGGTGATTAACAACTAATTCTAAACCTAGAAAGTAGGAATTGAAATTGCACAATCGATTAAAACTTAGAGAAATTCAATCAAGAAGGGGATACTTGGATGTTCGAATCCCCTTAGGATTTGATGAGATTAATTAGTGTAAGCTATGTCAATGCTTGATAATTTATTGGCTAAAGTACCTAATGTGTCTTCACTCTCTCCACCAGAGATGAGCTACTAACCTAATGCCCTCATTGATGATGTCTTGACCTAATTGGCAAGATTAAGGGAATAAACAATATAGAAGAATATCCCTCCTTAGTAACGGGGCTCCCGGTGTACTCCTAATGCTCTCTATTGGAGAAAGTCTACACGTGGGGAGGCATTCGCGTCTTCCCCCACATGGACAACAATAATCTCTCCGGGCTCTCGCAACGTAGAGAGACTACTACCTGAATATAAATCATCCAATAGACCTAATGAAATCATGCAAGAAATTAACATAGAAACACTAATTCAATTAAACTAGCATCCAAAGGTTCATCTACACCCAAGCATCAAGAAATTAGCCCTCCATCAATGGAGGGCAACAATCCATAACAATGAAGGAAGTTGAAAACATGGTTCTCAAATAAAAACTCCCTATTGATGAAGATAAGTGGATCCTTCGCTTGCTCGCCCTTCCTTCTCGCCTTTTAGAGCTTCTAGATGAGGAACCCCTCCGGTGACCTCTCCTCCAAGTTGGGGAGAAGATGATGATAAGGCTCCTTCTCTAGCTCTCTTTCTTTCCAATCTCTAATCAAGAGGCAAGCTCCCCCAAAACCTAATTAGGCCTCTCCTTTTATAGTTGTTGCTAGGGTTTTGGGGTCTTTTCCGTTTCTGCCTCTGGGCGGATCAAATCGTCGCTGGAAACTTACGCCATACGGACTTTCATACGAACCCGTATGGAGGTCCGTATGAGTTCACAGGTTGTTGTATACGGGGTACTGTCAGTCCATATGGGACTCCGTATGGACCCATACGAGGTCTCATACGAGGTTGGAGTCGAGGTCCTCTCTGCCCATTTTCATACGGGTCCGTATGGGACTCCGTATAGACCCATACGAGGTCTCATACGAGGTTGGAGTCGAGGTCCTCTCCGCCTAGGTTCATACGGGTCCGTATGGGACTCCGTATGGCCTGGGTCTTCACTCTCTTTTGTCCTGTTCTGGCCCGAAATCTTCTCCAAACGCTTCCTTTTCTCCAGAGTCTCCATATTTTGCCCTGTTTACGAAAATAAAAATAAAAAATAGTCCTGAAATATGGAGACTCCTCTAAAAACTAATAATAAACATGCATAATATGATACGAAATATAGCTCAAATGAACACTTATCATACATCTCCACACTTAAAGGGTTGCTTGTCCTCAAGCAAAGAAAAGAAATCAATAAAAGAAGATAAGTGTTCGGCCATGTGTCATAGAAATTATGTGTGAATTCTATTCAAAGTACACCATCATGATGTGTTCTCCTATATCTACACCAGGGTCTAGATTGATCTCATGATTTTTCGTTACAGCTCTGGAAAGAAGCTTGTTCACTCCACATGCCGTGTTCTAAGGTCTTAGCAAGACAAACATGCCCTCAATGGACTCTAGAAAGTCCTTGAGGCCCTAAGATCAAAAGAATTATCCCCCTATTAGATGAATGGTGGACAAGTTCACTATACTCAAACAACTTTTTTCTTCTTTTTTCTTTTTTGGTTTGTTTATTTTTTTGTTTTTTGTTTTTTGTTTTGTTTTGTTTTTTTTTAACACGGGTAGGGCATCTTTTAGATCCGACTTTCCCGTACTGAAAATCAAGGTGGAGTGTAGCTCCTCCCTTTTGCAGAGGATCCATGCTGATTAGGCACCCAAACCCTTAGCTACTTAGGTGGTTACAACTCCACCCATGGGTGTTCATACTAAGTAGTGACTTTTCGAGGTGAGGAACACTCTGATTAGGAGCCGGGACCCCAACCTACTTTGTCTATAAAAGCATCAGAACACTGTCTTTTATTTATTAACATGTATTGTGCAAAACTATGATACTTGTCCACTATGTATATTATGAGGGGTTTCACAAATTCGAACTAGTGCTACGGAATCTCTTGGAGCCATTGAGAACAATGTTTAGCTATTAAAGTCAAAAGAACACGGCAATGGGTTATCTATTGTCCCTAGTAGTCATGATTGTCACAAAGATTGTCTCTAATGCCCATGGTGTTTCAATGGAAAAATTTCAAAATTCTCGCATATGATGGTGCACTACGAATAAAAACATGTCAAAGTTATTTCCCAACAAGGTCCTAATTTACACATATCATGCATTCTATAAAGATTTAAAAATTTTCAACAAATGCTAGTAATGGCCACTTATCTCCACACTTAAAGATTTGCAATAATTCTAAAAGGAGATAAGTAGCCACCCATCCCCACTTTGAAAACCTACATTGTCCTCAATGTATCAAAATAAACAGATGTGGAGAAAGGTGAAACAAAAACTCCCCTGAAAATATAGTGGATTTGGTCGTTCTGCTCGAATTGATGGTTCCTTGAAACTTGGGGAGTATTGATCCGTTTTCCATCTGCGAAGGGAGAATCATTAATTCTACACAAGAGTATAAAACAAGGGATCCATCAATGACAACAATAAAGGATAGGGTAGCAGGGTGATGCCCTTGCTAATAAGTATAAAGATGCACGAAAATAAAAATAAACAATAGTCCTGAAATAAATGAAAGAAATCTCAAATGTCTGCTGCTGGCTCGTCATCACTGGTGCTGGAGGTGGAGGAGGTGCAAAGGCTGGGTGCCCGCAGATAAAGAGGGAAAGCTCGGTGAGCTGCTCCCTCATCTGAGGGTGTTCCTCCAGGAGTGTCTCCTGAGTGGTGCGGATCGCCATCAGCTGCTCCTCCATCCGTGCAGAGCGGCTCCGGGGTGGATGCGAGTGCTGGCCGGCCGGCTCCTCGAGTGCCGAGTCCTCAAAGGCGGAGTCTGATGCCTCCTCGTCAATAGTGTCGGATGGCGGGCCGATCAAGGTATAACGCCCACCGGCAAGGCCGCATAAGCCTCATCTCGACGAGTGTGGTCATGTCCCGCGGGTGTAACCAAACCGTAGAGGCGTCTCTCCCTCCAAATTTCGGCCTCAAGGCCCATGCCCATGATAAGTCCGGTGATGTACGCCCCGCATGGATGTCTCCGCCTTGATGTTCTCGCCTGGCCGCCAGTAGTCGGCGAAAGTGCGTATCCTGTGGATTGGCACTCTCTTGATCAGCCGTAGAGGAGAAGGCGCCTGCGGACGATGACCACTTTACGCTTGTCGCTACGACCGGCATCGTATGCATCGAGTAGGGCGTGGATGTATCGGTATACCGTGTCGGCCATCGTGGACGCCTTTGTTATTATTGTAGCCTACCAACTGGAGCCAATACTAGGAAGAAGAAATAGTGCGCTCTGGGAAGGAGGTAAGTAGACGATCGTACTCCCGCTCGTAAGTGTACTCGCGGTCGTATAGACCCAAATGGAGAGAGAACTGCGTGTAGCTCATCTGGTGCTGCCTCCCGAAGAGCTGGAAGGTGATGGCGGTGTGCTTCTTCTCCCCTACTGCGCTCCGGTCCGCCTCGAAGGTGATGAGGACCTCTAGGGTGGGTCCCCTGAAGACCTCGTGGTCAAGTGAGAAGATACGGTCCCACCCGCCGAAAGAAATCATCTCCCGGATGCTGTCCGTGATGCCCATTTGGGTGCAAACGCCCCAATCGATCACCCGGGTACGACCAAACCTCCCGGAGGATAGGCGACGATAGCGGGCCTGGAACACCTCGTCGGTAAACTGAGGTGCTCCGGTGGAGGAACTTCCCCCGGTGGTCTTCCTCTTCTTGGATGCTAAGATCTTTCGCTTCGGCATGTCTAAAAGAAAATTGAAAGGGGTGTTAGTGCAATCCAAAAGATATGGAATTCCACAAAAATTGCACAAAAGTGGCCAAAATTGCCCCCATACGGGGTCTCATACGGCCTGTGAAAGGTCCGTATGGGAAAGCATGTAATATCATACGGACTCCCATACGGGTCCGTATGGACCTGGCTGCGGGCAAGCCGACGGCCATGGGTGTTTTTGGCCCTCTTTACATCAAATCGCTCATCTACAACACCCCTAATATGCTATACATGCATAAAATAGAGATTTCACTGTGACAAACATGCAATCCAAGCCAAAGATACAATGTAATTCTTATGTCAATCAATCCACACAACCCCTAGGTTTCTAGACATGAAAAATACGATTTTGATCCATAAAAGATGAGTGTAGACGCGTACCTGGGGTGGATTGATGCCCAAAACTAAGAAAGTAGAGTTGCCAGAGAGAAAAAAGAGTGGGGGATGGAGGAGGCACGGCTAGGTTTATAAAGAAGGTGAGGGGGTGTGGCGTTTTATTTGAAACGCTTCATATCGTGCCTCTCAGCCGATTTCATACAGACCTCCATACGGGTCCATATGAAGTCCCGTATGACCCCACAGGTCGGGTTATACGGACTGATAGCAGTCCGTATGAGAACCTGTATGGTACCCCTTTTGCACCTGGAGATTGGCTTATACAGCCCCTCCAGGTTGTGTCCATGCTCCCCTTTGCTCGGCATAATCATAATTAAGATTTTGGGGCAATTCTAAGCATTCAACAGCATGCACAGATGTGTATGAGACATCCAATCATTTATTTCAAACACTAATTGTAACTAATCCTATCTAGAATTGAAACAAAAATAGAACTAAAAGCAAGAAAATTTTAATGCTTGGGTTGCCTCCCAAGAAGAGCTTGTTTAACGTCACTAGCTTGACGTACCTTCAACCTACCTCACGGTGGCTCAAATACCTTGGTGCTTCCTCCGTGCTTCCAATTGAAAAGTTTGTCAAATAAATACCTTCCCCATTTGGTGCAGTTAGAGCAATCGTTCGGCTCCAAGTTTGGTTCTTCCATGGTGATGAGTGGCGCTAGTGGCTCTTTTCTTATTGGCCTCCATTCTTTTCTATACCTCTTGTGCTTTTTCTTCTTTTGCTTCTTGACCATGGTTTCTTCAATTTCTTCCTCCACTTTTTCATGCGAGGAAGTTACCATCAAGAGATCCGCCATACAACTAGAGGTGATTAGATCGATGTCGTCCACCTTATAAGATGTGTCATTTTGGGCCATGGTGTGTCGCATTGCCTCGGGTATTCGGAAGACCACTTCTTGATCTCCCACTCTTAGTGCAAGCTTCCCTTGGGCATGATCTTCAAGTGCTTGAGCGGTAGCAAGGAAAGGACGCCCGAGGATGATGGGTCTATCCACATTGTCATCGACATCCAAAAGAACAAAATCGGCCGGAAATACAAAATCATTAATCTTGATGAGGACATCTTCGGCTAAGCCTTTGGGACTCTTCATAGACCGGTCGGCAAATTGAAGTGTCATCCCCGTCGGCTTTGGATCTTCAAGCCCAAGCTTCATGTACAAGTTGTACGGCATCACATTGGTACTTGCTCTAAGTGTACATGGAACAATAAAACTGCCTGGATCCTTGAGTTTCTTGGGTACATTGTGTTGCAAGACGGTCGAACATTGGGCATTGAGAGTGACGGCACCCACTTCCTCCAGTTTCTTCTTGTTGGATAAGAGGTCCTTCATGAATTTTGCATACTTCGGCATCTGGGCTAGGACATCCACCAATGTCAAGCTAATTTGTAGTTGTTTTAACATGCTTGTGAACTTTGCAAATTGGGCATCTTCCTTATCCTTTTTCAACCTTGCCAGATAAGGGATTTTTGGTTGGTATGGGGGAATAGGTGTGGCTTTTTCTTTATCTTTCTTCTCTTCATTGGGAATAGCCACAGGCACCGGTGTGTCTTTTTCACTTGAATTTTTTTCTTGGGGCTTCTCCACCAGAAGGTCAACTTCCTTACCACTCCTCAAAGTGATTGCTTTATATTGCTCACGTGGGTTTGTCTCCGTGTTGCTAGGCAAACTTCGTTGCGGCCTTTCAGAAAGTGTCTTGGTCATTTGGCCCATTTGATTCTCTAAATTCTGTACTGTGACTTGTAGACCACGGATAGTTGCTTAATTATCTTGCATAATCTTCAACATCATTTCCTCCACGCTTTGCTTCCTCTCTTGTGCCTTTGGTGGATGTTGAAAACCTGGTGGGTATTGCCCCCCTTGAGGATTCCCGTATGCCAATCCGGGGTGGTTCCACTTGGGTGCATAAGCTCTGTATTACCCCTCTGTTTGCCGTTGATTGTTGTTCAAGTATTGCACTTGCTCAATAGTGAGATTCTCCATGTTCATGATTGGGCAACTCATCATGTCATGACCTCCACCACAAGTATTGCAAGATAACACCGGAGATGACCTGGAAGGACTACCGGTGGTCAACGCCTCGATCTTTCTTGTCAAGACATCCAACTTCTCCGCAAGGGCTACATCAATTGTATTGGTTTCATTTAAGGAGTTCACCAATTTAACTTGTTTCCCACGGGTAGACCAATGGGCTTCATTGCTAGCCATGTCTTCAAAAATCTTCTCGGCGTCATCGGGATATTTGTTTCCAAGAGAGCCTCCGGCGGCCGCATCAACTAAATGTCGTGTAGCATCATCCAATCCATGGTAGAAGGTTCTTACTTTGGCACAATCATCTAACCCATGTTGAGGGCAGCGCCGGAGGAGGTCTTTGTACCTCTCATAAGCTTCATAGATGACTCATTGGGCCCTTGTTTGAAAGAAGAGATGTCCAATCTAAGCTTCGCGGCCTTGCTAGGTGGGAAGTACCGCCCAAGGAACTTGTCAAGCATCTCGGCCCATGTACGAATAGATCCCGATGGAAGTGAGTTCAGCCACCTATAAGCTCCTTCTCTTAAACTGAAGGGGAACAATCTCAAACGAATGGCGTCATCGGATGCCCCATTAATCTTGAACATGTTACAAATCTGAACAAACTTGGCAATATGAGCGTGAGGGTCTTCATCCGGTCTTCCATCAAATTGGGCTGAATTCTAGATTATAGTCATAGTGCTCGGCTTGATCTCGAAGTTATTCAGGTTCACATTAGGAGGATGCACACTAAATTCTTCCCCCGTATAGCGAGACCTTTCGTACTCAGATAATGTAAGTCGCCTCCCAGCCATGACAGGAATCTCTCTAACTTCCAAATTGCCTTCAGTAGGTATGAAGTTCTCCGACCCTGAAGAGGGTCCGGGATTTGATTCCTCCACTTCTCGCAACCTTCTATGAAAAGTCGGATCAATCTCACTATCGACTTCAACAAGACCCTTAGGGTTCTTTCGGGTCATTCATCAACAACTTGCAATAAAGAAATTGAGAGAAATCAGCAATCACGAAGCAAATAAACTGAAATAAAAATTAAAGTGCACAAAGGTAATATGACTAAATTAATAAACTCTTAGATTTCCTAGTAATCCTAAAACTCCCCGGCAACGGCGCCAAAAACTTGATACGTTCTAACCGCAAGTGTATGGGTCGAATCAAGTAGTAAAGTGGACTTGAAGTCGGGTTATCGATCCTCAGGGAGAAGGGAAATACTAGTACTACCTATTTATCTATTATCTAGTCAATCGGGAATTGGGTAATTAATAACTAATTCTAAACCTAGAAAGTAGGAATTGAAATTGCACAATCGATTAAAACTTAGAGAAATTCAATCAAGAAGGGGATACTTGGATGTTCGAATCCCCTTAGGATTTGATGAGATTAATTAGTGTAAGCTATGTCAATGCTTGATAATTTATTGGCCAAAGTACCTAATGTGTCTTCACTCTCTCCACCAGAGATGAGCTACTAACCTAATGCCCTCATTGATGATGTCTCGACCTAATTGGGAAGATTAAGGGAATAAAAAATATAGAAGAATTGCCCTCCTTAGTACCCGGGCTCCCGGTGTACTCATAATCCTCTCTATTGGAGAAAGTCTACACGTGGGGAGGCATTCGCGTCTTCCCCCACATGGACAACAATAATCTCTCCGCCTCGCAACGTAGAGAGACTACTACCTCAATATAAACCATCCAATAGACCTAATGAAATCATGCAAGCAATTAACATAGAAACACTAATTCAATTAAACTAGCATCCAAAGGTTCATCTGCACCCAAACATCAAGAAATTAGCCCTCCATTAATGGAGGGCAACAATCCATAACAATGAAGGAAGTTGAAAACATGGTTCTCAAATAAAAACTCCCTATTGATGAAGATAAGTGGATCCTTCGCTTGCTCGCCCTTCCTTCTCACCTTTTAGAGCTTCGAGATGAGAAACCCCTTCGGTGACCTCTCCTCCAAGTTGGGGAAGAAGATGATGATGAAGCTCCTTCTCTAGCTCTCTTTCTTTCAATCTCTAATCAAGAGGCAACCTCCTCCAAAACCTAATTAGGCCTTTCCTTTTATAGTTGTTGCTAGGGTTTTGGGGTCTTTTCCGTTTCTGCCCCTGGGCGGATCAAATCATAGCTGGAAACTTACGCCATACGGACTTTCATACGGACCCATATGGAGGTCCGTATGAGTTCACAGGTTGTTTCATACGGACCCATATGGAGGTCCGTATGAGTTCACAGGTCCGTATGGACCCATACGAGGTCTCATACGAGGTTGGAGTCGAGGTCCTCTCTGCACAGGTTCATACGGGTCCGTATGGGACTCCGTATGGACCCATACGAGGTCTCATACGAGATTGGAGTCGAGGTCCTCTCTGCCCAGGTTCATATGGGTCCGTATGGGACTTCATATGGCCTGGGTCTTCACTCCCTTTTTTCCTGTTATGGCCCGAAATCTTCTCCAAACGCTTCCTTCTCTCCGGAGTCTCCATATTTTGCCCTATTTACGAAAATAAACCTTTTTTAAGTATCAGTGGGCCGAAACTCCTCTAAAAACTCATAATAAACATGCATAATATGATACAAAATATAGCTCAAATGAACACTTATCAGAAATCAAAGGGGAGCGTGACACACTCAAGGAAGACTTAGCTTCCAGACAAAAAGCTCCTAAATCTGACTTGCAAGAAATTAAAGATTTAATAGAACGAGCGGATAAGCTAGAGAAGGAGGTCGCTCGGCTTAGGGCGAAAGCGAAAGTGGGGGCCACCAGTATATATTCAGTAGTACAACAGGTGGGCCATCATGTTCCTCCTGCACAAGTGTTAGCGATGGGGCTTGCTAAAGTCTTAAAGAGATTTACAGAATTGAAGGAGCAGCAGATTATAAAGACTTCAGAGGCCCCTGCTCTAGCCTCCTCTGTACCTCCGACTCAAATTCCTCCAGAAGCAGCTAACCGCCCGAAAGGCCCTAGCTCTTAGGGATTTTTGTTTTATGGAATGTTGTTGTGAAGACTTAGGCATTTTGAATGTAATTTCTACTCATATGAATGAAACACAAACCTTTATTTTGGTGAAGATTTATTTCCAAGTCGTGGTTATCTTTAATCATTTAAGAAGTCCTTTGTAAAGTCTTTCTTTCTTCATTTGGCTTGTAAAGCTTCATAGCGAGTTCTTCTTTTCTTAGTCTAATCGTGGGACTTTGATTTGTTGAGTAAGACCCTTGCCTTTGCAAATGAGATTGTTGCCTTATATTTCGATCGGGATTTTTGCCCCTTGTTTCTAGATGAGAATTGTCTTTTATCCTTGTAGGATAATTTTCGACTCATCTTTTAGGAATGGGATTTTCACCTCATCTTTGTAGAATGGGATTTTCACCTCATCTTTATTTGAAAAAAAACTTAAGCTTTATTTCATGAAACATTTAGGAGACGGCTACAGAATTCACTGATAGTAGCGTCGCAGGTGTTCAGCATGAAATGGACGCTTGAGCGTTTTTCATTCCATATTTACCTGATAATAGGTGTCCGCTCGGACAATTCTCTATATGACGTAAGGGCCTTCCTAGTTAGGAGTTAGCTTCCCCGTTCGGCTTTTGTTTCCCTGGAATTCATTTTCTCTTAAGACCAGATCACCGATTTGGAAGAAGACACTTTTCACCCTTGTGTCGTAGAACCTTTTTACTCTTTGACGATAGATGGTTGCCTTTGTTTCCGCAGCTTCTCTTCGTTCTTCAAGTAGATCAAGTTCCGCTCGGAGATTCTTCTCATTTTCTTCTGATGAGAAAGTTTGTTGTGTCCGTAAGGTAGGCATTCCTATTTTTGCAGGGATGACAACTTCCGCCCCATAAGTAAGAGAGAATGGAGTTTCTCCTGTGGGGGTTCTTGTGGTTGTCCTGTAAGCCCAAAGAGCACTCGAAATTTCCTCAACACAATTAGTTCCATTTTTGGACATCCGGGTTTTAAGAGCTTGAAGCAAGGTGCGATTCGTCACTTCCACTTGGCCATTGGCTTGAGGATGTGTTACAGAAGTTAACCTGGATTCAATTCCGAGTTCAGAACAAAAGCTTTTGAAAGTCTTGTTATCAAATTGTCGCCCATTATCTGAAATGAAGGCGACCGGAATTCTGAATCGACAGATAACCGTTCGCGATAAGAATCCCTGACAAGCTTTCTCCGTGATCTTGGCCAAGGGCTCAACTTCTACCCATTTAGTGAAATAGTCGATAGCAACTATCAAAAACTTCATTTGTCGAGTTGAAGTAGGAAATGGTCCTAGAAGATCAACTCCCCAGGTAGCAAACGGTCGAGGGCTGACAGTTGGCGTAAGCAGTGTTGGTGGTCATCTTTGAATCTTAGAATGCCGTTGGCAGGCATCACATTTTCGGGCGAAAGCCACTGCATCTTGAGTTAGTGTTGGCAAGTAGTAGCCTTGTCGCAGGACTTTGTAACTCAAGGCTTTGCCTCCTATATGACCCCCTCCGATGCCTTCATGAATTCTTGAAGGATATAGTTGGCTTCTGTGGGACGCAAGCACCGTAAGAAGGGTTGCATATAGGACCTCTTGTATAGATTTTCACCAATCATAGTGTACCGAGCGGCTTTGTAAGAAATCCGTCTGGCTTCTATTTTGTTGGATAGCGTAAGTCTACCTTGCAGGTAGTTTTTAATGGGATCAATCGAACTTGACTCTTCTGCTGCACTTTGTACCTCTCCTACCAGTCCGTCAATAGTTTTTGTAGGAAGGTACTGTAGGCTGAAAGAGGATTCTGTATCTCCATTGGGTACAGTGACTTTTTTAGATAAAGCATCAGCTTCTTCATTTTGTGCTCGACAGATTTTTTCAATCTGGAAGTGAGCAAAGCGTGGAACTATTTTCTTTACCACTGCTTGGTATTTGACCATGTTCTCCTCCTTTGTTTCAAAACTGCCCAATGTATGGCCAGTGACTAGCTGTGAGTCGGAATATACATGTAGATGTTGAATTTCGAGCCCCCGGGCCAGATGCAATCCCGCGATGAGGGCTTCATATTCGGCCTCGTTGTTGGTCGCTCGGAATTGGAACTTAAGAACTATTGCAATTCTCCATTTAGAAGGAGAATAAAGGACGAAGCCAGCTCCTGACTATTCTTTAGTTGCTGATCCGTCGACATATAAGGACAATGGAATGCTAAGGCTTTCTTCTGGATCTTGTGATGGAATTTTTACAGGAATGGTTAGTTCCGCGATAAAATCTGCTAGCACTTGAGCCTTGATTGCCGTTCGGGGCTTATAATTGAGATCAAACTCACCCAATTCTATTACCCACTTGGCCAGACGCCCGGAATTTTCAGGTTTATGGAGAACTTGCTTTAAGGGCTGGTCAGTCAACAAAGTAACTTTGTGAGCTTGAAAATAAGGCCTCAATCTCCGTGCGGATGTGATAAGGGCGAAGGCTAACTTTTCAAGTGGTAGATACCTTGACTCCGCGTCGCTAAGGATCTTGCTTGTATAATAGACAGGCTTCTGAACACCCTTATCTTCTCTCAATAGAACTGCACTGACCGCTAGAGGAGCAGCGGCCAAATAGATATAGAGTTCTTCTCCTTCTTGCGGCTTGGCTAGCAACTGAGGCGATCGGAGATAATCTTTAAGCCCCTGGAAGGCTTTTTCACACTCTTCTGTCCACTCCATTTTTGGTGCTTTACGTAAGGCTTGGAAGAGTGGGAGATTTTTCTCTCCGGCTTTAGAGATAAATCTTCCAAGAGCTGTTAGGCGTCCATTAAGCCGTTGTACTTCTTGAAGACTTTTGGGTGATCCCATGTCAAGAATGGCTTTGATCTTTTCTGGATTTGCTTCTATTCCTCTTTGAGTCAATATAAATCCAAGAAATTTCCCTGATCGGACACCAAAGGCACACTTGTTCGGATTTAGGCGCATATTATAAGTCCGAAGTGACTGAAAGGCCTCTTGTAAATCCGACAAATGCTCATCGGCTTTTCGGCTCTTTACCAAGATGTCATCCACATAGGCTTCGACATTTCTGCCAATTTGTTCTTTGAAGACTGTACTTATGAGACTCTGGAAGGTGGCTCCGGCATTCTTTAGACCGAACAACATCACCTTATAGCAATAAGTTCCTTTGCTAGTAATGAAGGATGTTTTTTCTTCGTCGTCTTTGGCCATTCGGATTTGATTGTAGCCTGAGAAGGCATCTAAGAAACTCAGCATCTCATGTCCCGCGGTAGAGTCAACCAAACCATCAATTGAAGGTAGGGGGAAGGAATCTTTTGGACAAGCTTTATTTAGGTCCGTCAAATCCACGCACATTCTCCATTTTTCGGACGGCTTTTTTACCCGAACCACATTAGGCAACCATTATGTATAGTTCACCTCTCGGATAAATCCTGCCTTCAAAAGGGTTGATACTTCTTCTTCTGCAGCCTTCTGCCTTTATGGGGCAGAATTTCTCCTTTTGGCTTTGAGGTTTGAACTGATCTATCTTTGGCGGTGTTCAATGACATCATGTTTTACGCTGGCATGTCTTGATGACCCGTGAAGAGGTCGAATTTGTCCTTAGTACCACCATGAGATTTTCTTCTTTGTCTTTGGTGTCAAATCCGCACCACCCGCACAAAGGCGCGCTCCACTCTAGTTGTGTCTAGAGGAACTATAAGCAATTCTTCAACTGGTGTTGGCCGGAGCTCTTCATCTTCCTGTTCTGCTATTTTGTTGATCAACATGGCTTCTAAAACTCTTGTTTTGCCTCTGTTTTGAGTTTTTCCTTTAAGGGTTGAGACATAACATTGCCGTGCCTCTTACTTCTCCACTGCCGCTCTCGGTAGGAAATTTGAGGAGAAGATGATAAGTAGAGATTATTGCTTTCAAGGCGTTGAGGGTTGGCCTACCAAGAATCACATTGTAACTTGAAGCACAGCGTACAACTAGAAAATTTGTTGTCACCGTTGATGATCTTGGCGAATTTCCTACCGTAACTTGTAATATGATCATCCCTTCTAAATGTACCACTCCTCCGAAAAATCCTATCAAAGATGATTTTACGGGGAGTAAGTTATCCGCGTCATACCTCATTCTTTCGAAGGCGCTCCAGAAAAGAATATCCACTAAACTTCCGCTGTCTACCAGAACTCTTTTCATTTGGAAACTGGAAACCATGATGGCAATGACCAGGGCATCGTCATGAGGGTGGCGAACCCTGCTAACATCATTATCATAAAAAATGATGGGAGCCCTAAGCCGAGACCTTCTTTGTGGCGCTTCTGTTTCCTGCGCGACTCCCACCATTTGGGCATAGCTTTTCCGAGAGGCAGAACTTTCACCACCACTAATAAATCCGACCATCTCTCCTTTTTCTTCTTCAAACTGTGAGGTTTCCGGTTCCTCTTGAACATCAATGTTGATGTATTGCTCCAGTTGTCCTCTTCTAACGACATCTTCTATGGCGTTCATCAAATGAGTGCACTTTTCTGTGTCATGTCCTCTAGCTTGATGAAACTTGCAATATCTTTTACTATTCTTTTGCCGTTAAGGATTCTTTGTAGGTTTTGGCCTTGTCAAGATTTTTTGATCCTGAATTTGCATAAGGATATGGCTTCTGGTCTGATTTATTGGGGTATGGTGATCATATCTGACTATTTTCCCTTCTCTTGAAGGTTCTCTGGGTGGTAGCATGTGTCGCTGAGGGCGTGTTGCAGGTTCCAGACCTCTATTCTCATTCTTATTATCCTTACGTGATCCTCCTTCCTTTCGGATTTCTGTGGGTCTTCTGTTGACATTCCGATGGGCTTTTCCTTTTTGGACTTCTGTTGGGATGTGTCGAGCCTCTTCCTCCAAACCCGTGTAAATCTCGTCAGAATTGATGTACTTTTAGGCTTGGATCATGAGGGCAGGGATGGTTTTTGGCGGACCCAAAGTGAGGGAGAAACGAAAAGGGGATTCTAGCAAACCCTCAATCAAGATGGTTACAGCCATTCGCGGAATAAGGTCCGCAATATTTGCTGCTTCATCTATGAAACGATTTAAATAGGCTTGGAGTGTTTCACCCCCTCGTTGCTTAACGCGCAGAAGAGTAGATGGAGTTTTCTTTTGCTTTGAATAATTGGCAAAATAAGCTAGAAAGCGATCTGCTAGAACTTGAAAAGAAGGAATTGTGCTAGATGGAAGATCGACAAACCAATCTTGCGCTTTTCCCTCTAAGGTGGCGGGAAAAGCTCGGCACATACGAGCATCACTGATTTCAGAAAGTAGCATCTTTGATCGGAAAGACTTCAGGTGACGAGACGGATCGGTTTTGCCTTCATATGCAATCATAGCAGGTGGTCGGACACTATCACGAACTTGCTCCTCCAATATTTCCTTGATAAAAGACGAGCATATGTTGAGAACATGTCGTTCGGATTTCCGGTTTCCTCGAGAGGGGCCTTGTCGTTGTGTTCTTCTGTAGACAGTTGGAACAGATGGACTATTCCGCTTCGTTCTTGTGTTCTGTTCTGTTCTTGTGGCAGCTTGCTCTCGACGGCGAACGGAGGGAGGTTCCGAACTAGCAGAGAAGGCGGTCCTCTCTCTTCTTTCTCCATGGGTGTGAGTCCTTGTCCTCCCTCGGCTTTCAGAATTAGCTAGTGGGGTTGTCCGCATAGTTGGTGGAATTTGTGTGGGTGGAGGTGGTGGATGGGCCAAAGTGTGAACAGCCTGAGCCAATCGCCCTAATTGTTGCTGCATGTTGAGATAAAATTCTTGGGTGGGTTCTTGGGACAAAATGGCTGTATTTTCCGGTGGAGGCAAAATGGGTGAATTTTCCGACGGAGGTAAGATGGGTGGATTTTCCGACGGATTCTCCCCATCTCTCCGGATTTCACCGGGTATTTCGGTATTACTAGGCGCTCCTTGCTCTTGAATTAGTTTAGATCTTTTGGTAGTAATCATTTAGCTTTTTGTAAGAGTCCCCACAGACGGCGCCAAACTGTTGATGCCAAAAACTGGTCCACCTCACGCTTTGGTTCTTGTTGCCTCGTGATCTGGTCTCAGCCTTTGACAAACGGTTGAAATTTATAGTTAATGTGGACACTTACTTCAGATTCTGAACAGGAGGTGCTTTGGAATGCCAATCGGAATTGTTTGTTCTTTACTTTGGGATTAATCTGTAAAAGGGAGAGGGAAGTAATCGGAATTGGGCCTTTCTGCCCGGATTTAACTCCGATGCTTAAGTCAGAAAACTTGTGAGAAGGAAGTTTTAGACATAGGTTAAGTCTTTGTGTAATTTTTTTCAGGGGGTCCCTTTCTTACTATCATTGTTCTTCTTTTATAGCAAATTAAAGGCGGTGTAGGAAAATATCATGAAAGGCGGTAGGAAAGGCGGTGAGCAAGGCGGTAAGAAAATATCTCATGAGGCGGTAAGAAAATATCTACCTATTGTGCCTAGTGTGTAGGTACTATGTAGGTAAGTAGAAAATATCTGCCCACTGTAGAGGCAGTGGATAAGATCTACTTACTGTAGAGGCGTAAGATATTTTCTTCCCTAGGTGACTATAGGCACCTTATGAGACGGTTTTTAAGAAAGTTGTAATTCCGATGGATTTGTTTGTAGGGTTGAACCCTCACTCTTATTTGCCCAACGGAATTTTGCTAGAATATTTGGTGATATTGTCGCGTGGCCAAAGGGACGTAGTCCTGTGTGTGACAGGTGGCCATTTAGGTAAGGGACGCGTGTTTTACCAAATATCTCCGTAACATATATATATATAATTTTTTTTTGGTAAGGCATCCCTAATGGATCCGACTTTCCTATATTAAAGACCAATGTAGAGTGTAGTTCCACCTTTTCGCAGAGTGCTCATGTTGATTAGGCATTGGGGCACTTAGCTACCAAGATGTTTAAACCTCTGCATGGTTGTGTTCATGCTAAGTATTGATTTTTTGAATTGAGGGACACTCTTATAGGGAGTCGGAACCTCAAACTACTTCATCAAACTAAGCAGATGAACACTGTCTTTATTTCTTCACGACTATTATGTACAACTATTTTATTGTCTCCCTACTTGTCCACTAGGTCATATTATGAGGGTTAATGAATTGAGTTAGTGCCATGAGATCTCTTGGAGCCATTAAAAAATGTGTTAGCTATTAAAGTACAAGGAACATGGTAATGGGTTATCTATCGTCTCTCGAGATCATAAGTTTCACAGAGATGTTTTTTAAATGCCCATGGAGTTTCATAGGAGAGTTTAACAAAATTATGTGCGAAGATGGTGCCATAGAAATAGAGTTTGCCAACATGTTTCCTTAAGGCCTTTTGTTGAGGCATACTAGTCATGAAAAATTTAAAAATTTGCAATGAATTTCACTAATAGCTATCTATCTCCATACTTAGAGTTTTGCTATGAATGTAAAAAGATAAAGGATAGGTAGCTACCCATCTCCACACTTGAAATTGTACATTGTCCTCAATGTACGCAATAATTCCAAAATTAAATATGCATGAAGAAAGGTGAACTAAAACTTCCCGCATTAATTTTATGTGCCAATCGGTTTCTATGAAGTTGGTGCTTGGCGACAATCGGGGAATGTTGATACAAGTTCCATCTTTGCAAATCAAGGGAAAGATCATCATAACTCCATAAAACAGAATGGGAAAGCAAAGGAGTCCATGGAGAATAAACAAGGATAAGTGTAGCAGGGTGATGCCCTTGCTAGCCATACATGGTACAAAAAATAAAGTCTTAAGTCCAACAAACAAGAAATAAAAAGTATACAAGAAAATAAAGTCTCATCAAGACAATGAAAAAGAAATGTCTAAGTCATTTAGCTGCCGGGTCATCTGCTGGTGCCTCGGGTGCTGCTCTGGGGGATCCCTGTGCTGGAGGAGGAGAGAATGCTGTATGGCCGCGGATGAAGAGGGAGAGCTCCATGAACTGGTCAGCGCTGCTCTGTGAGAATCGTTTCCTGGGTGGTGCGAATGTCCGAGATCTGCTCCTCTAGCCGCTCGAATCGGCTCCTACTCGCGGAAGATGGGAGTTTACCTACGGGAGATGGGATGTCGAAGTCCGCTGAGTCGGACTCCTCGTCATCCTAAGAGCTGTCGGCGCTCAGGCCGACCAGTGTGTAGCGGCTCCCAGAGTGCTTGACGAGCCTCATCTGGCATAAAGTACTTATCCCCAAGCCAATCATGAGCTGGAGTCTCTCCATGCCCTTCGTCATCTCCTCAAGGCCCATTCCAATGATAAGTCGATTAATGTAGGGCCCCGCAGTAATGGTCTTCAGCCGGTTGTGGGTCCCCTAGTGCACCAAGTAGTAGGCGAGTACATATCCTAAATGGATAGGTACCCGCTGATGGTAACCTTCCCGGTGCTGTCATCTCACCCCGCGATGGAGCGGCTGACTAGGGCGTAGAAAAAGCGGTGGACCGGATCACTCATGCAGGAAGCACTATGGTTCTCATGGCGTCCCCCGAGCTGGAGCCAGTAGCGCGTGGGTGTGATGATATCCTCGAAGAAGGAAGTAAGGAGGCGAGTGTGGAAGCCGTCCCTATCGTAAAACCCCATGAGCATCATGAAACGGATGTAGCTCATGGTCTTATTCTTCCTGTAGAGTTGGGATGAGATCACCGTGAGGGAGCGCTCCAGGATGACACTCTGGTCGGCCTCAAACGTTCTCAGGACCTCATGAGTCGCCTCGCATAAGGTCTCGTGGTTGATGGAGAACACCTTGTCCCATCCACCAACCACGAACATGCTCTGCACTCGGTCCGCGATCCCAAGCTCGGTGCCACTCCCCAATAGATGTACCGCGTTCGGCCAAAGTGCTTAGCGGCTTGCCTTTGGTAGCGGTGGACGTAGCACTCCTATTCAAATTGCGGTGTAGTGGAGGAGCCTTCCCCGGTCCTTCGCCTCTTGAACGCTGTTACTTTCCTCGACATGACTTCAAAACAATCGGAAGGGGTGTTAATGCGAATGGGAGTATTGAAGAGATTAATCAAACAAAAATTTGCGCACTACGACCCTAGATGGGCCCTATACGGGCAAGTATATGGCCCGCATGACCCCACCTGGGAGCCATACTAGGCTCTATACGGGCTGTATATCAGCCCGTATGGGTACACCTGAGGGCCATATGGGCTGCTATACAGCCCGTATGCGCCTGGGGACTGAGGTGCCGACCCCCAATGGCGTGTATACCCTTATTCATATGCCATTCATCCCCATTTCTCTTCCCAAACTCTAAACATGCCTTAAATCAACACATTCCCATGGAAATTTGGCATAAAAAGGCATTTAATCATCTCAAATCCATTCAAAATAAATTCATTCAATCCCTAGGATTCTAAGCATGGTGATGATTGATCAAATCGACAAATCAAAGCATTAGAGATCATACCTAGAGAGAATGAGCGCCCAAACCAAGAGTGTAGGCCGTATTAACGAAGAGAGGACTCGAATCGACGTGGAGGGGAGTGGGGTCGGCTAGGGTTTGAAAAAGAAATGGGGAAATCGTCTTTATAACTCCCTAAACCCTGTTGTATATGGGCCCGTATACGGGCTGTATATCAACCTATATATGGCACTGGACGGCTCATACGGCCCTGTATACGAGCCATATGACAGCCAATATACCCCACTGGAGGGTCCATACGGCCGTATGATAGGCCGTATGATACCCCGTATGGGCCTGGGTTTGGCTTATGCAGCCAATCCAGGACACCATTCGAATCTTCCTTGCTACCTAATGACAATTATGAATCTAGGGCAATGAATGGATAGACAACCCGCAAGATGGTACAATGTACTAAGAAAACGGACATGAAACATCTCATTCATTTATTCCAAACATATACAATCTAACTAATCAAAAGAAACTGTAACTAAAGAAAATTTCTAGGACTTGGGTTGCCTCCCAAGAAGCACTTGTTTATAGCTTGACGTACCTTCACCTTACCTCATGGGGGTTCAAATACCTTGAAGCTTTCATTGGCTCTTCACTTAAAGCATTGTCCGAATAAAAACATTCCCAAGTTGGCGTAAATTGATCTATTGTTATTCTCTATACTTTGGCTTCCTTTGGAAGTGCTCTGAGCCGATGGTTTCATGCTTACCCCCTTTTCTTGCACTTTCTTACCAACGGCATATTGATGTGTAGTTGCTTTAACATACCGTTGAACTTCATCAATTGGGCATCCTCCTTGTCTTTATTCAACCTCGTCGGGTAAGGGACTTGAGGTTGATATGGAGGTATGGGTGATGTCTCCAAGGGTTTCTCTTTTCCCTTCTTCACTTCTTCAGAGTTAACGATACGTTCGGAATCCTCGAACTCTATGGGAGTGTTTACTTGAGGTTTTGGAATCGGGAGTTCCACCTCCTTTCCACTTCTCAAAGTAATGGCCTTACATTGCTCTCCCCGAGGGTTCTCCTCCGTATTTCCAGGGAAACTACCTTGGGGTCTCTCGGCTAGAGATTTTGGCATTTGCCCAATTTGATTCTCCAAGTTGTAGACTGTGGCTTGTAGATTCCGAATTGTAGTATCGTTATTTGGCATATATTTCACGATCATCTCCTCCAAGTTAAACTTCTTTTGTTGAGGCTTTGGAGGGTGTTGAAAACTGGGAGGGTATTGTCCCGCTTGTGGATTTCCATAAGACAAAGCCGGATAGGTCCATTTAGGAGCATATGGTCGATATTGACTATACGGTTGCTTTGGAGCATTCCCCATTTATTGTACTTGCTCCATGGGAATCATTTCAGTGCTTGCTATGGCACAATTTGATGCTTCATGCCCTCCCCCACATGTATTACAATACATCACCGTGGCCGACCTTGAGCTATTACCGGTTGTCAATAGCTCAATTTTCCTTGTCAACATATCCAACTTTTCACCACGAATTGGATCTGAAATTACGGCTTCATCCACGGACCCAACCTTTTTAACTTGCTTATCTCTTATAGACCAATGGGCTTCGTTACTAGCCATATCTTCAAAAATTTGTTTGGCATCCTCCGGGTATTTGTTTCCCAATGACCCGCCGGCGGCGGCATCCAACAATTGTCTAGTCGAGTTGTCCAACCCATTGTAGAATGTTCTCACATTGGCATAGGGGTCTAGACCATGTTGTGGACAACGCCGGAGCAAATCTTTGTATCTCTCATGGGTTTCAAAAAATGTTTCGGTGGGGCCTTGTTTAAAGGCGGAGATGTCCAACCTTAGCTTTGCGGCCTTGCTTGGTGGAAAGTAGTGGCCCAAGAATTTGTCTAGCATCTCGGCCCAAGTACTGATTGAACCGGCTGGTAATGAAGTAAGCCATCTATATGCACTTTCCATAATTTGAATGGAAAAAGTCTTAACCGAATTGCATCATCAAAAGTCCCATTAATCCTGAATATGTTACAAATCTTGATAAACTATGCTAGATGTGCATGAGGATCTTCATCGGGTCTCCCATCAAATTGAGGTGTGTTCTAAATCATGCCCATTGTGCTTGGCTTGATCTCAAAATTGTTCATGTTGACATTGGGAGGGTGAACACTGAACTCCTCCCCAATGTAATGAGACCTCTCATATTCGGCTAATGTTTATTTCTCTCGGCCATAGTTGGTACTTCCCTTGCTTCACCAATGACTTCGGTAGGAGTGAAATTTTTCGACTCCGAAGAGGATCCCGGAAGTGCTCCTTCAATCTCTCTCAATCTTTGGTGTAAGGTTCTCTCAATCTCACTATCAACTTTAAGCAATCCTTTAGAGTTCTTATGGGTCATGCAATTTATACCTTGCAAGATATCCAGAAAGTGAAGATTAGTATCCAAAATTTCAATGAAATGAAAAACAAAACAAAGAAAGAAAGTAAAGAAATAAAAATGAGTAAATTAGTAAATTCCTAGCTTTCCTAGTAATCCAATTCTTCCCCGGCAACGACGCCAAAAACTTGATGCGATGCAACTGTAGGTGTAGAGGTCGTAACAAGTAATAGAGTTGACTTGAAAGTCGGCTTATCGATCTTTAGGGAGATGGAAGTACTAGTACCACTATTCATCTACTATCTAGTCTATCCAAAGGTGGTTGATTATGCTAATTATAAACTAATCAATTGAAAACACAAACAAAGGAATCGAGTTGCTCTTAAGGTTAAACAATCATAAAATGGGGATGCTTGGATAATTGAATCCCCCTTGGACTATTAAAAAATGAATGCTACTCTCTATCTTGCCATTTGGTTGATCCTTGGCCAAGGGTACCTATGGTGCTTTCGCTCTCTCCCTACAAGCGAGTTACTAATCCTAGTGCACTTACCGATGATGTTCTAGGAAACCTAATTCTTGGAGGGATTATGGGATTATATCTAAAGGACTCGCTTTCCTTAGTACCCGGGTTCCCGGTATACTCACAATCCCCACTATTTGAGATGGTCTATACACAACGAGGCGTTCGCTTCTTCCCCCATATGGACTACGAAAATCCCTCTGAGCTCTCGCAACGTAGAGGGATTAATTTACATTAAAACATCCAATAGACTTAATGAGATTCAACCAAACAATCAAAGATAGAGAGATAACATTAATTAAAACATGTCAAAGGGTTTATCAATCATCCAAGCATCTACAAGATTAGCCCTCCATGAAAGGGGGGCCACAATCCAAACCAAAGATGAAAGCAAACAAGGAAATCGTGAGAAATGCACTAATGAATGCACCGTTGATGGCTTCCTTGATCCTCTTCCAATGGTTTCCCATCTTCTTGCTCCAATAGCTTCAAGATGAAAATCTCCAAGCTTTTCCCAAGATTAGCCTTTCTCCCCAAGCTGCTTCCTCCTCCCCTAAACCCTCATTAGTCGGCTTTTATACCTCTAGGCAATGTTTGGTTGGGGGATATCCCAAGGATATCCCCATGGCATAGGTTCTAAATCACAAAAAGGGAGGGAAAAGCTAAATCAATTGTTTTTAGGGTTTAACCCTATCATTAGCCATGTGTTTATATATATATTAATTGTTTATTGATGGTATCTACCCACTTTTGCAATTGACCAACTCGCCCTTGTGCTTACTTTTAAGTTGAGTGGTCACATGAGCAAATTTAAATAATATTGTATTATAGTTGCACGTGCATTGGTGTCATTGACTAATTATTTGGTAGATTTACTATTGATTAGATGGATGAATGAGGACCTTCTTGAAGATTAATTTCCATTAAATATTGGTGTTAATAGTTTTATTCTAAAATTGGGATTTATAAATATTTATAAACATATTTTAAAATACATTTATTGTACCAATAGATAAATATGTTTTTTCAAATATTTATTAATAACTTATTTATAGATTTTCTTAAAAATAAGTTTATACTTGAATATCTATAAATATGTTTTTCTTTCCAAAATACATATTTAAAAATATTGAAATTAGTATACTATAAATATGTTTTATTTTAAACATATCTATTTATAACATATTTATAAATATATTTTAAATATGTTTAATCTAAAATATTGATTTTGGTTATATTAGCATTAATATGTTTTCCATATGTTTATTCTAATATATTTATTTATAAATTCTCATAAATATGTTTATTCTAATATATTGGTTTATAAATATTTATAAACGTGTTTATTCTATTTATTACCCACATATAGAAATAAATATTCTATAATATATTTATATTAAAATATTTATTTATGTATAATAATATATAACATAATTAATATGTATATTTGAAAATATTTAATATGTTATAAATATGTTGTAAAATCCATGAATTTTTGGAAAATAAATATTCTGTTATTTTCCTTGAAAAAAAAAATAATAATAAAATAAAATATTTAAAATACTTATTTCCCGCGATTAGCGTTATTGTGGGATTAAATGATTTATTTAAATTAATATGGGGTCTGTAGGGACCTAATAGTAATTTTAAAAGTATGGGGGGACTATAAAATAATTTTCCCTCTCACAGTCTTGGACCTGTATGTAAAATTAGAAGTGTCAAGGACCTCTGCGAAATTATCCACGAGAAAACCCTAAATAGAAATGGATGGACGGCTGAGATCAAAAGATCTCAGATGAGTCCCAATCTCAGAGCACTACTAAAGCTCTCGTAGGACCACGTGTCGAGCTGAGATGGAATCCATCTCAGCGAATACTAGATACGAGGCAACGGTAAAAGGGGTGGGTAGGGACGGCCCTACCGTGCGGATCATTTTTAACCATCTATCTGAAATTTGGAGACGGATCGTGGCGGATCCGGATGGATAGTTTTAAATCTGACCTTTCATCTTAAGGTTCTTTGGATACGAGGCTTGTTAAGCCGGTTCTAGCCGTTGATGTGGATCGAGAGACCCTCGCCGTTGATCACTGAAACCTGATCGCGAGCGGCGCAACCCTCTCCCCGACCACCAGCGTGCCATGAGCCCCGCCCCATTCCGGCCGTTACGCGCGTGGAAACCGGCCGTTGGCCGGCGGAACAGTTCCAAACGGCTGCCCGTTCGCCTGGCCGTAGGAGAGGCTATAAAAGGAGACTCTTACCCACTGTCTCAGTACACCAACGAACAAGAGAGGCGGGGACTCCGGTGAGCTTCGTCGGAGAAGGGCTTTCGGCCGAGAGAGAGCCTCTGTCGCCACTGTCTTCACCAGGAGAAGCGGAATCGAGGTAGGAACCTCCTCCTGTTTCTATTTGCTTATCGAAAGCCTTTGAACCATAGTTAGAGCTTCATGGGAGAATGAGAGTATAGTTGAGAGTGGGGCGGCGTTGGGAGGGAGAATGTAGGTAATGATAAGCGTAAAGACATCGTGGGGTGAGGAGGAAGCTCAGGGCACCTTCTGCGAATGAAATGGGCTCCCGGGAAGATGGGTCGCCATTTCCGGCCATCATCTCCGGTGAGGCATGGACAGAGGAGGAAGGGATGATGGTCAAGGAGGCAAAGGGCCTGAGAGTGCAACCCGCATAGAGGGGAAGCTTGGAGTAGGAAAAGCTCGGCCAATGCCCCTCCGATGACGGCGGTAGGACTCCTGGCTGCCACGGCCGCGATGGAGAGAAACGAAGAAGATGGTTAATAAAAAATAATAATAATAATAATAGAAATATTAAAAGGGGTAATGTTTAATTAATGAAAAATAATTATATAATAACTATAGGGGTGTGACACATTAATTGAATGTTATTTTGTGTGACATAATATAAATTTTTCTTGAATTAGGATCTTAATTAGTTATTGATACAAATGATCATTAGCTAATTGGGATAATATATTTGGACAACTATAGGAGTGTGACAAAATAAAATCAATTATTTGATTTTAATAATTTTGTCTCTAACATTAGTAGTGTGGCAATAGATAAATATAGTCGCACCAACTATTTGTGACACTTAATAGAAACTATAGTATGGTTGTTGTGATAATCGGATAATAATGGGTTAATATTTTAATTAAAATATTAACCTAAGAGTTGGATAGTTAAATAACAAATTTGAAAACTTAGGGTTTTAATAAAAGATTAAAACCCTAGTGTGACAAACTAAGTAATACAGTGTCTCTATTGATAGTAATGACACTAGTAATCAAACAGAGGTATAGTTCCAGTAATTATGTGGAGCTATAATTATGTGATGTAATAATTAAGTAATTAATTTCTGGAATTTAAATAATGGGTTGAGTGATGGAAAATATTTAGTAAGGAAGCTAAATAAATTCAAAAAGGACTATTAAGCCCCAAATGAGATAGACCTTAGGGTCATAAACTATCAAGTGACCAAAAAGCCCTTCAAGGGACTAAGGTCAACATAAATGGTGCAATGGGCTTGAAATGGGCCCAACTCAGCTAGAGTTGACTAGGTTAGACCAAAGTAAATCTACAAGTCAACTAAGGGACAGAAAGCGGAAATAAGGGCCGGTAACCCGAGAGAAGGTCCCTAGGACCCGTTAGTGGGCCTAAGCCCAATAAGAAGGGAGGGCATGCATGTACACCTAATGACATAGAAATATTATTGGAACACTATTTCTAATAGGACCTCTGCATGCCAGATACTTTTGGGGAGTTGTTGGCATACTAAGGAAGACTAGAAGGACATCTAGTACCAACAAGAGGTAAGTTCGCTTGCCTAGTTTCCACCGGTGTGGGATTTCTTGGACTTGCTATGTATTCTTATTACATACCTTTGTTGATGCCATACATGCTTTGTTCATATCCGTTCTTGAATCTGTTAAGCATGTATGCTTGTTTACGGGCGTTGGTGTCCCTAATTGCTATGTTCTCTTTGGACTCAGTGGAGCTAGGGAAGCTCCAATTAAGGAATGTTCAGGGTTAGGACCCCCTGACCTTCCTGACAGCCTCACAAGAGAAGCAAATCTCTGGAGGTCTTACCTGTCAGTGGGCATGGTATACTGACCGTGTTAACACGTAGAAGAGGTAGTTCTACCGACCTTTTGACTGGAGGGTCAAACGACCAACTAGGTCGTATTTATAACCAAAAGCTGGACATACTGGCCGGGAGTAAATTCAGAGTTCCCTTGGAACTCACAGAGCAGAGGGCTTCTGTAACAGGGGTCGTACCTTGACTTGCTTGTGGTAGACTCCTAGGACTTTATTGTTGATACTATGATCCTGTTGACTGCCATTTTTCCTATTGATGACACTGTGACCTGCAGGGGTACTTACTGAGCTTTCCCTTCGAAAGCTCATGTGTTTTCTCTTTCCTCTTTACAGATTCCGAGGTATAGGAGGGGAGAGAGCCTGGGGAGAGGACTCCGGAGGACCAGAGGTTATAGGAGTCTCCTTTATCTTTACCTTTGTGAGCATTATTGTTGTTGTAGGACCCGTATAGGGACCAGACTTCTATAGGGCCTATGGACCCTAATGACTCTATGTTCTTATGAACTCGAGTTTATATTTTATTTATGGATTGTTATCTGCTTATCACGTTATTAGGCCTTGTATTCGAGTTGAGTTTATCTCTTCTTTAATACGGTAGGTGCATTGGCGATGCCGAGGTCGGGATCCGGGTCGGGCGTTCTGATTAAAGTGGTATCGAGAGAGTTCTCTTGATAGGCGGATAGCGGACCCTAGATACCCTTAGCGATTGCATAGACTGAGTGCGGGACTGGGGGTAGTATAGATAGTAGTACGTTAGATTGACACCTGGTTTACTTGCAGGATATCGGGACCGTCTGCAGTGATTCGATCTGACGATGAGGTGGAGTGCGTGGGAGAACACTCCACCGCCCGGTGATTCTTCCGAGCCCGTGAGGTCCTCGCCGAGATGAGGGAGAACATTTGGAAGCCACCAACGAAAGGTTGGCGGGCTCAGAACTAAGATTACCATGTTGGTCCAGGGACTTAGGGACCACATCGCTATGCAGAGGCCAGTAGGACCCAGGGTTCCGTTAGCACAGGAGATCGTGAGCCCTAGTATTCCTCCACGGCGTGTGTGCAGAGCCCGTGATTACCGCCGTGGATTGGGGGTGCAGATTCGGGAAAGAGCTGTAGGACCATCTCCTACCGTTCTTAGGATCTCTTGGTGCCGACGATGTGGAGTATACGGGCACCGTATGACGGAGTGTAGGCGCCCTGCCCTCTGGTGCCGCAGCTGTGGCAGTCGGGAGCATCTGGCTTTCTACTGTCCATCTGGTGCACCTGGACCTAGCAGGGGACCGCAGGGGACTGGAGGACATCAACCCTGCCCTGACTACACCCCACTGTCACCCGACGAGCATCATCTGGACTGAGTTCTAGTTTTAGTTTCTAGAATAATCGTAGTCTTACAAACTTTTGTGTTGTATGAACTACTTTTATTATGTCCTTTAGTGTCTTTTGTTTTAGCATGTTGACTCTAGTTGTTGTTTTTGAAATAAATAAAAGTATGTTTTATCATCATCTGTCTTGCTGGAAATAAAAAGTAACCTTGTAATCCTTATACAGTTAAACTATGGATCACTTGCGTGGAGGTCGAGGTGGTAGGGGAAGAGGAAGGGGTAGGCGAGGGCGACCTCGTCGTACCGAAATGCCACAGCCTCCTATGGAGGAAGAAGTCCCTCAACCGCAGGGTGGGGAGGTACCGCCCTTTGTGGGCCGAAATGGAAGTCGGCGGGGAGGTGCAGCTCAATCCAATGCCAGCGCCTCAAGCAGAGGGCCAAAACCCAAGGGGGGAGGTACCCCCCATGAGCATGATGGAACTAATGAGGGAAATGTTGGGGCTAATTCAAGAGACCCGACAACAGCGTGCACCACCAACCACCCCCACGACAAGTAGAGGATTACTAGGGGAGATCAAGAGACCCTCTCCCCGACCTTTCGAAGGGGCTGCAGATCCCCATGCAGCAGAACAATGGATACGGGAGATGGAGAAGACCTTTGAGGTCTTCCAGACTACTGAGGCGGAAAAGATTAGGACCGCCGTGTACATGCTCCAAGGACCCGCTGAAGATTGGTACTTTGGAGAAATTAGGCTGAGGAAGGGTGAGGCCTTCCAGACTTGGGAAGAATTCAGGACTGCGTTCTTCGCCAAGTATTTCTCGAGAGGACATCTGGTACAGCTCGGACAACAATTCTCCCAGCTTGTAAAAGGAGGCTCCACGGTGGAGCAATATGAAACTGAATTTGATCGGTTGGCTTGCTTCTTGCCTGATATGGTTCCAACAGAAGAGAGCCGAGTAATGAAATTTGAGGCCGGACTGCGGCCATCACTGAAAAAGATTGTGACTAGCCACATGTGCAAGACTTACACCGAAGTTGTGGCTAGGGCTAAGTATACTGAGGCTTCTTGTCAAGGGGACGCCCAGGGGTCGTCCCAGAAAGATAAAAAGGATAAAGGGGCAAATAGCCAGGGCCAATCATCTGGAAAGAGCACTGGAAAGCGAAGGCCGGACAACAAGTATCGACCCTATGGGAAGTCGACCAGGTCCACAGCCTCATCTGGAGGTAAAGGGTCTTCAGCCAGTGTGACCCAGAACATTAAGTGCTTTGAATGCAAGGGACCACATAAGAGGTCCCAATGCTCTAGAATAACTGGAGGGTGTTATTACTGCTTGGCCTTGGATCACCAAAAGGCCCAATGTCCCCAGCGTCAACAAGGACAGAGTGTGGTAGGGGGAACCCAGGGATCTCAACAAGCTTCTCGACAGTCTGTTGGACCACCACCAAGATCACAAGGTGGGGACAAGAAAGGGAAGGCGACCTCAGGACAGCCTTCTACTCAAAACCAACCCCAACAGCAGCAGAGGCCAATGACCCATGGTCGGGTCTACCATTTGACAACCGAGGAAGCACAGGCATCAGCAGATGTCGTGGCAGGTACCATTTCAGTTAGTTCTTTCTATGCCTGCACTTTATTTGATCCTGGAGCCACACACTCTTTTGTATCTGCACGGTTCGCACGAAAGTACACATTGCCTACAATAGATCTGCCCCAGGACTTGTGTGTAGACACCCCGGTAGGAGCTACCATGAGGATAAGGAGGATGGTACCGGCATGCCCTATAATGATTGAGGGGCGGAGATTACTTGCAAACCTGCATGTAATGGACCTGAAGGATTACGATGTGATCCTCGGGATGGACTGGCTCTCTTCAGTTTACGCAGTGGTAGACTGCCGTGGGAAGAGAGTTATATTTAAGATGCCGGGAAAAGAGGAATTTACTTTTAAAGGCAGCCACACTTGTTCCCTAGTACAGGAGATCTCAGCTCTCCAGGTTCGGAAATTACTTAGGGGTGGATGTGTAGGCTATTTGGCTTCTATTTCCGAGGTGAAGAAGGATAAGGAGATCGTAGTCTCAGACGTACCGGTAGTAAGGGAGTACCCCGAGGTGTTTCCGGAAGAGTTACCGGGATTACCCCCGGAAAGAGAACTAGAGTTCTCTATTGACTTGGTACCGGGAACAGCTCCAGTGTCTAAGGCTCCTTATCGGATGGCGCCTGCGGAGCTCAAGGAATTGAAGACCCAACTAGAGGAATTGTTGGACAAAGGTTTCATCAGACCTAGCATGTCACCTTGGGGAGCACCTGTTCTTTTCGTCAAGAAGAAAGACGGGTCGCTAAGGTTGTGCATTGATTATCGGGAATTAAACAAGGTGACTGTAAAGAATAAATATCCTCTACCAAGAATTGATGACCTACTGGATCAACTACAGGGAGCACAAGTCTTCTCAAAGATTGATTTAAGATCCGGTTATCATCAAGTGAGGATTAAGGAGAAGAATATCCTGAAGAGTGCTTTCCGTACTAGATATGGGCACTACGAGTTTCTGGTAATGCCGTTTGGGCTTACCAATGCCCCGGCAGTCTTTATGGACATGATGAACCGGGTATTCCGTCAATATTTGGACCAGTTTGTAGTGGTATTCATCGATGACATTCTTGTTTACTCAAGAAGCCACCAGGCCCACGAGGGGCACTTACGAATAGTGCTAGAGACCTTGAGGGAACATCAACTTTACGCAAAGTTCTCCAAGTGTGATTTTTGGTTGGAAAGTGTAGCTTTCTTGGGCCACGTGGTAAGTGGAGCTGGAGTTTGGTCGATCCCAAGAAAATTGAAGCCGTTGTGGAATGGAAAAGACCAACAACGATGACGGAGAGATACGGAGTTTCTTGGGATTAGCCGGTTATTACCAGGAGATTCGTTGAGGGTTTCGGTAATAGCGGCAGATTAACAAGCTGACGGGGAAGGGTACCAAATTCGTTTGGACCAACTCCTGTGAAAAGAGTTACCGGGAGCTAAAGCGAGAGGTTGATATCGGCACGGTGTTGGCGCTACCACAAAGCAATATCGTGGGTATCACGGTCTCTGGCTGGCCGCAAGGCGGCCTTGGATGTGTGTTGATGCAAGATGGGCGCATGATTGCTTATGCATCACGATAGTTAAAACCTTTCGAAGAGAATTATCCCACACACGATCTTGAATTGGCAGCGATCGTGTTTGCCCTAAAGATCTAGCGACACTTTCTCTACGGTGTACCTTGTGAGATTTATACCGATCATAAGAGCCTCAAGTACATATTCACACAGAAGGAATTGAATATGAGACAGCGGCGTTGGTTGGAACTAATTAAGGACTATGACCTCAGTGTCCATTACCACCCGGGCAAGGCGAACGTGGTGGCCGATGCACTGAGCAGGAAGTCGGGATATGGAGTTGCCGCTATGTTAACAACTCAGAGGCCGCTATTAGAGGATATAAGAAGGCTCAACTTAGAGGTCGTTTTGCCTACAATGGATGTCTCAATGGCCAGCTTGCATATCCGACCCACATTATTGGAAAGAATACGGGTTGCTCAAGGACAAGATCTTGAACTGGAGGTGATCAAGGAACACGTAGGCCAGGAAGAACCAACACGGTTCAGAGTCCATGAAGATGGCACCCTTAGATTTGACGAAAGAATTTGTGTACCAAATGTCCCAGAAATAAAACAAGAGATTCTGGAGGAAGCCCACTATTCGGGCTACACTATTCACCCTGGAGGTACCAAGATGTACAGAGGGTTGAAGGACCACTTCTGGTGGAAGGGGATGAAGCGAGATGTTGCGGAGTTCGTGGCTAAATGCATCACCTGTCAGATGGTAAAGGCGGAACACCAGAAGCCGGCAGGGATGTTACAACCCTTACCCATTCCGGAATGGAAATGGGAGCACATTAACATGGATTTTGTAACGGGGTTGCCACGCACTCAAAGAGGCCATGAATCGATCTGGGTTATAGTGGATCGGTTGACGAAGTCAGCCCACTTTATACCATTAAGGACAGGAGCATCCTTGGAAAAGTTGGCCCAGCTATATATCGATCAGATCGTCAGATTACATAGAGTACCGGTGACTATCACCTCTGATCGAGACACTCGATTTGTCTCTAGATTCTGGGAGAGCTTGCACAACTCTTTGGGCACAGGATTGGCGTTCAGCACAGCTTTCCACCCACAGACCGATGGACAATCTGAAAGGACCATCCAGGTATTAGAGGACATGTTGAGGGCATGTGCAATAGATTTTACGGGGTCTTTGGATGAACGCCTAAGTTTGATAGAATTTGCCTATAACAACAGTTATCAGGCAAGCATCAAGATGGCACCGTATGAGGCACTCTATGGGAGGAAGTGTCGAACTCCCATATGTTGGGGAGATATGGGAGAAAGGAAGCTGGTAGCTGAGGCGACACTTAAGCAACCTGATTTTGTAAGACAAACGGAGGAACATGTCAAAATGATCAGGGAGCGACTCCAGGCTCCCCAGAGTAGACAAAAGAGTTATGCCGATCGAAAGAGATCCAATCAGGAGTTTCAAGTGGGAGACTTGGTATTCCTAAAAGTATCTCCTATGAAGGGGGTAGTAAGGTTTGGACGACGTGGAAAACTTGCTCCGCGTTATATCGGACCTTTTGAGATATTGGAGCGTATAGGAGTGGTGGCATATAGATTGGCTCTACCACAGGACCTCGCTCAGGTTCACGATGTCTTCCACATTTCAATGTTGAAGAAGTGTATTCGTGATCCCACCAGAGTGATTCCTCAGGTTCCGGTGGAAGTCCAAGAGGATATGTCCTACGAGGAACGCCCAGTAGCTATTTTGGGCCGAGAGGACAAACAGTTAAGGAATAGAACTATTCCTTTTATTAAGGTGAAGTGGAGTAACCACACCGAGCGGGAAGCTACCTGGGAACGTGAGGAGGACATGAGGCAGCGTTACCCAGAGTTGTTTGTATGAAGTATAAACGGCGTAGAAATTTCGGGGACGAAATTTTTGTAAGGGGGGAGGATTGTAAAATCCATGAATTTTTGGAAAATAAATATTCTGTTATTTTCCTTGAAAAAAATAATAATAATAAAATAAAATATTTAAAATACTTATTTCCCGCGATTAGCGTTATTGTGGGATTAAATGATTTATTTAAATTAATATGGGGTCTGTAGGGACCTAATAGTAATTTTAAAAGTATGGGGGGACTATAAAATAATTTTTCCTCTCACAGTCTTGGACCTGTATGTAAAATTAGAAGTGTCAAGGACCTCTGCGAAATTATCCACGAGAAAACCCTAAATAGAAATGGATGGACGGCTGAGATCAAAAGATCTCAGATGAGTCCCAATCTCAGAGCACTACTAAAGCTCTCGTAGGACCACGTGTCGAGCTGAGATGGAATCCATCTCAGCGAATACTAGATACGAGGCAACGGTAAAAGGGGTGGGTAGGGACGACCCTACCGTGCGGATCATTTTTAACCATCTATCTGAGCTGGAGACGGATACGAGGCGGATCTGGCCGATGGATAGTTTTAAATCCCGGCCTTTCATCTTAAGGTTGCTGGATACGAGGCTTTTTAAGCCGGTTCTAGCCGTTGATGTGGATCGAGAGACCCTCGCCGTTGATCACTGAAACCTGATCGCGAGACGGCGCCACCCTCTCCCCCAGCCACCAACGGCAGCGCGAGCCCCGCCCCATTCCGGCCGTTACGCGCGTGGAAACCGGCCGTTGGCCGGCGGAACGGTTCAAGCGGTACGCCTGCTCACCGGCCGTAGGAGAGGCTATAAAAGGAGACTCTTACCCACTGTCTCAGTACACCAACGAACAAGAGAGGCGGGGACTCCGGTGAGCTTCGTCGGAGAAGGGCTTTCGGCCGAGAGAGAGCCTCTGTCGCCACTGTCTTCACCAGGAGAAGCGGAATCGAGGTAGGAACCTCCTCCCTGTTTCTATTTGCTTATCGAAAGCCTTTGAACCATAGTTAGAGCTCGCCGGAGAATGAGAGTATAGTTGAGAGTGGGGCGACGCTGGGAGGGGGAGAATGTAGGTAATGATAAGCGCAAAGAGATCGTAGGGTCGAGAGGAAGCTCAGGGCACCTTCTGCGAATGAAATGGGCTCCCGGGAAGATGGGTCGCCATTTCCGGCCATCATCTCCGGCGAGGCATGGACAGAGGAGGAAGGGATGATGGTCAAGGAGGCAAAGGGCCTGAGAGTGCAACCCGCATGGAGGGGAAGCTTGGAGTAGGAAAAGCTCGGCCAATGCCCCTCCGGCGACGGCGGTAGGACTCCGGGCTGCCACGGCCGCGATGGAGAGAAACGAAGAAGATGGTTAATAAAAAAAAATAATAATAATAATAGAAATATTAAAAGGGGTAATGTTTAATTAATCAAAAATAATTATATAATAACTATAGGGGTGTGACACATTAATTGAATGTTATTTTGTGTGACATAATATAAATTTTTCTTGAATTAGGATCTTAATAAGTTATTGATACAAATGATCATTAGCTAATTGGGATAATATATTTGGACAACTATAGGAGTGTGACAAAATAAAATCAATTATTTGATTTTAATAATTTTGTCTCTAACATTAGTAGTGTGGCAATAGATAAATATAGTCGCACCAACTATTTGTGACACTTAATAGAAACTATAGTATGGTTGTTGTGATAATCGGATAATAATGGGTTAATATTTTAATTAAAATATTAACCTAAGAGTTGGACAGTTAAATAACAAATTTGAAAACTTAGGGTTTTAATAAAAGATTAAAACCCTAGTGTGACAAACTAAATAATATAGTGTCTCTATTGATAGTAATGACACTAGTAATCAAATAGTGGTATAGTTCCAGTAATTATGTGGAGCTATAATTATGTGATATAATAATTAAGTAATTAATTTCTGGAATTTAAATAATGGGTTGAGTGATGGAAAATATTTAGTAAGGAAGCTAAATAAATTCAAAAAGGACTATTAAGCCCCAAATGAGATAGACCTTAGGGCCATAAACTATCAAGTGACCAAAAAGCCCTTCAAGGGACTAAGGTCAACATAAATGGTGCAATGGGCTTGAAATGGGCCCAACTCAGCTAGAGTTGACTAGGTTAGACCAAAGTAAATCTACAAGTCAACTAAGGGACACTGAAACGGAAATAAGGGCCGGTAACCCGAGAGAAGGTCCCTAGGACCCGTTAGTGGGCCTAAGCCCAATAAGAAGGTAGGGCATGCATGTACACCTAATGACATAGAAATATTATTGGAACACTATTTCTAATAGGACCTCTGCATGCCAGATACTTTCGGGGAGTTGTTGGCATACTAAGGAAGACTAGAAGGACATCTAGTACCAACAAGAGGTAAGTTCGCTTGCCTAGTTTCCACCCGGTGACGGGATTTCTTGGACTTGCTATGTATTCTTATTACATGCACTGTTGATGCCATACATGCTGTTCATATCTGTTCTTGAATCCTGTTAAGCATGTATGCTTGTTTACGGGGCGTTGGTGTCCCTAATTGCTATGTTCTCTTGCGGGACTCGGTGGAGCTAGGAAGCTCCAATTAAGGAATGTTGGGGTTAGGACCCTGACCTTCCCCGATGTTCTCACCAGAGAAGCAAATCTCTGGAGGTCTTACCTGTCAGTGGGCATGGTACACTGACCGTGTTAACACGTAGAAGAGGTAGTTCTACCGACCTTTTGACTGGAGGGTCAAACGACCAACTAGGTCGTATTTATATCCAAAAGCTGGACATACTGGCCGGGAGTAAATTCAGAGTTCCCTTGGAACTCACAACAGAGCCCGAGGGCTTCTGTAACAGGGGTCGTACCTTGACTTGCTTGTGGTAGACTCCTAGGACTTTATTGTTGATACTATGATCCTGTTGACTGCCATTTTTCCTATTGATGACACTGTGACCTGCAGGGGTACTTACTGAGCTTTCCCTTCGAAAGCTCATGTGTTTTCTCTTTCCTCTTTACAGATTCCGAGGTATAGGAGGGGAGAGAGCCTGGGGAGAGGACTCCGGAGGACCAGAGGTTATAGGAGTCTCCTTTATCTTTACCTTTGTGAGCATTATTGTTGTTGTAGGACCCGTATAGGGGCCAGACTTCTATAGGGCCTATGGACCCTAATGACTCTATGTTCTTATGAACTCGAGTTTATATTTTATTTATGGATTGTTGTCTGCTTATCACGTTATTAGGCCTTGTATTCGAGTTGAGTTTATCTCTTCTTTAGTATGGCCGGTCTGTTGACGTGCCCGAGGTCCCGGGATCCGGGTCGGGGCGTTACATATGTATATTTGAGAGAGTTTCTATATAACATATTTAATATAAATTAATAATGAGCCTACCTAACTTTACTAAAATATTAGAAGGCGGGTTGATGAATTGACCTAACTTCATCTCCTTCACCAAACTGCACGTTTGCGCGCATCTGG
Source organism: Dioscorea zingiberensis (assembly GCA_026586065.1). NCBI lineage: Eukaryota > Viridiplantae > Streptophyta > Magnoliopsida > Dioscoreales > Dioscoreaceae > Dioscorea > Dioscorea zingiberensis. The sequence goes on along the minus strand of CM048822.1, from coordinate 31,768,586 downwards.
AGCCCCCTCCTCTCCACCTCACTGATCTGCGTGAAGACCGGCCTCCCCTCTTCTCCAGCTCCTGAATCACAGCGGGCTAGCTTGCTCCCAGCGGCCGATCCATGGACTGGAAGGACGACGTCGATCGGCAAAGCCAAGGACGAGGTATGTTTGCAATCATCCTCGTAGGAGTATCGTAGAAGCTCATGCTTCCTATTTTGAACAACCATGACCTATGAATTAACTTGGGATGGATATATTTTGCAAAATATATATATATCATTCAATTAGTATGAAATTTATCAAGATTTGTCATTGATAAATGGATTGTTACTGCCTTCCTTGATTTCATTATCAATTTTATGGAGTATCTTAAACCCCATGATTTTTTTTTTTCTGATATACTGGTTTGGTTTCTTTTTCTGAATATCAGTTAATTAAAATTGCCTTCTTCTCTGGCTGTTTTATATTGTTTCTTAAAAGCTAGTTCTCATGTTTCCTTAGATCTCATCCATTTGAATTTGTATCCTACCAGTGCATCCTGCGGAACCCATTTCAATGGAAAGAGGACAGGGAAGTCAGACAGTGATTGGACTGCAACCCGCAAAAATGCAGTGCCAGCAAGATGTACGGAGGATGCCACGAAGAAATAATTGGTCGCTTTTTAGTGATGAAGTGTTGGTCGACATGTGCTTTGAGGAATGCAAGCAGTACTATACGCTTGGGGGTTCCTTTAGACCAGAAGCATGGGTCCGAATATGGAATGCATACCAGAAGAATACCAACGACGACATCACGTTGCTCCAGTTGAAGGGCAGGTGAAAGACTTTGAAGAAGTTATACAAGCTGTATTCATCACTATTTATAAAAAAGTGGATGGTCGTGGAATCATGACATTCATCGACCAACACCTGATGATGTGACCGTGTGTGAGGAGATAATTAAGGTGAGCTTCATTAGCATTTACTCTTGTGATATTTGAATTCTAATTATCATTTAAAATTTAATGCAGCTCAATAAAGACTACCAAGTTTGCCGAGATAAGCATTTCCCATTGTTTCATAGGATCCACGAACTTGTGTCTTCTTCCACCGCAACTGGGGAATATGCCACCCACACAGGCGGGGGTGTGTGTGGAGGCAATCTATATGTTGACGTGGCGGAGAGCACCGATAGCACCAATTAGACTGAGAAGGTTGTACAAGAGGTTGAAAAGGAGACTGTCCAAGCGCAACAAAGAAGCAAGAAAAGTTCTTATTCGGTCGGGTCTAGGAGGACACAAGATCATGACCCAAGCCCTAGAGTCTCAAAGAGGAAAAGTTCTAAAGCAAATATGGAAACAATTCATCGATTGGTAATGATGACTGATCGTAGGAGCAAGATCACGGAATGACACCGCGACGATATGGACTAGTAATCTTTTGATGCTTGCATGGATAAGTTATTGTCCATGCCGGGTGTCGGTGGTGAGGAGGCATGTGCTGCGGTCAATGCGCTTAAGTGCCCCGAAAATCATATTTTCTTCATGAAGATGCGACCAGACATTGTAGAGTACTGGTTGAACCTCCAATTGAAGGAATTCCGCCGTCAGGTAATGGCCTTTCTCTATTTGTAAATTTAATATTCTCTTCGTTCTGTATATTTTAAATTCTATTTTTTGAATTCCTGATAAAGTGATTTCTAAGTGGAGTTTTGATGATACCTATGTTTTATAGTTTTATGATTTTTTAATGTTGTTTGATTGTTTCATATTCTTATACATGTTGATGTTATGTTTTATAGTTTTATCATGCAAGGGCATCCTTGTTTTCTTCTTTTTCTTTTTTGTTTATTCTCTAGTATGTTTTGTTTTCTTTTTCGTGTTTTATAGGAGGTCAATTGTACTGTTATTAACTAATAAGCCACCAAACATTCTGTGTTTATGGTTATCAAAAAATAGTACAAATATTAATAGGATGATCTGCTTTTAAAAGAGATTATGACAAAATTTTATGGAGCTTGAGAACCTCATAACATACCTCAATTATTAAATGTATGTCTAATAACATTGAATCTGAATTCAGATCATCTAATAACAGTAAATCTATGTATAATAGCACTAGTGATGCAAGGATAATTCCAAAGATATGGATAATTGTTTGCAATGATATACTAGAGATGTAGAGGTCACAGGATTTAAATAACATGATTTTTGATCCCTTTTATTCTATCTTTTAATTCCCCGCTGATGTAATTGGGTTTCTCTTTATGCAATTTCAATTATTTTTTCATTTCACAATTAATTTCTTCATTTGCCATGTTATCCATGACCAGCTTTTCGTTTATCTTTCTGTTACATTTTGGATCAGTTTTTTTTTTTTTCTTCTTTCTGTATCTTGGTTTTGGTATCATTAATTCTTTTCTTTTGTTGTTGCAACAATGGCATCATTTTTCGCTTCATTCATTCTTCTTCATGTGCTTTAATTTGCTGCAATTAATCATGCAAGCAAGGCAAAATTTGTTAACAGCTTAAGAAGGTTATAAATATTAAATTGGCCATTTTACTTGTTTGATTGTTTCATGTTATATATGTTGTTGTTGTGTTTATAGTTTTATCATGCAAGGGCATCCTTGTTTTTGTTTTTGTTTTTTTTTTTGTTGTTTATTTTCTAAGTGAGGTTTTGATGATACTTAGGTTGGGTTGTTCTTGATTTGATTTATCTACAACCTTATGTTGGAGAAGAAATCTGGAACAAAAACCTAGTTGGTGTCCTACTAATTTTTTTTTTTTATGATTCTAAATTCTTTGTTAGTAGATTATGAATTCTTTGTTATGAATTCTTTTTATGATTCTTTTATTGTTTTTGATGATTTTGAATTATTTGTTAGTAGATTCAGATACATGGGTTTATTTCATATTGCTAAAATACTCCACTGCATGCTAAAATTGTCCATTATGTTTGGCAGATGTAATTCAACACCTTGGTGTATTATAAGTATTTGGTAGATGTAAACTCAGGGGTTTTTGAGGAAAAACAGTTGCACTTAGAAATTACTCTTCTTTGGAAACATCTAAATATTTTGTAAATACCAGTGAGGTGCTTCTTATTAATCCTTGAAAAAAGGTGCATCTTGATTTTGTTTAGCAATTTAGTTTTCATATAATAACGCTATTAAAGTTACCTTTGTTAAGTTTATTTTAATATTTATCTTTATACGGTTTCTAAGGGCCATGTTTATTTCTTGCAGCAATGCTAGTATTTAATTAGTAACTATGATATCCTTCTAAGGGTCATGTTTGTTTTCTACAACAATGCTAATTATTTTGGAATGCAATTAAAAATCATGGTCAACTTAGATTTTATGATAGGTGGTCATGTTTCATGAATTCTATACATGTAATCTATGATTTATCACACCAGTAGCAGCTTAACTTTGATGACTTTTCTTAATGATTAATGATCTTTTTTTGATTTTAGATATGAAATAAGTAATTTTGCTCTTCCTAGAATGCATATTTTGGTAAAGGGGGGATTAGTGATTTTCAATTCTGCTATATGTTAGTTCAGTTGTGAGATGTCAATTTCTCCGTTCTTTATTATTTACTCCTTTAATTTACTAGACCAACACTGATAATTTCTGGTACATTCAGATTGCTCGAGTACCAATACCATTTAGCATGACATTTCTCTTACATCTCTTTTTATCAGAATATGTATCTTCCATGTTTTCCTCTACTTTATTTATTTGTTTCAAAGTTTTCTTCCATTTATCTATTTTCTTTTGCAGTTAAAAATTATCAAATATGGATCATGTTGCGGTCCCTTGTATTTATATTCATGTCTTATCTTTCTGACATTCATATTCTGTTCTCATGGTTGTTCAAGTTAGTGAAAAATTTCAAACCAAGATGGTTGAACAAGACCAAATGGCCAGTATTCTAGTCTAGATGATTGCAAATTAATTTTTATGTCTGATCCTCAAACTTGATGAATGAGTTTTTTTCTTGATTGAATGTTTGTCCAAACTTAATCTACTTTACTCTTGTTGTATTTGAGAAACCTGTTGGGTAGGTACTTTTTATTTTTGATATTTTTGTAACTTGATTTGTCATTTATTGTAGCTTTGCTCGTTTTAGGACATGATACAGATGGTATGCCTACCTGCCTTCCTTTTGTTTTAGGATATTTGTGTAACTTGATGGATTTACTTTGGATTTTGGAAGGATCTTACTTGCATATTTTGTTAATGTTAATTAACTGATTTTAGGGCTTTTTCTTTAATCCCCTAACAATGAAAACCTAGTATGGCTATTGTTGTCATTCTTTTTCTATGATTCAAATGTGCATGTACAGTAATACCATGTTGTTGTATTTGAGAAACCTGTTTGGTAGGTATTTTTTATTTTTGATATTTTTGTAACTTGATTGGTCATTTATTGTATCTTTGCTTGTTTTAGGACATGATAGAGATGGTATGCCTACCTGCCTTCCTTTTGTTTTAGGATATTTGTGTAACTTGATGGATTTACATTGGATTTTGGAAGGATCTTACTTGCATATTTTGTTAATGTTAATTAACTGATTTTAGGGCTATTTCCTTAATCCCCTAACAATGAAAACCTCTTGTATGGCTATTGTTGTCATTCTTTTTCTATGTTTTAAATGTGCATGTACAGTAGTACCATGTGCAACTTTGCTGATAAACAGAAAAATTAGTTTTCAAATGAAGACTGCAGTCCATGAAATTCTCCACCAATTAATTTTCCCTATTTCCCAGGTGGAATTCTCTTCAACTTCTTAATAAACCACTAGACCCAACATTCATCATCCCATTTTGATTGGTAGTCCTGTACCAAGGAAAAGCAACATATGAGAGCACTGATTTGGTTTAAGAACAAGCATGTGACAATAGACCTGTAGATACGAAAGATGATTGTACATGAAGCTCGGTAATTTTAATCAACTTAAGCATAGTTATATGTAGCTTGTTGGATTTTTATGAATGACAAGGAAAGATGCTTCATATTTTGAAATTAGTTGCCAACAATCACTATCCAGGGTATCTTAGATGGCTGGAAATAGACCCAATTATGACTACCCTTTTGCAAATCAACCCGCATATTTTTCATGGTATCTCTTAAAATTTCATATTCGTGCCATTGAAGAACACTGCTTTTGTGTAGGTTGTGACGTCAGTGGCAATTGGGTTTACAGTTTATGATGTGATGAAGTCACCACATATTTATTTCTAACTTCTTCCTTTGCGTTGTGTACACTGCCATCACCTTTGCATGAATTTGGCTTTTTCTTTACCCATCCTTTTCTTTCAGAAATCTATCTATCTATATACCTATATTTATTTACCCATTCTCTTCACTCTTATATTTTCTTGGATTTACTAACATGATCTTATTTTCTTTTCAGGGGTAGTTATTGCTTTTGCAATGGACTCCATCGCTTAAGTACTACTATAATGGAGTTGTGCTTAATGTTATCAGATTTGGAGGTGTTTCAGAAGCTGAGAATGTAATAGTGTTTTCTATGAACATGTACTAATAATCTGTGAGATTACTTATCTATTTATCATGGGGGTATCTGTAACTTTTTCTAGAATTTTAAGACTGCAGTTGTTAATGAACCGTTCGTTATGTAGTATTTAACTTTGTTTAAAGTAATTATGAACGTTGTCATGTGTGTACAAGTGTGAGGTAATTATGAACGGTGTCATTGTGTTAGAGTTAGCATCGATATCAAGTATCAAAGGCCTAAAATTTGATGGTTTGGAATTTTGGGCAGCTGTAGATGCTAACAAGGTTCGACTTCATGGTATTGATGTGATGGCTTTGTTTTTTTCTTTGATGCTAGTGGGCTTAATACGGTTGTAGAAAGTGGAATAGGCATGTTCATGTTATGCATTATCAATATCAATATCATTTTAGATGACATTACGTAAAAAATAGTAATAATTATTTCAACAAAAAGAAGAGGCAAAATTTGGTGGTGTCATTCCCCACTCCCTACCGTGGTCCTCATCATTTGTGTAATTGTGTAAAGCTCATCTCTTAACTTTCATACTCCGTGATAGAAACCCAAGCTTGTGTTTGATTATTTATATGCCTAAACGTGGCGAATATGTTCATAAAGTCAGTGGTCCCCTAATTTTTGTCAATGGGACATTAGAATGTGCCCACATCAAGTATGCCTAAATAGGAATCATTTTTTATATTGATTCGGGGGAATACTTGGCCATCATTTTTAGACTAACTAACAAGCATGAGTTTCCTCCAATATGGTAACGAAAGTGTCACATTCACCAAAGAAAAGAATCACTGATAATGGAATGAAATCGATATGCTCTCTATTGATTAGTGCATTTCACTCTATTGATTGGTGGGCTTGAGTTGAGGAATGAGAACCCATTTCCATATAGCAAATATACAAGTGGATGAGGTGGCTAAGATGCCCACTCCTTTTCATGGAGTCTAATAAAAAGCTTGTGTAGGAATCTGATGCTTGTGTCGGACTATTTAAGAGACACATACCAAAGCTTTCTCAACTTGTCTAAAACATCATCCTTCACAGCAGATCTAGCAAATTTCAGCATATGTGATGGAGAGGCCGTGGGAGGAGGATTTTGAAGAGGAGGCGAAGGACTTGGCCACAATAATTCATATGTTGCAGGACACTATGAGGGAGAGCCAGAGAAGGACGAGGTGACCACAGCACACTCGACCATTCACAGGTCATGCATTGGTGCATGAAATTCAATATTCAAACCCGGTACGGGCGCATAACGTATTCCGAATGGAGCCGCACGTGTTTAGGGGCTTCGCATCATTACTTGCGGAACGCAACCTATTACGCAATAGCCGATCTGTATCCGTTGAGGAACAACTGGCTATTTTCATGACTGTTGTGGGACACACATCAACAAATAGAGTGGCCTGCGAGCAATTCCAACACAGGGGAGAGACCATGAGCCCGTTATTTCCACACGGTACTTAGTGCCATCAACAGTTTGTCCCAAGAAATGATACAACTGCCGAGTGGAGACGAACCACCACACAGACGGGTTCGCAACACACCGTTTCAGGTAGCAAGAGTGCTTGTTGTGTAATTAAATATGTGTGTGTCTACACTTAATATTATTTTAATTGCTCACAGGATGCTCTCGGGGCGCAAGATGGAACTCACGTGCTGATGATTGTTCCGAGAGAAATACAACCAAGATTTCGTAACAAGCATGGAACGCTTAATCAGAATGTAATGGTCGTTGTATCCTTCAACGGGCATTTCTAGTATTTTTGTGCAGGCTGGGAGGGTTCGGCTGCAGACATGCGAGTAATGCAACACTGCTTGAATAATGGAAGTTTTATAATCCCAGAAGGTGATCTCATGGATGACCCAATCATGCATAATACACGCATTGATAGTTGACCATGCTGAACCCAAAACTTGTATGTACTTTGTAGGGAAGTATTATCTTGTAGATGCAGGCTACGTCAATACCAGAGGCCTTCTCGCACCATACAGGGGGAGAGATACCACCATGGTCAATTTACCGGCGGCTCGGCACAATACCGCAATAGGAAAGATAAATTTAACCATAATCATGCGCGTCTTAGGAATATTGTGGAGAGGGCTTTTGGCATACATAAGTGCTGCTTCAAGATCTTGCGTGTTCCAGCACCTTTCTCAGTGGAAACACAGCGCGATATTGTGTATGCACGCGCTGTCATCCACAACTATGTATCCAAGCACGCCTATGACGATCCCAACATGGCACAGGAGGAGAACGATCACGTTGATGAAGAAGTAGATCCGGACGTGGAATAGGCTTATGGCAGCAGTGGTGGCGGACGTGTAGAGATGCAGAGCCTCAGAGATAGTATAGCCCGACCCTTGTAGTCATTGGACGAGTGAGCAACACAGGAATGGCTTACTGTTGGATGTGTGCATTGAGTTTGTCTCAATTTTCTTTTACATCGTGCAATTTTCATTAATGCAATTAGTATTTATATGTTATCCCTAAAATATGTTATTTTCAATCATTTTGACCAACACAGTACTGTAATAAATTAAGACATACTATATATATTATTTTTAATAATGGATCTCAACTGATTTGAAAAAACAATAATGTCATCTATATCTATTTATAAAAAAATTTAAGTTGATCACGAATTTTTAAAGAATACTATATATTTTCAACAAACTTGCTTGGGTTTTAAGTAATAATATTTTATTCACGATGGTGTACATTTTTTCAATTCGGTTATTGATTCCTATTGGAAGATAGCGTCAAATTGTAAAAAATACATGAATTTTAGGCTAGGTTATTCAAGTTAAATAAGTGATCTTTATATATGATAATTGTGGATTTTGCTAGTAATTCAAAAATTTTTCATATTTTAGTTTATATTATTTTGCAACAATTTATTATATGTGATGATAAACATAGTTAAACTATTATAAATTTAACCCCAGGAATGGTAAAATTTAACAGATTAAAACCTATCTCCAGTGATGATTATTCATAGAAAGGGTGTGATTTGTCACATGGCAACCTATCTTTTTATTGAGCTTCATGGGCATTGAACCACGAGTATTTAAAATTAGTTATATATGGATCATTAACAAAACCGGGATTAGGAGCCATTAAACCTTGGCTGTTGTACTTTGATAAAAATAAATTATTTATAGAGTAATATATATAAGTAAAATTTTTCATTATTAACTTGAGGGATCTGATGGAAATAAATTCAAATAATTATTTCTTTTGGTTTTTTCAGATTTCCTATCCACAAATAAGATAATAATAAAGTTTTTTTTTATCAATTATTGTTTTCTTAAACCTAACTTAAAACTACAACACACCATGAGAGGGTATTATGGTTATTTTAACTCGACAAAAGCATCTTCGTGTTCAACAAATAATATTTTTATTCTAAAATTTGGATTTATAAATATTTATAAACATATATTAAATATATGTTATTTAAAATATTGTTTAATAAATTATTTATAAATTATTTATAAATATGTTTATTCTAAGATATTTATATTTAAATACATATAAATATGTTTTTTCAAACTACATATTTAAAAAAGAATTAAATAATTATGTTTTAAATATTACTTATTATAAAATATTTATTTATAAATATTGATAAACATGTTTATTTTATAAATATTGATTTAGGTTATATTTATAAATACTTTTTTATTTATAATAGTATATATATATATATATATATATATATATATATATATATATATATATATATCATAAATATGTATATTTTTAAATATTTCTATATAACATATTTATGAATATGTATTACATATGTTTTCCGAGATGTGGAAATAAATCCAATTAATTATTATTTTTGATTTTTTCAGATTTCCTATTAGTAATTAAGATAATAATATTTTTTTTATTAACTATTATTATTATAAACCAACTTAATAGTACAATAAATCATCAGAGGGTATTATGGTCATTTTAACTAAACAAAAGCATCTTCTTTTCACCAACTTTGTATTAAGAGATAAGAAGCATGATAAGTGTTTTTCCCTCCCTAAAAAATTTGAAATATTTTGAAATTTAATCTCATGTGGGGATACCCCCAAGTGGGATATCCCCCACCCAAACATTGCCCTAGGGCTTTAGGGGTGAGATTTACCAATTTGCCCCCTTCTAAAACTGCAGATTCGCTGAGATTTACAACGTACTGGCCCGTATCCGGGCGTTTATCAGTCCATATACGAGCCAGCCACCTCCATACAACCTATTATACAGGCTGTATATCAGCCCGTATACGGGCCAGCCACCTCCATACAACCTATCATACGGGCCGTATACTGGCCTGTATTCCCTTCAAGTGCCAGTATACGGCCGTATATCAGGCCATATAAATGCCCGTATCGGCCATTGGGGGTGCTCTGAGGTCCCGGTTTCTCTCGAAATACTTTCTTTCCTCCGGGATCCTGGTATTCGGCCCTGTTGATCAGAATGAATACATTTTAAGTATCGGTGAGCAAAAAGTCTTCAAAATTACATGCCAAGCATATAAGAATATGATATAAAATTATGCTCAAATGAACACTTATCAGTCCCCTTACATCGAGGCCAGTCTGTCGGTACTTGACGACGATGCCGTGGGTGACCATCTTTCCTCTTTTGCCTTGTCGGTTTGTCTTTCGGTACTAATCGAGAATCTTCTTGTTTAGGATTTGCGTACCTTGAAAACGCATCGACTGGGGTGTTCTAGAGACAGTAGGCCTCATCCAAGACGTATAGAGATTCCTAGATGTGGAAGGATGGTTGTGCCTCCTTGAATTTCATGAGACGACATATCAAGAGCTGACTCTGGAGGTGCTCTTGATATTCTAGATCGCCAGAGGTGTCATTACCTGGCACTAACCGGACCACATCGAGTTCAGGTTGGGTGGCGTCATGTTCCAGATGAGATACACCAACCTTGCCATCCACCTGGGACTCTACGATCGATTGTACACGATAACTACAAAGTACTAGGGACTAAGGATAGCTCGGTCGGCCGATGAGACACAAGAGTCTATTTGGAGGATGCTCAGCATAGATCCACACTAAGACCCGCGGCGGTCAAAGGTATCCACACTCCGCTCCTCGGCCCTCAGGTACATACATCTGATCCATAGCCATTCAATCACAAGGCAGGGAAGAAGCACAGGAGTCGTGAGTAACAGGGACTTCTTGTACCTCCAAAGTATGGTTGATTGTTTCCCATTGCTCCAGGGATGGGTCTTGGCCGAGCTTCTTATACATCAGGCGACCCACACCACGATAGGAGATATCTTCGCCGGTCCATACATTACTGAATGGCCCGGGGAATGGACGTCCTATCAAAGCATGTGATGAGACAGATGAAGATCAAGGGGCGCTCCACCGTAGTCACCATCAATACACTGAGGGCGATGGGCATGCTGCGAGCCCCACGAAATTCTCAGGGTGTCAGATATATAGCCTCAACCCCCACTGAGCCACCGACACCCACGGAGTAGCCCAAGCTGCAGGATACTGATGGATCCGTGTTATGCTTATTCTATTACCTCAAGTGTATGGGTCGTATCAAGTAATAAAGTTGACTATAAAAGTCGAATGTCGAACCCACAAGGACCTAGACCATTAATCATATATAATCGTCTCCCCCAACCTATTCAAAGGTTCTTGGTTTTCTAATTCAATTACTAGAATGGAAAATTGCTTAAGAACACTTGATGAAAATAGTGATGGTAACCAATTACTTGGACAATGAATCCCTTCCGGATATTTATAGATTAGGGCAAGTATGGATTTCATATTGATGAATGTGAGGTATGGACCAAGAATTCCTACAACGCTTTCACACCCTCTTTCAAGGCGAGTTACCAATCTACGCTCGTGAGTAGTTATAGGGAACACATAATCTTGGAAGAGTTGTGGGAATAATCGATCTTAAAGAGTCTCTCTCCTAAAGTCCCGATCTCTCGGCGTGCTCATAACTCCCACCTATTGAAGTAGATCTAGGGTTATATAGTGAAAGCGTTATTGTACCCCCTTTAGGGTTTTACAGCATCATTTACCATTCTGCCCCTGCCTAGGTCCGCAAATTGCAGTAAACTTATGACATACGAGCCTATATACGGGTCGTATATGGGAATGTATAGATTTCAGGTCGACCTATATACCCATATTTCAGACCATATGAGAGCCCGTATAGCCTCTTACGGGGGGTGTACGGCCCTGGGAGATTAACTACAGAGACCTCCAATTCTCCAGGTCCATACTGGCCATATGAAGGCCCGTATGCCTTGGTACTTTCTCCAGAAATGCTCCATTTTGGCCTCAATTTCCCTTAAAAAGCTTCCTTTCTCCAGGTGTCTCGATTTTTTTTTCCTTTTTTATAAAAATAAACACTTTTTAAATGCGGACAGCTATAATACCCCAAAATCACATAAAAAACATACATGAATATGGTATAAAATTACGCTCAAATGAACCCTTATCACATATCTCCACACTTAAAGGTTTTGCTTGTCCTCAAGAAAAGAAAAGAAATTAACACAAGAAATTATAAGTCTTCATCCACGGGCTATTGAATTTGTAAAAACCTAGGGTTTTTATGCTTTTAGGAATAAATTGGATTTTTTTTTTTTTTTTTTTGAATTAGAATTTTTATCTATTTTGGGGTAATTAATAAAACCCTCATAATTAAAGTCACTTATATATATATATATATATATATATATATATATATATATATATATATATATATATATATATATATATATATATATAATACTACTAGTGTTTAAAAGTAATGGAATAAAATAAAATATCTTTAGTCAAAGGAGGAGGCTGCTTTTGAATTTGGGGGATTGGTGTTTAAAAGTAATGAGCACGTGTATGGTTGGTATGTGTATCAACTTATTATATAGAGAGATAGAGAAAGAGAGAGAGAATTATCATGAAAGCATGCAAGGCTTGGTTTTGAATGAGAAAACGTGTGGGAGTGGGATTGACTTCCTCATTGATTAGGTGGGATGCTAAAGATAGAAGATTTGATTGCCGCGATCAAGGGGATTGCAATCCCATCTAAGCCTTTCCGCGACTTCTTAAAAGAACGGAGGGTGTGTAACCCTTACGCCGTCTTCGTTCCTTGAGATAGATCGCAAAGGAGGGAGAGTCCATCACGGGAGCATAGCCTCGAGGCGCCGCAAAACCACCAACAATCAGTTTTTCGTACGGTGGAGGCCAGAGAGGAGGGCACTGACGTACCGTGGAGTCGAGGGGTCATTGTTGTGTCCCCGGAAACCTTCAAGCCACCGTCCACTCCGGTAAGCCTCCCAATCTCTAGATACCCAGGTTTAGATTCTGTCCAGTTGCTGCATCATAGATAATAGGCGAAGTTTGTTCATAATGATGTTCATGTATGCATGGTTGGGTTTAAGAATATCTAGATGATTGGTGAGATGAAGGTGGAGGTTGTTGTATAATGTGGTTGCAGGAGCTAACATGTAGGCGGCCGGGCATGAGAAGTGTTGTGCTTGATAGGGATTCTGATAATTTATATGTGTCGTAGAGGGTTTTTGAAACCAAGTATGCAGATTTTTGACTGTTATCTGAGTGGTTGTTCAGGCCTTTTGAGATTGACTACATGATTTGTGGGTGAGGTGTTAATTAAACAATGGTCTATTAAGGATTTATGTGGTGAGTAAGTAGAATCATTTGGGTATAAGGTGGATATGTGTGCAGGGTTTAATCTTTAAGATTTAGTTTTGTTATTAATAGCAAGAATCTGTTGTAAGGCACGACTAATGAGTATGTAAATAAGATTATAGACCCATCAGTGCATAGGTGATTACATGGACCATAGAGGTTTACTGATTTGGTTACATGTGCTCAATTGTTTAATATTAGAGTGAGTAATGTGAGCATGTTGTGGGCCTTGATTCATGAAGTGGGTTTTGGTGATATTTAGAGATTGAAAAGAAATAAATTACTTGTTATAAGGTTGTGAGTGTGATGGTTGTTGGTAGGTTGGTATTTATGTTCTCACTCAATTGCATTTCATTTGAGAAGGACTTAATTATTAAGTGGTTTGGATTGACAGTGAGTTGGATTAGTTAATTTGATATTAAGAGTAAATAATTCTTGTGTGAGTGAATTATTTAAAATCCATGATTTGATTGATTAAGTCTTATTTGTGATGTTAAAGAGATTGGGTTTATTAGTGGGCCGGATCCATTTAGTTGAGTATGCATGTTAGTGGTAATTGAATCCAAGTGCGTTTGTTGTGATTAGACCTGTGTTTACCTGATATCGACGAGTAGCGTGGAGCTTCGTTGGGACATACACGGATCGTCCGGTTGGATTGCGTTTAGAAGTAAGTCACTCTTGCCTCGTTTCCACCCTTGTATGGGTTTTCTTGATTTTGTTCGATGCTATTAGTTAGCATGCTCTTGTTAGTATCTGTTGTTTGATTCATGCACATACATGTTTGTTGCTATCTTTTCTAGTATGTGTGTGATTGATGAGCTAAAGGTAGTGTTAACTGGTCACGAGGATCCGTTGATCGGCACGTGGCCGTGGAAACACGTGAGCCTGTGCTCCGTCCGGATAGGAGTGTAAGTTTCACTACTGATTTGTTGGAATGCTCTTTTGGACTTACCCACCCGTGGGCCGACACTTGATCATGGGCACATGGTCTTGTGTGCTGGCCGGGAGGTACGTGCCAACTGAGTTCTGATCTTCCGCCCGGTTGCAGTGGAGTCCGAGGCTCCGTCCCTGTCAGTGGGGTTGATTTGCTGGCCGTGTTGACACGTAGAGGTGGTGCTACCGAATCACGGCGGGTTAAATCGCCACGGCGAACATTGTTGTTGCGATCGAGCTGCGTTACTTGATCTGACTGAAATTTGGTTGTCCGGGGGAAATCGTTGCTGAGCTATCTTTGGACTTCTCATCCAGGGCTCTGAGGCCGTAGCTGGATGTTAGGATCTGCTTATATGGGGTGTAGCCCTTTTCTTGATGATTTGTTGATATTGATATCTGTCTCATCTGACTGTTGTGATCCTTGCAGGGTACTTACTGGGCTTTCCATTCGAAAGCTCACGACTTTTCTCTCCTCTCATTTCAGGTCCTGAGGAGTAGGTAGACTCGAGCTCAGGGACGGCGAGAGTTGGGGCGGGATATTGCTGAGGTTGGAGGACCTCCCTAAGTTATTTTATTCTTGTGTGTGAGGACACTGTCTTTATTTTATTAGGACCCTTGTAGGGCCTGGATTGTGTAGAGGGCTATGGACCCTCATTTGATTTTATTATGTTTCCGCTGAGACTTTATATTTTATTTATATATTATCTTTTGATAAAATGTGTTATCTTCTTATCATGTTTAGGCCTTGTATTCGATTGGGGCTTGTCTCCTTTCGGGTACGGCCGATCTGTCGACGTCCCCGAGGTCCCTGGATCCGGGTCGGGGCGTTACAGAATTCATGACTCAACTCTATTTCAAGTTCACCATCAAAGTGTTTGTTCTCCCATTTCCACACCAAAGCTTAAATTAATCTCTTAATATTAGTCAATATAGCTCTAGACAAACCTTGTTCACTCCACATGCCATGTTCTAAAATCCTTGCAAGACAAACACACCCTCAATGGACTCTAGAGAATCCTTGAGTACCTAAGATCGAGGAGACTACCCCTCTATTAGATAAATAGTGGACAAGCTTGAACGACTCTAAGTTAGTCATTTTTTTATTTTTTATTTTTTTATTTTTTTATTTGGGTAGGGCATCCTTAATGGATCCAAATTTCCCACACTGAAGATCAATGTAGAGTGTAGTTCCTCCTTTCTCCAAGGTGCTCATGTTGATTAGGTACCAGAGAACTTAGCTACTAAGATTGTTACAACCCTCATGGTTGTACTCATGCTAAGTGGTGATTTTTCGAATTAAGGGACGCTCTAATTAAGTGCCAGAACCCCAAACTACTTTATCATACATAAGGATTAATTACACTTTTCGTCCATGAAAATGGTGTCATTGTTCACTTTTATCCTTGTATTTTAAAAATGTTCAATATAGTCCTCGTGTATTAGGAAAGTTTGTTCTTTTCGTCCCTGAAAATGGTGTCATTGTTCACTTTTATCCTTATATTTTTTTAAAATGTTCAATATAGTCCTTGTGTATTGCGTATTCTGTTCTATTTTGGTCCCTAACATTGTGTTGCGCATTACACAAGGACTGTATTGAACATTTTTAAAATACAAGGGTAAAAGTGAACAATGACACCATTTTCAGGGACGAAAAGTGTAATTAATCCTTATCATAACAAGCAACGGAACACTGTCTTTATTGTGCTACAACTACTATGTACAAACTATTTTATTCTCCTCTTACTTGTCCACTAGGTTATATTATGACGGGTTTGATATTTGAACTAGTGCTAGGAAGTCTCTTAAAGCCATTGAAAATGATGCTTAGCTATTAAAGTCAAGAGAACTTGGCAGTGGGTTATCTATTGTCTCTAAAGATTATGAGTATCAAAAATATAGTCTCAAGTGCCCATGGTGTTTCATAGGAGAATTTGACAAAATTATTTGCTAAGACGGTGCCCCATAAACAGAATTTGTCAAAGTTTTTCCTTAGGGTCTTCATCAATGTATGCTAGACATGAATAAAAATTTGCAATAAATTTCACTAATGGCTACCAATCTCCACAATTAAGAATTTGTCATAGAAGCATAAATAGACAGGGAGCCACCCATATCCACACTTAAAGACGAACATTATCCTCAATGTATTTAATAAATCTAAAATAAAATGAGCATGGAGAAAGGTGAACAAAAACATCCCTGGTTAATTTGTTGTGCCGCTTGAATTCCATGAATTGATCGCCTCGCAAATATCGTGTAATGTAGATTTGTGTTCCATATCTGCAAGATAGGGAAATCATCATAACTCCACAAAATATAAAATCAAGAAAAACCACAGAAAGTAAAAAACAAAGATAAGTTTAGCAGGGTGGTGCCCTCGCTAACTAGTACAACTGTGGACAAATAAAAGAGATAAATCCACATGACACACAAACAAGTAAGAACAACACATGAAAACAAGTTAATATGTATGTCTTAGTCCTCAGAGGGGCTAATCATCTACTTGTGCCTTGGGTGATGCAGCGGCAGGTCCCTGAGATGGAGGAGGTGCAAAGGGTGTATGTCCTCTAATGAAGAGGGAGAGCTCGGTGAACTAGTCCCTCAATTGACGCTGCCCCTCGAGGATCTGGGTCCACATCTCACGCTGCTTCGCAAGGATAGTGTCCTGGACTTCGAGGACCTTTGATATCTGCTTCTCCAAACTCACAAGGCGACTCCTGGATGCAGAGGGAAGTCAGCAAGCAGGCGATGGGGGGTCAGAGTCCTCAGATTTAGACTCATGCTCATCGCAGCTCTCTGACGCCTGGCCGACGATGGTGTAGCAGCTGCTTGCAAGCTGGATGAGCCCC
This sequence comes from Dioscorea zingiberensis, assembly GCA_026586065.1. Lineage (NCBI taxonomy): Eukaryota > Viridiplantae > Streptophyta > Magnoliopsida > Dioscoreales > Dioscoreaceae > Dioscorea > Dioscorea zingiberensis. Next base: position 31,751,601 of record CM048822.1, on the reverse strand, counting down.
ATCTGGCAGAGGGTGTTCATCCCAAGAATAGTGATAAGCTGCAGTCGCGGTGTCCCTTCTGTCCTCTGATCAAGGCCCATACCGATAATCAAGCGGGTGATGTAAGGTCCTAGATTAAAGGCCTTGAGATGGGAACTCTATCCCTCTTGTGCCAAGTAGACAACGAGCACATATCCTAGATGGGTGCGCACTTGCTAAAATATGCTGTAGAAAAAGAACCGCTCGGTGTCGGTGCTATCATCGTGACCGGAAATCGTGTAACTAATAAGAGCGTCGATGTAATGGTGTACGGGGTCGACCATCAAGGACGCCTTGTTGTTGTTGTAGCACCAGCCAAGCTGTAGTAAATAGGGCATGGAGGAGATAGTGTGCTCCGATAAGAAAGTGAGAAGCTTGTTGAACTCGCGACTTAAAATGTACTCGAAAATATAAAATCCCATATAGAGAGTGAACTGCATATAGCTCATGGTTCGCTACTCCACATAAAGCTGAAATAATATGGTGGTGAGGATCTACTCTGCCACGATGCGTTGATTGGCCTCGAAGGTGCTCAACACCTCCAATGTATGCTCCCTAAACACCTCATGGTTTAGGGAGAACAACATGTCCCATCCACCGAAAGAAATCATCCCCCTGACACGATTGATGACTAAGGATGCCTCAGTCAATAATACATTTATGGCCGAAAGGTCGGGTGGCAAGGTGTGTTTATCAGTGGAAGAAATGCTCCTCCATGAACTTGGGGTGGACGAAGGATGAATCCTCTCCTGTGCGGCGCCTTTTGGGAGCGGAGACGATCTTCTTCTGAGTCATGTATGCAAAATAATTGAAAAGGATGTCAATGCGATTGAAAATTTCAGGAAATGAAAGAAAAACATGCACCATAGCTCATGAGTGGCCCTATACAGCCTCTCATATGAGCCATCTATCGGACCATATGACCCAATCTAGCAGCTAGACGATATTGCATACGAGCCGTACGCTCCTAGTTACACAAGCGCCGGAGGGCATCGTAATTTATTGCCCCAAATACATACCAAACACACCCATTTCAAACCCTAAACTCTATACGTTCCTCTAATCAAAGTATTGCGGCCGAGATTTGGCGCAAAATCACACATTCATCAAACATTTATCCAAGATTCATCCTATCAAAGCCCTTGGTTTCTAAACATGAAAAATTGGATTCAATTGACAAATCAAACAAATAGGAACATACCTAGAGAGTAGGAACATACCTAGAGAAGAAGGAGGCCCAAATCCAAGGGGAGAGGTCGCGCCAGTGTAACTTCTACTAATGGCAAATTTATGTGCAATTGCTTCAATATGCTTGTAAACTTTACGAATTTTGCATCTTCCTTATCTTTCTTTAACCTTGCCGGATATGGTACCTCAGGTTGGTATGGGGAATGGATGGTACCTCCACCACTTTTTTTTGTTCCTTCCCTTTCTCCTCAGAGAAAGCAATGGGTTCGGAATCTTCAACTTCAATGGTACTGTTATCTTGAGGTTTCTCCTTGGGTAAGTCTATCTCCTTCCCACTTCTCAATATGATAGCCTTGAGTTGTTCCCGTGGGCTTTCTTACGTATTACCCGGCAAGCTTCCTTGTGGCCTCTCTGATAGAGTCTTTGCAATTTGCCTCACTTAATTCTCCAACTTCTGAACTGTAGCTTGCAAGTTCCTGATTGTGGTATCATTGGTTTGCATATACTTCAATATGAGTTCCTCCATATTGGGTTTTCTCTCTTGTGGTTTCTGAGGGAATTGGAAACCTGGAAGATATTGCCCCACTTGTGGATTCCCATAAGAGAGGGTCGGATGGTTCCATTTAGGGGAATATGCTCTACATTGACCATCCGGTTGCCTTTGTGCAATTCCCATGTATTGCACTTGCTCTACGGGAACCATTTCCGTGGTTGCAATGAGGCAATTAGATACTTCATGTCCCCCTCCACATGTAGTGCAAAACATGACTATAGCCGGTCTTGAACTATTGTTGGACGTAAGTAGCTCAATTTTTCTTGTCAACAAATCTAGCTTTTCTCCAAGAGCAACATCGATAATTGTGGGTTCATCCAATCAAGGTTCTAAAAACGGCTCCCTACGCATGACCACCAAATGGCCTTGAGACGATTAATGGGACGCTAGAAGTGTGGCCTAGGCGGTTTTATTTTTAATATATTTTTATTATTTGTAATAACAAATAAATATATAATAGACTTATAAAAAGCATTTTAATGTTCCAAAATAGCAAACATTACTTCAAAAATAAATAAAATGTTCAACATGACAACAACAATGTTCTTGGAAATTTAGAAATAAAAAAGCAATATGAAATAAACAAAGTAGATTCTTGGTAGCCTACGCCTCAAACTCTTCTTCTCCACATCCCTCTAGCACTTCTTCCGTGTCGGACTCGAACTCAAAGTCCATTGCATCCTCTTCCTCTTTATCCGATATAAAATCATCCTCATGAAGTTCTCTAATTTCTTGAAATCTAGAACATCTCTTAGAAACTTGGCTACTATCCACTCCCATATCATCTCCATCACTCGTAAGATCCGACTCAACTTCATCACCACCATCAACAATCCATCCTTGTGCCATAGTTGCTTCACTAGCAAGTAATACATCCACATTCTTCTCCTCTCTTCTTTTCTTATTTATAATCCTTGCATTGAATTGGACATACACTAGATTGTGTAACCTTGTTGTATCTAGTCTATTCCTTTTCTTTGTATGTATCTACATTTAAAAAAAAAAATCAATTGACAAACTATATTGATACTTACTAGTTTGTATGGGTGCATAACCAAATTAAATGAGTACTTACCCCCTCAAAAGCACTCCAATTTCTTTCACATCCGAATGAAATTGTAGTCAAGCCAAGTATTCTTTTAGCCATTTTTTCCAATAGTGGTACTTGATTTCCATAAAGACTCCACCAACTAACTATAAAACATAAATAACCAACATGTCAAATTGTCAACATATATTAATTAGCCAAAACTAAAAAAGCAATAACAAAAGCATAACAAATGACTACAAGTTAAATAGGTAAGTAATTCTTACCCGGATTATAGTTGTCATTATTTTTTGAGCATCCCACCTTAGCCAAAGCTCTTCCAAATATGCCATCTTTCTTCAAGTACTTGTGCAATTCTACATTTGCCACCTTACTTTAAGTTTCAATGTCATCGGGATAGAATGCCTCAACACAAGTAAGAAACCCTTCTATGACAATATCATCATTTCCAATGCTTGAATCGGCGTAAGTGTAGTAAGGGTTCAAGATGTAGCCCTCTAAATGCAAAGGAGAATCAAGACGATCACGATATTTCCCATCAACAATGTCCAAGATTGGACGATAGTGAGTTTCTTGATCATTAAATGCCTTTTTAATCGCCTCCTTTGCTCTAATAATTTCTCCATATATAAAGCCCATTGATGGCTTTCTATCACCATCAACAAGACGAAGCACTTTTACTAAAGGGGCAAACACCTTCAAGCAAAGGTTAACTCCATTCCAAAAAGAAGCACTCAAAGCAATATTAGCGGCCACCTTCCCTTTCACACTCTTTCCATGTTTGCTTTCATTCCATTCAGCACTGGCAATCATACCTCTCAAATCATTCTTCTTCTCCATCAAACTTTGCAAAGTGAGAAAAGAGGATGCAAATCTTGTGACTCCCGGCCTCACTATGTCTTTTCTCTTTGTGAACTTTCTCATCATTGCCAAAGTTTTGTGATGTGCATAAATGTAGATGGTGAAGGTCTTTGCCTTCTCAATGACCCCTTTAAATCTTGGTTGGGTGCCAATTCCTTGAAGCATAAGATTGATGGTGTGAACAGCACAAGAAGTCCAAAAAATGTTAGGCCTCTTCAACTTCAATAAATCTTTCGTTGTCCGTCACCACTTTAACCACTTTTTGTGGCCCAATTTCTTCAATGTGCTTGTCCACATATTCAATGATATATACCCCGGTGGGTGCCTCATCTAATGCCTCCTTTGAAGAAAGAAAAGTCGTGCCTTCCGCACAATTGACACACAAATTCATGACACTTCTTCTTTTTCGATCACTCCAAGCATCAGTCATGATAGAACAACCATTTGCAGCCCACTCTTCTTCTTGCTTCTTCAATAGACCTTTAGTTCTCTCTACTTCATCCTTCAATAATGGCTCCCTCAATTGGTATTGACTTGGAGGTCTATAACCCGGACCGAATTGACCAACCGCTTCCACAAACATTTTGAAGCTATCATTGTCAATAGCATGAAAAGGAATCCCGGCTTCATTACCCATCACACTTTTTGCCCTTTCCTTCAAAAGTGCATCATTTATATTTTGTTACCTAATCTTCTTACTTCCATGGACCATTGAAGAGTCAAGATCAATGGGGGATGCATAACGGTCCATAGGTCCAAGATTACGCCACTTTTTCCCCCTACTCAAACTATCATCTGCATTGACATCTTGAATCACAACTTCTTGCCTCACCTCTTCTTCGCGTATAATCTTTTCTATCCTCTTAGTTTTTTCTCCCTGAAGAGCAATCTTGCATCTTGCCTTTTGATCATCAGTTGACTTCGGACATGGTTTGACATTCCCTGTTATGTTGGCAACATGTTGCTTCATTCGATTTATTCCACCACTCACTCTATGTCCACACAACTTACACAACAACTTATCAAGGTTTTTAGGATCTGCCAAAATAGCAACCAGAATTGCGTTTCAACGACGCATCACTAGATTCACTACTCTCTGACACTGGATTCGATGCTGAAGATGAATTAGTTCCAGCCATTTTCCTGTATATGTAAACATTGTAAAGATTAGTGTAATCACAAATTCACAACTCATTCAACTCGTATATTCAACTCACAGCATCTTGCACAGTGCAACAACCAGAAAACATCAACTCTGATATCTCCTTTGCTAGCCTACAAATGAAACCTGAGCAGTTATCTTGGTTGGAGGCATATAATAGCTTGTGTATATATTTGATTTCTTTCTTGGATTTTTGTTATGTGTCTGCATCTGCCATCTGGTAAGAAAACTTTTTTGGGTCTGTCTTTCGGTTATGCTGTTCTTCTACGCATAATTCCCATGAACTGGTAAGTGTTTTTCACTATTTAATATTCAGAAATTGGCTGAGATTTGCTGACTTATTCTGCAATTTTTATGTAGACACATGGCTCTCTACAATTTTTATTATTTATTATGTTGACAAAAAGTGGTCCAAGGAGTACAATACAAAAAAAAAATAATATAATGTTTGAAAGTCTAGTTTGGAATTAACTAAGCTGATGTTGAATATCCAAAACCAAATCCCTGCTCTTTAGTCTTTATTAACCTCGAGTCACCATCATTTGCAATGTTCCTTATTTTCTTGTTGTTCTCAATTTTGATTCCTCTCTTCTACCTCCCTATTTATAGATGTTTCATACAAATTAAATGATCTATACATCGTGCATATGCTGATATGCATACTCTTGTTGCCAATTAGAGAGGGAGAGGGGGGGACAAGGAAAAGGGAGAGATATGGCTTCATTACAAAGGCCTCATGAAACATTCAGGAGGATAGGTTCATCAATTGTAGTGACTTCTTTGCTCTGGAGATACTTATATTCTTAGCTGAAGTAAAGGTTGGACAGATTGTGATTCTACTTTCTAGTCTGGCCATGATCAAAGATTTTCAAACACTATAGTAACTTCTTTTAATCAACACTTTGCTCTCATAAATAAAGTTCCAATTCTTAATTTTCATAGTTGCATAGAGAAATCAGAAATGACAATCTACAACAATGGGGTCAATTGAAAACAAAGACAAAGATCACAAAGCCCCTGCCGACATTCCACTAACCACAAGGAATCAGCTGACAATCAGAAGAGATCAAAAGTTCCTAACTTTATCAATCAAAATGTCAAAAACATGAAAAACAGATCAACTGAGTGCCAATTATAACATTGCAAGCAAAATTATGCATAGTCACATGAAGGTCAGTTTCAACTTTCAACATTTTCTCAATCAAGGAATTAGCTTTCCATTAAAAACAGGCAATTCCCACAGCAAAGCGATCTAAAACCCAGCAACTCAGCAAGAGTGGAAAAAAAACCTCTTGCTCCCGCTTGAGCTCTTGTGCAGGCTTGACCCAGAGGAAGTAAACCAGAGTCCCAACCACCGTCCACGAAGCAAGATTTGCCCTTCCCCTCAGCCCACCTAGAGCGTTCCCCAAGAACAACCTCACGCTCCCCAACGTCCTCCTCCAAGCTCCAGCTACTGCCTCCAGCTACTGCTCGCCGCTCCTCAACTCATCAAACATCAACTCACAAATTCATTCTTGCGCGCAGGTTTTTTAGAGAGAGAGAGGCTGGAAAGGCGAAGGAGAGGGGTGGGTGATGGACTGACGGCTAGGTTTTGATTTTTTTACGTTTTTAGAGTTTTGATTTTTTTTTTTCTTTAATTAAAATTATTTAAATTTAAAAAAAAAAAACGCCCAATCGGGCCGCCCAGCCCGCCTAGGTGGCAGATTAATCGGCGGCCGCCCAGAGTCACCGATTTGGGGAAAATCGGAGCGCTTGACCTCCGCCCAGCGCCTAGGCGCCCGTTTTTTAGAACATTGCATCCAATGACCCAACCACTTTAACATGCTTTTCCCTTGTAGATCAATGAGCTTCATTGTCGGCCATATCTTCAAAATTTTGTCCGGCATCCTCTAGGTACTTGTTTCCCAATGATCCACTAGCGGCGGCATCAACTAATTCCTTCGTGGTGTCGTCTCGCCCATTGTAGACTGTTTGGATTTTTGCACACGGATCTATACCATGTTGAGGACAACGTCAAAGAAAGTCTTTGTTTCTCTCATATGCTTCAAAAAAATTTTCGGTTGCACTTTGCTTGAATGCGAAGATATCTAATCTAAGCTTGGAGGCCTTGCTTGGTAGGAAATATTAGCCAAGGAACTTATCAAGAATCCCCGCACAAGTGCAAATAGACCCTGAAGAAGCTTCTTCTCTCAAACTGAATGGAAAAAGTCTCAATCTAATAGCATCATCAGAAACTCCATTGATATTGAGCATGTTGCAAATTTGAACAAATTTTGCTATATGAGCATGGGGGTCTTCATCCAGCCTCCCATCAAATTAGGCCTAATTCTATATCATGTTCATTGTGCTAGCCTTGATATCAAAATTGTTCATGTTGACATTTGGCAGTTGAATCCTAAATTCCTCCCTGGTGTAGTGAGATCTCTCATACTCGGATAAAGTTTGTCTTCTTTCTGCTATGATTGGTACCTCTCTAATCTCAATGCTAGCTTCAGTAAGTGCGGAATTGATCCTTCAGCTTCTCTCAAACTTTAGTGTAATGTCCTTTCTATCTCACTATCCGCTTCAATAAGACCCTTGGTGTTTTTACTGGTCATACATCAACACCTCGCAATGAAGTATAGTGAGAAAGATTAGTATCCAAGAAATCAATTAAACAAAAGGTAAAACAAAGAAATAAAATAAAATGACTAAATTAATAAACTCCTAGCTTTTCTAGTAGTCCTAATCTCCCATGCAACTGCGCCAAAAACTTGATGCCAAAATCTGCAAGTGCACATATCGTATCAACTAATAAAGTGGACTATGAGGTAAGGTATCGATCCTCAAGGAGAAGGAAGTACTAGTACCCACTACTTGTCTAGTCGATCCAAAGGTGAGTGAGTGTATTCTAAACATAAAATTAAGAAATTAAAAAAAAGCAATGGGATCAAATAAACCTTGATAGCAATCAATCATAAAAAGGGGATACTTAGGTAATAAATCCCCCTTGGATTTATATTGTAAACATGGATGAAGCTCTCTCTATGTTGATACTTGATAGAATCTTGGCCAGGGGTTCCTAAGGTGCTTTCACTCCCTCTTTCAAGGTGAATTACTAATCCTAGGGCCCTTACCGATGATGTTCTAGGGAACCTCATTCTTGGAAGGATTGTGGGAGTAAGACATATTAATGACTCGTCCTCCTTAGTACCCAAGTTTCCGGTATACTTACAATCCTCTAGATTGGGAAAGGTCTACTAATGCGATACAAGCACAAGTCTACGGGTCGTAACAATTAATAAAGTGGACTTGAAAGTCGGGATATCGATCCTCAGGGAGATGGAAGTACTAGTACCCACTATTCATCTACTATCTAGTCTATCCAAAGGTGGTTGGTTATGGTAATTCTAAACTAATTAATTGAAAACACAAACAAGGGAATCGAGTTGCTCTTAAGGTCAAACAATTATAAAAGGGGGATGCTAGGACAATTGAATCCCCCTTGGACTTCTAGAAGATGAATGCTACTCTCTATCTCGACATTTGGTTGATCCTTGGCCAAGGGTTCCTATGGTGCTTTCACGCAATCTCTAAAGGTGAATTACTAATCCTAGAGCAATTATCGATGATGTTCTATGGAACCTAATTCTTGGAGGGATTATGGGAATAATACATCTAAAGGACTCGCTCTCCTTAGTACCCGGGTGCCCAGTATACTCACAATCCCCTCTATTAGAGATGGTCTACACACAGGGAGACGTTCGCTTCTTCCCCTTACATGCCAAGCATATAAGACTATGATATAAAATTATGCTCAAAAGAACACTTATCAAATATCTCCACACTTAAAGGTTTGCTTGTCCCTAAGCAAAGAAAAGAAATCAACAAAAAAAAAATATAAGTGTTCATCCTCTTGGCTATGAAGTGTGTGGCTCAACTCTTTTCAAGTTCACCACCCATGTATTTTGTTCTCCCATTTCCAAGCCAGGGCCTAAATAGATCTCATGCAAGATATCATTCTAGTTCTAGACAAAGCTTATTCACTCCATATGCGATGTTCTAAAAAAAACTTTGCAAGACAAACACATCCTCAATGGACTCTAGAGGGTTCTTTAGGCCCTATGATCAGTGAGATCCCCTCAGATTAGATAAGTGGTGGACAAATAGGAAGATACTTTTTTTTCATTATTTAAATTTTTTTCTTTATTGGTAGGGCATCCCTAATGGATCCGACTTTCCTGTATTTAAAGATTAATGTATAGTGTAGTTAATCCTCTTCGTAGAGTGCTCATGTTGATTTGGCACCGGGGCACTTAGCTACTAAGATGGTTACAACTCTGCATGATTGTGTTCAAGCTAAGTAATGATTTTTCGAATTGAGGGGCACTCTTTTAGGGAGCCGGAACCCCAAACTACTTTATTAAAATAAGCAGCGAAACACTGCCTTTATTTCTTCGCGACTATTATGTACAACTATTTTATTCTCTCCCTACTTGTCCACTTGGTCATATTATGAGGGGTTAATGAATTTAATTAGTGCCACAAGATCTCTTAGAGCCACTGAAAAATGTGTTTAGCTATTAAAGTAAAAAGAACATGGCAATGGGTTATCTATTTTCTCTAAAGACCATAAGTGTCATAGAGATGTTCTTTAAATGCCCATGGCGTTTCATAGGAGAGTTTAACAAAATTATGTGCCAAGGATATGCCCTAGAAATAGAGTGCGCCAACATGTTTCCTTAAGACCTTTGTCGAGGCATCCGAGTCATTAAAAATTTTAAAAAACAATTTGCAATGAATTTCACTAATAGCTACATATCTCCACACTTAGAGTTTTGCTATGGATGTACAAAGATAAAGGATAGGTAGCTACCCATCTCCACACTTAAAATTGTGCATTGTCCTCAATATACGCAATAATTCCAAAATTAAATATGCATGGAGAAAGGTAAACTAAAACATCCCCGGTTAATTTGGTGTTCCAATCGGTTTTCATGAAGTTGGTGCTTGGCGACTATCGGGGAGTGCTGATACAAGTTCCACTTCTGCAAAGTAAGGGAAAGATCATCATAACTCCATAGAAAAGAATGGGAAAGAAAAGGAGTCCATAGAAAATAAACACAAGGATAAGTGTAGCAGGGCGATGCCCTTGCTAGCCATACACAATCCAAGAAAATAAGATCATAAGTCCAACAAACAAGAAATATAAAAAGTGCATAAGAAAATAAAGTTTCATCAACACAATGAAAAAGAAATATCCAAGTCCTTAGGCTGGTGGGTCACTGCAGGTGCCTCGGGTGCTGCTTTAGGGGGTCCCTGTGCTGGAGGAGGTGCAAATGCTGGGTGCCCTCGGATGAAGATAGACAGCTCCGTGAACTGGTCGCCCATGCAGCGCTTCTCCGTGAGAATCGTATCCTGGGTGGCACGAATATCCGAGATCTGCTCCTCCAACCACTCGAATCGACTCCTGCTCGCTGAAGGTGGAAGCTCGCCAGCGGGAGATGGGATGTCGAAGTCCTCTGAATGGGACTTCTGGATATCCTCAAAGCTGTCACGCTCTAGCCGACTAGTGTGTAGCGGCTCCCGGAGTGCTTGACGAGCCCCATCTGGCATAAAGGGCTCCATGCCCTTCGTCTTCTCCTCGAGGCCCATACCAATGATGAGGCAGGTAATGTACAGCCCCGTAGTGATTGTCTTCAACCTGGTATGGGTCCCCTGGTGCACCAAGTGATTGGCGAGTACGTAGCCCAAATGGATAGGTACCCGCTCAAAAATGTTGTAGATAATGAAGAGGTCGGTGACGATGACCTTCCCGATGCTGTCATCTCGCCCAAAGATAGAGCGGCTGACTAATGCGTGGATGAAGCAGTGGACCGGATTACTCATAAGGGACGCATTTCGGTTTCCATGGCATCCCCCAAGCTGGAGCCAGTAGTGCGTAGGTGTAATGATGTCCTAGGGTAAGGAAGTAAGGAGACGAGTGTGGAAGGCGTCCCTATCGTAGAATCCCATGAGCATCGAGAAGCGGATGTAGCTCATGGTTCTCTTCTCCCTAAAAAGCTTAAAGGATATCGCCGTGAGGGAGCGCTCCTGGACGGGACTCTGATCGGCCTCAAATGTGCTCAGGACCTCTAGAGTCGCCTCGCGGAAGGTCTCGTTGTTGATGGAGAGCACCCTGTCCTATCCACCAACTGTGAGCATGCTCTGTACTCGGTCCACGATCCCAAGCTCGGTGGCCACTCCCCAATCAATGTATCGCGTTCGCCCAAACGGTTTAGCGGCTAGCCTTTGATAGCGGTGGAAGAAGCGCTCCTATTTGAATTGTAGTGTGGTGAAGGAGCCTTCCCCGGTCTTTCGCTTCATGGATGCTATTACTTTCCTCTGCATGCCAACGAAACAATCGAAAGGGGTGTCAGTGCGAATGGGAATATTGAAGAGATTAGTAAAAAAAAAATTGTGCATTACGGCCCTTGATGGGCCCTATAAGGGCATCCATACAGGCGGTATACGGCCCGTATGACCCCACCTGGGAGTCATATGGGGTTCTATACGGGCTTTATATTAGCCCGTATGGGTACACCTGAGGGCCATATGGGCTGCTATACAGCCCGTATATGCCTGGGGGCGGCGGTACCGACCCCCAACGGCATACACACCCTCATTCATATGACATTCACCCCTATTTCTCTTCCTAAACTCTAAACATGCTTTAAGTCAACACATTCCCATAAACATTTGACACAAAAAGGCATATAATCACCTCAAATCCATAAAAAATACATTCATGCAATCCCTAGGATTCTAAACATGGTGATGATGGATCAAATAAACAAATCAAAGCATTAGAGATCATACCTAGAGAGAATAAGTGCCCAAATCAAGAGTATTTACGAGGAGAGGACTCGAGTCGACGTGGAGGAGAGTGGGGTCGGCTAGGGTTTGAAAAAAGGAATGGGGAAAGTTGTCTTTATAACGCCCAAATCCTGCCATTTACGGGCCCGTATACGGGCTGTATATCAGCCCGTATACTCCCCTAGCTGGGTCATACGGCCCTATATACGGGCCGTATGATACCCCGTATACTCCACTAGAGGGGGCTGTAACAGGTCTTATGACACCCCGTATGGGCCTGGGTTTGGCTTATATAGCCAATCCAAGACACCACTTGAATCCTCTTCATGCTACCTAATGACAATTATGAATCTAGGGCAATGAATCGATCGACAACCAGCAAGATTCTACACTATGAAAATGGATATGAAACATCTCATTCATTTATTCCAAACGCATACAATCTAACTAATCAAAAGAAATTGTAACTAAAGAAAATTTTTTAGGACTTGGATTGCCTCCCAAGAAGCGCTTGTTTAACGTCACTAGCTTGACGTACCTGCACCTTACCTCATGGAGGTTCAAATACCTTGAAGCTTTTATTGGCTCCTTCCTTGAAGCATTATCCGAATAAAAACATTCCCAAGTTCGCATAAATTGATCTATTGTTATTCTCCATACCTGGGCTTCCTTTGGAAGTGTTATGAGCCGATGGTTTTATGCTTACCCCCCTTTCTTGCACCTTCTTCCAGCATATTGTAGGTGGAATGAATTTTTGCTTCTTTTTCCTCACATTCACCATTTCTACCCTTGATGGAATGGAATTTCCTTGGATTTCCTTCGAGTGTCCCTCTTGTTCTCCCAAATAGGGGTATAGTGGATCCATTATTAGCAACTCCTTTATACACTCAGAGGTGATTTCATCCACCTCATCAATGCAATACGAGGTATCATTTTGGGCCATTAAGTGTCGCATTGCATAGGGTAATGGAAATACGACCTCCTGATCTCCCACCCTCATAGCAAGCTTACCTTGTGCATGATCTTCCAGAGCTTGAGCGGTGGCGAGGAAAGGTCGCCCAAGAATGATAGGCACGTCAACCTCATCATCAACATCTAAAAGCACAAAATCGGTCGGGAAAACAAATTGGTTGATCTAAACAAGCACATCTTCATCTATTCCTTTCAATCTCCTCACAGATCGGTCGGCCAACTGCAATGTCATCCACGTAGGCTTAGGCTCTTCGAGGCCGAGCTTCATGTATAATTTATAGGGCATCACATTGATACTTGCCCCAAAATCCGCCAATGCCTTCTTTGTGACCTCTTCTCCAAGGATGCAAGGGACTACAAAGCTAACCGAATCCTTCAACTTCTTCGGCATAGCTTGTTGGATAATGGCCAAGCATTGAGCATTGGGCATTACAGTACCCATATCTTCCAATTTCTTCTTGTTGGAGAGGAGATCCTTCATAAATTTCGCATATTTAGGCATTTAGACTAGAAGCTCTATCAACAACATGTGTAGTTGCTTCAACATACCCTTGAACTTCATCAACTGAGAATCCTCTTTGTCTTTGTTTAACCTCGCCGAGTAAGGGACTTGAGGTTGGTACGGAGGTACGGCCGATGTCTCCAATGGTTTTTGCTTTCCCTTCTTCACTTCCTCGGAATTAACGACGAGTTCAGAATCCTCAATCTCTATGGGAGTGTTTACTTTAGGCTTTGGGACCGGGAGTTCTACCTCCTTTCCACCTCTTAAAGTGATGGCCTTACATTGTTCTCCCCGAGGGTTCTCCTCCGTATTGACCGGCAAACTACTTTGGGGTCTCTCGACTAGAGATTTTGCAATTTGTCCAATTTGATTCTCCAAGTTGTGAACTGTAGCTTGTAGATTCCGAATTGTAGTGTCATTGTTTTGCATATATTTCACAATCATCTCCTCCAAGTTAAACTTCTTCTCTTAAGGCTTTGGAGGGTGTTGGAAGCCAGGAGGGAATTGTCCTACTTGTGGATTTTCATAAGACAAAGCAGGATGGGTCCATTTTGGAGCATATGGTCGATATTGACCATCTGGTTGCCTTGGAGTATTCCCCATGTATTATACTTGCTCCATGGGAATCATTTCAGTGCTTGCTATGGGACAATTTGATGCTTCATGCCCTCCCCAACAAGTATTGGAATACATCACCGTGGCCGACCTCGAGTTATTACCGGTTGTCAATAGCTCAATTTTCCTTGTCAACATATCCAACTTTTCACCAAGAATTGGATCAGAAATTATTGCTTCATCCACGGACCCAACCTTTTTCACATGTTTATCTCTTGTAGACCAATGGGCTTCATTACTAGCCATGTCTTCAAAAATTTGTTCGACATCCTCCGGGTATTTGTTCCCCAATGATCCGCCGGCGGCGGCATCTAACAATTGTCTAGTCGAGTTGTCCAACCCATTGTAGAATGTTCTGACCATAGCACAGGGGTCTAGGCCATGTTGTGGACAACACCAGAGCAAATCAATGTATCTCTCATAAGCTTCAAAAAATGTTTCGGCGGGGCCTTGTTTAAAGGTGGAGATGTCCAACCTTAGTTTTGCGGCCTTGCTTGGTAGAAGGTAGCGGCCCAAGAATTTGTCAAGCATCTCGGCCCAAGTACGGATGGAACCGGAGGGTAATGAAGTAAGCCATCTATATGCCCCTTCCCGTAAACTGAATAGAAAAAGTAACAACCTAATTACATCATCAGAAGCTCCATTGATCTTGAACATGTTGCAAATCTGGATAAATTTAGCTAAATGTGCTTGGGGATCTTCATAGGGCCTCGCATCAAATTGAGTTGTGCTCTGAATCATGCTCATTGTGCTTGGCTTGATCTCAAAATTGTTCATGTTGACATTGGGAGTGTGAACACTGAACTAATCCCAGTGTAATGAGATCTCTCATATTCGGCCAACGTTTGCCTTCTATCAGCCCTAATTGGTACTTCCCTTGCTTCACCAATGACTTTAGTAGGAATGAAATTTAAAGACTCCGAAGAGGATCCCGGAAGTGCTCCTTCAATCTCTCTCAATCTATGGTGCAAGGTTCTCTCAATCTCACTGTTAACTTCAAGCAATCCTTTAGGTTTCTTTCGGGTCATGCAATCGATACCTCGCAAGACATCCTGAAAGTGAAAATTAGTATCCAAAATTTCAATGAAATGGAAAACAACACAAAAAAAGAAGGTAAAGAAATAAAAATATAAAATGACTAAAGTAGTAAATTTCTAGCTTTCCTAGTAATCCAATAGTCCCCGGCAATGGCGCCAAAAACTTGATGCGATGAATCCGCAAGTGAACGGGTCGTAACAAATAATAAAGTGGACTTGAAAGTCGGGTTATCGATCCTCAGGGAGATGGAAGTACTAGTACCCAATATTCATCTACTATCTAGTCTATCCAAAGGTCGTTGGTTATGCTAATTCTAAACTAATCACTTGAAAACACAAACAAGGTAATCGAGTTGCTCTTAAGGTAAAACAATCATAAAAGGGGGATGCTCGGACAATTGAATCCCCCTTGGACTTCTAGAAGATGAATGCTACTCTCTATCTCGACATTTGGTTGATCCTTGGCCAAGGGTTCCTATGGTGCTTTCACGCAATCTCTCAAGATGAATTACTAATCCTAGTGCCCTTATCGATGATGTTCTATGGAACCTAATTCATGGAGGGATTATGGGAATAATACATCTAAAGGACTCACTCTGGATTCCTGGTATACTCACAATCCCCTCTATTGGAGATGGTCTACACACGGAAAGGCATTCGCTTCTTTCCCCATATGGACTACGAAAATCCCTCCGTGCTCTCGCAACGTAGAGGGGTTAACTTACATTAAAAAATCCAATAGACTCAATGAGATTCAACCAAACAATAAAAGATAGAAAGATAACATTAATTAAAACATGTTCAAGGGTTTTGCCCCTTCTTTTCCTCCAAGGATTGGTGATGAAAATCCCCAAAGCCCTTATCAAGGTTTCCTCTCTCCCAAGCTAGCTCTACCTCTCTAAAGCCCTAATTCCTCGGATTATATACCCCCCTTTCCGGTTTTAGAGTGTCATTTACCATTCTGCCCTTGCCTGGGTCCGCTGATTGCTTGAAAATTTTGACATACGGGCCCTATAGATTTAAGGTCGACCTATAAGCTCGTATGTCAAACCATATGAGAGCCCGTATAGCCTCATACCGGTGAGGGAGGGGGGGTGCACAGCCATAGGAGATTAACTGAAGAGACCTCAAATTCTCCAAGTCCATACGCGTCGTATGAAGGCTCGTATGCCTTGGTACTTTCTCCAAAAATGCGTCATTTTTGCCTAAATTTCCCTTGAAAAGCTTTCTTTCTCCCAAGGTCTCAAGATTATGCCATGTTTATAAAAATAAACACTTTTTAAGTATAGGTGGGCTATAATACCCCAAAATAACATAAAAAAACATACATAAATATGGTATAAAATTACGCTCAAATGAACACTTATCACATCGCACGGGCGTGCATATGCCTGTGCACCTCTCTGATTTCAAACCACGTGAAACCACGTTGATGACGACATGCAGAGGCATGCATGCACTGGATCCACACGTCCATGCCAAATTGATTTGAAATCTATATAAACCCGCCGAGGAAATGGAATTCGGGGACTTTGGTGAACCAAATTTCAGCGGGTTTCCGAGCGACAACTAGGGTTTCTAGAGGAGATCGAAGGTAGAGAAGACAACAAGCAAGGGAGTGACCCATGTTTTTAATTGTGTCTTTCTCCATTATCTTTGTAATGGCTTTCGCATAAGAAGATAGACCCTTTTGTGGTGCCTCGGCTATATGAACCCTATGATGAATTGTTATTGATCTCCTTTCATTATTGGCTTTTCTTTTATTGATAATTCTTGTTAGTTATCTTTGCATACCTTTGCTCTTGACTTATGTGGTTGTGTTTGCATGAGCCCTGGTCATACACATCGTTATATTGCAAAGAATCACATAGGTGTTTATGGTTATAATCTGTGTGTCTATTAGTGTATGAGCCCATATCTCTCTATGTTTAGAACACATCTAGGCATAGGTAATTGAATCTGATTAGCATGCCGAGAGATCAGATACGACATCAAGAAGGTGTAATTGTCAAACTCCTTAAGAACTAGTAAACGGATAGCCAATATTAGAAAATCATGTATTAGCAAGGGATTCCTAGAGGGATTGTGATCCAAGGTGCCGTGCTTCATCTCTGATTAACAATAATCCAATAACTGTTCACGTTCATTTCTTCATTAGGTTAATTAGTAAAAATCACCAACACTTTTCCTACTTTTAGGCTAGATAATAGAAGATAGTTAGTAGTAGTATTCTAGCCCCTGTGGATTGGACTACCCTATCTTGGGGTACTTTACTACTTGATCGACCACGTATACTTGAGGGAGTGTCTTCTCTCACCCTATGTGTGCATCAGTCATATATCGAGATTTAGGGCTTTTAAAAGGAAACTAGGAGTGTTTCTATTCATTTCTTCGCCACTGACGCACTCCACTCTCGTAACTTCGGTTTGGACACTTCCCTCAAGCTTCCCTCAAGGTTACAAGAGTTTATTTTCACTTTTTTGCATGATTGTGAGTATCCATACCCCTAATTTGTCAATGTATTGATATAGATATCTTTGAAAATGGGCTTGAAAGTGGGGTCATGTATGCACGTAGTTTGACATTGATGTAGAAAGGTTGTTAATCATTTCTTTTGTATTAGAATGCTTGTATCTATAGTTCTTATCGTCCATTTTACAAGGATATGTTTTGTCAAAATTCTTCCTTTTTTCCTAACCCCACGTAGATTTGCATGTAATTTCTCATCGTTTAGTTTTTATGCACTTTTGTATGCATGTGCTCTGCCCCCTTGCTGGATTGGAGTTTTTCACTATATACCTAGTCCCATATATAGCCGCAGGTGTTGCTAATTCTTTCTGCTTCCCCCACTCACTTTTCCATGTACCCCTCCCACTATTAATTAGGTACATAGATCTTCAAGGTGCAGTTTATGTCTTTCCCACCAGCATCGTGATGTGTGTCTTCCCTTTGTCCATGCCCCATGAATGAGCTGCATTCATACAGCGAATGCAGCACATGGGCTCATCCACTCCACCTCGTTGTGAGCCCCCCCCCCCCCGACCACGTGCTGAGGATAACGATGATGCAGACATGGCTACTCTTGCACTAAACCTTGCAGAACTCCACTTTAATGTGTCACTGTCCCCCCATTCGAGTAGTTCCTCACAATTTACGGGCAACCCTATGTGGTCACATACTTTGGACAAGGTGGAGACCCCATTTCCAATACAGCTACTAGCACTACCAAGCATGAGCAATGAGGGGCTCGACGACGATGCTCTCTTAGGGAGTTTTGTTTTGACCTTTCATTAAAATTTACTACTCATCTATATCTGTTGTGTGTTATCCTCTTGATGAAGTCATCGGGGACGATGACTCGTCGTGAGTTTGGGAGTGGGGATATGATATTTTGTTTTATGTTAGTATCTTGTTACTATTGTTATCTCTATGTACTCAAACTTGTTTGCAAACCATATTTATATTATAATTTTGTGTATAGTTTGGGCATATTTAAATAAATGTTAAAAAAACATGATGAACCCCTGCACATAATACAGTTGCTTAGCTAGTGTAAATACTTGTAGCATATAGTGATTTAGGAGGAACTTCATTCTTTCCCATTCTTTGGAAAGTTGTATATTGTATATACTCTTGTAGTTAGAATCATTTATTTAGGATTTACCTCTCCTTGCGTTTGTATGCCTTATAGAGAAGGTTTATACCTCATGGAATAGAAATAGGATATGAACCTCTTAGAAGTCAAGTAATAAGGGAAAAATAGGAGAGAACACAATAGTTGGGGGTATAAGTGAGCTTTTTAAACATCGGGATTATTCACTTGTGCCTAAATAAAATAAAATAAAAACTAACTCAACTAGCTATCTACATACATGTGTGTTCATATGGAATACGTTTTATGTTTAGGGCAAAATATGCGTATTAATAAATAGATATATGCATGTTTAGTCCTAATTCTTATAAATTGTAGAACTCAATCATTTTATGTATATGCATAATGTTTAATTGCTTGAGGACAAGCAATGGTTTTAGTTTATGGGTGTGTTAGCTCTCTAAGGAGAGCTATTCTTATAGGGGATAGACTATGTTTAGGGCTTAATATGTGTTAATGGATAGATATGTGCATGTCTTAGCTCACTCGGATTATTCATGTTTTACCAGATTTTGATAATTATAGGTATTAATCCGTATTCTTTATGATTGTTATAGGAAAGGTCAATTCTCGGCTCCCATTATGAGCAACGTAAATTAAAGAATACCCTAAAGCAAAGCAAAATGAGCCGCGATCAAACATGTCTCCACCGAGCAGTTACAACAGTGTGAAACGCGCTCCTCCTTTGAGAGACATGACTCTATTCTTGTTGCAGGTAACAAACAGAAAACTTTAATTTTGCAACGCGACCCTCAAGTCTGTGAGGCGCGTTGCTAACGTGCAGCAGCTCGAACGCTGCCTATTTGCGACACATCGCTCCAAATAGAGAGATGCATTACAGATCATAGCTATATAAGAAAACCCTTTGCTCCTATGGCATTATACTTATTTCTTGAAGATTAGTGGCAGCGTTCTGACTCGGCAAGGAGTCAAGCGCGAGGAGGGCTTCACCAAAATCCACACCGAAGATCCGGAGAGCCTCAAAGCAATTTAGTGAAAAGAAGGCTTCGAATAAGGGCTAAGATTCTCATCATCTTTTATTCTTTTGATTTTAGTCCTTGTATCGTGAAATTGAATGCTTCGTTGTAAGAATTCTTCAATATCTTTGTTATGAGCATCATATTGTTTGGCTAGAAAACTTTTCTAAGGTTGTATGGCAATATGGACATGCACATCTATATTATTTCTTTATTATATCATTTGTTACCTTGGCTTGGTGTGCTTGTAACATGGTCATTCATAAACCGTTAGTCGAAAGGCAATGACAAATCTTTAGTTACATTGATTTCATGTGTATCTATCAATCCAATAGGCGATGTCATATCATAGGCTTAATAATATGTGGACATTAGTGTAGACGGACCATGCATCGCAAGGTAGCACGCTTGTGTGACAGACCAGTATTTGCCCCCAACATAGACATATGTTGTGGGTCATCCATAGTTAGGGCACAGTCTAGGTTCAGTAACGCTTCACTCCTCACCAAAGACATATTGGGTGAAGGCTATAGGCATATTCCTTAGACATAAGGAATCAATCATCTACGCTTCTTACGTATGAACTCACCTAGTGTGTCACTGAATAGCCCTTGTCATCCAGCTTGACAAACCATCCATAATAAAGAGACAGAAAACCCTTATCATATCTAGACACCTTGCAACCCTAGATCCTTATCATTAATGGTTTTCCATGAACTCTCCATTATTTTTACTGTCTTTTTTTTAGGATTAGTTTAGGTTAACCAACTCTCTACTTAATTGATTGCTAAAGGATAGAAGTACCTTCGTAAGCTCCTACTTAACTAGCCAAGTACACTCTTTGTGGATTGGACCAGGTACTTATCGAAATTTCTTACTTGCAACCATATGCTCTTGTGTGGGAGGCATAGTGCTTGCACTTGTTAACGATCAACACTTTCTCTGCATCAAAGCAAGATAGTAAGAGGAAGTCAATATGGTGGATTTGTTTCATGAAAATATGGTATTTATCATAAAAACATCTTCCATTTTTCTCCATCAAATACTCCAGGCGATGGTCATAGTAGCTAAGTTCCAGCCTTTGTGGATTTCCTTCTCCACTTGTTTGAAGAAAGTTGCCTTCCCCACAAACCATGTATCGTGGTCGGGGTGTTCGTGTTCCCGAAAAGGTGACAGTAGTGTCTTTAGATTCTTACTAAGTAAGGGTAACGGGTAAGCAGGTGTTCTATTGTTTCCTCCTCAGAATCATAGAGGTAGCATTTTATTCTGTCCTCCTTCCGTTTTGTCTTTGCTAAGTTTTCTAGCGTGGGTATCTTGTCATCCCATGCCAACCAAGCGAACAACTTAACCTTGAGTGGGCATGCTTATTTTGAGAAGAATGTCGGTATAGAGCTTCTATTTCTGCAATTATTGTGAATTGATAGACGGATTTTATTATGAATTCATAGTTCAAAGTTAATCTCTAAAGTCTGTAATCCTCGATAGTATTGTTTCTCTATGCTAGGTGCTCTTGAAGCATTTGTGTCATCCTGAAAACAAGGGACAATGGTCCTAGCTTTAGTAGTCTCCCAGTAGGTAGTGCATGTGTGCTTCCCGAACTATCAAGTTTTTCTTATCAATTAGTGTTTAGGGTTTCGGTTGTAGGTAGCAAGGTCCTTACACAAGTCTCAGTTGTCAAACTTGAAGCTAACAGTATCTCATTCTCCTAGTTTTGTTGAGATGTTTACCATGGAGAGATCTCGTTGTTCCATGATACCCTTCAAGAGGTAGGGGGATCTGTTAAGTGCTTTCTTTAAAGGATTAATATAAGAGTTATGGAAATACGCTTGCAATATGATCTTTTGGCAGATTCTGACCTCACCATTAAGAAATCTTGATCACCATTTTTCACTCATAGCCTCGTCGAAAACTTTCAAATTGATAATCCCCCATCTATCTTGTTCCTTTGGCCAACTTTGTTACTCCCATTTAACTAGTCTATGGGCTTTTAAATCTAGGTCTTCTCTCTTCCATAGGAAGTACTACTTGAGGCTATTGATACAACGTATCACCCATTGTCGGAGTTTGTATATGGACATCCAATTGTTAGGAATCGTCATGAGGGCTGAGTTGAGGAGCGTAATCATGTCTCCCATAAAAAGTAATTTCCCTCTCCATGTGCCCAGTCTGTATTTGATTTTTCATATAAGCTTTGACCACACCTTCTTTCTTGGTTTGTTCCCTGATATCGGTAATCCTATGTAGTTCAATGGAAGATAATCCAGCTAGCATCCCATTATCAAGTCCATCATCTTTTTGTTGCTTTCATTCAAACTAATGGAGACTATGGCACTTTTATTTTAGTTGATTCTAAGATGTAGAAAATGAGCTTCGGTGTTATGAAATCATTAATTTCCCTTGAGTTGGGGATGAGGAAGTCATCAGCATATTGTAGTGCTATAGATCCTTTGAATAGGCACACTTGTGAGACCCTTGTGAGCATGGTTGTAAAGATATTTGTGGCAAGAACAAAGAGCAAGGGTGAGAGTGGGTCTCTGACGCCGGGCAGGATAGCGATTAACCTGCGGGCAATAGCAACCAAGGGATTACCAATAGAGCAAGGAAGGGGGAAGACAAAAAAGTGAAGAAAGTCTCTAGAACTTCATGAAAAACTAATATTATTCAAACTCAATAATGAAAAATCAACCTACAAGCCGGGTTAAATAGTTTTTAAAGACTAGCCTAGAAACCCAATCATCTTATCTAAATTGCCAAAATTGGCAAATTATTATTCAAAACTAAAACTTATCTAAATTTAAAAATCTAAACAAATTAGATAAATCCTAAAAATCCTAGATCAAATCAAAATCAAATTCTATCCTAATTTGATAAATAATTTAATACTAAAAACAGAAAAAAAATATCTAAATAGTAATATGGCACGAAAACAACAGAATTCAAATTCAAAGATGGCGCCCACGGAGTCGATCTAGGGGATCACAAGGTACGCGCCGAAACGAGCTTTCCGGATTGGGTTCGAAAGCGTGATTCCGACATTTGTAGCCAAAGTTATGGCCAAAATATAGAACCATCCCCAAAACTACTCCAATCATGGAATTTGCTCAATCACTTCAAGTCTATATGTTGATCCCCCAACTCGACACCAACTGACCCGAGCCTCTTGCATCAGTCACACCGGGTTGGAAAGAACTCGTCCTCGAGTTCGAAACAACGTCTTTAGAATCATCTTAAGCCTTCAAGCTTGGTCTAATCTTCCGCTCGTAATTGTCAGAGATAGATTCGCCAATTTCCTCATGATCGTCATAGATGGGAGAGATCCCCTGATTGTAATCACCGTAGATGGGCAAGATCTCTTCATCATAATCGTTGTAGACGGGCGAGATCTCCTCCTTCTCATCATCGTCAAAGATGGGCAAGGTCTCCTCCTTCTCATCATAGTTGAAGATAGGTGAGATCTCCTCATTATCATCATCGTTGTAGATGGGCGAGATCTCCTTCTCATCATCATCGTCGTAGATGGGTTAGCCAAACCTATGATTGCTATGATCATGGTACTGGACTTCCTCAGTTAGAGCCTACCCACGACAACGATGATCAAAATCGATCGTCGTCAGACACCTTGATAACTTCGTGACTAGCCTATGAAAATACTTAATCATCAAACATTGGGTCAACTCCGCAACTTGCCTTTGTAGATCCTCGCTCATCGCCTCCAAGGCACTCAGGTCATTGTACTGGACTTCCTCAGCTCGAACATGTCCACCACGTCGACCACCATGGCCACCATAACCTCCAGCCATTGATGCCAATATAACAGGAAGAAGACGAGCTCTCTGATAGCAACTGATGTCGGGCTAACCTCCGGGTGATGGCAACCAGGGATTACCAAGAGAGCAAGGAAGGGGGAAAACAAAACAGAGAAAAAAGTCTCTGGAACTTCAAGAAAAACTAATATTATTCAAACTCAATAATGAAAAATAAACCCACAAGCCGGGTTAAATTGCTTTCAAAGACTAGCCTAGAAACCCAATCATCTTATCTAAATTGCCAAAATTGGCAAATTATTATTCAAAACTAAAACTTATCTGAATTTAAAGCTTAATACAAATGAGATAAATCCTAAAAATTCGAAATCTAATCGGATTCAAATCCTATCTTAATTTGATAAATAATTTAATACTAAAAATAGCAAAAATATCTAAACGGTAATATAGCGGGAAAACAACAGAATTCAAATTTTAAGATGGCGCCCACCTAGTCGATCTTGGTGATCACGTGGTGCGCTCAGAAACAAGCTTTCCGAATTGGGTTGGAACGCTTGATTCAGACATCTGTATCTAAAGTTATGGCCAAAATACAGAACCACCCCTAAAACTGTTCCAATCACGGAATTAGCTCGATAACTTTGAGTTTTTACGTTGATTCTCCAACTCGGCACCAACCGGCCCGAGCCTCCTGCATCAGTCTCCTTATCGTAGTCCCCTTTGGTGTCTAATGTACCTTATGGGAGTTCCATTTATCCGAAAGTATGATTTTGATATTTAGAGGATTGTTTTGATCCAATTAATCAATGATGTGTTGAATTCGCAAGTGAAAGGGTCGAATCAAGTAATAAAGTGGACAAATATCGGGTTGTCGATCCTCAGGGAGAAAGGAAGTACTAGTAATGGCTATTCATCTATTTTCTAGTCGATCAAGATTGGTTGGTGATAACTAAACCTAATTCTAAAATTAACAATGCAAATTAACAAGTAAAATTGACCTTGAAGGCAATCAATCGATGAAGGGGATACTTGTGTGATTGAATCCCCCTTGGATTTCCTTAGATATGGATAATGCTTTCTATGTTAACTCTTGGTGAATCATTGGCCAAGGGTTCCTAATGTGATTTCATCCCCTCGCTCGAGGGTGATTACTCAACCTAGTGCCCTTACTAGTTAAGTTCTAAGGAACCTATTTCTTCGAAGGGCTAAGGGAATAGGATATCTAAAGGAGTTGCTCACCTTAGTACCCGGGCTCCCGGTGTACTCCTAGCCCTCTCTATTGAAGTTTGTCTACACATGGGGAGGCGCTCGCATCTTCCCCCATATGGACTATAGAAACCTCTCCGGGCTCTCGCAACGTAGAAAGGTTAATACTACTACAATACATAACATTCAATAGACTACAATGCATTCAACCAAGCAATTAACATAGAAAAGACAATATCAATTAAACATAATCCAAAGGTTCATCAACACCCAATGTATCAAGAGATTAGCTCTCCAACAATGGAGAGCAACAATCCATGCTAAAAGAGAAAGCAATCATAGAGTTCATGAGAGAAAAACCCCTAATGACGATCGTTGGTAGATTCCTTGCTTCTCTCTTGCCCCTTCTTCTCCTTCTTGAGCCCTTTTGATGGGAGAACTCCTCCAATCCTCTCCTCCTTGGTGATGGAGAAGATGATGGAAATCTCCCCCAAACCTTGATGCTTTGGCTCCAATCCACTCCAAGATGAACCAAAATCCTCATTAAGCTTTGTATTTATATCCCACACTAGGGTTTTGGGCGTGTTTTCCGACTTTACCCACGGTTCGGCCAAAACCGCAGTTGCAGCTTTACGATATACGACCCAGTATATGATCCATACGGACCCATACAGCCCCGTATACGGAGTCCCATACGGGGTCGTATACTCCTCAGGTCCCTTATACGGGGTCCTGTCAGTCCGTTCGGGGGTCCGTAGAAATCTCCAGATCCATACGGGTCCGTATGGTACTCCGTACGGTCCTTTTGCTTGGTTTCCCCTATTTTGGCCTGCATTCTCTTGAAAACGTTTCCTTTCTCTTGGAATTGCTATTTTCTGCCCTGTTTACAAAAACAAAGCCATTTTGAGTACAAGCGGGCCAACATTCCTCCAAAACTTAAAGTAATATGCATGAATTTCATATATAAATGATGCTCATTTGAACACTTATCACATATCTCCACACTTAAAGGTTTGCTTGTCCTCAAGCAAAGAAAAGAAATCAACAAAAGAAGATAAGTGTTCAACCTTGGGCTCTACACACTATACATGAATTCTAGTCCAAGTGCACCACCTCATTGTGTTTTCCTATCTCCACACCAGGGCTTAGATTGATCCTGTAACTCTTCCGATAAAGTCCTAGACAAAGGTTGTTCACTCCACATGCCATGTTCTAAAGTCTTAATGAGGCAAGCATGCTCTCAGTGGACTCTAGAAAGTCCTTGAGGCCCTAAGATCAAAAGAGTTACTTCCCTATTAGACGAACGGTGGACAATTACAACAATAATGTTTTTTTTTTTGACATTTATTTGGGTAGGGCATCTCTATTAGATCCGACTTTCCCATGTTAGAGATAAGGGTAGAGTGTAGTTCCCCCCTTTTGCAGATGACTCATGCTGATTAGGCACCCGAATCCTTAGCTACTTAGGTGGTTACAACTTTACCGATAGATGTTCATGCTAAATAGTGATTTTTCGAAATGAAGAACACTCTGGTTAGGAGCCAGAACTCCAAACTAGTTCATCACTAAAAACAGCGGAACACTATCTTTATTAAGTTAAATGATGTGCTAAACTACTTTATTTTCATTGTACTTGTCTACTACGTGTATTATGGGGGGTTAACAAATTTGAACTAGTGCCATGAAATTTCTTGGAGCCATTGAAAAACAATGCTTAGCTAGTGAAGTCAAAAGAACATGGCAATGGTTTATCTATTGTCTTTCACAATCATAATTATCACAAAGATGACCTCTATATGCCCATGGTGTTTCAATTGGAGGCATTTCAAATCACAAATGGTGTAACTGGAAAAGAAATTCATGTCACATTTATCTATCCACAAGGTTGTCATGCATATCAAGCATAATTGTCACAAAAATATCTACAATGAATGATCATAATAGCCACCTATCTCCACACTTAAAGATTTGCAATAACCCTAAAAGGAGATAGGTAGCCACCCATCCCCACTCTAAAATTTTGCATTGTCCTCAATGCACGAAAATTAAATTCAACATATGAAATTAGTGGAAAAAGGTGAACGAAACTCCCCTAAATATCATTGCCGAGAGTCGTTTGTGGGAGAGGAGGAATGCTTTGCTTATCGAGGGTCGTGGATCCAAAGTTGAACTCTGCGAACATATAGAAGGAATCAACTCCAATAGCATGCAAAACAAGAGAATCCACATAATGAAAGTACGACATAGGGTAGCAGGGCGATGCCCTTGCTCAATGTACTATGATGCGTGAAAGTAAAGAAAATAACAAGTGCAAATAATAAAGCTCCACATAAAGAGAAATGAAATATAAAGGTAGTGTGTCAAGTATCCCGTGCTGGCTCATCGTCTGTTGGTGCTGGAGGCGGAGGGGGTGCAAATGCGGCGTGTCCACGAATGAATAGCGAGAGCTCGGAAAACTGCTCCCCGAGACGTCGCTGCTCCGCTAGGATAGTGTCCTGGACAGCGCTCATCTCTGTGATCTGCTCCTCGAGTCTCGTGTATCGGCTCGTGGATGCAGAGGGGCCACTGGATACTGGGGGCAGCCGTGCTGAAGGGTCGGCCGCATCGGAATCATCGAAATCGGATCCCTCCTCCTCTGAACTATCTGAGACATGGCCAACAAGAGTGTAACGTCCACCAGCTTGCCGCACCAGTCCAATCTGCTCGAGGAGTGTCATGTCGAGTGGGGAGACTAACTGCTGGTGCTGCTCCCCCTCCAACTCTGCCTCGAGACCCATGCCCATGATAAGGCGTGTGATGTAGGGTCCGGCGTGGATGTCGGTAAGTCGGGTGTTCTGCCCCTGATATGCCAAGTAGTCGGCGAGTACATATCCCAGGTGGATCGGGACTCGCTCAATAAGGCTGTAGAGAAATAGGCAATCAGTGACAATGACTACTCCACAATTATCACTGCGAGCTGCTATGGTGCGGCTGATGAGTGCATGTATGTAACGGTGCACTGGATCTGTCATGAAGGACGCCTTGTGGCTGTCATGGCGCCCGCCCAACTGTATCCAGAAGCTCGTAGAAGAAATAGTACTCTCGGGGAAGGCTGTGAGCAGCTCGGCGTACTCTGGCGTGAATGTATACTCGCGATCATATAGCCCCATGTACAACGCGAACTGAGTGTAGCTCATCTCCCTCTGTCTCCCGAAGAGCTGGAAGGTAATGGCGGTGCGGTTCTACTCCCCCACCGCACTCCTGTCGGCCTCGAAGGTGCTCAAGACCTCTAAAGTCGAGCAGCAGAACACCTCGTGGCTGAGGGAGAAGATCCTATCCCAGCCGCCGAATGATATCATCTCCCGGACTCGATCGATGATGTTGAGCTGAATAAGAGTGTCCCAATCTATGACGCGGGTCCGACCGAATCGGCGGGAGGAAAGACGGACATAACGGAGGTGGTGGGCCTCATCTGTGAAGTGTGGTTCGGTGGATGACAATCCGGCCCCTGTTCGGCGCTTCTTTGTTGCTGTCAGCTTCCTCGGCATCTCTGCAACTAAATAAGAAATGTTAGTGTCGATGAAGCTAAAGGGGCATGGCAAAATTTACAAGTAAAAGCCCTAAATTGCCCCTATACGGGGTGTCATACGGACTAACAGAAGTCCGTATACGGGGACAGACCCTTATACGAGTCCGTATGGGACTACGTATAGGAGTCCGTATGGACCTGGACGCGGGCTTGCCGGCGGCCGCGACGGATCTTGGCCCCATTTCTACATTTCTCGCATCCAAAACACTTGCAAAACATACCACATTCATCTAATGCAAGTTTTATCACAAAAATAGCACAAGATCTCGTTCATTTATGTCATTCATAAAAAAAAAAAATCGATTTCAAACAACCCTAGGTTTCTAAATCATGTCGAAGATGCATACATTTGAGAAATCGATTGTTTAGCGCATACTTAGGGATGATCAAGCCTTAATTTGAAGAAGAATGGGCGCCGCGTCACAAAGAGGGGGTGTGGGGTCTCTAGGGCACAAGATGAGGGTGAGGATTGAGTGAAAGGGGTGAAAGAGGCGCTATTTAAAGTGCCCGTACTCGTGCCCTCGACAGATTCCATACGGACTCCTATACGGAGTCCTATACGGGGTCGTATAGGCTTCTGTCTCCCTTATACGGATTGCTGTCAGTCCGTATGGGACCCCGTATACACCTGGGTAGAGGCTTACACAACCTTTCCAGGGTTCATTCATGCCCCTTCTCTTTGCGCGGCCTGATAGAAATCAATATATTACCTCTAATGACAACATCCAGCACAAGAACAAAAAGAATTGGACGGAAACACAACTTCCACTTATTTCAAGCATCACTAGCTAATCATAAAGAAACAAGATTGCTAAAGACAAGAAAAGAAAGTTTTAGAACTTGGGTTGCCTCCCAAGAAGCGCTTGTTTAACGTCACTAGCTTGACGTACCTTCATGTTACCTTATGGAGGCTCAAATACCTTGAAGCTTCCATCGGCCTTTCCTCTACAGCATGATCCAAACAAGCATTCACCCAAGAGTGCATAAATAGAATGATCTTTTGTTTTCATACCTGGGTCTTCAGTGGGAGGAGTAGAGTAGAGAGATGTGGCAGTTACCCCTTCTTTTTGCACTTTCCTCTAGCGCTTCGTCAAGGCCGGGATGGGCCTCCTCCTCCTCTTGGTCTTTTCAGCTTTGGCCCGAGTTTCATTCTTTGGTACAGCTGAATTTTCCTGAGTTCCTTCTAGAGTGTCCTTCTCTTCATCCAACTCACCATGCAAATGATCTATCATCAAGAGATCCTCTATACAAGCGGAGGTGATTAAATCAACATCGTCCATACTGTACGACGTGTCATCTTGAGCCATGGTATATCGCATTGCTTCGGGAATCTTGAACACAACTTCTTGATCCCCTACCCTTAGCGCAAGCTTGCCTTGGGCATGGTCTTCAAGTGCTTGAGCAGTGGCAAGGAAAGGACGCCCCAAGATGATGGGGACCTCGACATTATCGTCCACATCCAAAAGCACAAAATCCACCGGAAACACAAAATCATTGATTGTGATGAGGACATCTTCGGCTAACCCCTTTGGCCTTTTTACGGATCGATCTGCAGATTGCAACGTCATTCCGGTTGGCTTTGGATCCTCAAGCCCAAGCTTCATGTATAAATTGTAGGGCATTACATTGATGCTTGCACCCGAATCCGCTAATGCCTTCTTTGTTACTCCTTCCCCAAGTGTGCAAGGAACAATGAATCTACCCGGATCTTTCAATTTCTTGGGAACATCTTGTTGTACAATGGCCAAGCATTGGGCATTGAGGGTGACTGCGGCCGTATCCTCTAGCTTCCTTTTGTTAGAGAGGAGGTCCTTTATGAACTTTTCATACTTCGGCATTTTAGCTAGAACCTCCACCAATGGCAAGTTAATGTGCAATTGCTTCAACATGCTAGAGAACTTGGCAAATTGAGCATCTTCCTTGTCTTTCTTCAATCTAGTGGGATAAAGAATTTTTGGTTGATAAGGAGGGGGAGACGGTACTTCTTCCCTTTCCTTCGCCCCCTCTCTAGAGTTTGCCAATGGTGCCGAGTCTTCTTCTTCAATCACCTTCTTCTCTTGAGATTTTTGCATCGGAGGACTAATCTCTTTTCCACTTCTCAAGGTGATTGCCTTGCAATGTTCGCGAGGGTTTGCCTCGGTGTTACTCGGTAGGCTTCCTTGGGATCTCTCGGAAAGGGTCTTGGCCATTTGGCCCATTTGGTTCTCTAAATTCTGCACCGTGGCTTGCAAATTCTGAATAGATGCCTCATTGTTTTGTAGCATCTTAAACATCATTTCCTCCATGTTGGGCTTCCGTTCTTGGGGCTTTGGGGGGTGTTGGAAGCCTGGTGGGTATTGCCCTCCTTGAGGATTCCCATAAGACAAAGTGGGATGATTCCACTTTGGTACAAAAGCTCTATATTGCCCATCCGGTTGCCTTTGATTGTTGGCCAAATATTGTAGTTGCTCTAAAGGCATGGCATCAATGCTCGCAATGGGACAAAGATTCATATCATGCCCTCCTCCACATGTGTTGCAAGCCATCACCGGGGTTGCCCTCGAGCTACTGCCGGTGGTTAAAGCATCAATCTTCCTTGTGAAGGCTTCTAGCCGGTCGGCGAGAACTATATCACATATCTTCAAAAATCTTTTCGGCCTCATCCGGATATTTGTTTCCCAAAGAACCTCCGGCGGCCGCACCTACCAATTGTCTTGTGGAGTCATCCAAACCATTGTAAAATGTACGGACCTTAGCACAAGGATCCAAACCATGTTGGGGGCATCGCCGAAGTAAATCTTTATACCTTTCAT
This sequence comes from Dioscorea zingiberensis, assembly GCA_026586065.1. Lineage (NCBI taxonomy): Eukaryota > Viridiplantae > Streptophyta > Magnoliopsida > Dioscoreales > Dioscoreaceae > Dioscorea > Dioscorea zingiberensis. Next base: position 31,720,852 of record CM048822.1, on the reverse strand, counting down.
AAGCTTCAAAGAATGTTTCCATATGCCCTTGCTTGAATGAAGAAATATCCAATCTGTGCTTCGCGGCCTTGCTTGGTGGAAAATATCGGCCAAGCAACTTATCAAGCATTTCGGCCCAAGTCTGAGTAGACCCCGCCGGAAGTGAATTCAACCATCTATAGGCTCCATCTCTCAAACTGAACGAAAACAATCTCAATCGGATGGCATCATCGGGAGCCCTATTAATCTTGAACATATTGCAAATCTTGACAAACTTAGCAATGTGAGCATATGGGTCTTCATCCGGCCTCCCGTCAAACTGAGCTGTATTCTAAATCATCGACAGTGTGCTTTCTTTGATTTCAAAGTTGTTCAAATTGATATTCGGGGGGTGCACACTGAACTCTTCTCCTCTGTAATGGGATCTCTCATGCGCAGAAAGTGTAAGCCTTCTTCCTTCCATGATAGGTTCTTCTGACACTTCAACACTGTGCTCAATGGGCAAGGTGTTCTCTGACCCCGAAGAGGGCCCTGGATTTGATGTCTCTACTTCTCTTAACCTCCTGTGGAAGGTTCTATCAATTTCACTATCCACTTCAACAAGGTTCTTAGGATTTTTCCGGGTCATGCACCAACACCTCGCACAAAAGATTATGAGAAGGATTAGTATTCAAGAGATCAAACAATTATTAAAACAAAGTAAAAACTGAAAGTAAATGACTAAATTAATAAACTCCTAGTTTTCCTTGTAGTCCTAAATCTCCCCGGCAACGGCGCTTAAAACTTGATGCGTTGAATCCGCAAGTGAACGGGTCGAATCAAGTAATAAAGTGGACAAATGTCGGGTTGTCGATCCTCAGGGAGAAAGGAAGTACTAGTAATGGCTATTCATCTATTATCTAGTCGATCAAGATTGGTTGGTGATAACTAAACCTAATTCTAAAATTAACAATGCAAATTAACAAGTAAAATTGACCTTGAAGGCAATCAATCGATGAAGGGGATACTTGTGTGATTGAATCCCCCTTGGATTTCCTTAGATATGGATAATGCTTTCTATGTTAACTCTTGGTGAATCATTGGCCAAGGGTTCCTAATGTGATTTCATCCCGCTCGAGGGTGATTACTCAACCTAGTGCCCTTACTAGTTAAGTTCTAGGGAACCTATTTCTTGGAAGGGCTAAGGGAATAGGACATCTAAAGGAGTTGCTCGCCTTAGTACCCGGGCTCCCGGTGTACTCCTAGCCCTCTCTATTGAAGTTTGTCTATACATGGGGAGGCGCTCGCATCTTCCCCCATATGGACTATAGAAACCTCTCCGGGGTCTCGCAACGTAGAGAGGTTAATACTACTACCATACATAACATTCAATAGACTACAATGCATTCAACCAAGCAATTAACATAGAAAAGGCAATATCAATTAAACATAATCCAAAGGTTCATCAACACCCAAGTATCAAGAGATTAGCTCTCCAACAATGGAGAGCAACAATCCATGCTAAAAGAGAAAGCAATCATAGAGTTCATGAGAGAAAAACCCCTAATGACGATCGTTGGTAGATTCCTTGCTTCTCTCTTGCCCCTTCTTCTCCTTCTTGAGCCCTTTTGATGGGAGAACTCCTCCAATCCTCTCCTTCTTGGTGATGGAGAAGATGATGGAAATCTCCCCCAAACCTTGATGCTTTTGCTCCAATCCACTCCGAGATGACCCAAAACCCTTATTAAGCTTTGTATTTATACCCCACACTAGGGTTTTGGGCGTGTTTTCTGACTTTACCCTCAGTTCGGCCGAAACCGCAGCTGCAGCTTTACGATATACGACCTAGTATACGATCCATACGGACCAGTACGGCCCGTATACGGACTCCCATATGGGGTCGTATACTCCTCAGGTCCCGTATACGGGGTCCTGTCAGTCCGTTCGGGGGTCCGTAGAAATCCCCAGATCCATACGGGTCCGTATGGTACTCCGTATGGACGGTCCTTTTGCTTGGTTTCCCCTATTTTGGCCCGCATTCTCTTGAAAACGTTTCCTTTCTCTTGGAATTGCTATTTTCTGCCATGTTTACAAAAACAAAGCCATTTTGAGTACAAGCGGGCCAACATTCCTCCAAATCTTAAAGTAATATGCATGAATTTCATATATAAATGATGCTCATTTGAACACTTATCAATCAATCGTGAATAAGGCACATGGGGAATTCACCAAAGAAGAGCCCTCACCCTGAATATGTCATCTGGGCCAGCAAGTGAACAAGGATGAACCAAACACTCGGCTATCTTGTATTTATATTTTAATGAAATCAATATAATGTCGAAACTCCGACATATCTATCACTGTAAGCGGTATAACTCGGTTTTACTAAAACAACATTATTAATAAATGTGTTTATCAATTTTATAAAAAAAAATAATAAATAATTTTAACCATGCTCATTTACCAGTCTAAAATGACCTTTTTGTCCGCTTTATCGCGCCCACCCATTTTAACAAGACTAATTCAAACCATAACAATAACACCATTAATTAATTGTGCTTAACTCAAACAGACCAATCAAAATATTGAAAACCCTTAATATTATTGATCACATATACTTTATTAATTATTAAACAACAAAAATCAGAAACTAAATAAAGATAAACAAGATCTGATATAATTCCATTCAATAGAAGATAAGTCTGGCTTGATGCAGAACACGTCCAACACTGCAACTGATGCTACATATGGAATATGTCAGACCATAGCAAGCAAAAGGTACCCATTATTTTGTACAATTGTTCAAGGGTCATACTTATCTCAAATGTTGTGCAATGCATTGATTGATGGCTTTAAGGGACATAAGAACATGAGCATCATATATTGCACATAGTACAATTCTGAAAATTCATGATCTTGATCATGACCGGTCCTGCTCAGAGTTTTCAATCATTTGTTCATCCACATTTTTTTTAATTAAATATTATCATAATATAGTATTCATTTTTAGTTGGTTCATGTTATTATTAAACATAAACTTATTTTCTTTCTCAATGATTGGTTCTTGGAACACAATTTCTAAATGTACTCTAAAATGTGGGCATCATTTCCTTGCTATTGATATTGATGGTGTCACTCAATGGTAATTATAAGAGTGATTTATAAATTTTTTAACTAGACAAAATATTATCTACATAACATTAATTTCTATTAGAATTTAAAAGATCATATCTTTTATTATTAAATAAAGTGATATTGTCTATGCTCTGGACAACAAGACGCGTAACAGGATTTAAGCAATTTTAATTAGAAAAGAAGGCAATCACATGTGAAAAAAATTCTATAAAGCTTCTTTTCTCTTTAGAAAAGATCCAAATTTTTAAAAAAATAAAATAAAATAAAATCTGTTCAAATACAAATAAAATAATACTTGTCCAACCAAACCCTGTTTAGATTTTGGAATTTATTGATAAACTCAACTTAGAATAGAATTTAAAAACGAATCAACTAACTTATAATTTTAAACAATGTCATGTAATAGTTTCTTTTTTCTTTTTTTGACAAAGGCGACAAGCACATCCCGAAAGTTAAGGGCAGACAACGCGGCTCCCTACGCACGTGCCCTCACGTTGTGGTCGTGAGGGTTCGAGACTAGGTTTGTCCCAACAAATGAAGCACTACACAAGAGACCCGGTACCAATAAGTCAAGAGGTCGTTGGTAATGTCATGTAATAGTTTCGGTCTCCCCAATCATCATGCATCAACTTTTTTAAAGGTTATAAGTATTTTTTTCCTTTATAATTTTATAACCAACTCTTTGAATGAAGTGCTAAGTACCATCAAGACCTAAGGAAAATGTAAATCTAAATTCTACGTTGGTTTGCAATATTGTTGGGTTGATGATAACCAAATTAATTTATTTGGCTTAATCATATTGATTGAGTCTATGTAACGATATTTTGGGAACCATATCTTGTATGAAACATATCTATCTTGAAAAATAGAAAGGGTTAGAGTGTGAGTAAAAATAAAAGAGAAAGTAGTGTTCCATTTCTTCTTGGAAAAGTGTTTATGTTCTTCTTGGATTATAGACGAGTTTGAGTTCTTAGATTAGAGAAGATAGGTTTCTCTTATATTATTCTCTTGTACTCAAAGAGATTGTATGGCCATCTTCTTCCGGAGGACTTTTGCGAGCTTGAAATTAGGAAGGAGCATGGAGATCAGTCTAATGGAGTTACCAAGAAGAGGAGTCAGATTGAGGAGGATCCAAGTCAGATGATGTGCTTCAGTCATTTGGCCAGTACTTTGACTACAAGGAAGTTCCCGATCGTGTGAGTAAATTTGGTTGCCATCAAACTCAAAGACAGAACATCTGTGTGGTGGGAGCAGTTGTGGCGCTCTTGAGACATGCAAGACAAGCCCAAGATCACTGATTGGAAGAATATGAAGAATAAGATGAAGGGTCACTTCCTTCCCTTCAGTTACACACAACAAAACAAGAGGCTAGTGATCTGGAGGGATCAAAACAACTGGTTACTTCTATCCTGTCCAACAACTACTATATGGCGAAAATTTTGTTGATTAAAAAAGACATAGTAGATGAGACTATAGAGATTAGTGAGCCTGTATATGACAATGATGAGGAAGAGATTGGCAAGCCTATATATGACGATGATGGGGAGGAGATTGGAGAGGCCATGTATAACGATGATGAGGAGGAGATTAGTGAGCCCATCTATGACAATGATGCAGGGAGATTGGTGAGCCCATGTACGTATGACAATGATGAGACTAGCGATGTGTTGCATGAAGATGGCCATGAGACTCTAGTCCTTCGTAAGAGTGTTGGTGATGTGATGTATAATGATGATGGGACTAGAGATGTTTTTGCACCCCTGTGGGAATACACCACTCCTACCCCGATAGCCAATAATACTAATATGCTTTCTATGTTCATGTTTTTAGGTGAGATTTAGCATGGAGATGTGGTATATGCTCTACTAGCTTGTGGGAATAGTACGTTAGTCATGGATCCATACTTACCAGCAGAGGTGCAGCGACTGCTAGAAGATTTCTCTGAATTGATGCTAGAGGATCTTCCTCCCGGCCTACCAATTATGAGGCATATTCAGTATCAAATTGACCTTTTCTAGGTCGAGCTTGCCTAATCGACTAGTGAACCGCCTCAGTCACAAGGAGGCTAAAGAGTTGTTGAGACAAGTGGAAGAGTTGTTGAAGAGTGATTATATCCGAGAGAGTATAAGTCCATCTGATGTCCTTACCCTATTAGTGCCAAGGAAAGATGGTTCCTCCATCCATCTCTACTTCAAGGAGATTGAGCCAAAGAAGGATATATGCTACCCAGATTGCCCATCTCTACTTCAAGGAGATTGTTTGTTTGTATGGTATTTCTCGATCCATTACTTCATATAGTGACACCATGTTCATTAATCATTCTTGGAAAAGCTTATTGGGGAAACTGAGGACATAGTTGAATTTTAGCAATGCCTACAATGAACAGGTGAAAGTGGCCATTCATAAGAACAACGCCAAGTACGAGACTCAGTGTAAAATCCAAGGATTTTATGGAAATAAAAGGATTTTAAATTCCTTTTAAATTGGATTATTAGAGAACTTTTCCTAAGGAATTAAATGGTTTAATTAAATAGGAGAAAATGGGAATTTTTGGGTAAAAACTCTAACTAGGGTTAATGGAGGGACCGGAGGACCTTTTGGTAATTTTAAAAATACCAAGGACTAAAAGTGAATTTGTCCTCTCTCTCAGAGAAGGGACTAAATTGTAACCTAAAAAGGGTGTAGGGCTCTCTGGGTAATTTTCTGGAGTAAGAACCTAATATAAAGGATTCAACGGCTAGGATTAAAAGATCTGAGATATAGGCCGATCGCGAGGCATTATAACATACCGCAGAGAGGTACGTGTCGATCAGAGAACAAATCTATCTGATCGCAACACAGATCCGAGGCAAGGAGAACTAGTGTGATGGGGGTGACCTCACGGTGCGGGCATGTAGAGAACCACTCATCTAGAGATGAGTTATGATCTCGAGGCTTAAGCCCATGATCCGGCCGTCAATCTTGAGGGAACCTCGACCGTTGATCAAAGTGATGTCGAATCCGATGCAATATGAACGGAATCCAACCGTTGGTTGTGATCATGCGATCACAGCCCTCCATCAACTGAGCGCCAATCTCGAGGCGGCGCCACCCCTCTCCCTCAGCCACGAACGGCAGCGCGAGCCCCGCCCGCTCTCCCGGCCATTACGCGTGAGGAAGCCGGACGTCTGCCGGCGAGGCGGTTCGCGATGGCGACCTTTCGCCTGGATCCTCGGAGGCTATAAAAAGGGCGACACCCTCTCTACTACTGAGCATAGAGCATAGAAGTTCAGGGCTCCGGTGAGCTGTCGGCCGAAGAAGAAGAAGGAGTCCGCCACTCTGGTTAGTGCCTTCGGTCAAGCACGAGGCCATCCAGAAGAGCTGCAGGAGAGGAAGGAGACTGTGTCGGCAAGAGGAGGTGCTGCACGTGGTGTGAGTGCGGCTGAGCTCGCCGGAAGGCTTGCAGCAGCTCCTCTGGACGCCGGAAAGCTTTTGGGGGGAGCTGCTTGTCGCCCACAGCCAACTAGTAAGTTTTCTCCTTCCACTATAGCTTCAAAACTGCGATGCATGTATTGTAGTGTTAGTTCAAGATCGCCGGAGGGGGAAACGTAGCTCGGTCGAGGCAGAGGGGCTTCAACGATGTTGACAGAAGGAGACAGAGCTCGGCCAGACTGCTGGCGATGCTTTGGATGGGCCGCCGGTTTCGGTGCTGGATCCTTCCAGAGGGCTAGGTATTCACCTGAGATTCCTGTGAACTCCGGTGAAGCTCGAGTAGAGATGGTGAGGGTGAGATGTGAGAGTAGAAGAAGATAAAAAAAAATGCCTAAGTTGATAAAAGGGTGACAATTAAATTAAGGGAGCAAAGGTGAATTAATCAATTTAATTATCTAATTAAATTGGTGAAGAAAAGTTTGAGTTAAGTAAGTTAGCATGGCAATTATTTTTGTCGTCAAATTAAAGTAAGTTGAGGGATAAATAAGTTGGGAAATTACTTGATTAATTTGTTAATCATAATTAGTAGTTTAATAGCTAATTATTTGATGAGACAAATTAATAAGTGGGGTTTAGCTTATTGTAGTGTGACAACTATTTGCTCTACATAAGACGAGTCAGTTACCAGTTAATGATTTAATTAGATGGAGATTTAATTAAATCGGTTTAACGAAAAATTGACATTTTTGTACCAAGATATTTAAATAAATCATATCTAGGTGGATTAACCGATTTTCTTGTTAACTTAGGATGTTCAAATCCGATTGATGAATTTAAGTGGAGATAAAATGAAAATCGGTTATAATAATTAATTAAAAGGGTTTAATTAAATATTTCGGTAGAGAAAAGGGCACAAGTAAGCCAAATTGTTTAATGGGCTTAGAAGTGGGCCCAATTCAACTAGGATGACTAGAGGCGAACAATTAGGGTTTTAGACTCGACAAATAAACTAGAGATGACTGGTTTGACAAAGTTGGGTTTAGGGTCAATTAAAGGACATGGAAACAGGGAGATAAGGACTAATAACCCGAGAGATGGTCCTTAGGACCCGTTAGTGGGCCTAGGCCCAACAAGAACGATAGGCATGCATGTGTAATCAGAGACATAGGGATTTATTAGAAACTTGACTCTAGTAGGAACCTTGTATGCCAGATACTCTTGGGGAGTTGTAAGGCACTCAAGAGGAGACTAGGAGGACTTCTAGTTCCAAGAAGAGGTAAGTACACTTGCCTCGTTCCTACCCGGTTTCGGGTTTTCTTTGGACTTTCTTATGCCTTGTTTGCTTATGCTTCATTGATGTCATACATGCGTCATTATTCATTTTAGAATCCTGTTGAGCATGTATGTTGTTTTCGGGATGTTGGTATCCCTGTTTGTTGTGGTCTACTGCCCGAACTCAGTGGAGCGTAGGGGCTTCGATAGGGAAATGTTCAGGGATAGGACCCCGTGTCATTTCTGTCTGCCGTGCCAGAGAGGCTATTCCCTGGTGGTCTTACCCGTCAGTGGGAATGATACGCTGACCGTGTTAACACGTATGAGAGGTAGTTCTACCGACTTACGACCGGAGGGTCGAACGACCAAAAGGTCGTGCTTACAGCAAGTAGCTGGACCTACTGGCCGGGAGTAACCTTGAGTTCTTTTTGAAACTCATCACAGAGCTTGAGGGCTTCTGTTATCAGGGGTCATACCTTTGGATTTGTTTCTGGTAGACTCCTAGAGTTGTAATTTACTGGGATTGTAATCCCTTTGTTTGACATGTTGCTTTCATATGTCTTTTTGGCCGCAGGGGTGCTTACTGGGCTTTCCATTCGAAAGCTCATGCTTTTGCTCTTTGTCTCTTTAACAGATTCCGAGGTTTAGAAGGGTGGAGCTGTGGAGAGGTCATTAGGAGGTCCGAGGTCTGGGGGTCTCCCTTATCTTTTATTTTGAGAGCTTTTTATTTGATGTAGGACCCGTATAGGGACCAAACTTGTATAGGGCCTATGGACCCTTATGACTCTATGTTCCTTTGAACTTGAGTTTATTATACGGATTGTTATCTGCTACTTTCACATTTAGGCCTTGTATTTGAGTTGAGCTTGTCTCTGCTTGAGTACGGCTGATCTGTTGATGTGCCCGAGGTCCCGGGATCCAGGTCGGGGCGTGACAGATTAAAGTGGTATTAGAGCGAGGTTCTCTAGACAGAGCAGATAACAGAACCTTAATTTCCCTTAGCCAGTTGCATAGACTGAGTGTGGGTCTGGGGTAGTATAGTGGTACGTTAGATTGATGCCTGGTTTTACCTGCAGGATGTCGGGACCTGCGCACTGTCAGGATTCATCTGAGGACGAGGTGGAGTCAGTTCGTGAGAACACTCCACAACCCCGTGCTGACTCTTCGGATCCGGCAAAGATCCTTGCCGAGATGAGGAGGACCGTTGAAGCCACCAATCAGAAGATTGATAGGCTTCAGTCCACGGTTGCTATGCTCGTTCATAGACAGAGGGACAGGTTGTGAGGGTCCCTGTTGCCCAAAGGCCAGTGGACAGGAGCCCAAGGGTCCCACTGGTACAGGAGATAGTGAGCCCGAGCATCCCTCCTCGGCGAGTATGTCGAGCCCGTGACTATCGTCGGAGCTTGGGAGTGCAGCTTGGGGATAGAGTTCGGGGTCCGTCTTCTACGGTTATTAGGATTGTCGGGTGCAGACGTTGCGGTGGCTATGGACACCAGATGGCAGAGTGCAAGAGCCCTTCCCTTTGGTGCCGTAGTTGTGGCAGTACTGAGCACCTCACCTTCTACTGCCCTGGTAGTGCACCGGGACCTAGTAGAGGACCACAGGGGTCAGGAGTACATCTGCCCTTTGTTGACTACACCCCATTGTCTCCTGACGAGCACCACCTAGATTGAGTCTAGTTTCTGTTGATAGAATAAACGTAGTCTTACAAACATTTATGTTGTATGAACTATTTACGTCTTTCAGTATGTTTTTGTTTCCAGCATGATGTTTTAAGTTGTTGATTTTCAATTCAATAAAAAAAAAAGTATGTTTTATCATCACTTGTCTAGTTGTGTACAAAGTAACCTTACAAATCTTAACAGCTGAAATATGAATCAAACTCGTGGAGGTCGTGGTGGTAGAGGCAGGGGTAGAGGTAGGCGAGGGCGACCTCGTCGAGTAGATGTGCCACAGCCGCCTGTGGAAGAAGTACCCCAACCCCAGGATGGGGAGGTACCCCAACCTCTGGACGAAATGGAAGTGGAACAGGAGGTGCCTGCTCAGTCCAATGCACAGGTGCCTCAAGCAGAGGGCCAGGATCCAAGGGGGGAGGTACCCCCCATGAGCATGTTAGATCTCATGCGTGAGATGTTGGGGCTAATCTAAGAGACTCTACAGCAGCGAGCACCACCTCCACTAGCCACCCCCACGTCTAGTAGAGGGTTATTAGGGGAGATCAAGAGACCCTCTCCCCGACCCTTTGAGGTAGCCGCTGATCCCCACGCGGCCGAACAATGGATAAGGGAGATGGAGAAGACCTTCGAGGTCTTCCAGACTACGGAGGCGGAGAAGATCAGGACCGCCGTTTACATGCTCCAAGGACCCACGAAGCACTGGTACTTTGGAGAGATCAGATTGAGGAAGGGTGAGACTTGGGAGGAGTTTAGAACTGCGTTCTTCGCCAAGTATTTCTCTCGGGGACACTTAGTTCAGTTTGGACAACAGTTCTCCCAGCTTATTCAGGGCGGCTCTACTGTTGAGCAATATGAGATAGAATTTGATAGATTGGCCCGCTTTCTGCCTGACATGGTTCCGATAGAGGAAAGTCGGGTAATGAAGTTTGAGGCCGGATTACGGCCATCACTGAAGAAAATTTTGACTTGCTACATGTGTAAGACCTACACTGAAGTTGTGGCCAGGGCCAAATATACGGAGGCCTCTTGCCAAGGGGACGCCCAAGGGTCGTCCCAGAAGGAGAAAAAGGACAAGGGGTCTAATATAAATATCACAGGTTCCTTCTATCACAAAAGAGATTTGGGCCCTGGTGGTTAGAGCCTACCAAGCCCATGAGAGGGTCTCTAGTTCAAACCCCTCTCCAACAATCTTTTATTCCTTTTTATTATTTGTTAGTTGATTAGACCATTTCTTTGACTAGACTTTATGCTACAAGTCAATTGACTCAATCATTACCACTTGGCCCAATTCTAAATTTAATTTAATTCGATCAAGCCCAAATCTTGCCAACCGGTTAAGCCAACCCAACCGATCCATTAACCAACTACTCGATTAATTAATTAATTAATTAATCACTTGTTTATCTTCTAAATTAATCAACAATTAATTTAGATCCTCCATTTGTCTAAACCGTTTCTACTTGATCAATCGAATTATAGGTTAACTAGACCAATAACTAGATCATTAGTCCATTAGTTTAGTTAAGTTGATTAACCAGAATCAATTAACTAATCTTATCCATTTAATTAAAACCGGCTCCAATTAATCCCCAACTAATTAATTATACCATGGTTTTAATTAAACTTTAATCAATTAACCTCAGTTAGTTAATTAACTAACTTAATTAATTCAAATTAGAATTTTAATCAAACCGGATCTTTATAACATCTATCAATTATTTATTTAATTTAAATCAAAACTTATCCATCAGTTTAAAAAACCAAATCTATTAATTAGATTTTATCTTTTAATCTAATCTAACTTTATTTAAAATTCTTAAACTCGTCTTCAACCTTGCGCCAACACCCGGGCTCGAACAGAGAGAGAAAAGCAACGCCTACTGTCTCAGATCCGCTGCCCCTCGCCTCCCTCCTAGCCTGATCAGAAACTCCCATGCCGCCAGAGTTTCGCCGTCCGAGAGCTCCTCCCGCCGCCCGAAAACTCTGCAACTTTGCAGGCGCGCCAATCCTCGTGACTCCCGGCCGGACCACCCCACTCCCTCTCTCACGTATTCTATGTAACCTAAATGTATGCATGGTGGCTACTGACAAGGACAAAGGGACTCACCTGCAAGTCCGGTGATAGAGACACCCTCACAACTGCTCCGGCAAGGGACAGTAGATCTGAAATACCTCGACGGCGTCGCGTTCTTCCACATGGCCCTTCGGTGGCTCCTTCGCACCTCCAAAGGCCGCTGGCTCCTCTCCTCGGCCTATCTCACTCAGTCGACAGTAATCTCGGGAAGAAGGTGAAGGTGGAGAAGACGGAAGAGGTGGAGTTGTGCTCTCTCTCCCGGCTCCACCACCCGGCTTTTATAGAGGCCGAGGGTGCATGCTGTGGAGGCATTGGCGATCCTTTGATGGAGATTTGCCATGCAAAATTACCCTCAACTTTCCAAAACGAGAGGTTTCCATGTGTGGCAGTGGCGCTAGGGTTTCCTTGTCGGCGAGCACGTTGGCAGGAGAAGAGAAGCTTATTCCTCGAGATCAAACTTCAGATCAGATGGACGGCCTTGATTGCATAGAGATTGATCTTCACTCTCATGCATGCCTCTCTTGGCCTTTTTAATAAGTACCCCTTGTATTTTAGCAAATTTCATTTAGGTCCCCCAAACCTTTTAATTCATTACATGAAGGTCCTTGGTTGTGAGAGGGGCACTATTTCAGCAAAGTCCTCATACTTTTCTATATTACCAAGAAGTCCCTGGCAGCTCTAATTATTCTCAATTAGGAATTTAATCACCCTCTTCGATTAAATCATATTACCATCCCTTCCTTAAATTGTTTCAAACAATCACTAATCAATTTAATCCTTACTTCCAATCTTGGTCTAATCATGATCATTTAGAGGCTTTCCATATTTAATTAAATTGATTCTTTCCAAATTTAATTAAATCAATCAGTAATTAACTTAAATAAATTATGAAATAATTTATTAAGTCAATCACCAATAAATTATGGAATAATTTATTTCTTCTTTCTAAACTTCTTCATGCTCATTTTACCAAAATACCCTTGGGACTTATACTAATCCCCAAAATACCTTTTGGTAAATTAATTACAATTTAAACAGATAAAATTCTAAATTCTTTATTTCATGAAAAATCTTGGGTTTTACATATTGTATATTCCTTCCTACTACAATAGATATATGGGAGACAAAAGCAAAGTGCACTTTCAGTGATAGATAGGGGTGGCGATGGGGGTGGGGGTGGGGGTGGGGGGACAATTTAAATTGCTAAAAGAAATTGAGCAGCCATTACTTCCTTGACCAAATGAGTGGTTGTATGCAAAGTTATCAGAATCGGACCGGACATTGAACCGGTCAAGATCCCGGTTCACCGGTTCAACCGCCGGGTCAATCAAGTCAATGTCAGGTCAATATAAATAATAATAATAAATTATTATATTATAAATAAATAATAAAAATCCTATTTTGAATAATTTAATATTTAAATAAATAAATAAATACTAATCAACTACAAAATATAAACAAGTTACAAATAACAAAATTTAAGTTTTTAACATAAAAAAATGTATTTGAAAAAAAAAAAGTAACATTAAAAATTTAAACATCCACATACAACAACAAAACAACTAAGCCTTTACATCCAAACAACATTAGGTTGACAACCTGCAACAAGTAACACCAAACTTTAAACATGTAACATTGTAAGTTTGTAACATACCAACAATCAACAATGTCAACAAACTTTAAGTCTTTAACATATCAAAAACTGAAATTTTCAAAGTTTTAAAAGTTCACACAACATCAAGGCATCTACTTCAATCCACATCCATAGGAGGCCACGGACTCTAGTTAGGGCGAACATTAGGTTGAGATGAATCATTCAAATTTAAAGGCACATAACCAAAGCTTGTATGTAGAAGCCATATTTGCAAAACTTTCATTTCTATCTTCAACCTCATCACTATCATCCTTTCACTATGCACATCTTCCAAATTTAAATCATCTACATGAAAGAAAAAAGTTGTATTAAGTAATTAGCAAATTGTGAGAAGATTTTGAATGAAATCAATTCAAATAAGATGAAATATATAACTTACCAAAATTTTGAGTGTTAATATTGCAAGATGTAAGTTGTCGATTGAAAGTCTAAAATTCATCAATTGATAAAGTAGCAGGTTCTTCTTCAAGCACCCATTCTCTATTCTCTTCAAAATCTTCAAAGTTAATAGGATCATAATTGCAGCCTTTAACACGATTCCTAGACAAAGAGTAACAATAATTAGTTTGTATTTACTAAAAATGAAACTACTCAATATAATAGAATCATGCTTTGTACAAAGTACCTAGATCTTGAAAGATGTATAAATTATACCTTTGTTGAAGTCTCAAATTATAATGGACATAAACTAAGTAATTCAATCTTTGGTGTTCCAATCTATTCCTTTTCTTTGAATGGACATGCTCAAATATACTCCAATTTCGCTCACAGCAAGAAGCACTACATGTTTGACTTAAAACACGAATTGCCAATTTTTCTAAGTTTGGTGAATGACTTCCATAACATCCCCACCATTCATCTAAAAAAAATATAATATTCAAATCAATAATAATGAATTGAAGAAGAGTAGGAAGCAAACTCATACCTAGAAGCATTACATTACGATCGGATATGGCAGATATGCGACCAAAATTTCCATGAACATTCTTAAATATTTTATTTCCACTTGTCAACCTACTTCTAAAATCAAAATTCCCATAAGAAAATTTTTCAATAACATCCAAAAGTCTAGATATAGTATGTTTGTGCTTCACCATTTCATTATTGTTATATTGATTTTTGGGATTCAACCAATAACCAGCCGCATGGAGATTTTTGTGTAACCGTTTATCCCATCATTGATAAAGAATTTTCAAGTAAGGCTCAACCCTTTTCTTCCTCCTTTGAAATCCTTCAACATTTCTTCTCTAGCCTCTGAATAGCCTCATATAAATAACCCATTGCAAGTCTATCATCAAAATCCACAATACTCAAAACTCTTATAAGAGGCTCGGTGAGTTTCACAATAGTACTACATTCTTTCCAAAAGCTTGAATCCAAAACAAGATCAACAAATTTCTTCCAATTTCTTTCTTTCTTTGGCATATGCTGAAGTTGTCCATTCTCTTGAAGTCACCATAGATAGAACTGCATCTTTTGTACTAGAATGCTTTGCAAAGCAATGAAGTTGGTAGCAAAGCGAGTTGGAGCAGGATGAAGTATTTCACGTCCATTAGTATGCTTCCTAATCAAATGTAGTGCATAACAATGATTGTATATATACTTAGTAATTTTGGAAGCATGATCAACAACATTACATACCTCATCCAACTTTCCAAAGTCTTGTAACATTAAGTTTATGCAATGGGCTGCACAAGGGGACCAATAAAGTGAAGGAAACTCCCTTTCTTGTAACCTTCCTGCTGCTACATAATTGCCTGCATTATCAGTGTAAAATCCACGAATTTGAGAATAGAATTTTCTTATATTCTATAAAATAAGTTCTTAATTTAGTTAATCCCTTAAGCTTGAAAGATGGAAGATTAAAAAGCTTAAAAAGAAAATTAAATTAATCATTGTTCCAATTAGGGTTAATTGGGGGTTTGAGGACCTTTTGGTTAATTCCAAAAGAATTGAGGACCTAAGGGAAATTGTTTTTCCTCTCACAAAGGAAGGACCAAACTGTAACCTAGGAAAGTTCAGGGACCTATGGATAATTGTCCAGAGAAAACCATATAAAATTGGTTCAACGGTTGAGATTAAAACATCTCAAATCAGTGAAAATCGCGATGCATTATAATGGCATCTATGAGGCCACATGGCAAGCCCAAAGTAGATCCATCAGATCGCGTGCTGGATCCGTGGCACTGAGAGAGGAGAAAGTGAGAGTGATCTCATTGTGCGGGTTGATGAGGACCGCTCATCTTGAGATTGTCTCAAGTTCGAGACAGGGTGGGTTAATTTCGTCGTTGATCATGATGTGATCTCCAACCGAGTGGCGGATCTGAGGCATCAAGATGAGTTTTTGGCCGTTGGATGCGATCAAGTGATCGTCCCCGTTCATCTAATCGGGTACCGATCTCGAGGCAGGTGCTAGCCGTTTCCCTCCGCCAACGCGAACCGCCGTGGATGCCGCCTCCTTCCTCAGTCGTTACGTGCCCGAAGATCGGCCGTCGCTAGCCAACCGTCCCGTGGAGCTCGCGAGCGTCTCATCTCCCTCTGTCTATAAAGATGGAGGTGTTCTCGATGTGCATAGGCACTGAACAGAGGAGGCTATCATGGAGGAAGCACTCCGGCGAGGTGATAATCGAAGAAGGACAGAGACTCCTTGCCAGTGGTCGTCGGGCTCGCGTCCTCCGTCATGATCATCTCTACGCGAAAAAGGAGGCCAAGACACCGAGGAAGAAGGGGGTGCAGCTCACTGAGTGCACGGCCAAGCTCGCCGGAGAAGATAACGGAGCTCGCGAACGAATAGAGAGCTTTTGTAGTGCTATTCGTCGTCCACGGATCTCCGGTAAGCGCTCTTCCTTCCTGCTGTAGAATTAGAGTCTTGCATACATCGTGAGGAGCTCGTCGGAGACGGAGGAGGAGGCCGGCCGTGAACAGGAGTTTAATAGAGAGAGACTGGGAGCCTGCAGCCTTCCAGATGATAATCGTGGTGCGTCGGGGACGCTCGCGGCCAGGCGGAGCAAGATGCAAGTGGTGCTCCGGTCGCCTGCAGGCTCACCAGCAACCTCCCCAAGCTCCGGTGAGCCACGGGCCGAGAAGAGAAAGAAGAAGAAGTAAAAAATAAAATATATATATATATATATATATATATATATATATATATATATAATTTAATTAATTAAGATGATTAGTAAGTTAGTTTAGTAAATCAAATGCTTAGTAAAATTAAATCAATTAAGTTGATTAATTAAGTTAAATGGGCTTGACCCAATCAAGTTTGATGAATAGGTTGGACTTAACCAAATAAATAATTAAGTTGGACTAGACCTAGTCACTTAGCCAAAGTGGTTGGGTTCATGGATTGGGTCTAGTGCATTATTGGACTATTCTTTTAATTAGCCAAATGAATTTGTTTAAGTTGTGACAAACAGAATTAATAGACTAGTTTAGTGGGTCCAAGGTTTGGGTCTAATTTTGTCGGACTGAAGAATATAAAAAAAAAAACGGGGGGTTGTAGGATGTGGGAGTTGAACCTATGACCACCCTAACCCTATTAAAGGGTCTTAACCACTAGAACATGGCAATATACATGATAAAGCCAGGTCCTTTTAAAATAAATAGAACTAGAGCAGATAAGGGTCAAAGAGCTTAATGAGCTCAGTTAATGGGCTCAATTTATCTAAGTGTCTTAACAAGGTCAAGATAAATATTTAGGACACCAATGATGAATCAAGGTTAGACGATGGACCTAGATGACCAAGTAAGAGTTAAAAGTCTAATAAAAGAGAGAATATTAAGGAAAAAGGGTTGGTAACCAAGTAGGATACCTCACGACTCGATAACTTGGAATGTAACTGACCAAGTGAGAGACTAGTGACACGTTAGGACGAAATTACAAAAGTTTCAACCTTTCGACCAAGGTAAGATACCTTGCCTAGCTTAAACTTGTTGTCTTGGTTTCTTGCTTGAATAATGCTATTCTATTTGGCATGCCTTACTTTAATGTTGATTGGATACGTACACATAGTTGCTAGTAGTTGTCATTTTTTTTTATGTGTATGGAATTGCTATGCTAGAGATAGTATTGCCACAATCTGTTTCTTAGTATGCTCTTTGGAAATGCCCACCCATGGGCCGACACCTGGTCATGGGCACATGATCTTCTGTGCTGGCCGGGAGGTATGTGCCAACTAAGTTCTTTAAATCACTTGGATTCAATGGAGAGTGGGGACTCCTTAGCAAAACGTTCAGGGCCAAGGACATTCTGAAGTTTTGGCATTCCCTGCTAGAGGGGTGGTAATACTTTGGTTATCCAACCTGTCAGTGGGGTTGATTTGCTAACCATGTCGACATGCCCGAGAGGTGGCGCTACCGAACCACAGCCGAAGGGTCGTTTCCAACCAAGGGTGTTGGAGCTGTCCGTGAGATAGTTGCTTGAGTCTATTTTCATGACTATAGACATTGTTTTTACTTTCTTTTACTTGTCATAATTATTGGTGTTGATATTACATGCCTGTCTGTTTCCTTGCGGGGTACTTACTGGGCTTTCCTTTCGAAAGCTCAAACACTTGACTTTCTTTCCAAATCTTAAGGAGTAGACTCGCCGTAGGAGATGATTGAGGGATTGGGATTTTGTTGTTGAGGTTCGAGAACCCAGTGTTTACTTTATGAGAGAGAGATTCGGTTATGTAGGACCCTTGTAGGGCCTTAACATTTATGCTACTCTACATTCTGTTATCATACTACTCTGATTTATTATATTTGAATTTGTTGTTATCTGTGACATTTTTAGGCCTTGTGTCCAAGTGGGGCGAGCCTCTACTTGGGCACGGCCGATCTGTGCGCATGCCAGAGGTCCTGAAATCCGGGTCGGGGCGTGACAAATTAAAGTGGTATCAGAGCAACACGGATTAACAGATACCTTAGTTTCCTTATTGACTTAGATATAATAGCTAATATTTAGTAGGGACAAACTCGTAGAACCTTAGACTAACGAACTGCTTTAAATGTAGATGTCTGGACGTAGGCACCATGGGCGTCGATACTTTCATGCTTCGTCATCATCAGAGGAGGTGCAGTCCGTGCGTGAAAACAGTCAACCACCACCAGCTGAAGACCCTCTGACAGAGTTGGGGATGGCTCATAACGCTTTGAGGATGACTCATAATACCCTAAGGATAGCTCACGAAGCTACCAACCGGAGGGTTGATAGGCTTCAGACTATTGTGGAGCTATTGGTTCAGCGCCAGATGAGAGAAAGTCAGAGAGTACATCGCTGTGTGAGCAATGCTCGGAGCTACCACAGGAGCTTGGGTGTCCGGGTAGGAGTTAGGGTTGGGAGTACGGCAACCAGGACTGATAGCATAGAGAGTTGTCAGCGTTGCGGAAGATAAGCGCTCCAAATGCCCTAGTGCAGGAACCCTCCTAGTAGGTGCCTTAGCTATGGCAGTACTAACCACCTTGCTATGTATTGCCCTGAGATCGCCCCAGACCGAGTGGAGGACATGCGGGTTGGGGTGGGATTATGCCATCAGAGGGCAACCCACCGGTCTCATACACCCCTTTGTCCCCGGATAGGGAGGGGTGAGACGAGTCTATGTTATTAGAAATAAAGTAGTAGTCTTACAAACCTATGTGTTGTTTGAACTACTTGTGTTTTCTTTAGTAATTTGCTTTGTGTCGCTTGGACTACTTGTTATTTTCTATAAAATTTGCTTTTGTTGGAATAAAAGAATTTGTCTATCACTCTATGGAATGCCGTGTTCTGAGTTAACCTTATTGTTATCCACAGTAAAGGATGATCAGAGGAAGAGGTAGACAAGGTGGCAGACGTTGATGCCCTCGTGAGGCCCGGACACATGAACCTCCAATTGAGGAGATACCCCTTCTACTAGAGCCTATGGAGGTTGAGCAAAAGTAGCCTGCTCAATCTGACGCAACAAGGCCACAGAGAGAGGGTCTAGTTCCAAGGGGGGAGGTACCCCCCATCACTATGGTAGAACTCATGCGAGAGATGTTGAACCTCATCCAAGAATAGAGGCAACAACAGTAAGCTCCGCCCCCGACTACAGCACCAACCAACAGAGGATTGATGGGTGAGATCAGGAGGCCTTCGCCTCGATCGTTTGAGGGAGCTGCCGACCCACAGGCGGCAGAGCTATGGATCCGTGAATTAGAGAAAGCTTTTGAGGTCCATCAGGCCAATGATGAAGAGAGGGTAAGGAAAGTTGCTTACTTGTTACTGGGAGCTGCGAAAGATTGGTACCTTTCAGAGATATGACTCAGGAATGGAGTTCCTTTTCAAACCTGGGATGATTTTAAGAAGGCTTTCTCCCCAAGTATTTCTCTAGAGGGAGGTTACTACAGATGGAGCAGCAATTTATCCATCTCCTTCGGGGTGGACTCACAATGGAGCAATACGATGCTGAGTTTGATCGATTGGCTCGTTTTGTTCTTGATCGGGTACCTACTCAAGAAAGTAGGGTACGTTGATTTGAGGCCGGACTGCGGCCATCATTAAAGAAAATTGTGTTAGGACATATGTGCACCACCTATACTGAGGTTGTGGCTAGAGCAAAGTATATAGATGCTTCCAGTCTGAGTGACCAAGAGGGGCCGCCACAGAAAGAAAAGAAAAATAAAGGCCAAGACAGTCAGGGACAATCATCCGGTAAAAGCTTTGGGCGACAAAGGTCCAACTATAGATCCAAGCCCTACAGTAAGTCAGCTGGGTCTTCTGCCAATTCTGGAGGTCGTGGGTTATTTGCTAGTGTGACACAACCGATGAAGTGCTATGAGTGTGGAGGGCCACACAAGAAAGAGCAATATCTGAAGATTACGGGTAGTTGTTTCACTTGTGGCAGCTTAGAGTACCGAAAAGCACAGTGTCCATAGAGGAAGACAAGTGAGGGCCCAGGTGGTGGAACACAGAGTTCACAGTAGTCGGTTGGAGGTTCTAGGCAGTCGTCTACATCAGCACCTAGGCCACAGGGAGGGGAGAAGAAAGGGAAGGCAGCAGTATCAGGTCAGCCTTCATCTTCCAGCTAGCCACCACAGCAGTAGAGGCCCATGACGCACTGGCGAGTTAACCGTTTGACAACAGAGGATGCCCAGACTTTAGCTGATGTCGTTGTAGGTACCGTTGCTGTTAACTCTTTTTATGCCTGCACGCTATTTAATCTAAGTGCTACACATTCTTTCGTATCTGCTTTATTTGCACGGAGACACTCACTACCTATAGTAGAATTATCTTATGATTTGAGCATAAATACCCCGGTCGGAGCTACCAGCTTAGTGAGCAAGATGGTACCGGCTTGTCCAGTAATGATAGAAGGTCGGGAGATGCTCGCCAACTTACATGTGATGTCCTTGAAGGACTATGATGTGATCCTTGGAATGGATTGGCTCTCTTCCCAGTATGCGGTTGTGGATTGCCGGGGAAAGAGAGTACATTTTAAAAGGCCCGGCAGTGAGGAATTCACTTTCCGTGGCGGCCTGTGGATCGCTCCTTAGTTCGTAAGGTCTCACTCTTCGTGCTAGGAGACCGCTTAGCGGAGAGGATGTCTTTGGATTTCTGGCTTCGAATTTAGTGACCAAGCAAGAAGATAGACCGGTACCAAGTTTCTCTGGACAGAGTCTTGTGAGAAGAGCTTCCTAGAGCTGAAGGAGAGATTAGTATCCGCACCAGTCCTAGCTTTGCCACACAATGGGGGTAGGTGCACAGTTTACAGTGCTGCATGCGAGACTGGCCTAGGGTGTGTGCTGTTGCAAGACGGGCGAGTTATTTCTTATGCTTCCCGTCAACTGAAACCTTATGAAGAGAACTACCCCACACACGATTTGGAGTTGGCAGCGATCGTGTTTTCTTTAAAAACTTTGGCGACATTTCCTTTATGGTGTACCATGTGAAATTTACACAGATCATAAGAGCATCAAGTATATCTTTACCCTGAAAAAGCTTAATATGAGGCAACGTCGATGGCTAGAGCTGATCAAGGATTATGATCTGAGCGTGCATTACCATCCGGGCAAGGCTAACGTGGTGGCAGATACGTTGAGCAGGAAGTCCAATTATGGAATTACCGCACTGCTAACGTCTCAAGGGCCCTTGTTAGAGAATATGAGGAGAATGGAGATAGAGGTCGTTCTGCCAGGGATGGATGTTAGTTTGGCTAGCTTGCATATACGGCCCTCAGTGCTTGGGAGGATACGAGATTCTCAGAGGCAGGATCCCTATCTAGAGGAGATTAGGGGTTAGGTTGGTCAGGGATCACCGACACGGTTTAGAGTGTATGAGGATGGCATCCTCAGATTTGATGACAGAATTTGCGTACCTAGCATCCCAGAGTTGAGGAATGAGATTCTTGAGTAGGCCCACTATTCAAGCTATTCGATTCATCCTGGCGGTACAAAAATGTATAGAGGGTTAAAGGACCACTTCTGGTGAAAGGGCATGAAAAGGGAAGTCGCCGAGTTTGTAGCAAGATGCATTACTTGTCAGTTGGTGAAAGCAGAACATCAGAAACCGGCAGGGACATTACAACCCTTACCCATTCTGGAGTGGAAATGGAAACACATCAACATGGATTTTGTGACAGGGTTAAGCTATACTCAGAGAGGTAAGGAATCAATCTGGGTCATAGTGGACCGATTGACTAAGTTAGTTCATTTTATACCTTTAAGGACGGGTACATCATTGCATCAGCTAACACAACTATATATTGATGAGATTGTGAGATTGCATGGAGTACCGGTATCGATAACATCAGATCGAGGCACTAGGTTTGTATTAAGATTCTGGGAGGTACTACATGGGGCTTTGGGCACCTGTCTGACATTTAGCACAGCTTTTCATCCACAGACGGATGCTCAGCTAAAAGGACCATCCAGATTACATGTTGAGAGCATGCACGTTGGATTTCACCGGCTCCTGGGATGAGCGTTTGAGCTTGGTAGAATTCGCCTATAACAACAGTCATCAGGCGAGTATACAGATGGTCCCATATGAGGCACTTTACTCTAGGAAGTGTCGAACACCTATATGTTGGGAGGGTGTAGGCGAGCGAAAGCTTGTGGCTGAGAGGATGCTCGAGGAGCCAGATTTCATCCGAAATACAGAGGAACAAGTCAGGATGATCAAAGAGACAGAAGGCTGCTCAGAGCCGACAGAAAAGTTATGCTGACAAGCATAGAACTGAGTCTGAATTCTAGGTTGGCGACTCAGTGTTCTTAAGAGTTTCTCCAATGAAGAAAGTAGTCCACGTTACATTGGACCCTTTGAGATCACGGAACGGATTGCGATAGTGGCTTATAGATTGGCTCTACTTCCGGACCTGGCAAAGGTTCACGATGTCTTCCATATCTCTATGTTGAAGAAATGCATCCGGGATCCATCTTAATAGATTCCACAGATTCCTATCGGGGTTTAGGAGGACATGAATTATGAAGAATACCCAGTGGAGATCTTAGGCTATGAAAACAAGCAGTTGAGGAACCGAGCCATTCCATTTGTCAAAGTCAAATGGAACCACTATTCAAACAAAGAAGCAACCTTGGAACGCGAAGAAGATATGAGGAAACGTTACCCGGCTTTGTTTACTACTTGATGTTTAGGAGGAAATTTCAGTGACGAAATTTTTGTAAGGGGGGAGGATTACAAAATCCACGAATTTGATAATAGAATTTAATTATATTTTATAAAATAAGTTCTTAATTTTGTTAATCCCTTAAGCTTGAAAGATGGAAGATTAAAAAGCTTAAAAAGGAAATTAAATTAATCATTATTATTATTATTATTATTATTATTATTATTATTCTCATTATCATTATTATTATTATTATTATTATTATTATTATTATTATTATTATTATTATTATTATAAAACATTTGGAGGAGTGAGCACTTCGGTGCCCCTTTACTTCGGTGAAAATGAACACCAAAAGTGCTCACTTCAGCCCACTTCAAAAACTAGGACTTTCGCTCATTTCAGCCCATTTCGCACTTCTCTGCATTTTCCCCCAAATGAACGCCCCCTAATAACCAAATTTCATTTATTTTTTTCTTGAAGGATTGATCGTATCAAACTTTCCTTCAAATGATGGCTCTCTCCTCTTTCTGATCTCACTGAGATCTATCTTTTTGGCATTGAAATTGGTAGGCCTAGTACAATTGCAATCAACAACCCTACACTTGTACCTTTCATTTTCAGATCTTAAAAGGTTCATAGAACCTCACAATGTGCTTACACTGTTCTTGGTACATGGCTTCTAATTGAGTCCACCTTTTTCCCAACCTTCCTGTCAATATATGTCCTGGTTTAATTTCTTCTTCTTGTCATGCTTCAACTTCTTATTTATGTTTTGTTGACACTTTATTAATGATGTTATTACATAGAATGAATGGAAGGATGATTGCCATTGTGAAACATCAATTTACAATAATGAATTTAATTGCAACTAAAGGTTTATTCTTCTAATGTGGCATTAAAAAATTATTTTTTTGGTGTGGCTGACTTATTCTCACGCAACATCATATCTATTGACATCAGCACATTCCCCCCGAGCTTCATCTCAAATCAATGCTGCTCTCCACACGTGCCCGCTAGGTCCCTCCAAAACAACACCTTCACCATTCACCTGGTTCATAGTTGTATGAAATGCCGATGGAATTTTAAGCCACCTAATAGAACCCCTCAAACCAAACACTCTATAGAAAGAAGGATGAAAAGGAGAAGCCATTGGATGATGTCTCAATGCAAACTTGAAAATACAGATATCTTACCCCACTACCCATTTATAAAGGAACCTCGCAGAGTCATTCACCCTAGGTTAACCCCCTACCCCTTGGGAAAGAACCATACCTACTTCCCAAAGTAACGTCATTTATTGTAAGTTTGACTTTTGGGAACCTACGTATAGCCTTTAAAAAATAAAAAAAATAAAAAAAAACATTCAATTTCCAAGACTCGAATTAACATAAGACAATAATAGATTAGCAAAAGAAATATTACATTAAACAAAGAAGACTATAAGAAATACAAACATACAAGCAGTTACAAGGAAATTTCAACATAAGTAAAAAATCCATCCATCTACCAAATCGATCCAATTGATGACCCAAATGAGCCACAAGGAAGTGACTCGGAAGTAACGCAAGGACTTCCCCCGCAAGCGCTATCCTCACTACCACTAGGAGTCTCAGCCCAACCACGAGGTCGAACGTCCTGGTTTACCTCTTTACGACAATAGTCCATCCCAAAGATCTCCACATCAAAGTTTATACACCCCAGATGGCCGGAGAAAATTAAATAATCTCCCGTAGATAAGGAATGGTCCGTATGAAACTCCCTCCACCCCTGCTCGAATCGCATCTCAGCCGCATCCTCGTTGATATCAAGTAGAACCTACCACACACAACCATTTGGGCCTGTTAAGTTAATAACCCTCGTTCCCAACGCTTCCAGACGCTCGCAAAAAGAAGAAGGAATTCTCATATATCGTACGGAAATACTTGGGAGAAAAACCTTGAGGAAAGACGAGCGATAATAAAAAGCCATTATAAACAAACAGGAAAGATGAACAGTATAGCCCACCCCACAATGGCTTAAATAGATAAGAACCCTATCAGAATAGTAAATCTTCCGAAAAAGAAGGTTCAGTGTACCCATCCCTCGATCCAGACTAATGAAAAGACAATTCAAAATTCTAGATAAGATGAACAGGTGTCAACTACCCGCTAAAACGCACGTGTTCTATCTTTTCGAGATAATAATATTTATACAAATTAAAATAAATCAAACCAAAGGAAATGCTCGTTCTCAAGCCAAGCGAAAAGCGAACCCCGTTCGCTTATCACTCAGACTTATCAACAAACACACTTGTGGTGGGGACTAATGATATGAAAATATCCAGCAAAACACGTGTCATCAATCCCGCACGACACGTGACGCAACCCCCTCCAGCCACTTGGCAATATTCTAAGCCAAACACCTGTCAGAACAATTCTGACCCTCTACCCCGTTTCCCCAAAAACTTCCCCCCTGACCAAAGAAGAGAACGAAATGCCCACCTTTCTTCTGACAAAATCGGCTACAATCACAGTAAAAGTACAAAAAAAATCTCATATCAGAACAAATCCAACCAAAACGACAAAACACCATAAAACACTTTGGAAGTCGACGGGACAAGTATTTAAGGCAAGAACGTCTACTTGTCTCCATTACGCCTTTAATTCTACACAAAGTGATATTTCCAATCGCCTCAACTTTAATAATAAGAAACCAAACTTGGAAATTTCTCTAGACCTCTATAAAAAGACAAGAATTTGACAAAAGAAATGGATCACACTGTTTACTCGTTCCATCACAACACTTCAGCAACTCCTTATCCACTAACTTGATCGTCGGAGTTAAATCCGGGCAGAAAGGCCCAATTCTGATCATTTCCACTCTACCTTTCAGGTTTTATATCGGATCACCAGAATCAAAGTAAGCGTCCACACGAAAAATAAATCTCAACCGTTGACAGAAGTCTGGACTATATCACAAGTCCGATTCAGTTTCTGGCATCAACAATATACATGTGAATTTCAAGAGTTGGAAATTGAGAAGCATGACTTGCCAATTCCATTCTCAATCAATTTTTCACCTATTTGGGGTTTTTATTTTTTATTTTTGAAATATAGGACAAAGTAGTTATTTATTAAGATTATTAAATTTAAATATATAAATGTAGAAATATAAAAAGATTCACAAGAGGATAGAGGAACAAAAATATACCGAGTATTGATATATTATTTTTGTATAAATATAAACAAGTCATTAGAAGCACCTCCGAGGTGTCATTCCAACTTTCAATCTCTTTTCATAAAAGAGAATAGATTAATCAAATATCTTTGTATGGGGCGTTCACTTAGGGGTAAGTGCCTGGGGGAAGTGGGGAAGTAATCCACTTCGGCCACTTCTGACGTTTCTTTACACATAAGTGGCACTTCGGCCCATTTCGGTAAAGTGGCCACTTCCCCCATTTTATACTAAGGCCACTTCGGCATAAAATGCACCGAAGTGGCCGAAGTGGCTTTGGCCGCAGTGGGTTATTATTATTATTATTATTATTATTATTATTATTATTATTATTATTATTATTATTATTATCATTATTATTATTATTATTATTATTATTATTATTATTATTATTATTATTATAAAACATTTGGAGGAGGCAAGACTTCAAGCGCTCTCTCACTTCTAAGTAGAAATTAACATCAAAAGTCAAGCCACTTCAACCCACTTCAAAAACTGTGACTGCTCATTTCAAATTTCATTTTCAGACTTCTCCTCAAGATTTTCCCCAAATGAACGCTCCTAATAACCAAATTTCATTTATTTTTTTCTTGAAGGATTGATCGTATCAAACTTTCCTTCAAATGATGGCTCTCTCCTCTTTCTGATCTCATTGAGATCTATCTTTTTGGCATTGAAATTGGTAGGCCTAGTACAATTGCAATCACCAACCCTACACTTGTACCTTTCATTTTCAGATCTTGAAAGGTTCATATAACCTCACAATGTGCTTACACTGTTCTGGGTACATGGCTTCTAATTGAGTCCACCTTTTTCCCAACCTTCCTGTCAATATATGTCCTGGTTTAATTTCTTCTTCTTGTCATGCTTCAACTTCTTATTTATGTTTTGTTGACACTTTATTAATGATGTTATTACATAGAATCAATGGAAGGATGATTGCCATTGTGAAACATCAATTTACAATGAATTTAATTGCAACTAAAGGTTTATTCTTCTTATGTGGCATTAAAAAATTATTTTTTTGGTGTGGCTGACTTATTCTCACGCAACATCATATCTATTGACATCAGCACATTCCACCACATAAATGTAGAAAACATAATGTTTTTTTACTAAGGCGATGAGTGCCCTCCCGAGGATATCATCAAAGATGTACATCCATGTACAGAACACACGAAAACTTATGTGCAATATGAAGCACCCGAAAGCTCATACGGTGCGGAACATCCAAAGGCTCATGAGCAAATTACCTCACCCCGTGTAGGAGAATTCGAATTTGAAACCTTTCCACAAACAAACCCCTTAGCAGGGACCCTGGTACCACGAAGATTGTAGGCCTTTGGTAGAAAACACAATGTTAAGTCATTGATTTATGGGCGTATCTTTTCCGATCAGTATCAATAGATTGTAAAATTTATTTCTCTTGGCAAAAATTATGTGTAATATTAGTTACTATGAAGTACTTGTGAATTTTCTCATCTAACATTAAGGTTTTCTAATATAACATAGTATGCAAAACCAATGGCCCACAAGTTAATTGGAATCTGGGTCCTTGTTTAGATGGGGGTTCTTTTGTGGACAAACACGGAAACGAATCTCCCCTCTTGTAAAATGAGAATCAATATGGTGTTGTTTTCTCCGATGGACTAATTAAGGAGGGCGCTTGTTATCTTTGTTAAAAAAAAAAAAAAAAAAAAGAGACTATTAAAACTATAGGCTAAGACAGCGTTATTCAACTAGTGATGACAAAGGAAAAAAAAACTTCTCTATATTTTCAAATATTATGTTTAATTAAGTTACTAAAAACAATTAAGTATGTAACAAACCAAAACATTGGTCCTAATTTTTTTTAGTTTTTATTTTTAAATTTTAAAAATATCAACAAATTTCCTCTCACTCTTCATTACTTCTTTGTATAATAGATATACATGAAAAAAAATAGAGAAATATTATTAATCATAGATGCTTTGAAACAATGATGTAACCACTGCCTTAGCTTCTTAAATTTGCAAAGGTCCCTGTGATGCATCAAATCTAAGGAATTAATCATAAACCCTAGAAAACCCTAAAAAGCTTAAAATGGAAGGCTTGAGAATATAAAAGAAGGATAGAAAACAAAGGATTAATAAGATATGATTATGACCTTGATAAGAATTTTGGGTCAAATGCTAATTATATTACCACCCACCAAAAGTAGCCCACTTTTTCAAAAAAAACTGAATTTCAAGTTTGATCAAGGGGTAATTTATAAAACATTTTTTTTTTTAAAAAAAAAGCACCATTATGAAAGAAACCCAAATTTAAACCAACCAGTTGAAATTAAATTATGGACCATTAATTAACTGGGCCCCATCTGACTCAACATTGCCTGGACGTATCACAGACAAAGAGTACTCACCACCACGTGACTCCCACTCCACCCCACAATCGTTTCCCTCGCACTCGACCAATAAAATTCATCTACGTGGCATCCCATCGTGATCGTCTGATAAAAAAGAAAGGAAAAAATAAGAACGAAAACTTAAAACATATCCGAGAAGGAGGAGGCGGTGCCGCAGAGGATGCTGTGAGATGACGTGTCATGCCGGCAACGTCAAGATAGAGTACATACTCAGAGAATCCTTATAATGGGTCCACAGCACGATGGCCGTACGATTCCACAAGATGCGGCTACGCTGGCGGCGTGTGCCTCGAGATGTGCAAACTCACATTTTACGAGGTGATAGAAAAGTCGGGAGGCATAGTGGGCGGTGTACAGGCACCGCCCTTTATTCTCACCGCCTCGAGATCCGCGTTCGTTGATCCCTGCCCGCCCTTTATAGCATTTCTCGACTCTAAATACAAGCAGTTGTTAACGGTTTTCCGTTTTTCCGATTAGATAAAATTAAGCAAACGCAAGCTAAAAAAAAAAGGATATTTACAGATGCCCCCTTAAGATTATTTTATTTGCACATACCCTCTGGTATGTGTTTCTTTTACGATTTCCTCAAGATGTTTCATTTTGAAAATTATAAAATATTAGGGAAAAGATGTAGGTTTTGAAACTTAGAATAAAAATTATCCTGCAACGAATTATGAAGTTCTATACAATTTACAATTTATAAAGGATATTGGTGCAAGATTTATGGGTGTATTTGTTAGTTAACTCATTTAAAATTCAAACATAATAACTATTTTATCAAAACGTGAAGCAAGTGGGGAGTTTAAAAAGTTTATTGAAAAAGAAAAATCAGAGGTCTCGACACAGATTTAACACAGTTATTTAATAATATTTTTTTGTTTAAGGTCTCTGAAATAACTATTCAAGTGTTTTGTACATTGACTAATAGTCATTGTACTGGTGCCACTACACATGTACAAAACTTTTATCTTTAGTCTTGCCATTACTGGTGAAATAAATATCTATTTTTCGTACAAAAATATAAATAAATGATGCTTGGTTGAGATTATTATGTAGATTTTTTATCATGTCATAAATGTGAATTTATTGTCTTTTATCAATAAGTTTTTTAAAAATAAACTTTCAAATAAAGTTAACACCAATAGCTTTTATAAAGAAGAACAAATTAAATTTTAAAATTTTAAAACTGAGACATTTTAATTAAAAATAATATATTGCAGTAATGAAAACAATCATAATTTTAGACAAGCTTTTATCTTACGTTACAGGGGTATGGATGTGAAAAGAAATGAATAAAAAAGAGTTAGATTTGGATCACAACACCGGGGTCTGGTTTCGTCCATTCAAAAAACACTTGAATGTGACGTAGCAACATCCAAAAAGAGTTCATCATCATTTTTAATAAAACTTTTCCTTTACCAAGAAAGAGGCCCATCGAGAAAGAGACCTGACCTTTCTTTTTCTCACTGGTCTCATTACTAAATAAGAGAAAAACCACCGCCCAGGCCCATAAGAGAAAGAGGCTTGACCTTTCTTTCTCTCATCTCATTACTAAATAAGAGAAAAACCACAGCCGTTTAAGATATTTTTTTTTAAAAAAAAATGAATAAACTATGATACGCCAAGATATTGTCGACCACGTGTCAATATCCTCACCCTCTCCCACTAATACAACACAGGTCTCGAGAGAAGCCACCATGCTGCCTCGAAACATGGGCTTGAATCCCAAAAAAGATCAAAGAGCATAAAAGAAAAGGAGGCCCCAAAAAAAAAGGGTAAGTTCATTTTGAAACATACAGAGACTAGGATTCCTATGAGAAAAGAGGCTCCTTCTTTCTCGACGAGCGGCTACCTAACTTGATGCCCCCCTCTCACCGGTGATTTGTTCTTGTCTCATTTCAAGTGAATTCTCTCAGGGAGACACCTTCAAAGTCTTCTTCTTTAGAAGGAGACATTCAATTGACCTGAGCTGGAATCAACTCCAAGGAAAACCAGTTTTCCGATTAACAAACTACATTCATTATTTTTTATAAGAAAACTCGATTATAAAGATAGGTATCATTCCAACATTGCATGAATCACACTAAGCATTTTTAGGGAGTGTTAATTCAATAGAGAAAATTGTTTGGTTTACCCTTTTTTGCATGTTACTCTAGAAGATTATGTTCAGGGCAAGGTCTCATCTTTTTCGAAGACTGTGTCTAGCAAGCGTTGTTGTTGGCCCTCATTCCTTATGAACTCTAGGCTCTCTTTAGCAAATGATTCCGAAGCCAATAGTTTTAACCTTTTATCATCATGAGCTACATCAAACCAGAAAAGTATAAAGAAATCAACAGCGCATATAAGTTTCTTAAAAATGAGGTGTTTATCATGGAAGCATCTCATGTTTCTTTCCATCCATATACTCCAGGTGATCACCATTACAATCAGGTTCCACCTTTGCCTAGCATCTTTTTCCACTTGATTGAAGAATGATACATCATCCTATCTATCTTCAATTTGTCTCGGTTGTCCTTGTAAGCCAAACATGTGGCAAAAGTGCTCCAAATGTTACTTGTATATGGCCATTGTACTAGTAGGTGTGCGTTGTTTTGTCATCTCTTTAGCATAGATAAAAGTTAATTCTTTCGCCCTTCTAATACTTTTTTGTTAGATTTTGTAGGATTAAGATTTTGTCATCTCAGGTAAACAGGAAAAGTATTTAACCTTTGGAAGACATAATGTCTTCAATTACTTTACACCTAGTGGACACCTCATACTACCATCTATATTGAAGGTATACAATGATTTGAGGGTGAAAATTCCATATGCGGTAAGTTTCTAGAGTATTGTGTCATATGTTGTGTTGTTGCTCATTTG
The DNA here is from genome assembly GCA_026586065.1 of Dioscorea zingiberensis. NCBI lineage: Eukaryota > Viridiplantae > Streptophyta > Magnoliopsida > Dioscoreales > Dioscoreaceae > Dioscorea > Dioscorea zingiberensis. Next base: position 31,689,621 of record CM048822.1, on the reverse strand, counting down.
TCCCCGTGATGTATTGTTGAAGGATGTTCAGTTGTTGTGTTTCTTCTGCGTGAGTATACCCTGTTTGAGAAGTGTTGTTCCTTCATGTATTTTGTGGTGTGCTTCTCCTATGGTTAGGTGTTCATTTTGGATCATTTTTTATAGTTCAAGGAACACGTTGATTGGTACTTGGCCTTCCATCCAGTTTTCCTTCCAACAGTTTATGTTCAATCCCTTACCTCTCTTCACTAGTGTGTTCGCTAAGATGCTATCTCTCTGCTCTTATGTCTTTTCAAACGAGTGATCTCTTTCTTGGAAGCTTGCGGAAAGAGTTTTATATAGGTATTGTTGGAGTATGTCGCTGCAAACACCTTCCTGCATAGGCCCAACTTTTCTCTAAGTAGTCTCCACTACAATTTTACCATGATGGCTTCATTGAAAATTTTGAGATTTATAATAACCCCCCCCCCCCCCCCAATATTCTATTCAATGACCAGGCAATAAGTTTTGGGTTCTGATTCGTCCCCCTCCAAATAAAGTCCAAGCGGATACTGTCGACACGCTTTATTACCTATTCTGAGAGATTGTAGCTTGGCATCTAAAAGTTTAGGATGGTTGTGAGCATGAAATTGAATAAAACTACTTTCCTTCCCATTAATAGGATATTGTCCCTGCCAACTTGTGATACTCCCTATAATCCTATCGATGAGACTCCGTCAATCCTCACTTTTGGGTTTGGCCCTTGATATGAGCATACTAATAAACCGTCAAAGGGTAGACTCTCAATCTTACAATTTATTATTTTACCTAATATCTCCGTTGTATGCCCAATCATGCGTATGGCCGGGGTTGATGACAATCTTGTTTTAGTTTACCTTAAGCCCTAATAAGCCTTCATACACGTAGGAAATAAGTTTCAAGACTCTGAAGTGAGTGGTATCCCCAAAGCATAGCAATAAGATATTGTCCACATACTGTAGGGATGTAATTTTACCTGAGCCTGTTGGTCCTAGGGTATTCTACTAAAGATGTTTGCTGCTAATGCTCTTAATAACATGATTGTAAAAAACATCCGTGACCAGTACAAACAGTAAGGGAGATAAGGGATCATTTTGTCACAACCCTCTTTTGTGTCTTACATGTTCAGTTGAAGAACCATTTATGAAGAAATTAGCTTTGAAGAATTGTAAGATAACTCTTATTCATCCGATCCATTTTTCCCCAAAATCTCATACTTTCATAATGTCCAAAAATAAAAATAAAAAATCCTAATCTCATAATGTTTAAAAGAAAATCCTAATTTCCTGTATCAAAAAACCTTTTCAAAATTCATCGTCATAATTGCTCTAATATTCAAAAGATATATCTGAAACTATTCTAATTATATATATCACAACTTTATAAAATACTAAAACTATATATATTGCTATTTTATTAAAAGTTAAAAAAAAACTATTTAAAATTTTGATTTATCATTACAGAATTTTACTCGAATATATATAGAGGAAAGTTTCAAAAAAATCTTAGGAATTTTGCAACTGCTCAAAAAATCCTTGTACTTTCCCATTTCTCCAAAAGCCCATAGTTTTCGGATAGATGTCACATCAGTTCTAAAGGTAAATGACGGTGTTAAATAAAGCTGTGAAATTACCGTAATGCCCATCAATAGAGTACCAAATGCACACGATTAACTCTTCTCCCCAACGTCTCGAGAATCCGTACTGTCTATTACTCTTCACAACATATTCGAAACAGCCATCGCCTCAAGCCAGATGGAAGACCATCTCCTCGTGAAATCCAGCGATAATCTACAAGGAAAGTTATTCAATTTTTGGGGTTTAGGGTTTAGGGTTTCAGGGCGAGTTCTCCTGAAGAAAATATCTTCGATTTTTGTTGTTTAGGGTTTGTGATTGAGGGTTGGTCTCTCCCAAAGAAAAGCTTTTCAGTTTTGGGGGTTTAGTGTGTGTGATTCAAGGGTTATTGTTTGTTTTGGGGTTTAGGGCGCATCTTGTAATAGTGTAGGTGGTTACTGATTCCATATTTATTCTTTGGGGTTTGAGGTATATTTTTTAGTGCCTCGGGTTTGTGACTTGTTCTCTTGTGAGAGTGTACGTGTATTATTTGGAGTTTAGGGTTTATTTTAGGGTTGTTGCATTTATGTTTTAGCGAAAACATTGAGGATGTGTGTATTTTTGTATTTTTATTGGCTAAATAGTTTATTGTTTGGGAGGTTGCATGTATTTTAAAGGGTATTCGTATAACTTAAGTTTTTATCTTCCGTGTGGTTGTGTGTATTTTAAATCTCAAAGCGTGTATTTGTATATATCCGTTTGCTTTTATTGGTATGGGGGGTTGCGATTAACGTTTTAGCCAAAGCGTGTAGGGGCCTCATTGTAGGTGTTTATTTTCCAACTGGACCAAGCGTTTGTGGTTGGGGTGTAACAGTCTATTTTGATTACTTATTCAAGCACTTCACTTGTTTGATGCAATATGCAATTCCCTATAGGATTAGGAAAAAAAAACTGCCCGCTCATCAACGCCAGGTGCTACCTGGTTCCGTTCGTGAAAGACGTTGAGAGAGCTGAAGTCGGCATTGGGAGCTGCTTGAGAGAACACCCTTTCACCATTTTATGGATTTGGAGCCTATCATCCAGGAGAGGGGGATACTGGATTCCCTACTTTCAATATACGATGTGAAGACCAAAAACTTCAACATAGGTTCAGCTCAGTTGGAGTTTCGGGCAGATGATGGTCCATAATCCTTGGCCCCCGATGCCACGGTGATGTGGTAACCTTCAAGCCGAAGTCCGCAAAAACTGATCTTGAGCATAGGTTCATAAGAAAGGTTGCTGACCGAGACCGCCATACCATCCAGGACACTCTTGTCGACCTCGCTAGGAAGGATAAGGGCGAGGAGGAGAATTGCGTCAAGAAGCTGGTCGTCTACTTCCTGAGGAGCTTTCTATTCATGCGCATCTCCTGTACTTCCCCACATTGGGTTGCGTCATACGTAGATGACCTCTTCACGCTCGGGGATTACATGTGGGTGCAGGCCACCCACAAGTGGTTGATGGAGGAGGTCCTCCATGCAACAGGTCGTGTAAGGGCCCATCTCAAGGGAAACACAAAACCTCAGGCTACTTGTGAGGGTGCGTCCTTGCACTTCAACTTGTGGTTTCATGAAGTGACCGGGACCGCCAAGAGGGTATGCTTGAAGAAGGCCCTGCGCATTTTCTGCTACTGTGAGAACAATTTCAATAAGCAGAGTCCAGTTTCCGAATTGTTGAAAACAATAAAGGGGAAGGAGGTGGGCTCTGTTTATTTACCGAATTACTTAAATGCTTATCTGTTTGGTGAAGTCTTTATTTACTATTATTCTACGTGTATTAGTGAAATTATGCTCCCTCACACAGGCTGACTTGATCGACTCTATAGAAGCCCACCCACAGACGACATCGCCCCGACGGTGAAGTTTGGGTTTACCAAAGAAGAAGACACGCCCCCGAAGTGTGGGAGAAAGGCAAAGATGATTACTAAGGAGGAGGAACCTGGGGAAGAGGTCTTGTGGAAGACTGTCTGGGTGGAGGTACTAAAAGCAAGGGAGGACGTACAATCTCGCGTCCGTCCGGATAGAGCTAAGAAAGCTTTGATCCAAGTACCATGCACTAAATTCAAAGTTGAATGCCCTGATAACAATTAGGACTCCTGAATCTGGCAGAGCATTGGTGAGTTCTCCACTGCTATGCAGCGAAGAGGGGGCCCCGTACACAAACGTTAAAAAATGATAGCCATGAAGCGTCTGCTACGAAGACCAACATCACCACCAACATTACTAGAAACATCACCAAAACCACCAGCACTAGCACAAGCATCACCAGAAGCAACACCAAAACCAGTAGCACTAGTCGAAACAATAGCAGAAGCACCAGTAGCACCAACACCATCAGCATTAGTATCAGCAATCGTACCAACAGATGCATCAACAGCAGCACTAGCACCACCAAAAGCACTAGAAGCACAAGAAGCAACACCATAACCTTTAGCACCCACACCAGAAGTAGCACAAGATTTAGCAGCAAAACTACAAGCAGAACTAGCATCACCACTACCATCACCAGAACCAACACTGGCTTTTATTGCAAAAGGTCTCGCCCCCCGACAGAAAACAATTGGGAAGTGGCTACCTGCACAAAAGCTAGCCCCAAGACTGAAAGCGGACGCACCACCACCTCCTGACCGGTGGATCACTCGTGTGACACGCCCCGGACTGAGACAGTGAGGCAGCGGAGGATAAGAGCCACTCTGTTGAATATTAGCCCCAGCAGAGAGGTGAGGACGGAGGCAACGGATCTGGACGATTGGCAACGGCAAAGATAGGGAACATATTGGAGTCTCTTAAAGGAACTTATGGTCTACTTATGGATGTCTCCAGCTTTAAAGGTGAGTTGATCAAGCAGCGCGAAGATGCCAAAGTCATCATCCCGGTTTATGAGAATGCTAACGACTCCAAGGATGACCCCATTGCCATCCTACCTTCAACAAGAGGTCGTACTTTGTTTCAAATCCAATTGGACAATCTACAGAAGATGGCGCTATCCATTTATCTGAATAACAGGATGGAAAAGTAAGTCACTAACATTATTATTCGGGGTTGTCGCTTATTAAAGGTCTTCTAAGCGTGTATTTTTTTAGGGTAAATTTCAATATATATATATATGTGGTTTCACGGATTTGCAAAATAAGGAATGTGTTTCTTTTTCAGAAAAAACCTTGTGGTTTCTCCAACTAACAAAAAAGGGAAAAATCATAAGGCTTTTAACGAAAACAAAACCATGTGGTTTCACGGATTTGCAAAAAAGGGACATTTTTGTTAAAAACCTTGACTTTTTTTCCCCATTTTTTGTTAGCTGGAGAAACCACAATATTTTTTTCGAAAAAAAAAATCACATTCCCTATTTTGCAAATATGTGAAACCACATTTTTTTTTTTGAAATTTACCCTTTTTTTTAATTGATGTTTATTAAACCTCTTTAAGTTTGTATTATTTTTCTATTTCTTGATCATTAAACGCCAATAAGTGTGTATTATTTTTAAGCATGTATTTCCGTAACGATATTCATATATTATTGAGACTTTTTGCTTATTACAGCGCTTAAGCGTGCATTTTTCCTATATTCCACGTAGTACTTTTCTTAAGCGTGCTATTTTCTGAGTTTCTGCTTAAGCGTGTATTTTTATCGACTTTACGCGCATTAAACGAGTCTTAGAACAGATTAATTGTTTGTTCTTTTGAGTATTTTCGATTATTGACGTCCTACGTGTATTCTCATGAACAACACCGTCGTGTGGACAAGCGATCACACGTATGTGACACTAATAAGTGTTTAATTGAGCATTATTTTCTATCATATTCATGTATATTTTACATGCTATTTTGATGAAAATATAGACCGCCGGTACTTAAAAAGCATTATTTTTTATAATAAGGGCATAATGACAATACATCGGGAGCAAGGAAACTTTTGAAGACAATTTGAGGCCAAAATAAAGCGATCTTGAAGCCAGCACAACCTCATATGGGCATGTATATGGCTGTATGAACCTAGGCAGCGAAACGGCCTTTACATTAAGTCTCTCGGAACCGTATACATCTTGTATGGATCTAGGCAGGGTGTCACACGGTCTGATACGGTCGTATAGATGGACCTGCATTTCATAGGGGACCTTATATGGTCCATATGAATGCTTATATGGCGTAACTCTCCCTTACATTGTAGATATAAATATGATTGATTAGGGTTTTGGAGAGGGAGAACCGGCTTGGAGAAGAATTAACACTTGGATTAGGGATTGGGAGCTCCATCTCCCAATCTTGGAGCGAGAAGGAAGCTACATCGAGGAGCAAGTCAATAGAAGCCACCAACGGTGTACATAATGACGTCTCTCATTATGGTTTTGTTGGTTTGTAAAATTTTGATAATGGCTTGTTGTTCTCCATTTATGGGGAACTAATTTTGTAGATACTTGGGTGATAAACCCTTGGATTATGAGTTAACTTTGGTGATGATTTCTATGCTTGTATGATTGGTTTAGTCTTTTGAGTCTGTTGGATATTTTGAATGATATATTAATCCATCTACGTTGCGAGGGCCCTGAGAGATTATTATAGTCCATATGAGGGAAGAAGCGAATGCCTCCCCGTGTGTAGATCTACTCTAATAGAGGAGATTGTAAGCATACCGAGAGATAGGGTGCTAAGGAGAATGAGCCCTTAATACGACATATTCCCACAATCTTCCGAAGATTTAGGTTCCCTTGATCTTAATGCAATTGATTGAATTAGGTATTAAATGCCTCGAGAGAGGGATTTAGTACACCCTAGGAACCCTTGGCCAAAACCCTACCAATCAACAACATAGGAATCTCATTTATCTTTGGGAGAAAAATCCAAGGGGGTTCATTGCCCAAGTATCCCTTCTCATGATTGATTGACACCAAGTGCAATTTCAGCTTTTCATAGTCTTGGTTATAAATTTTCTTTAATTTTAGAATTAGTTCACAACTACCAATTTCTGGATCGACTAACAAATAGAAGAATAGTTGGCACTAGAACTTTCTTATCTCATTGGGATCGACATATGACTTTCAAGTCCACTTTATTACTTGATACAACCCGTGCACTTGAGGATTTTACACATTAAGTTTTTGGTTTGATCGCAGGTACTATGGTTCTTGATGACGTGATTGACGTCTTCACGATCATGTTGATGAATTCCCTTCAGGAGAAACCATACCCGTACAAACGGAGGGCTTCAATCATCAGACCCCTGGTATGTTTACTTTCAAAATTTGGCAAGGAAGCACAAGGCAGTGGGCTCTCAATATTGATAACTTAAGCAATGTTAAACTTCAATGAAGTGGATGTTGTTCTAATGCCAATCGTCGGCCACGTTCACTACCACCTCCTGGTAGTGGAGCGGTAAAAATGTGAATATCTGCACTACTCGTCATGCGTAGGTGCTAATTATGACAGGGATGCACGTCGAATGGTAAGACTTTCATCTAGGTGATATTATTTGTAGATTCTGTAACTTAGAATTGTTGTAATCGTAATAAAACATGTTTACAGTGTCAACTGTGCGACAAGTACCTTGCGCCCATAAACAAGGTCACTGACAGTGAGAAATGGCCCTTACGAAACATCAGGGACTGTACTCATCAAGACACGGGGACCGCAAATTGTTTAGTTTTCACCATCCGATACATGGAAATGATTATGCAAGGGAGTGATATGAAATTTGAATTGTACAAGGTCCCTGGGGTGAGGCTCAGGTTGATCGTGAATTTATTATTGGATCAATCAAACGGAGTAAAACTTCTCGAAATTGTACATCTGTGTGTATGATAAAAAATGTGTAAGGGTTTTTTTTTAGAATCATACACATGTATTACGGTGTTTGATGAACCAAATCAAAAGCTAGAATTATGGAGAAACACTTTAGAAAGTAAAGGCTTTAGGTTAAGTAGAAGTAAGACAGAATATATGCACTGTAATTTTAGTCTAAGTAGGAGAGATGAAGGAGAAGTGAAACTAGGGGGGTGGTAGTGCCTAAGGTTAACCATTTTAGGTATTTAGGTTCCATTTTCCAGGATGATGGGATGATAGATGAAGATGTAACCCATAGAATCAAAGCTGGATGGTTGAAATGGAGAAGTGCCACGGGGTGTTATGTGATAAAAAGATGCCTAACAAAATAAAGGAAAAATTTTATAGGACGGCAGTTAGACCGGTCATGATATACGGGAGCGAGTGTTAGGCAACTAAAGTTCAACATATGCATAAGATGAATGTGGCCGAAATGAGGATGTTAAGATGGATGAGTGGTCATACAAGATTGGACAAGATTAGAAATGAACACATCCGACAGAAGGTGCATGTTGCACCAATTGAAGATAAAATACGAGAAGGGCGTTTAAGATGGTTTGCATCGCATCTGACGGAGACCCCTGTGTGCCAGTTCAAAAATGTGATAGTTTAGTTGTTGAAGGTAAGAAGAGGGGTAGAGGTAGGCCTAGGATTACGTGGAGAGAGGTGGTGTCTAAGGACCTCATGATGTTAGATATTGAGCCGGATCTTGCTTTTGACAGAGCGACATGGAGACAAAAAATTCATATAGTCGACCCCGCCTAGTATAGGATAACCGATAAGTCGGCTAAAAGATTTTCCTTCATTAGCTTAGCTTTGTTTGTAAGGATACTGTTCTGCTTCTAACATCCCAATCTCTTATAGAATTATTTGTTGTTATTATTATTTATTTATGTATTTTTATTTTTTAATTTTATTTCAGTTTATTTCATTTCATTTTATTTTATTTTTATTTTATATTTGAGAGCGACATGAAATCAGAGAATCCATATAGCCGACCCCATCTAGTATGGGATTAAGGCTTAGTTGTTGTTGTTGTTGTTGTATACACATGTATTACGGTGGTACACCCGCTTACTAAACATTCGAATTGTGTATGCAAGACCTCTAATGTTTAATTTTATGATTGTCCAACCAATTTTTGGGATCAAGTGTGTATTATTTGACTTTCAGAGTTTATTATGAGACCTTAATCGTTTATTTTTACGATAGTCCGTCCACGTATTTTTTTCGCCAAAGCGCGTAAACCATGCTTTGCGGTTTGCGATTCCTGAAGAATAGCATCCTTTCGGAGGTATCATCGGTATGGTGGTTCGATTTTTTTGGCCATGATGTTTCACCTTTTCTTGGAATGCGATCCCCATGATGAATAACATCCTTTCGGAGGTGTCATCGGTATGGTGGTTCGACTTGCAAGGCGTATGGAGCTATTACATCGCTTAATAACCCCATTGTTCCCTTTATAGCTTAATCTTCTGCAGTATTCAACGCATATCAACTGCAACCTTGTTCTTCATCTTGGCGTCCCTGAAGAACTTCTAACTGAAAGCCATAACACAATGGAGGCGAAGAAGCTACCATTTGTCCAACGCATCATTAAATAACTTCTAACTGAAATCGTCATAATCATGGCATCAAAGCCAAGATCGCTCGACGATATGAAAAACTTACACCAATGGTAAATCAGTTTCTTCTTCGTTTATTTTTGTTTAGTTGTTTCATTGTTTAATGACTCTTTCATTTATCGGAAACTGATTTCTAACCCAACAGGTGTAAGCTCTTTCGCCTCATATGTAATAGTTTGAAAGTTGGCCAAAACTTTTATTTTGACCTTTCGACCCGTTGTTGTATTCCTTCTGATATCGAATACCTTGAATTAATTTGAAGGTGTGCAGCATGTGGTAATTTGAGAACGAGTTTCATGCTCAGCCTGGTGAATATCTCCTTGATTCCTTGGTAGAGTTTGCTGCAATTATTTATAGTAATCATTGTTAACTCAAGGTTTGATTGAATGACAGGAGGAAGATCTTCGGTTGGGAATGCCCTCTAGTATCCAACGTCTCATCGATGCAACAAAGAGAGGTCACCTACCTGCTGGATATATGGCAAGGATAATATTGTTCAAAAGTGAGGAATCAAGGGAATCAGGCATGAGATTTCTAAACAACATTGCTGAAGGAAGAATCTACGATTCCTCAGGGGTTGCGGAATACGAAGTTTGGGTAGTGCGGCTTTGTAAACCAATTCTAAAACTTCGTCCTTGAGAAATCATAAGCCATATAAGCGTTAGTCGGTCTTGAGGTTTACAACACGTAGACTATGGAATTTTGATCACCCACCATGCAGGTTCCTCGCCAGTGATGTGAGTCATAATAAGTGGTTAGGTGAGGATGGAATTCAAAGGACCTTTTGCACAAGAATGCGGATGGGATTTCGAAGTTTTGCTTATTCTCGGATTTATTGTGACATGTAATTTCATATATAGATGCATACATCGTATGAGAAATTTTTGTTATCATTATGGATACATCTGTTTAAACAGAAACACCACTAGAATACATGTTTAAACAGTATAATATAGCTTCAGCCGAAAACTCCAAATAATTCACATTATATCTGTTTAAAAGGAAACACCACTATGATACACGGTTCAGCCGTATAATAAGTAATAGCATCTTAGATAATAAACGCATCCTCCAAGAACTCCACATAATACACGCTATATCCGTTTAAACAGAAACACTACTGTAATAAATAGAGAACGAGTGAGACCCGAACCGTCAATAATATCTGTGATCCTCAAACTGTCATTAATATTTGTGAGCCCAGAACCGTCATTAAAATGTGTGAATCCTGAACCGTCATCATAATATGTGAGTCCCGATTCGTCATCATAATGTGGGTGTCTTGAACTGTCGTCAAATTTCGGGAGTGGGTATAAAGAATATATACGTATAAATGCAGATACAAATCGAGAGAGAGTACAAAGGCTTCTCACCCCCACAATCTCCGACGTGTTTATGATCCAATGCATTCTGACACCATAGTTCTGAAAAGTGTTGTTTGAGGGCAGTATAATTGGTGGGGAAGAGGAGCACAATTTGTTTCCTCTCAAACGACTCTTACTCACCAGTTGTACTCCCACAGACACCACTTCAATAGCAAGCTTGGCGTTAGACTGTATTCGTTTCGGGACATGTACACCTCTCGGGTCGAAACTTGTATTATTGGGGTGTATCAGCTTAGACAACACGCTAAAGCATTTATTATAAACATTTATGTTGTTTATTATCCCTCAAAAATCATTTATTTTGGATACACTTTCTGTTTACTCAGTCCGCTTTGACAACATTGTATGTTTTCATATTATGCCCAGCCTTATGACACCGACTAGAATGAAGTGTTCTAATGTCAAATCCCTGCGACTTAATCCTTCTTCGTCTATGGCGGCCGACCATTTTCTTTGTCAAAGGTAGACGCATGCGAAGCTCACTTGAGGCGTTTATGGGTCTGTCGTGATCAAGAATTGGAAAGATCGGCTTCTCGTATGCTACTCTGTATGTCGCTCGGTGAAGAAGTCATCAATATAACGATACACATGTATCTGTTTGCATAATTGCTGCGCAAGCATGTTTGGATGGGAGACCAAAGACTTCCCAATGACGCCATGAGCAGGTCCTAGTTGTTAAGTTGAGAGAATTATTATGATTTTTCATCACTTCAAATTGTATCCCATCTGAACGATACACTCTCAAGTACCTACTTTCTTCCATTGTTTCTTCATTCTTCTTGTGTATCTCAGGACAAAGATAACCTTCCCACATCTTGTATTGCTCTCAGCGCTGATACATCATATTCATGATCTTATACCTAAAACACGCAAAACAAATGCTTAGGCAATTATAATGTACGATCACGCCCATGAAATAGAAAGCTTCAAACAATAAGCGCTTCGACGGCTCAATAAGTGAAAACCCCAAGAAAATATAAACTTCTGTCGAATAATACATGAAACACCTTAAAAAAATAAATGCTTAAGGTGGTGCTAATACATGATTAGGTAACACAAATAAACGCTAAGGTAACAAAAATAAACACTTACGAAGTTATAATAAACGAAAACTCGCTTCGACATTTAAATAAGTGAAACCCCCATACCTTATGGAGTCCACCATATTTGTCATTGGTAGGTAACGGGCCTCCTTTATTCATGCATTGAACGACTCTGTCACATTGGAGCACATCTCACCCCATCGTGCCCCATTGAATAAGTAATTACACCAATGGTCCATGTCAAACTTGTGAAATAGCCAGTTGTATGTCTGTGGTGATGTAGCCAGGACCTCATCGATAGCATTAGTGTACTTCTTTTCTTTGGAGGCATATACAACCTTAAGCAACAGGCTCCAACTCTCGTCCTTCGTAGCCTTACTAAGAGAAGCATTCGCCTTCAGGAAGTTTGCATGAAGATGTCGCAAGCAATAGGCATAGGGGTATGATGGGAAAACTCTTGCAATGACATTGATAAGACCATTCGATCGGTCCGATAAGAATAGAAGGATCTTCTCATAGAGTTTGCTAATGTTTTACAATGCATCACCTAGTTTTGACACAAACCAAGTCCAATTATCGTTGATCTCATTGTCAACGACAACGAATGCTAAGTTGAAGAATCCTTCGTTGCCGTCTTTACCGGTTGCGCTCAACAACGTGCTACGATACTTCCCCATTAGATGAGTCCCATCTAGAAATAATTGGGGTCCGCGCCCCATACTAAAACTATTAAGAGCGGCTCAAAAACAGAAAAACCCACTCTTGAACTTTTCACCTTCTTTCTCCAAAAGCACAACACTACCTGGATTAGTTTTGACCACCTTATCTGCATAACATACCAAGAGATCGTAACTTACAACGTCGTTTTCGTGGATCTTTTCCCGCGCGAGCTCTTTACCCAACCAGGTCTACTTGTACCGCAGGTGAACACCTTTGTCGCGTAATATGTCCTTCTGTATGTCCAAGGCCCTGTAGAGTGCTTGATTTTTGAGTTTCTGAATCACATTTTTGCTGACCCATTTCTTACAAACCTTTGGATGAGATGATTTCCTAATCACCCTCCACATATATGTGGGGCTCTTATCGTTTTGACCTTGAATGTTTAAAGGGTACCATCTGCATAGACACACCAATTACAATCATCTGCGATACATTCAACAATGATATCGTTCTTAATAATCGATAGTCGAAATTACGTCAGATGGCAAAGGCCCGTAAAGATTCCCTAAAGTGTTATGTATTCTCAAATCTCTGTTTGACCGTGTTGATCACCACGGACTCTAACTCCCACTGCTTCGTCATGCGTAGTTTAATTTCTTCTCATTGTAATGGCAGCATTGGGTGGGAACACCTGTGTAGAATCGAGTAATACAGAAAATAAAGTCTTCAATGAGTGAAAAATTAAACCCTTCTACCCAAAATAGTAAACGCTTAATCCAAAACAAATGCTACAACCGCGTAATAAGTTAGACTCCCCAAAATACACGCTTCTGGCAGGAAAGTAAGCGAAGCAATCCAAATAATAAATGCTTCGGCGTTTAGTCTGCACAAAACAACACTCCGAAACTAAACGCTTCAAGCGTTTAATAAGCAATGACTCAAGAATAACTACACGATTAGGGTCAGATAATAAACGAAAGGACAAATACTAAGTGAAACTAACCGCTTCTACCGTACGTTTAATATGCGAAAGATCATGGAATATACACGCTTCGGGCCGAATACTAAGTGAAACTTCAAAACATAAAAGAAAAATCACAAAAAAAGAAAACAACAGAAATACTAAGTAATTTTAACAGAAGACAAATCACAAGGTGTCCTTTATTACGGGGTATCAAATGATTCTGCCCTGTCCTCCGATGTCACATCAGCCTTGTCCTCAACGGTTATGTCCACCACTATCTTGTTGAATATACGATGTAGACTGCACATCGACAAGAAATCCCCATCTGAGTCAAAGGAAAATATAGTCTTGTGAACGTCTGGGATAATATACTTCCCTCTTACACGTGAAGGTTCGAGACTCCAGCGATTAAAAATATCCTCCATCACAGACTACCACGAGGACAACAATGTAAGTCAAGCAAATGACCTTCTTTTTTGTTCCTTGCAACAACAAATTCCTTTAGCAAAAGGTGGTGAAGATGTAGAGTAGATGCTTAAAGGAAAAGAAAGAAACGAGATACAGATGATGAACAAAAGATGCTTTCGCTGGATAGATGAGAAAATATACTGGATGAGTAAACTTGTTGGCCAAACACGCCTTCGATATGGCGAAAGGGACGACAATGTGACTAGACAGAACCTTTCTTACCAAAACAACACACAAAAGGGTAATCTTGTCATTTTTCAAAATAACCTGACAATTCAGTGATAGTAGAGGACGTATTTCAAAAAAGAAAGACAAACAAAAAAACTGGAATGTCAGAAGGACCGTAAGGAAAACCCATATCTATATATATATATATATATATATATATATATATATAATAGTTAAAGTAAATAATTTAGAATAAGGTTGGCTTTGGTCAATTGCACAAAATCCCAAATAACTAACTACATATAAGATAAAAAAGAAAAGGGCAACCGAGCATCACAATTACAAAAGAGAAAAAGAAGCGAAAAAGTACTTATTCATAATTGAATATACTTGAGGGGCCTAATCGCACATATGTATAATCTCCATCGGCTTCACATCTACATGACAGCGCACGCATTAGGATTCTCGTCGCTGAAGATCTGCGGTGGATACGCGTACTCCGCTGGATAGTATCTCGGGTAGTAGTAGTACTCGTTCCTCTTAAGCTCCACCACCTTAGTCTCATCCACGGCGCCGTCGCCTCCGCCACCAGCGCCGGCGGCTTCCTTCTCCTTGGCTCCACCGCCGTCGGCCTCTTTCTTCTCGCCTTCGGCTGCGGTGGCGGCGGCTTCGGTCTTGTCCTTGGAGTCGGCGTCGGGTTTCTTCTCGTCCTTGGCATCCTCCTTTGGCTCCGGCTCCGGCTGCGGCTTCTTCTCTTCTGGCTCTTGTTTGACGATGATGGCATGCTTGCCCGTGCGCTTGTAGACGTACTCGACGAGCTCCGACGCGACGAACACGCCATTCACTGTCACCTGCGAGCTCTTCAGCTCCGCCTCCGCGGCTTGCACTCCTGAATCCAAAAGCAAAGATTGGAACTTTTTAAGTTGAATTGAAGAAGGGTATTCTTAGAAGAATGGAAAGTTTTAGAGCATGAGATGAGTTCGAGTGAGTATCTGTCGATATCAGATCGAGGCAAATCAAGAAAAAGACTGAGCTTTTGATCGAGATAGATGACGTATTAGAATTTTTAATTGTAAGTTATGGAAGAGAGAGAGTGAGTGATTGATTGATGATATAAGTATGGATTAAAAAAAAAAGAGAGAATTCAGAAATTTCAACCAGAACAGAGTGACTCAAAAAAATAATAATAAAAGAAATTCAATCAGAAATGAAGAATTAATAAATAAATAAAAAAAAACCTTTCATCTTGAGGATCCGCTTCTTGATCTCCTGAGCACAAGCCTCACAATGCATATGAACTTTGAGCACCACTGTAATGACAACAGGCTACACAAAGACAGACCACAAGAGTTCCATCAATTGATCGAACTGAAATTCGTTAAAAAGGAAGATTAAGAAATTGAAAGACAAGAAGGATAAAGCAACAAGAGACCTTCTTCTCCTCATCCTTAGGCTTCTCCTGCTCTTCCTTCTTATCCTCTTCCTTTTTCTCAGGCTTTGGTGGAGGCAGTGGAGTCAGGAGCTCCACTTTCCTACCACTCTTCTTCTGAACTCTCTCCACAACCTTCAATGGATCCTCTGCTGCCTTTTTCCCCTTCACCACTACCTTGTGGCTCCTGCAATCCGTCTTCACATCTTCCACTCCTGAATCACCATCAATCAAAACCACAAATTCATCACTTTAATTTTCTGAACTAACTTCCCCAATAATTAAATTCACAGAAATATATAAATATATATTGGTTTTCTCTGGAGTTGTTGGATACCATCAAAGCCTTTCAAGCAGCGCCTCACTTTCCTAGCACATCCCTCACAATGCATGTACACCCGCATCACGATCTCCTCCGGGGGCGGTGGCGGTGGCGGTGGTGGCGCCGCTTCCTCAGGCTTTGCATCTCCTCCATCTTCTTTCTTCTCGGCCTCCTGCTTCTTCTGCTCTTCAGCCTTGGGCTTCTCTTCCTCCTTTGGCTCCTCACTCTTCGGCTTCTCCTCCTGCCATTGATATCAAGCAAAGTTTTTTTTTGTCTCAAGATAACTTCAGAAAAATATTGAGATCTTCCAAAAAGCAACAAGAATATTCAAAAAGAACACCTTTTTTCCCCTAAAATCCAGTTTGAAAAGCGAAAAAATATAGCAAGATAATCAAAGGGTTTTGAATCCTCTCTCTCTCCCACTAGTAATGTTTCACCATTCAAACAAGAAAAACCATCAAAACCCTGAAAAGAAACCTCATTCCCATTAAAAAAAACAAACAAACAGAGATTTCTGAATCAAATGGCAAGACCTCTCCCATCTCTCTTCCCCACCGACTCGCTGGACCTCTGCTTGTTTTCTTCTTCTTCTCTCTCTATAATTTTGAGAGGATGAAGATGAACTCAAAAAGAGAAGGAAGGGAAAAGAGGGCATTGACGTGGCATTAAATAGAAAGGCACGTGCGAGAGGGTGTGTCTTGTGTGCCTTTGCACGTGCCGTGCTGCCAGGTGGCTTCTTGTCTGTTTATATGCTGGTTCTTCAACAACTGTTCTAGTGCCTTCTTCTATCTTAACATGGCGCGCAGGTACAATCTAATGGTTGCTTGATCCCTACATCCAACGGTCAGGATTGAATCCTGTGTGTGTATTAGGATATGGTAAGATATTCCCGAGGGCCGCTAGGGTGAACTTTCATGCATGGACTTCATGGCCATATTTTGGAATTTGATGCAAGGAGATTTGCTTCTCATGCTATTTTCATGCCTAAATTTAGAAGGTAGTAAATATTTACCTGAAATAGATGATAAATAATAGCTCTGGTTTTTTTTTCTTCTTGATTTTAGATAAATTCCTTTATGTTGTTTGTGTGATGTTAGTCCCATTTGCACATAAAAAAACAAGACTAATAAATGAAGTATTATTTTTAGTACAATATGACCTAATATCATTAAAAATATATTATATGGGGTTGGTAAGGCTTAAGTGACAAAAATACAAAAGATATTTCCATTTTTTTTTTTGGGATTATTCATCTAGGTGTACGAGTGATGGAAGCACGTACAAGTTAGGTTTGTGTGGTGTTTGTTTTCTAAATCTCTTTTAAATTAGGTGAAGTTTTTTGTAACATAAAATAAATAAATAATAGATAATGAACTATTAGTTCTTGAAGATCATTTGTTTTTTTTTTCTTGGGGTCCTTAGGGGGTGTGTAAAGGCTTAGTGTAATAGTATTTTGGGTGTGTGTATTTTGGGTGGGAAATAGTATCAAATAGTATCAGGGAGTAATAAATAATTACCTTAATAAATAATTAATAATATTTATATAGAAAGCAATAAAAGAAAGTAAATTAAAGATTTAATAAAAAATACTATTTCAAAAAATTAAACTTTTCACATGAACATAAGCATACGAGGGTGTAGTTTCAATATTTTCAAGGGTAAACTATTTAAATAGTCACCAAATTATTCAAGATTTCAATTGGGTACCCTAATTTTAAAATTACGTTCAATTGGTTCACCCACTTTTCAATCAGGGTGTTAGGTTTTATTAATTATGGTTTTGTAAAATAAGTAATCTTTAGTTGTATTATTTTTTATATTGTTTAGATATGATTATGTTATTTGTTAAAAAAAATTAACCTTCAATGGTGTGTTATTTGATTGTAATTAGCATTAATTAGGTTAATTGTTAATTCATTAATTATGTTATTATTTTTAAAAAATTAATACAGTGGGTTGGATCAATGTAACTCTAAAGAACATAACAAATAATACAACTATTACTTACTTCAAAAAACCCTAATTAACAAAATCTAACACCCTAATTGAACGTTGGTGACCCAATTGAAGATAACTCTAATATTGGGATATCCAATTGAGATTTTTTATAGTTTGGTGACTCAAATAGAAATGATCGAATAGTTGGGTGACTATTTAGATAATTAATCCTATTTTCAATTGTTACACAAGATTAGTGAGCAAAAAGGGGTTTTGTCGTGTAAATTGTTTCTCATGCATTGCAAACATACTTGAGAATAATTTATTTATTTTTTTAATGTCACACATGATGTTTGTTGGGTCATTAAAACAATGAGCCTCTATATGACTCATTAAAATAGTCTGAAAAATAAACATGGGTATAATAGCAAACTATAGAGAGTAATTATAGATATTAATTACTATTTTGAGTTTGAGGATCTCTATGTAGGCTTGAGTTTGGTGGATAATACAACTAAGAGAAGAGAATCTTGTGGAGGAATAACATAGAGAAATGATCATATTCAAATTAATTAAAATTTAATTATTATTTTCTCCTTGTAATATTGGCATGTGACCTCCAAATAGATAGAAAACAACCAATGAGGGTAAAGGAATTGATGTATCAAGTGAGTTCATTAAGGAAAGTTTAGTGTAACCAATTAAATAATTATTTATGTTATTAATTAAATATTATTTTAATATTTTAAGAGGTATTCTATGGTGTTGTCCATTTCTTATGATTTTAATATTCCGTGCACTTTGGATCTATAAATATTTGTGTATGGCCTCTAAAATACTATCATTGGTTATTATTATTATCAGGGCTTTTTGTAGGTGTACCCTTAAAAATTTTTGAAATTATGTATTTACCTTAAATAGAACATAATTACATACATACCCCTGAATTATAGGTATAATTACATATATACTTTTGGGATTAAAATCATATGAAAACTGTCAGTTAACAAACGGTAGACATACAAAATGATCATTATACCATTTATATATATACCCATGAAAAATTTGTTTGACTATGGATTTAATAATACCCCTTTAAAAATATAAAATATAAAATAGTTAAAATATATAAAGAGGGGTATTTTGGAAATTTTCCAACTCTTAACCTAAGTTGTAACCATAGTTAAGATTATCTAGTTAACTTCTATCAACGGATCCTAACAGCAGGAGCATATCCACAATTCAACCTATTTTTCAGGGATATACAAGTAATTATGATTTTTTCGGGGGTAAATATACAATTATGAAACTTTTAAGAGGTATATTATTATTATTATTATTATTATTATTATTATTATTATTTAATTTCACTTAAATACCTCCCTATCCATCAAAATGTCAAAAATGCCAGTAAATATACAAATTTTTATATAATTTCAACCCAATATAGCCAATTTTCCATGATTTTGAAGTTCTCCATATATGTAATAACATGAATATATATATATATATATATATATATATATATATATATATATATTAAAACTTTGATTTTACAAGGATATAATAATACTAACTAAAAACTGCAGACGGTTAACAAGTAAAAAATAAACCTGTGATGAAGATGATGAGTGTATGTTCATCCATCTATGGTGGGAAGATGGGATGATTGCTTAGACTTTGAGATCCAATCCAAACAGCAGTGGATGAAATCCAAGATCAATAGTTTGCTTGGTGTCAGTCTGAGGCCCCGCAAAGTTTAAAGAAGAATAGGAGCCTCAAAATGGAATGGCGTGCCCTGATTCACTGAACTGTATGGGTGTGGGCCAGGTCTCCTACTATTGGTGAGCCTTATTAGCCCAAATCCTAGGAATGATTTTTAAGTTTAACTAGGGTTTTCTTTTCATGTACACCCTTGCAAAAATGTGTAATTACACGTAGGGCTGTGAATGAGCACAACCGGATTGGACTAAGCCGGTTCGACCGAGCTTTACCAAAAATTGGTTAATCTAAACTTATCATGTCTTTTAAGAGCTCAAAAGACAAATTGAGTTTTAGATTATTTAGACAAAAACTCGTAAGCCATATGTTGATACTAAAATTGGATTTGTCTTAAGATCAAGCCCAATCTCACACCAACAGTTAAATTTGTTTGATTTTAGAGACAAAATCACAAAAATGAGAAGAAGATTATCCAAGCATACAAGAGGAGGTGAGATTTACGTAGAAAACCCCATGAAATCGGGGAAAAACCATGGTGCTATGTTGGGGATTTTACGATGACTTGGAGCTATGAGAGCATAGGAGAGCAAAATCACAACGATGAGAGAGAGAGAGAGAGAAAGAGAGAGAGAGAGAGAGAGAGAGAGAGAGAGAGAGAGAGTAGCAGGGTGTATCATTCTCTCCATGTCCAAAAGTCCCTCGATTGATCTTCTTCTCCCTTATTTATAGCTTGAGGTTGCTAGGCGTCCAAGTTTCGCTAGCTAGATGCCAACAGGATGCCAACTGGATTGCCAGTTGGATGTTAGTTGGATTACGAGCAAGAAATCTTCTAGAGGGTTCGCCAAGCTTCTTGAGAATTCTCAAAGTTCCTCCTATTCTGCTTGATTAAGGGTTCTAGATGTTTTCAGATGTTCTTCTTCATTTGTAAGTTCAGTTTAGTGGAAAATCATTTTGGAATATCATTTTGGAAGAGCCTTGTGGAAGAGTACTGTTTAGGCACAGAATACCTTGGCTGTGTAGAGCATGCAATGGAGACTTGACCGAACAATAGAGACTTGGCCGATAATGGAAACTTGGCCAAGCTGTGGAGACTTGGCCGAATAATGAAAACTTGGCCGAATAATGGAAACTTGGCCGGACTATGGAGACTTGGTCGAATAATTGAAACTTGGCTGAACTGCGGAGACTTGGCCGAACAATGGAGACTTTGCTGGATAATGGAAACTTGGCCGAATTTTGGAGACTTGGCTGAATAATGAAAACTTGGCCGAATAATGGAAACTTGGCCGAACTGTGGAGACTTGGTCGAATAATGGAAACTTGGCAGAACTGTGGAAGCTTGGCAGAATAATGGAGATTTGGATGAATAATGGAAACTTGGCCGAACTTTGGAGACTTGACCGAGCAATGGAGTGTAGAGTAGAACTTGGAGTTCTACCTCTTATGTTGGGTGGATGATGGGTTGTGGTTCTTCCATGTGTTTGTCTAATGAGAGACCACATATTTTTCCACTTTTACCCCTATCATGAGTCCTCCCTCCCAAGTATATGCTTGCGTCAAGGCCGAGTGATAGACGAATAATCATTGGTTATCAGTCGGCCTGAAAGCTAAGCATCTGGTTGGTTTGGGTGGGTTCTATGCTTTAGTTGGTTGGTTTCATAGAGGTGAGCTCTCTTGGAAGAGGGGTTTTTCTTGGTATTAAGGAATTCGGTCAGTTCGGCATGTAGACCTTGGAGGTAGTTCGGCTTTGGCATGAAGACCTTGGAGGGAACTCGGCCTTGGTTTGGAATGGCTTGACCACGGCATAAAAGAGCTTAACATGAGGTGTTTATGCTAAAAATAGGCTCTCTTGGATCTTCTAATTAAATAAGTGTATTGAGAGAGGAACTCTCTTGGAGATAATCTATCTTGGAGCCCCCATGGAGTTGAGCTCTTTTTGAGGATAACCTCTTTTTGAGCCTCAATGAAGTTGGTCGGCCTTGGTCTTAGAACTCGGCATGGGCTTGGTTCGGCCTTGGAGCCTTATAAGGATGAAAGAGAGAGGGAGAGAGAGAAAGACCATACCTCAATATCTAGCTCACAATCCAACTAACATCCAGCTGGCAATACAGCTGGCATCTCTTAGAGATGATCTATCTTGGAGCCCCCATGGAGTTGAGCTCTTTTTGAGGATAACCTCTTTTTGAGCCTTGATGGAGTTGGTCGGGCTTGGCCTTAGAACTCAGCATGGACTCAAGTCGGCCTTGGAGCCATATATGAATGAAAGAGAAAGGGAGAGAGAGAAAGACCATACCTTCATTGGAGCTCTTCTCTAGAGAAAGAGAGCCATGTGTCTTAGAATAATTCATGAAAATTGGATGATGATTGATTTAATCAATTTGGGAATTTTCCAAGTTGGAAACTATTTTGGTTTAATTAAAAAGGAAGGAGAAATTTATTTAAATTTCAAATTTAAATAAATGGGGCTGCCAAGGTTAGCTGTGTAATTTTATAAAAGATAAGGACTGGAAAGTAAAAGTAACTCTCTCTGGATGAAGGACCAAAGTGTAAAAATAGGAAGAATGAAGACTTAAAGGAAATTCTATGTTTTCTCTCACAAGGAGGGATTTGCACGAGATTGTATGAAAGTATAGGGGGGTTTTTGTCAAAAGCTAGGGAAAATCATGCAGAGAGAAATACAGTTAAAAGAATTGACGGCATGGATTGAAGATCACAAGGAGTGCGGATCACAAGGCAACGATCCAACCGTCCAACGCAACTACTAGGAGGACAGTGCGTGTGCCCTCACCGTGCGGGCCGATCGAAGACGTTCATCAATGTGGTAGCGAACAAGTTCGAGGCAGACCAACGATATCCATCCGTTCATTGCCAAATGATCCCTATCGTTCATCTATCGGGTGTGCAGATCCAAAGGGTGAGCCTTAAACTGAAGCCATTGATCAGATCTCTAAAGATCTCAACCGCTCGTTAGGACGAACTCCGATCACGAGGCGATCGTCTTCTCCCTCCCGCGCGAGCTCCCTCCGCAAGCGCACCGCCGTGCGTGGAACCGCTGAATATGGAAAAAACCAAAAAGGGAAAGAGGTTAATCTCCTCGCACGCCGATCTCCAATCAGGGAGATCGCGATCTCCTTTGTTTGGACTCACGGTTCTCTATATAAACCACGGAGAGAAACCTTAGAACCTCACCGATCAACGGCGAGGTTGTTCCACATTAGCGAATTGAGAAAGAGAGAGACAGAGAGGGTGTTTGTGTTTCCCGTTTGAAGTCAGAACAGAGAAGAGGAGACGAAAAGGGAACCGCAAGGAACCCTTCTCCAGCGTTGCTGCCTCCTGGTAACGCAGCTCCATGGCTGGAATAGCTCCTGTAAGTGTCTTCCTTCTCTATCTTTCTGGTGATCTCTGTGTATGCATATAGTTAAGATAAGAGAGAGAAAGTGAGGTTGGCTTCTTCGTCAACTTCCGTCGAGTTGATGGGCGTCGGAGAGCAAGGGGCGGGGGGAATCTTTGTTCTCAGCGGCGTAGCCGTGCTTTCATGAGCTACCATCTGGGAGGTAGTTCTAGCATGCCAATGTCTGCCTGCCGGTTTAGGTGTCCAGGACGAGAGAAGCACCGGCTGCCAGGAACCACCGAGGGACGCCGCGAGAGATTGGAACGCCACTAACTCTCTAGCAAGCGCTCTCTCCAGAAGAAGAAGAAGAAGATCGGTTTTAAAAAAAAAATTAAGTTAGTTAAGTACTGTTAGTTAATTATTTACATAATAATTAACTTTAATGGTTTAGTTAATTATATCATATGAATTGGTTGGGTCTGATCAACCGACTCGATTGGGTCAGGTCAGTTGGGTTGGGCCAATCTATTAACTATGTTGTTTGGGTCTGTACTTGGATGGTTGGATTCAGTCAAGTGGGGTTTAATCCAATTAATTCAATTAAACCAGATTGGGTTCGACCTATTTTATTGTTAACTTGATCTAGTTAATTAAGAAAATTAAAAAGAAAAAGAAAAGAGGTTATGGAAGGAGAGGTTTGAAACCTAGACCTCTCCCACAAACTATTATTGGGCCCTAACCACCTTGGCTATGCTTTCACTTGTGACCAAATAAACCAGGTTTGTCTAGTTAAGGCTATATAAGGAAATAAAAGAGAATATATAAGGAAAGTAGAGAGAATTGAACCCAAGACCTCTCCAAAGGGGTTGGTAGGACTTAACCACCAGGCCACCACTTTCTATTTATGGAAATAAATAAATTTAGTCATTTAAGGTAAAATGACATAGGAACACAAGGAAAGGCCCACAAGTTGGACTTGGGCCCGTTTAGAGCATCTTGCATGTTCAACTAGATAAATTAAATATTACCAACACTGATATAGAATTATTATCAGGTTTTCAGATAGAGTAGTGACAGGTGGGATCTTTGCTGTGTAATCCCGGATGACACTGTTGAGGTAAGTACACTTACCTTATACCGACTCTTTGGAATATTTCTTTGGCTTTGTTATATCATGTTCTTGATATTATTGCTTTTTGAAACCATACATGCTTCCTTTATTTATTTGGAATCCTTTTGAGCATGCTTGATTGTTTCGGGATGTTGGTATCCCTGTTGGTTGTTTGGTCGACACTTACGAGAGGTGGCGATACCGATATACGACCTGAGTGCCGTACGACCATAGGGTCGAGTTTGCAGCAAGTTTGCTAATGATGCTGGCCAGGGTAAATGTTTGCTGAGCTTCCATTAGAACTCTTAGCAAAGCTCGAGGGCTTCTGCAGTTAGGGGTCGTACCTTGCCTGTTCTTATGGTAGACTCCTAGGGATTACTTTGAGGGGCGTGTCCCCAAGTTTGACTTTGCTGATCATATTTGTTGATATTATGATGTTTTTCTTGAACCACTGCAGGGGTACTTACTGGGCTTTCCATTCGAAAGCTCACGCACTTGTTTTTCTTCCTATTTTCAAATCCTGAGTAGGAGTCTAACATACAGGAGCCGATCAAGGGTCGGGATGATAGCAGAGGTCCGAGGATCTCATTTATCTTTATTTGTTTGAGTGTAAGACTTTTTATTTGTAGGACCCTTGTAGGGCCTGTCTTATGTAGAGCATCTGGACCCACTTATTTGATTTTGTTTCCGTTGTGACCTTTTAATTAAGTTATTTATTTTGATTATATGTTATCTGCTGTTACTTATTGAGGCCTTGTAGCCGAGTGAGATGCGTCTTACTTGGTTACTGCCGGTCTGTTCACGTGCTCGGGGTCCCGGAATCCGGATCGGGGTGTGACAGATTAAGGTGGTATCAGAGCCAGGTTCAGATAACGGACACCCTAGTTGTCCTAGTGACTTAATTAAATAGCTAAAATTGAGTGTTGGGTTTGGTAGATTACTTGCGAATTAATGGACTGGCATTTCTGCTTTATTGCAGATGTCTCGAGTCATGTATCGCGGACGTAGGTATTTCGAGAGGCAGTCATCTTCTGAGGAGGTGGAGTCGGTCCGTGAGAATACTCCACTGCCGCGTGCTGAGGACCTTGGGAGTGTGTTGGCTGAGTTAAGGATGGCTGTCGATGTCGCCAACCAGCGTCTTGTGAGGATACAGGCAGTGATGGAGGCTCTGGTTCATCTTAGATGAGGGAGAGCCAAATGGTTCACCGGTATGTGAGCAATGCCCGGGATTATCGCAGGAGCCTTGCGGCCCCTTACAGGGTCAGGAGGGGAGGCCCAGCGGCTGTGGACTGTCCTGGAACGAGCATGAACGGGTTTTTGCCACCAGATCATGATGGACCATATGCCACCTACACCCTGTTGACTCTAGATGATGGACCTTATGTTAGCTATACCCTATTGTCTCCGGATAGGGAGGATTGAGACTAGTTTGATTTTGCAGTTAGGGAATAAATTTTGTAGTCTTACAAACTATTCGCGTTGTATGAACTACAAGTACTTTTATTACATTATGGAATAAATGAGACTTTTATTGATCATTAATGCTTGTCTGGGTATTGTTTTATAAAGCTAACTCTACTGGTTATCTGAAACTTCTAGGATGAGTGGTAGAGGTGGTTGTGGACGGCCTCGAGGGCGGCCTCGCCGCGCAGCAGTTCCCCAGCCTCCGGTAGAGGAGGTACCCCTGCCACCAGTGGGAGAGGTTCCTCCAACGCCAGCTGAGATGGAGGTCGAGCAGGAGCTGCCTGCTCAGTCTGGGAATGCAGGGCCACAGGCTGTGGGCCCAGATCAGAGGGGGAGATGCCCCCTGTCTCCATGATGGACCTCATGAGGGAAATGATGGGTTACATTCAAGAACAGAGACAACAACATCAGATGCCACCACTGCCTCCACCTACCACTGTTGCTACCGGTAGAGGTTTATTGGGAGAGATTCGGAGGCCATCTCCTCGTCCGTTTGTCGGTACCGCTGATCCAGAGGCAGCGGAGCTATGGATTAGAGAGCTGGAAAGAACTTTTGATATGTACCAGACGGAGGATTCTGAGGTGGTCAGAACAACCGCATACTTGATGCAGGGCTGTGCTGAGGATTGGTATCTCGGGGAGATACGCTTGAGGAAGGGTGTGCCCTCCAAAACCTGGGATGAGTTTAAGAAGGCGTTCTTTGCAAAGTATTTCTCCAGAGGCAGGCTCCTTCTTATGGCACAAGAATTAAATACTCTGGTATAAGGAGGTTTGACTGTTGAGCAGTACGAAATAGAGTTTGATAGACTTGCACGATTCCTCCCAGATATGATCCGTACTAAAGAGTGCAAGGTCAGAAAGTTTGAGATGGGTTTGAGGCCTTCATTGAAGAAGATTGTATCCGAGTATTTGTGTACCAGTTATGCTGATGTGGTGGCCAGAGCTAAATATATTGATGCATCTTGCCAGAGTGATGCTCAGGGGCCAACAAAAAAGGATAAACAGGAAAAGGGACAAAACAGTGGACATGGAAAGATATCTGGAAAGAGCTCGGGAAAGCAGAAGTCAAAGCACAGGTCTCAACCCTGCAGCAGGCCACCAAGGACATCAGCCTCATCTGGAGACAAAGGAGCTTCGGTCGGGGGGCCACAGACAGTATGGTGCTATGAGTACAAGGGCCCCCACAGGAAGTCAGGGTATCCGAGGCTCACTAGAGGATGTTTTGTGTGTTGTAGTCTGGATCACAAGAAGGAGCAGTACCCAAAGCGCCAGTCGGGCGAGTTGAGGGGAGGAGCTCGGGGTCCACACTTGATCATATGGAGCCACCAAGCGCCTCTGGCGTGCAGTGTCAAAGCTACAAGGGTGTAACAAGAAAGGGAAGGCAATAGTGACAGGTCAGCCTTCCACATCTGGACAACAGTCGACCCAGTAGAGGCCCATGACACACGCGCGTATTTATCACTTGACCACGGAAGAGGCACAAGCTTCAGTGGACGTCATAGCAGGTACGATTGCTGTTAGTTCATTTTATGCCTGCACATTATTTGATCCGGGTGCCACGCACTCTTTTGTTTCTTCACTATTTACTCGGAGACATGCACTCCTAGTAGTAGACTTATCCTATGAGCTGAGTGTAGACACCCCAGTAGGAGTTGCCAGGTTGGTAAACGAGATGGTCCCGACATGCTCGGTGTTGATCAAGGGTTGGGAGTTACTGACCGATCTTCACGTGATAGACCTGAGGGACTACGATGTGATCCTCGGGATGAATTGGCTCTCTTTAGTTCATGCTGTGGTCGATTGTCGCCAGAAGAGAGTGCGTTCAGGGTGCCAGGCGACGTGGAGTTCACCTTTCGAGGCAGCTAATGTTGTCGCTAGTTCAGGAGATCTCAGCTCTCCAGGCTCGGAGGCTACTTGACGAAGGGTGCATAGGATTCTTAGCCTCGATCTTAGAGGTGAATTAGGGAGTGGACCCGTGATCGCGGAGGTGCTAGTGGTGAACGAGTACCAGGATGTGTTCCCAGATAACTTACCAGGGTTACTCCCGGAGAGGGAGTTGGAGTTCTCCATAGACTTAGTTCCTGGCAGGGTTCTTGTGTCCAGGGCACCATACAGGATGGCGCCTGCGGAGCTAAAGGAAATGAAGTCGCAGTTGGAGGAGTTGTTAGAGAAAGGTTTCATCAAACCAAGTATGTCACCCTACAGAGCACCGTTGCTGTTGGTCAAGAAGAAAGATGGATCGATGAGGTTGTGCATCGATTACCTGGAGCTGAACAAGGTAACGGTCAAGAATAAGTATCCATTACCAAGGATTGACGACCTATACGAATGATTCTGAAGAGCCCATGTATTTTCTAAGATTGATTTAAGGTCTGGTTATCATCAAGTACGGATCAGGGAGGGGGACATCCCGAAGAGCGCGTTCCGGACCAGATATGGGTATTATGAATTCCTCATGATGCCTTTCAGGCCTACCAATGCCCCGACGGTGTTCATGGATATGATGAACCGGGTCTTCTGACAGTACCTAGACCGGTTCGTGGTGGTCTTCATTGATGATATCTTGATATATTCTCCCAGTCGACAAGCACATATGGTGCATTTGAGGATCATACTGGAGACTTTGTGACAAAGATCGACTTTATGCCTCCAAGTGTGAGTTCTGGCTTGACAATGTGGCCTTCTTGGGGCATGTTATCAGGGGCGCTAGAGTATCTGTGGACCCCAAGGAGATAGAAGCAGTTATCGATTGGAGGAGACCGACCACCGTTAGAGAAATAAGAAGTTTCTTGGGATTTGTCGGCTTCTACCGGAGATTTGTTGAAGGCTTTTCCCGTTTGGCGGAACCTTTGACCAGATTGACCATAAAGGATACCAAGTTTGCTTGGACTGAATCTTGTGAGAAAAGTTTCCTGGAGTTGAAACACAGGTTGGTGACAGCACTAGTGCTTGCTTTACCATAAAGTGGTCAGGGGTATACAGTATACAACGATGCTTGCAAGACTGGCTTGGGATGTGTTCTGATGCAAGAAGGGCGAGTTATTGCTTATGCTTCCCGACAGTTGAAGCCCTATGAGGAGAACTATCCCACACACGATTTGGAACTTGCAGCGATCGTGTTTGCTTTGAAAATCTGGCGGCATTTCCTCTATGGTGTACCATGTGAGATTTACACAGACCACAAGAGCCTCAAGTATATCTTTTCACAGAAGAAGCTAAATATGAGGCAACGACGATGGTTGGAGTTGATCAAGGATTATGATCTGAGCATAGATTACCACACGGGGAAGGCTAACGTAGTGGCCGATGCTTTGAGTAGGAAGTCCAATTATGGGGTTGTGGCTTTATTGTCTTCACCGACGCCCTTGTTGGAGGACATGAGGAGATTGGAATTGGAGGTGGTACTGTCAGAGATGGATGTCAGCTTGGCCAGCTTACACATACGACCCTCGGTACTTGGGAGAATCCGAGACTCTCAGATGAAAGACCCAGATCTGGAGGAAATGAGGGGGTCAGATGGAACGGGATGCACAGACACGGTTTTGAATTCATAAGGATAGTACTCTCAGATTTGATGAGCGGATCTGTGTTCCCAATGTCCCAGAGTTAAGAAGGAAATTCTAGGGGAGGCCCACTACTCGAGCTACGCGATCCATCCCAGGAGCAACAAGATGTACAAAGGATTGAAAGATCACTACTGGTGGAAAGGCATGAAATGAGAGGTTGCCGAGTTTGTGGCTCAGTGTATCACTTGTCAGATGATAAAGGCAGAACATCAAAAGCCATTAGGGAAGCTGTAACCGTTGCCGATTCCGATGTGGAAGTGGGAGCACATCAACATGGACTTTATGACAGGGTTACCACGGACTCAGAAGGGGCACGAAGCAGTGTGAGTGATAGTGGACCATCTGACTAAGTCGGCTCATTTTATACCCCTGACGACGGGGGCCACATTAGAGTAGTTAGCGCTGTTGTACATCGACGAGATTGTCAGGCTGCATGGGGTACCGGTGTTGATCACCTCATATCGTGACACTAGGTTTGTTTTGAGATTCTGGGAGAGTGTTCATACAGCCTTGGGCACTCGTCTGGCATTCAGTACAGCTTTTCACCCAAAGACTGATAGTCAGTCGGAGAGGACCATACAAATCTTGGAGGATATGTTGAGATCTTGTGCCTTGGATTTCTCTGATTCGTGGGACAAACTTCTGAGCTTGGCTGAGTTTGCTTACAATAACAGCTATCAGGCAAGTATATAGATGGCTCCATACGAGGCACTTTATGGGAGAAAGTGTTGAACACGTATATGTTGGGGAGATGTGGGGGAGAGGAAGCTGGAGGAGGCAGACTTCGTTCGATAGACGGAGGAGCAAGTCCGGATGATTATGGAAAGATTGAAGGTTGCTCAGAGTCGTCAAAAGATTTATGCAGATCTGAAGCGTTTGAGCTTGAGTTTCAGGTCGGTGATGCAGTATTCTGGAAGGTGTAACAGATGAAGAGAGTTGTCAGATTTGGAAAGCGTGGGAAGATTGCTCCGCGCTATATTGGACCCTTCGAGATTCTGGAACGGATAGGAACCGTGGCTTACCGATTGGCTTTATCTCCGGACTTGGCACAAGTTCACCATGTATTCCACATCTCTATGTTGTAGAAATGTGTTCGAGATCCGTCTCAAGTGATCCCCCAGATTCCAGTAGAAGTCCAAGAGGATATGTCTTATGAGGAACGCCCGGTGGAAATCTTAGACCGCAAGGAGTAGCAGTTGTGGAACCGGGCCATTCCGTTTTCCAAGGTGAGGTGGAACCATCACTCTAATCGGGAGGCAAGATGGGAACATGAAGAAGACATGAAGAAGCGTTACTCGGATTTATTTACCACTGGATGAGACCTGATGATGTGAATTTTAAATTCAAGGACGAAATTTTTTGTAAGGGGGAAGGATTGTGAAACAAAATATTTTTTTTATAGAATAAATGGGTTTTAATATTTTCATAATGAAATAATTTTCCCAAAAACATAAATTATTTGGAAAAGGAAGGTTTTATAGTTAAAATACTAGTTGGGTTTAATTATTAAGCCCAAGGGCATTTTGGTAATTTGGCATGTTTGGAAGACATGAAAAGGATAAGTAAACAAATATTATTTTGGTTAATTAAAAGATTGATTTAATTAAAATGCCTAAGTTTGGGAAAATTCTTGGAGATGATTAAAAAGAGAATGAATAATTAAATCATTAATTGATTGATTAAATAGATGGACAATTCTAAGTTTAGAATTTATTTGGGATGGTATGAGAAAAGAGAAGAATTAATAAATTCTTAAATTAGAACAATTCATGAAAATTGGATAATGATTAATTTAATCAATTTGGGAATTATCCAAGTTGGAAACTATTTGGGTTTAATTAAAATGGAAAGAGAAATTTATTTAAATTTCCAATTTAAAAAAATGGGGCTGCCAAGGTTCTCTGTGTAATTTTTTAAAAGATAAGGACTGGAAAGTAAAAGTAACTCTCTCTGGACGAAGGACCAAAGTGTAAAAATAGGAAGAATGAGGACTTAAAGGAAATTTTGTGTTTTCTCTCAAAAGGAGGGATCTGCACGAGATTGTATGAAAGTACAAGGGGGTTTTTGTCAAAAGCCAGGGAAATTCATGCAGAGAGAAATACAGTTAAAAGAATTAACGGCTTGGATTGAAGATCACAAGGAGTGCGGATCACAAGGCGACGATCCAACTGTCTAACGCAACTACTAAGAGGACTGTGTGTGTGCCCTCACCGTGCTGGCCGATCGAAGACATTCATAAAGGTGAAAGCGAATAAGTTCGAGGCAGACCAATGATATCCATCCGTTTATTGCCAAATGATCGCTACCGTTCATCTGTCGGGTGTGCAGATCCGAGGGGTGAGACTTGAACTGAAGCCGTTGATCTGATCTCCAAAGATCTCAACCGCTCGTTGGGACGAACTCCGATCGCGAGGCGATCATCTCCTCCCTCCCGCACGAGCTCCCTCCGCCAGCGCGTCGCCGTGCGCAAAACCGCTGAATATGGAAATAACCAAAAAGGGAAAGAGGTTTATCTCCTCGCACACGAATCTCCAATCAGGGAGATCGCAATTTCCTTTGTTTGGACTCTCTGTTCTCTTTATAAACCGCGGAGGGAAACCATAGAACCTCACCGATCAACGGCGAGGCTGTCCACAGTGGAGAATTGAGAAAAAAAGTGACAGAGAGGGTATTTGTGATTCCCGTTTGCGATCGGAACAGAGGGGAGAAGAAGAAAAGGATACCGCGATGAACCCTTCTCCAACGTTGTTGTCTCCCGGTGACCCAGCTCCATGCCCGGAATAGCTCCTGTAAGTGTCTTCCTTCTCTGTCTTTCTGGTGATCTCTGTGCATGCATATAGTTAAGATAAGAGAGAGAAAGTGAGGTTGGCTTCTCTGTCAATTTCCGTCGAGTTGATAGGCGTCAAAGAGCAGGAAGGGGCCGGGGCTGGGAATGCTGTTCTTAGGCGGGGAAGCGCCGTGCTCGCAGGCTACCATCTGGGAGGTAGTTCCAGCATGCCAACATCTGCCGGCCGGTTTAGTTGTCAAGACGCGAGAAGCACCGGCTGCCGAGAACCACCGAGGGTCGCCGCTAGAGATTGGAACGCCACTACCTCGCCAGCGAGTGCTATTTCCAGAAGAAGAAGATCAGTTTTAAAAGAAAATTAAGTTATTTAAGTACTGTTAGTTAGTTATTTACTTAATAGTTAATTTTAATAGTTTAGTTAATTAAATCATATGAATTGGTTTGGTCTGATTAACCGACTAGGTTGGGTCAGGTCAGTTGGGTTGGGTAAATCTATTAACTATGTTGGTTGGGTCTGTACTTGGATGGTTGGGTTCAGTTAAGTGGGGTTTAATCCAATTAATTCAATTAAACCAGATTGGGTTCGACCTATTTTATTGTTAACTTGATCTTGTTAGTTAAGAAAAATAAAAAGAAACAAAAAAGAGGTTGTGGGAGGAGAGGTTTGAAACCTAGACCTCTCTCACAACCTATTATTGGGCCCTAACAACCTTGGCTATGCTTTCACTTGTGACCAAATACACCAGGTTTGTCTAGTTAAGGCTATAAAAGGAAATAAAAGAGAATCTATAAGGAAAGTGGAGAAAATTGAACCCGAGACCTCTCCAAAGGGGTTAGTAGGACTTAACCACCAGGCGACCACTTTCTATTTATTGAAATAAATAAATTTAGTCATTTAAGGTAAAATGACATAGGAACACAAGGAAAGGCCCACAAGTTGGATTTGGGCCCGTTTAGAGCATCTTGCATGTTCAACTAGATAAATTAAATATTATCGACACTGATATAGAATTATTATCAGGTTTTTAGATAGAGTAGTGACAAGCGCGATCTTTGCTGTCTAATCCCGGACGACACTGTTGACTTAAGTATACTTGCCTCGTACCCACTCTTCGGAGTATTTCTTTGGCTTTGTTATATCATGTTTTGATATTAATTCTTTTTGAAACCATACATGCTTCCTTTATTTATTTGGAATCATCCTTTTGAGCATGCTTGGTTGTTTCGGGATGTTGGTATCCCTGTTGGTTGTTTGGTCTTCCTCTAGGATTCAGTGAAGCATGGGGGCATCTGGTCTCCCACAACCTTTATTTATTTGTTTGAGTGTGAGACTTTTTATTTGTAGGATCCTTATAGGGCCTAGCTTATGTAGGGCATCTGGACCAACTTATTTGATTTTGTTTCCGCTGTGACCTTTTAATTAAGTTATTTATTTTTATTATATGTTATCTGCTGGTACTTACTGAGGCCTTGTAGCCAAGTGAGATGCGTCTTACTTGGTTACGGCCGGTCTGTTCACGTGCTCGAGGTCTCAGAATCCGGGTCGGGGCGTGACACCCAACGTCTCGTATAAGGAGTTCCTCTATATATGCTGCCAGGTTTCCTCCATTTTTTCCAATTTTTTCAGGATATTATCGATGGTTGTCCAAATTCTCTAGGCGGAGGAGCTGATGAAGATGTCCAAATTCCTCCATTTCCCCAGTTCTTCTTGGTTTGCATAAGTTTGCTTGATTCAAGTCCCTCTCGAATTTGGGGTTTTATCAGTATTTCTTTGTTTAATTTTAGTTAGGATTTCAATCGGAGATGTGGATGTAGGATCTAGGGTTTGGAGATCGTAGAAGCATCGATTGAGGGAGATGTGAGCTATAGATCTAGAAATGTGGAGATGCTCTCATCGGCGCACTCCCATCGAAAGAGAAGATGAAGCTTTGGGCGGCGGCTATGGTGACAAGGAGAGGGTTAGGTTGGGGTTCAGTTAATTGGTTTGAGAACATTAAAAGAGGTTAATTAAGTTATTTGTTAACTAATTAATTATATTTTATTTTTAAAAAAATTGCTATGCCAGCAGCATTATTTAAATTATTTATAATTTTTTAAAATTTTATACCACATCAGCTATATATGTGGCACTTTACATCTATTTGTCATGCCACATCAGCAAAATATATTCATTTTTAATTAAAGAAAAATCAAAATATACCCATGTATTTCAGTTGTATTCCTCTTGGCGTACCACATAAGCTAATGCGTTAGCATTAGGGACTGTGTTTGACCAAAATCCGTAAAATACAGGGATTGTATTGAATAAAATAAAAATACAGGGATGAAAGTAAACAATTGTATATTTTTCAGGGACCAAAAGTGTATTAAACCCTTTTAAATTATCACACTAATATGTTATCATGCTAGTTGTCACTTGATTATTTAGTAAAAAGCCCCTGAAAATCCTCCAAATTATCGTACAAGTGTGCATGATTTCCTTTTTCTTTTTAGTAAAGACTCCTTGCAATCTTCTGAAATTTCATACTAATATGCATGGCTTCTATGTGAATTTTTGTAAAGACCTCCTATTTCTCCGTATTCATATGCATGTCCCCACTTCATGTTACCTTAAACCCTCATTCATTCCATACACACACATATATATATATTATTTTATTTTATTTTTATGATACATATTTACCTTAAACCCTTATTCAATCCATATATATATATATATATATATATATATATATATATATATATATATATATATTACTAATTCTAAGTTTGGAAAAACTATTCAATTGACTAGTTAATTAAGGAGTAATTAGGAAATTTCATTCCAACAAAAAAAAAATTCAATTATATCCAACCTTGGGGATTTTTTTCATTAATCAAATAAATATGGAAGAATACTAGCAAACATTTATTCCATAAAATCCAAAAATCTCCAAACACGAGGAACTCCTTCCTCTAACTAACTAATTCTGGGACTGAATCGCCACACCAGCTATCACGCCCCGACCGGGACTCCAGGGCCTCGGGCACGTGCACAAACCAACCGTACCTAAGTAGGGGCGCACCTAACTTGAATACAAAGCCCAGGTAATACAAGAACAAATAACAATTAATAACTAAAATCCAAATAATGTCAATAATAACTCAGAGTTTTACAGCGGAATAAAATCAAAATGGTACATTCACCCTACTTAGTCAAGGCCCTACAAGGGTCTACAAAAGAAAAATACAATCTCCCACACAAGTAAATCTGAGGTCTCCTCGAACCTCTACTAGGATATCTCGATCCATCACGCAGCTTTGCTGAGTCACCTACTCCTAAGGACCTGAAACAAAAGAGGGAAGCAAGTGGAATGATTTTCAAATGGAAAGCTTAGTAAATACCCCCGCAAGGAATACAATGAGGTTAAGAGAAATAATTATGAAGCAGTGTTCCAACACAAAACAAACATACTAAGAACAAGACTAAATCCAAACACACGAGGACCTCCATCCAAAGAGCACAAACACACAACAAGGAGTTCAATCAAATAAGAAGAACAATCGAGTCATCTCCCCGACAGTTATTGACCTCGGCTGATCTTCAATCTCAATCACATCCAGACCCTCGAGTCCGGTACGGCCAGCTTATCATCCCACTGATGGGTGGACATCTAGAGTTTTCTACCTCTGGAAGGACTACAAGACGTCCAGAGTGTCCTCCCCCTAGACGCCCGCAACACAATCTGCACTAAGCGGGAGAATCCACAACACAAGAAGAGCTAACACACACCTACCTTGACGAAGCACAAGCTCACGTGTTTCCACGACCTCATGCCGATCAATGGGAAGACACGTTCAGCAAAAAATAGCTGACATACACACACACTCGCTTGCAGACACGAGGCTCATGTGAGCATGATCAACGATCACAAGTACATCCAACAAGGCCAACACATCAACATTCATACACTAACATGGAATTTCAACAAAGCAGGAGAACAAATGTGTGTATGCAAATCTAAGAAAATAGGATACCAAAACATGATAACATCAAAAGCCAATAAGTACTTAAGCAGTGAAGCAAAATCAAAATTACAAAGCCAATAAACCCAAACCTGGGCGGGGACTAGGCAGGAGTATCTTACAGAAAAGAGCAACAACAAATTTAAGAAAACCCATCAATGGGTGGAAGCTAGGCAGGTACACTTACACAAGTACGAAATAAAGAACGAATAAACAACCATCAAACGATAGCGGTACTAGACAGAAGTACTTACTAGTTCAAGCATGAAATAAAATAAAACAACGAAGCAATTAACCATCAAATGAGGGAAACAAGGCAAAAGTACTTACAAAAACAGTATGGCAACAACAAAGTCAAGAAAACCCAAAACTGGGTGGGACTTAAGCAAAAACACTCTCAATCGGGATCTACTCGGTTGATTGAGTTCCTCCGAACGTGTCCTTACGCTCCACACCAATATTTGGTAATTGAGTTTATGTAAGCAATGGTAAATGTTCATAAACCCTAAATACAAATAAACGGTCCACTATTGGCCATAGCTTAACTAGATGGGTCTTTATTGTGGGAGAGTTCTCCCTTAAGTTCTTAAACTTTATCCCTCCACTAAATAGGTCACTTTGGCTTAGCGGTTAAGAGACTCCAAGGTGGTTATGGGGGTCTTAGGTTCAAGTCCTATCACCTATTATATATATATATATATAGTAGTGATAAGATGAGGCAGGCCGCAAGTGCGGCCGCCTCATCCTATCACTACTTATATATGATAAATATATATAAAAATTAGATATTATAGTTTTTATAATGTTTTTAGATATATATAAGTTTAATTTTTATTATTTATTTATTTATTTATTTATTTATTTATTATAATAATAATAATTATTATTTTATTTATTAACACTTATCACACATGTTAACAGGCCATGCTTTATTACTATCATCATCACCCTATTAACTAAGAGTATCTAATAAACTCTTGAACCCGCATATATTCACCAGAAACACCATGCTCTGAACTTTCATTCAAGCACTCATCCCTCAGTTTTAACAGATCCTATCCCCTATCATCTTCTTCATGCCGTGACCCACACGTAATTCATGCCTACCATTTCTATCATGATCCTAAGCATTAAGAACATCTCTTCAACCTACAGTCCATCTACAACCCCCTTGTAACTTAACAACCAACACTAAAGTATTCATATATGAGCATAGATCCTTTACTCTTAACCACCATCAACTATTACACATGTATACACATCACAGTGGACACTATCTCATAATTAATACTAATTTCTTAGAGGTTTATCTTCACCCTCTCCCTAGACTGGTATAGGTTCATACTTCATAAACACCAGACGATGGACAAATGCACGTTCACTAATTAATCCCTATATGATCACTATTAAGAGTCAAACATTAGCATGCCTTTAAGTTCTGGAATCTAACCCAATGTGTATCACCATACACAAGCATGCATTCACGTAAGGCTCTTAGTAATTTATGCAAGTGTCACTACCTATGTACAAGTTCATATGGTTCTCATGCAAGCTTTCAAGTTTACATGCCTCCTATGTGGGATCTCAAAGACAAGACAACTCACCTATAAGCTTTGGCGGCAAGCTTCAACGCGGCTCCTCTGTCGTTTGCGTAGATTCTCTCGCTCTTTCTTCCTCACGAGGGCAGCTAGGTTTGGGATAGGGTTCCGTTTATAGGCTCACGATTGAAGTTGCCTTGGTTCCCTTATATGCGTCGAGGATCGGGTTTGCACACGTTGGTTTTTCTTTGGTTTTTCTTATCCTTTAATTTTTTTTTTTTGGTTTTAACTATGTATCTCGTTCATGGCTGTAAGGAGATAACTTAAAATTTTATTTTTTTTTTATTATTATTATTATTATTATTATTATTATTATTATTATACTTTCCTTTTAAACCCAGCCACGTGTTTTTGATCTTTTTGACTCAAATCCAATCCTGCAGCCATAATCATTCTCTTATATATATATATATATATATATATATATATATATATATATATATATAACCTCTTAATAGAGTATGGCCTGCCAACTCTATCAAGATGTTCATGGGGTGGGTTGGGTTTTTGTTTCTTTTTTATTACTGTGTTTGGGTGTTAGTATGGGCCGGCAGCAAGTGCGGCTACCCCCCCTCCCCACCCCTTCTCTCTCTCTCTCTCTCTCTATATATATATATATATATATATATATATATATATATATATATTATTTCCAAACCATCATCATAACCAAATCATTTTTATAAAATATATCCATATTTATGCACATCTATACGTGTGGGTGTGTGTCTATATATATATATCATCATGAACCCATCCCATCTATCTAATAAAATATAATATGTATATATATAGATTTATATATACATATTAAAGTTTAACTCATGTAATCCAATTTAATCTTCAACCATCAGTAGCTATCTCTTTATTTGCATATTGATTCTTTTCTTTTTAAAAAAGAAAGTAATATATATATATATATATATATATATATATATATATATATATATATATATTAACTAAATCCTACTAATTTTCAAGTTTAGGGGATTTGCTCAATTAACTAATTAATTAAGTAACACCAAGAAAACATTTATTCCCTAATTAATTAAAAAAATTAGGAAACTTTTATTCCAATAAAAGTTCAAACAAATCCTACCTTGGGAGGCTCTCCCTTATTTACCAAACAATTAAGGGAAATAACTAATTAGAAAACAAAACAAAATAATGCCTAAAATCCCTGGATTTTACAATCCTTCCCCTTAAAAGAATTTCATACCCGAAATTCACTCCTAATTCCCAATACCTAAACAAGAATCTTCAACTGTCTCTGCGACGCCCGTGCTTCCTTCGTAGTGAGATTGTAGACTTGTCATCTCCCTCATTAGCTCCATCATCCAATAGGGTACCTTCCCCTTAAGTGCAGGCACGTTGCTGCTGCGGACCTCTGCATGACCGTGAGCATGCAGTTCCTACTCGACCTCCATGTCTGTCACTTCCACGTACCACGATAGCTCTACTAAGCAAACAACACATCGGGTGTTTGCTCAGTTCTGTTCTACCCAACAAGATACTCAGTCTATCTTATGTGACAAGTCACTAGGGCAACTAGAGTGTCAGTTATCTGAATGCTCTGTGACCACTATAATCTGAGCACTTCAGATAATTATTTGTATGCTATTTCTCTGATACCATATTAATCTGTGACGCCCTACCCGGACTCCAAGGCCTCGAGCATGTGCACAGACCGGCCGTACCTAAGTAGAGGCGCACCTCACTCGGATATAAGGCCTAGGTAATACAAGAACAGATAACATGCAATAACCAACTCAATACCTATACAAAAATAGGTACTAAAATGAAAATGTGAAGAGATTATTTATAATTACCTATTAGTTCAAGGACCTATTTAAAATTTCATAATGGTGATTTAATGTGATTAAACCAACATGGTCCAATTCATCATGCCACCTGACTTGGTTTAACCTTGTAGGGATTGACATGAGATAAAATAGAGAATTATAAAATGATTATGATTTATCTTTATCTAAAATATGACTTGTAATTTGAGGAGGATATTATATTTGAGTTAAATTAGACTTATCTCATGAAAATAATTATAATTGATCTCTATCCAAATACGGATTTTAACTTGATTATACGTTTGATTTTGAATTGGATTATGGTTGATCTTTATCTCAATTAGAAATTACAATTTAATTATGATTCAATGATTGAGTTTGAATTGGATAAAGATTTGCCTCGTAGATATAATTTTGGATTGTTTGTGATTATGAATTATAATTTGATTATGAATCAATGGTTAGATTTGAATTGGATGAAGACTTATCTAATAGAGATAATTATAAAATATTTGTGATTTATCTCTATCTTGTTAGAGTAAGACAAGGACACTCCCCTCTATATAAGGAGAGGCATAATTAAAGAATTGATACACAATTTGGTAAGAG
Source organism: Dioscorea zingiberensis (assembly GCA_026586065.1). Lineage (NCBI taxonomy): Eukaryota > Viridiplantae > Streptophyta > Magnoliopsida > Dioscoreales > Dioscoreaceae > Dioscorea > Dioscorea zingiberensis. The sequence goes on along the minus strand of CM048822.1, from coordinate 31,650,221 downwards.
AAGTTGAGTGATCTCTTGTGATGGTTCTTCTCTTTCTAGGTTCCCTCTGTTGACCAGAAAACTTGAGTACAAGAACTCAAGCCTCCACACGCAAGCGTACGTGGTCGCAAGTAAAAAATCCCGATTAGTCTTAGGGTTGAAATCCCAATAGAACGGAGATTAGATTTTCCTACTTATGAATGAGTTAGTAAAAATGTTAGTTGTGTGGTGTTGAAGGTTGTGATTGGTTGTAAGTGAGTTGTGGTTGAATTGAGGGTTAAAGAAGGTGAATTCTCAGAATGGATGATCTAGGGTTGTATGGGATTACTAGACTTGTTAGAGTTTTCTCCTTGGGATGCTATGTTATCAAGAACATGAATGAGGGTGTATAAATGATAAAATGTTGTGCTTATGTGCACTCCGTGTGTATCCTACAAGACCTTATTTCTAAGGATCATGCATCTAAAGTCCATATTTCTATCGGTACATTAGACACATTATGGGACAACACTCTACCACTACCATGGAATTGCCTCTACTGATTTCTCAGTTGAAGGACAAATCGGTGTCACTCCGTCCTCCCTAATCCTCTACTCTACTCACTAGCCTAGATTTCTCATAGTGCTAGAAGTTAAAGATACTCATCGTCTTTCAACTAATGAGGAATAAAAAGAGATATTCAAAGGCACATGCACAATCAAGATAACAAAGGAAACCAAGGATAATAATTGTTTCAAGTCTTAGCATCCATACAACCCTAAATAATGTGTTTAGCTACCATTGCAAAAGATACATCAATAGCAATGAAAGCTTCCATACAAATATCCATAAATGAACAAAAAGAGAGTTCTAAATATTAAAGACAAGATACAAGAAGTTCCCCATCATAAATGTACAATCTCTAGCTCCAAGGTGCTGGAAATTGCCCTCAGGACCAGTGCTATCGCGTGCAGCCACCACCCAGCAAAGATACCAAACCCTTGCTAATTTCTCCTTATTTATACCGAGCGCAGTCTACATCGCGATGTCAGGATTTGATATCGCGATGTTTTTGGTCCTCAGAGAAACCCTAGAAATGTGCCATTGCGATGTTCTGACAGACATTGCGATCTGTCTTTTCGCTTGAAAACTGCCTTCAGCTCGTGTTAAACATCGCGATACTACGATTTTACATCGCGATGCTATTTCCTTTTGCATCTCGATGTTCAGGAGAACATCGCGATCTGTCTTGTCGGGTAGATTTGGCACTCTGTCCCTATCAAATATCATGATGTCAAGTTGTGGCATCGCAATGCTTTCTTCTGTGCTGCTTTAAGTAACCTGTTGCACAAATACTCCGCTCGTTTAGCATTTATCAACTACAAACAGGTGTAAAACATCATGAAAGCGTACAAGACAACACAAATACACAAGTAATCTATTTTAGAGCTAAAACAACATGTATTCATTCAATATTGCACGTTTCAACTCTAAATTTCTTAACAAACACCTACTAAAATAGCTCTTTTCCAAGAGCTATCACAACCCCAAACTTGAATTATTGCTTGTCCTCAAGTAATGGACACTGAAATTACTAGCAAACAATAATTCAACTAATATGTAAAATCCATAAATTTTTGGAAATAAATATTTTATTGAGAAAAATATTTAAATTATTTACTTACCGCGATTAGTGTTATTGTGGGATTAAATGATTTAATTAAATTAAATGGAACATAAATTATTATAGAGTGCGAGAAGGAATTTGAATAATAATTTCGGAAAGATTGAGGACCTTAGAAGTTTCTTCTCTGGTCGTGAGGACTTTATGGTAAATAAAATAATATAAGGGACTAAGAGAGAGTATGCCCTCTCACGGAAGAAGGAATTTGTTTTGTAAATTGAATAAATGGGGGATCTCTAGAGAATTTTCCTTCAAAGTTTTGGATTTACACGCAATTTGAGATCAAGCCATCTCTGAGTGTCTTTGATCTTAATGTTAAGTGCAAGGCTCTTATTGAGCCGCGTGGCGTCGAGAGATGGAATCCATCTCATCATTGCCTGATACGAGGCATGCAAAGAAGGTCAAGGAAGGGAAGGACTCACCGTGCGGGCAATCTCTAACCGTCCATCTTGGGTGTTGCTAGATACAGAGCATAACATGAAACCTTGGCCGTTAAAAGCCCATAGAATCCTAACCTTTGATCGCCGAGTTGACGAATTTGAGGCAGGCCAGGGATCGTTGATGGCCATCGTGCGATCTTCACCGTAGATCGCTGGTAGATGATCACGAGGCGACGCCACCTCTCTTCCCCAGCCGCCAACGCCTGCGCGAGCCTCGCCGTCTACCTCGCCGGTTACGCATGAACGCCGGCCTCTTGAAGACGAGGTACATTGCATGGCGTCCCTTAAATCCTAGCTACCCGGGCCTTATAAAGGAGCATTCCACCCCTTTGTCTCGACACTAAGCAGCTGAGTTTTCCGTTCTCCGGTGAGGTGACGGGTGGAAGAGAAGGAGCTCTCGGTGGAAGCTCTCGCGCCGAGGATCCAGGCGAGTCAGGGGACCAAGGCCGCGGCTCACGCGGGGAGAAGAAGAGGCGTATTGTGTGACAGCCTTGAAGAGGAGAAGAAGCCATTACCGGCCGAGCTTCGTCGGAGTAGAGGCAGGAGGCATTCTGGCGACACCAATACCCCGTCGTCGACAAATCCCTCGGTAAGCATCTAAAAACCACTGTAGAGTATTGTAGAGGCATACTTTCGCATGCCCTACAGTCAACGGCGAGAGCTTCGCCGGGGAAGAGGGAAGTCCCGCCGAGAGTTTTGTTAATTTCGTTTGAGGGAGAGGGGGAGGCTCCGGAGGGAGTTGGCCGTGGTCGTGGAACTCATGTCGAGGGGGACCAGAAACGCGAGGCAGGTGCTCGGGCTCACGGCGAAGAAGGTTGATAGTTGGTGGCGTTGATCAGCCTTGAAAGAGAGAAGAAGAAGAAGATGTTTAAAAAAAAATAAAATAATAATAATAATAATAATATTCGTTTTATAACTTAGGGGTGTGACATTAATTAAAATTAATCAATAGCTATTTATTTTCTTCTCTCTTTAATTAAAAACATTAGGTGATTATTATTGTAAATAATAATTGGATATAATTGGTATTAAAATGGGGAACTTAGGACATGTGACAATAAATAAAAGATAATGAAATATTAACTTATATTGACAAGCTAATAATATTATTGAATTATTAGTCTTGAGCTAGAAATTAGTCAATTATTGTAACAAACAATAATTAATTGGTTGAAATAGTTAAATGAGAACTATTGTCATGTCACAAATAGTTTTTCTTGTGTGAAACTATAGAGTGTGACAAATTTATTTGGGGTAATGTTAATTTGGACGAGTGTGGTTATTTAGTAACAAATTTTTATTAAATTGCCAAACTTTGGTTGTGTGACATAATAATTAATAATTATTATGGAATATTGAAATGAAACAAATAGAAATTAATTAATTAATTTGTTAAGTTTGGATAATTGGTTGAGTGATAAGAATTATTTAGCAAGGAAGCTAAATAAGTTCAAAGGGGATTACCAAATGACCAAAATGCCCTTCTAGGGTAAAAAGGGACTAAGATCAATTTAACGAGGCTCAACTCAACTAAAGTGAATTAATAAAAGTCAGACTCGACAAATAGACTAAAGTTGACTAGGTTTGACCTAGGTAGGACCAAAAGTCAACTAGGGGACACTGAAACGGGAATAAGGGCCGGTAACCCGAGAGATGGTCCTTCGGACCCATTAGTGGGCCTAAGCTCATCAAGGACGCTAGACATACATGAACACTTAGAGAGATAGAAAATTATTGGAACAATAATTCCAATAAACCGTTATATGCCAGATACTCTCAGGGGAGACGTAAGGCATTTCAAAGGAGACCAGGAAGACATTTAGTCTCTAGAAGTAAGTTCACTTGCCTAGTTTTCACCCGGTAACGGGATTTCTTGGACTTGCTTTGCATTCTTATTACATGCACTGCTGAAACCATACATGCTATTCATGTCTGTTTCTTTTGAATCCTGTTGAGCATGTATGTTTGTTTCCGGGACGTTGGTTTCCCTATTTGCTATGTTCTCTTGCTTGGGACTCGGTGGAGCTAAGGAAGCTCCAATTTAGGAATGTTAGAGGTTAGGACCCCCACTTTCCCTTACGACTTCTATCGAGAAACAAATCTATGGTGGTCTTACATGGGTGGGCATGGTACAGCGGCCAGAGTGTTAACTTCCGTAGGAGAGGTAGTTCTACCGACACATTATTTGGAGGGTCAAGCGACCATCTAGGTCGTATTTTTATCAAAATTTGGACATCTTGGTAGGGAGTAAACTTTGAGTTCTCTTGGAACTCACTCTGAGCTTAGAGGGCTTCTATATTGGGGTCGTACCTTTGACTTGCTTGTGGTAGACTCCTAGGACTTTATTGTTGATACTATGATCCCGTTGGTATGCGTTTTTCCTATTGATGACCTTGTGACTGCGGGGGGTGCTACTTGAGCTTTCCCTTGAGAAGTTCATGTGTTTTCTCTTTTCCTCTTCTGATTCCAAGGTATAGGAGGGAGGCACGGGGAGAGGACTCCGGAGGACCAGAGGTTGTAGGAGTCTCCATTATCTTTTGCTTTTATGAGCTTTGTTGTTTGTAGGACCCGTGTAGGGACCTGACTATCTTAGGGCCTATGGACCCTATTAACTCTATGTTCTTAGGAACACGAGTTTTAATTAATTTATGGAATGTTATCTGCTTATCACATTATTAGGCCTTGTATTCGAGTTGAGTTCATCTCTTCTTTAATACGGCCGGTTTGTTGACGTGCTCGAGGTCCCGGGATCCGGGTCGGGGCGTTACAATATAATTGATTAAGATTGATCTCCGACACTCGTGTTACTCAATGCGATATGACATCATAAGTAATAAGTTGAATATGTCAAATAGGAGTACTCCATTAAAGAATAATCGCACTTTGCTCTAGAATTCAGCCGATGAAATGGCTTTACCTTAGTGATGAGCATAAAGATACATGCATGTAAGAGGGAATAGAATTAGAAACATAGAACTCAATAGCTAGTTTTTCACCACTCTCCACTAGGAAAGGATCATACTCCTGAGGCAGGCTATTACTCACATCATATAGTGTTTCCTTTATTTTTCAAATTCATTATTTATGATCACCCCTTTTTTTAATTTTTTATTTGTTTATTTTTTAGCACTAACAAAGAAGATAGGGCATCCTTAATGCATCCGGCTTTCTTCTTAGTATAGAAAAATAGTCACTTTGATGTGAGCTCACCTGTACCCTCAGTTTCTATGAGCTTCCCTATATTTCAAGTGTTACTCAGCCGCCATGAATTCTTTACCCTATTTCTATTCCCTAGCGCATATATGTCATCTAAGTATTCACCACTAGGCTCAAGTCATTCATAAGAGCATAAAGAATTTTCCAAAGCAAAATGCAATACCACACAGATTTTTCTCTTGCTTGACAAATGCAACTTCCCATGTTACCAATGTCGTATGCGTTCGAAGTTCAGTGACCAATCCTAATTACATTATGTGCACTGGGTGTGTGATTTTGATGCATGCAACCATAGAAAAATTTATCCGTTCATGCACAACAAAAATTTTGACCACAAAATAAGCATATAAGCAATCAAAACACAAATTTCAATACAAAAGCACACGACCACACCCCCCAAACTAAATGAGATCATCGTCCCCGATGATTCCCATACAATGAATAGGTATGTAGCTGAGAGAATGTAAGATATGTAGGGAAAACAATAAACACTCCCTTAGCTGGTGGTGTCACGCCCCGAACCCGGATCCCGGGCCTCGGCGCCTAGCTTGACAAACTCAGCGTGCTTATAGAATTAAGCCCCTAGAAACGCATAAGGCTAAAATAACATAAGCGAGATAATTAAATCGAGAGTTTAAATTATAAATCGATTGGAAGAAATATATATAAGGTTTTATAAAACCCTAGCAGGTCTGAATGACAACTCTGCTCCGAGAAAGGAATAGAGGCACGCAAACCTGACTCAATATATCCCCATCGTTGCTAGAGCATCCTGCGGAAGCTCTCTCACGAATTCCGCTCCTAGCTACTTTCAAGGTCCTCATCTAGTCCCGACCCTACTCCTCATTTGTCACCGAGAAAAACATCCATCAAGTGCATGAGCCAAAGAAAGGCCCGATGGGATCGCAAATAAATCAATAAAGGTGGCGGAAGCCACTAGGAAAGAAAGAAATAAAAGAAGTACAAATATGCAATAATAACATCACAAGCAAATAACAAATCTGTGAAAGTGGATAAATCCACGATGTACTCAACCTCTGGCATATGTGATACTAAGATGTCTCATTTACATCTACGATACCATCGGTATCGTCTTCGCCTAAGCAGAGACGCTTATAGCATACATGTGCACATGGTCGAAAATGCCGCCTCGACCGAGCCAAGTGGCGGATATTATACATCCTCTGCGGGGTCTCCGTCAGATGGAGCATCAAATACTCATGGCGGATATTATACACCCTCTGCCAGTGGTCGGTGGCTGATATTATACACCCTCTGCCGTGGTCTCCGTCAGATGTATCATGCACGAAAGTAAGAGATTGATAGTACTAATACCTAATGTGAGGTATAAATATATATTCAAAGGCAAAGAACATCTCGAATATATAATAATCGGTGATCTCCTCGAGATCGAAGCCAATACGTATTTAAGGAGTAACTCTACTCAAATACAGCATCTGAAAAACATGAAAGCAACAATCTCCTCGAGATATAAAACCCGATACATATGAGGAAACCCATCTGAATATGTATTGGGAACCTCTCGAGGAAATAAGAGTACAAAATCAAAGTAGGGTAGAAGGAGAGAATATTTAATGCAAAGAATAGAATATCGACAGACTGCTATGGAGTACCACCCCCCTCGACCATCCCAGGTGCAAGTAGGATGCCAGAGGGTACTACACTGGCCATATGCCATGGAGTATCACTCCCACTGGCCATATGCCATGGAGTACCACCTCCTGGCTCCCACAACAACACAAGAAGGATGTCAAGGGGTACTCCCTCAAAGCAGATCATATCAAAAGATACAAGCTCAAACAAATGCAGCAAGCATAACATGTCAACAGATAGAGCATGTATCAAAAGATGGACTCCAACATCCATTTAGCACAGCAACAACAAGAATCAAGAGAATACTATGAGTTAGAAATACTCACAGTACCCGTGCGACATCCTACCTTATTCACCTCCAGGACCTACTCGAGTCCGAGCCTTCCATTGAGGTCCTCAATCACCTCACTACATCCTAAACATGGTAAATGTTCGTCACATAACATTTCATATCAAAAGGAATGCATTACAAGCATTTAATTACCTTAATCGTAAGTTTACCGAAATGTCGGCTTTTTAATTTATAACCGATAGGTTAGGGTCATATAACACATGCCCGCACTATTTTTATTAGTTTAAATACATCCCCGAACTATCAGAATGATCGGAATCGAATTCCGATGCTTTTGGAGGACATTAGAATTAACAGCTTACTTTTTTGTCGGTAGCTACAGTAACTCTTCAAATCATGAAGTTGAAACCTCAAATTGAAGCTCGAAATCTTCACCATTTTATCTCATACTTCTAGTATATCATATTCACAATATTATATTCCATCCCCCCCAGAATTGGGTTCATTATCACAGCTACAAGGCCCATAATAAAATGAAATAAAATGGGTGTTCTGCTGCGCTACAGTATTTTCTGCATTTTTTTTCCATTCCTTGGAGTTCAACTCTTTACAATGTTTTGCAATTGATCACGCCTATTCTTAATCCAAGGAAGTGTGAAAAAAATCCCAAAAATACTCAACACCTTCCATCCTATTATTTTGTAACTGAAATGCTTTGAAAGTACACTAATTCGATAGCAACAAAAATCCATGTTTGCAACATCAATAGCCAATGCAAAGATAACTTATATGTTCATTAAGGGTTTATAACGACAAATCAAGAGAATACGGAACCTCTATCTTTACTAGCACAATGAATGAAATCGAACCCCTCAAGAGTTCTCCAATGTGCTTAAGGCATCCCTTTACTCATTATGAATTCCATTTCTTCATAATAGATGACTAATACGAGGTTATGTTATAACTGGATGAATTTACTCATAATATGAGATGTAACCACTTCCCTCAAGTTAAATCAAGTACGATTTCTCTTTACATAAAATTCGTATTTCTAAAACATGGAAATACGGAATTGTTCAATTAAAGGATTTAGCTCTAATCATTCTAAGCTCAATTTAAAGCTCATAACATGCCTTTTAAGAGGAATAGATTGCTAAGCATGAGCATGGAGATTTAATCATCTATAATTCACTTAAGATTTTCTCACGAAAATTAGTGACACCTCCTCTATTTGGAGGGCCCCGAAAATATACAACCATTCTCCATGATTTATCCATTACACATGGATTTAATAACTCACACCTACAAGCATTCATATATATAACCACTCTAATCGATCATACATCTTGTGCATACACACCTCTACCACATTTTACACTTAGTTTACGCAATCAATGCATCCAATACTCCAATCGCCCCCGTATATATACATTTACTAATTCAGCGGGTGAGTTAACATGCATTTTATTCCCCAATCCTATTCTCCACAAAAATTAGGGCTCACCAATGGTTCCGTCAAGGCTCTGCCGCGTGCCGTGAAGGCAAAGCCGAGGCTTCAGTCGTGGCGACCACAGTCGGCGTCCCGCAAAGAGAGTTGAAAAAGTGGCGGAGATGGGCAAGAGTGGTGGCGGTGGCTGAGGACTAACGAGGGCGTTAGGGCCGTGGGGCGGGCAGCGGCGAGGCGGCGGCCATACACCTTGGCGAGGGCAAGGCAGCGGTAGCGCCCACGGTAGCGGCAGGGTCAGGCGGCACCGTGGTAGTGCGGGCGTCGCCCGGCGTGGAGCAGAAGCGGGCCAGCCAAGCTCGAGCGAACTGGCGCGTCGCCCGAAGCAGGGCAACAGCGGCTGGGCGAGTATAATGTGGCCGCGCTTGTGGAAGGTAGAACTGCCACGGCGAGTAGGGCCCGAGAGCTCGCTGGCGAGCTCGAGGCCGGTAAGCGCTGGCGAATCCGCGAGCAGTGGTTATAGCCTTGTGAGGAAAGGAGCATACTACTTAAAGCGGTCGTGGCGGAGGAGGTTGGAGCTCACCGTGGCCGTGAGGCGGCCAGTGATGGAGAGCGCAAAATGCAGGCGAGAGAAGGAGAAGAGGCGTCGAGCTCTCACACGAGAGAGAGGGAGATTTAAACTAGTATCCTTATAACTTAAGTAAAGAACCTTTTTAAATAATTATTTATTTTAATAAAAATATTATTTTATTCATTTACACAACAATATTATTCTTCAAAATATCTCCAACTAAATCTAATTAGCTTTATTAGATATTATCTTCCACTATGCGTCCGCGTGGTGGCAGAATCAACCATCTTGGACTCCCACCATCCTCGACCCAGATCCAGAAATTCCGGGTCGGACGACCCTAGTATCACAGGTGCACTGTGACCTCACGAGATTTGTCTCCATACCAGACCATACCCATTTTTTTTTTCGAGATTTGAATCTGTCTGTTTTTCCTCAAAGATTAATCTGATCTAATTAATACTTGATTAATTAGAACTTTATATTTTTCCCAAATTCCATCGCTTACCATATTAAATTACTATTTAATAACTTCTGGAAATAAATGAATAAAAATTCTTATTTATTTGGTAGGAGTTATTCAGCGGGTGCGACCACGATGTGGCTCCGGCTGCAGATAAATTTGTAGATGTAGTGGGGCAGTGCGAGGCGCCATCGAGGTGAAGTCGCTCCCGGATAAGCGAGGACAAATCCTAAATCTGCAGGGAGATGAGGGATTGCGACTGCAGCATCTTGTCGCGCATCTGCACGAGGATCGCTTCCAAATAGTCCTGGCGTGCGATGATCTGGGCGAAGCGATCGTCAGGTGGAGGAGGCTAGGGATGTGAAGATGGCTCCAAAGGAGCGGCAGTCTCCTGGATCTCATCAGTGTCTATGGGATCCGAGGGTGCGGCTGTCGAGGATCCAGCTGGATCACCACGAGCCAGGGCCATCCTCCTAAGAATGCTCAATTGGAACCCCACCACCTGACAAAGAGCAGTGATCAGAGATCGATGCCATAGTCTCTTGGGCTTGTGTCTAGAACACTAGTGGATGCTCCAATGGATAAAGTTGCCCACTTGATGCCATGGAGGATTGCGTATATGAGGCATAACCGCTCAATGTTGACCTTGCTGGTGAACTGAGCGGGGATCAACCTGGCGGATATAAAGTATAGCCAAACATGTGCATCTTTCAGCAGAAGGCCGCGGTCGAATGGTGTCCCCTCAGCATCCCACATGGCTCTAGGAGTAGTGAGATCACGGAACATAGCGTTGATATCCAATTGCCCCTTGCACCATCTTTGATACTCCTCATGGGTGACTGGGGGAGTCCCTGAAACTGTGTTGATGGCAGGCGCATCATAACAGACACGGCAACCATACACCATGACAATAAACTCCGTGTAGTCGGGCATGTTGACATAGAATTTCTGCACAATAAGGATGACGGCTGGCCGTGGTTGGGCGCAGAAGGTCTCCTATCCCCATTCCTGAATAATTTGAAAATGAGATGCTAGGGCCGGGTCACAAAAATCTAGTCCTCGCTCAGGCATTGTATCTTACTCAAGAGGAGCTGATAGCGAGCGAGGGCTGGAGGTGAAGAAAAGGTGTTATAATGGACCGGTGGATGTAGCGGTGGATGGGGTTCCCTTTCTTTTCTTGGGTGGGTGACGTGCAGGGGGTGGTACGGTGGCCTTTTTCTTGGAAACCACTCATTTGACAAGAGGCATGGTGGCCTACAAAGAAGAAAACACCACAAATTAGAAACTACTTTGCAATTAGAATTCACTAAGTGTGTGATTTCCCTAAAATTTCGGCAACCTTCCCTTAAACATTGGGCCATCCAACGATATTCAAACACGTATCCCAAATGTTGGAAAGAGAAACAAGCATTTATCACAAAATTTGCAAAGAGAAACAAATATTTACCCCTAAAATTTAAATACTACCACTATCATCACGGAGAACAGAGCAAATAGGGTGAGAAAGCACTTACCAACCGGCATGTTACTTTAAAATTGAAATGTGAGAGGAATGAGGGGAGGAACAGGGTGTGGCACCGCTCCCAAATCCTTGGCCGGTGTTAGAACGATGAATAAAAGCTTTTTACAGGCGGCGGTCGAACTTAACCTATCCGTATTTTCGACATCGCGATGTCGGGATTTGGCATCGCGATGTTATGTATTAAGAAGGAGAAATAAAGTGTTATAACTAAATCCCCACACATCGCAATGCAGACATCGCGATGCCGTTGAACCGCATTGCAATGTCACCTGGAATAGGCAGATTCGTCCTGAATGTCCAGCTCACTCCACCCACCCTCCCCAAACTCTTGCGGAGCACTTACCAGCTTGCCGAGTATATACAAAATTGTTCTTTGGCTCCCAAGGTTTGTGCTACACATGAAGAGGTTCAGTTTTATTAGTGGAAAGAAAACGTATGTGCTAATATAAATGCAATTGCAGAGTAAAATACTTGGGTTGCCTCCCAAGCAGCGCTATATTTATAGTCTCTAGCTTCATTTGCAAAGGGTGGTGAATGGAGTTTGATGATAGTTTTATCGTGCTCTACTTGATTGCCGATATATGCTTTCACCCTTTGCCCGTTTACTACGAATGTGTTGTTTGAGCTCTCATCCTCCAATTCTATAGCTTCATTGGTGAAAGCACAGGATATTCGATATGGGCGAACACCAAGATTTGACTTTCCTAGAAAAAGTTTCAATGCGTGAGTTGAATAGTATGATGCAATTTGTCACCGGAGCAAACTTCCGGTGAATGATGCGACGATCGTGCCACTTCTTGACTTTTTCTTTATGAAGCTTGGCGTTCTCATAAGCTCATAGCCGAAATTCGTCAAGTTCATTCGAGTGTAACATTCTTTTCTCCCCAGCAAGTTGCGGGTCTAAATTCAATTGCTTGATGGCCTAATAAGCTTTATATTCGAGCTCCAGTGGAAGGTGGTAAGCTTTTCCAAACACTAGTTGATATGGTAACAGACCGAGATGGGTTTTAACTGCAGTTTGGTAAGCCCAAAGATCGTCATCCAATCGAAGTGACCAATCCTTTCAAGAAGGGCTAACAGTTTTCTTTAACATTTTCTTTATCTCTCGGTTAGACAGTTTGCTTGTCCGTTGGCTTGCGGTTGGTATTGTATGGTTACCTTGTGTGAGACCTCATATCTCACTAGGAGTTTGTTGAAACTTTTGTTGCAAAAGTAAGCTCCTCCATCACTAATGATAGCTCACAGGGGTGCCAATCACGGAGAATATGTTTTTCTTGAGAAATTTAAGCACTGTTTTCGAATCGCTAGAGGGCACCACTAGTGCTTCCACCCATTTGGATACATAGTTAACTACTACCAAGATATATGTATTCTTAAAGGATGAAACAAACTGCCCCATGAAATCAATCCCCCATACATCAAAAACTTCAACCTCTAAGATGTTCGTCAATGGCATCTCATGACGTCTTGACATGTTTCCTATTCGTTGACACCGGTCACAACTAGTGGTGAATTGATGAGCATCTTTAAATAACGTTGGCCAATAGAACCTGGCTTACAAGATCTATGCTGTCGTCCTATAACCTGCATAGTATCCACCATAGGGCGAGGAGTGACATTGTTCTAGAATACCTTGTTGCTCTTCCACTAGCATACATCGCCGGATTATTTGATCAGCTTGACCTCGAAATAAATACAGCTCATCCCATATATATCTCTTGATATCATGCATGAAATTCTTGCGTTGGTGAAAAGTGAGACCCTCCGGGACAATATTGCTAACAAGATAGTTTGCCACATCGGCATACCATGGGTGGTGTTGTGCCCTTACCGCCAATAATTGCTCATATGGGAACAATTGCATAATAGCCAATGGGTTTGAACAATGCTCATTGCTTTCCAACCGAGATAGATGGTCGACAACTTGATTTTCTGTTCCCTTTCGATCATTCACCTGCAAATCAAACTCTTGCCGAAGCAACACCCAACGCATCAATCTGGCTTTTGTGTCTTTCTTTTCCATAAGGTATTTAATTGACGAATGATCAGTATAGACTATCACCTTTGTACCCACCAGGTATGCTCTGTATTTATCAAATGCATAGACCACCGCTCCGTAGTAGTGTAGTTCGTTGGTGCATGATTCAAAACCTTGCTTGCATAATATATAGAGTGGAATACTCCTTTTCTTAGTTGCCCCAACACTACCCCTACTGCTACATCACTTGTATCACACATCAATTCAAAAGGCAATGTCCAATCCGGGTTGACGATGATGGGTGCGGATGTAAGCCTTTGCTTGATTTCCTTAAATACCTTCAAATACTTGTCATCAAACTTGAAGTGGACATCTTGCTCCAATAGTTTCCTCATAGGCTTTGTTATCAAGGAGAAATCTTTGATGAAACGTCGGTAAAATCTTACATGCCTAAGGAAACTCCTAACACCCTCTACAGAAGTTGGGGGTGGTAGCTTATCGATCACCTCTACTTTGGCTTTGTCTACCAATACAATTCCCTCTTTTACCATGAAGTGACATTTTTCCCAATTGAGTACTAAATTGGTCTCTTCGCATCTATTCAAGGTCCTCTCCAAATTCTCCAAAAAGTGTTCATAGAATTCACCAAACACTAAGAAATCATCCATAAAGACTTCCATACTCTTTTCGATCATGTTTGAAAATATGGCCATCATACATCTTCGAAACGTTGCTGGAGCATTGCATAACCCAAAGGGCATCCTTCTGAACGCAAACGTTCCATCTGGGCACGCGAATGTTGTTTTCTCTTGATCTTCGGGGGCTATTGCAATTTGATTGTACCTAGAGTACCCATCCAAGAAGCAATAGTATTCCTGCCCGGCCAACCGATTTAACATTTGATCAATGAAGGGTAATAGGAAATGATCCTTTTGCGTAGCTTTGTTCAATTTTCGATAATCCATGCAAATTCTCCATCCCGTTACTGTCCGTGTTGTTAGGCTCTCATTTTCTGTGTTGGTGATTACCGTGATGCCCCCTTTTTTTTAACACACTGAATAGGGCTAACCCAAGCACTGTCTGAAATAGGGTAGATGATCCCCGAATCTAACCACTTCAAAATCTCCTTTTTTACCACTTCCTTCATAACCGGATTCAACCTCCTTTGATGCTCTATTGTTGGTTTGGCTCCATCTTCCAGAAGTATTTTATGCATACAAAAAGAGGAACTAATGCCTCTTATGTCATTGATGGACCACCCCAACGCCCTCCTATGATGTCTTAAGACTCCAATGAGTTGGCGTTCTTTATCAGGTGACAATGCACTGTAAATGATAACAGGTAGTGACGTGCCTACCCCAAGAAATGCATATTTCAACACTACAAGAAATTGCATCTTTTGTGGAAGCAAAATTCGTTACTAAAAGTCTAATAAATAGCCACTATAACTTATAGTGACAATTTTTCCATTTCGTCACTTGACGTCACAAATAATTATGCAACACTTTTGTGACAAATATGTTGATACTAAAAAGTGAAATATTGGTGATGAAATTGGTGTAGTCACAATAACTCCAACCAATTATGACAATTTTATTGTAACAAAAAAGTCTAAATTGTGACCGAAAAAATCATGACAATAGTGTATATTGTTGTGACGACTATATTGGCACTAAAATTATTGAGAACTTTGACGATAAAATTTATCACAAATATTGTTTTAATTAGTGAAATTTATATCGTCACTAATGTTCAAAACAATGGTGTCCAACGAAATTAGTGTAGTCACAATAACTCCAACCAATTTTGTCAATTTAATTGTCACAAAAATTCAAATTGTGACAATAGCATATATTCACTACAAGAAAATACAAATTTTGTGGTAGTTTTTAAGTCATTTAGCGGTTTTTTTTTATAATAATCCAAATATTTACCATTGAATACAATCCATTTTAAATATAAAAATAATATAAAATTTATTGATAATTCAAAAATAATTAAAATAAAATTATATTTAAAGAAATTATACAATTGTTCTCAAATACAAAAATTCAACTAAACATTATTCACAGAAATTGTTTCCAAACATTCAACACAAATGATATCGGATGGGAGATGGAGGAAAGTGCGGAGAAACTCGATGCTGTCATTGGTGAGGTACCAGTAGTAATCCATCTACACAAATATCTCCCAGACACACTCCTTCGACTTGAAGCTCTACATCAGTTTTATGACCTGCAAGTTGCACACGCCAATCAACGGGTGATTGGCAAGGTTGTAGTTCTTCTTCGCATATAGTACCCCCTCTACAACACTACACCAGAGAAACAAGTCTCAAAACTAAACCCTAGATCCAATTGAACGGAAAACAAAGGAAAAGAGGAGGAGAAGCATGATACCATGGAAGAAGTACTTGCAAATCTCATGGTGATTCCTCTTCGAGATGATCTATAAAAAAAACGTATAGATAAATCAAGAAAGAGAAAAAGTGAAAACCCTAACCCTAGTTTGGAAAAGGTGAAGAAAGTTCTCAAATTTACCCAAGCTGAAATGAACACCATGGTATCCTTCATCCGATCTCAGTTGGCGTAAGGGTGGAGGCAAAGATGTGGGTAATGGAATAGAAACAAACATGAATTTAATATACTTTTAAATTCAAAATTAAAATTATATCTAACCAATGACTCTTTATAAATATATAGATAGAGACATTTTAATATTAAAAATACTCTTGCTTAGTAATGTAGATAAACTTTTTAAAATTTAAAAATCCAAATTGTGATAAAATTTAAAAATCACAATCTAATATTTTTTTTGAATTTTTTAAAATTAAAAATATTCTCGTTTAGTATAATAGATAGATTTTTAAAATTAAAAAAATTCTAAAATTCTGAGAAAATTTCACAATATTACCGTAATTTTCCTATTTTTTGAATTTCTAAAAATTTAAATTATACTCACTTTTAGTTAAATAGATGTGTGAAATTTTATAGTTTGGCCCATTAGCTTTTTAAAAATTAGTATATAGTATAAATATATATATTTTTCAGAAAATATTAGCAAAAATATTTAGTTTGGCTTGGTTTTTTTACAAATTAGTATGTATAGTCTAAAAAAATTATAAATTTAGAAAAATATTAGTAAAAAATCTATTGTTTGGCACCAAAAATAATTCTTTTTTAAAAATAATGTTAGCTAGTGGGATTTTTATTGACGACAATGTTACCCACAAAAAGTAATGGATTATGTGACGAACAACTTTCCCGTCACAACAATTGAAAATAATAATGATTAAAATATGATTAGTCACAACTATATTTCATAACGAAAATTTTTGTCACAAAATATTATTAGATTGAGTGACATGCAACTTTCTCATCACAATAAGTACAAATAATAGTGTCAAAAATATGGTTTGTCACAAATATACTTCATTCACGCCAATAGTGACACTGTTATTGTAACAAAACAATTATCAACACTAATAGTATATTAATTGTGATAATTCATTTGTGAAAGACTTTGAATCGTCACAATTATTAATATATTAGTGACATAGAAATAAGTCATCACAATTAAATCCAACAATTGTGACACATAATTATTTTTTCACAATATACTTTATATTTGTGACAAAATGATTAGGAGTCACAAACAAATCGTCACTATATGTCTTCATTCTTGTAGTGCAAGTGTCCCGATAAAGGCTTTAACTCTATTAGAGGGGGTGCTTCCCAAGATATCTTAGTCTTGCGGGGGGTCTGTCTTCCAATCTTAATATCTCAAACGACTTCACCACTTCTTCATGAACAATATTTAAATCTGTCAACTCTTGTTCTTCCTTAGACTCACTGTCTATGGTTGATTGTGCCATAGATATACCGTTGTCTATAGGGTCTCTTAAAAAACTCCTTTCAACCCGGTAGTCTAAGTCCATATCTCCTTTTGTTTTGCTACTTCCGAGGAAGTTGTGCTTTTGTTTGTTGTTGAACATTAAGTCTTTTTTTGTTCCCCCGATGGCTGTTTCATGCTTTTTCTGCCTGCTCTTGCACCATCACAACCACTCTGTCTATCCTTATCTCAATTGCATCAATTGCTGAAATAAGTTTCAATACTTTCACTTGCCTATCTGTCCCACTGCTTGGGGTGAATTCAACTGTCTCACTGTCCTTATGCCAACTTTGCTCATTGATCTCTATGTTTTCGAACAAGATGAAAGCCTCATGCACAGATCTTTCCAACAAGGCTCCTCTAGCTGCCATATCCACAAACCTCTTGGATTCAGCTCTTAATCCATGATAAAATGTTGGAGTTGTACCCAGTACCGGAAGCCATGGCCAGGACAGTCTCTGATTATCCTCCTAAACATTCCCCATACTTCACAAATTGTTTCGGTTGCGCCTTATACGAATGAAATGATGTCTGCCCTTAGTCTCACAATCTTTTGCAGTGGAAAATACTTTTTGCAGAATGTCTTCCTTATGGATTCCCAAGTATCTGTCACTTTAGGTGTCAGTGATCAATACCAATCCTTTGCTTCTCCCTTCAACGAGAATGGGAATAGTTTTGCTCTTAATGTGCTCGATGGTTCTTTTGCTTACAATGTAAGGCGTCCACTTAGCTCTAAAAATGAACGAATATGCAGATAAGGATTATCGAATATTTGTCCTTCAAAATATAATGATTCCCACACCATATTGATAACATCTGGTTTGATATCCACTATTTCAGTGTTTTCTTCTTCAACCATCCCATACCTGAAAGACATTGCAAAATCCTTCAATGAATGCACTAACACTTTCCCGTATTCCAAAAGAAAAAATGTAACAGGTATACCTATTTCTCGATTTGTACAAAGTTGTGAACGATAAAGAAATAACAAATACAAGAAAACAAAATTAAACTACTGCAACTATTATAGAAGAATCTACGCCGTTCCCCGGCAACAACACCAAATACTTGTTAACCAAAAAACTTGAGTGCAAGCACTTAAGCCTCCGCGTGCAAGCGTACGTGGTCGCAAGCAATAAACCGGTGAGTACCGGGTCGAAATCCTAAGAGAACGAAGATTAGATTTTCCTACTTATGAATGAGTGAGTAAAAAGGTTAGTTGTGTAGTGTTGAAGGTTGTGATTGGTTATAATTGAGTTGTTTTTGAACTTAGGGTTAAAGGAGGTGAATTCTCAGAATGGATGATCTAGGGTTGTATGGGGTTACTAGACTTGTTAGAGTTTTCTCCTTGGGATGCTATGTTATCAAGAACATGGATGAGGGTGTATAAATGATAAAATGTTGTGCTTGTGTGCACTCTGGGTACATCCTACAGAACCTTATTTCTAAGGATCATGTATCTAAAGTCCATATTTCTATCGGTACATTAGACACATTATGGGACAACACTCTATCACTACCATTTAATTGCCTCTATTGATTCTTAGTTAAAGGAAAAATCGGTGTCACTCCGTCCACCCTAATCCTCTACTCTACTCACTAGCCTAGATTTCTCATAGTACTAGAAGTTAAAGATAGCCTAGATTTCTCATAGTGCTAGAAGTTAAAGATACTCATCGTCTTTCAACTAATGAGGAATAAAAAGAGAGATTCAAAGGCACATCCACAATCAAGATAGCAAAGCAAACCAAGGATAATAATTGTTTCAAGTCTTAGCATCCATACAACCCTAGATAATGTGTTTAAGCTACCATTACAGAAGATACATCAATAGCAATGAAAGCTTCCATACAAACATCCAAAAATGAACTAAAAGTGAGTTCTCAACATTAAAGACAAGATACAACAAGTTCCCCCTCATAAATGTACAATCTCCAGCACCAAGGTGCTGGAAATTGCCCTCAGGACCAATGCTATCGCGTGCAGCCACCACCCAGCAAAGATACCAAACCCTAGCTAATTTCTCCTTATTTATACCTAGCGCAGTCGACGTCGCGATGTTTTTGGTCCTCTGAGAAACCCTAGAAATGTGCCATCGCAATGCTATGATTTCACATCGAGATGTTATTTCCTTTGGCATCTCAATGTTCAGGAGAATATTGCGATCTGTCTTGCTGGGTGGGTTTGGCACTCTATCCCTATTAAACATGGCGATGCTAAGTTGTGGCATTGCGATGTTTTCTTCTGTGCTGCTTCAAGTGACATGTTGCACAAATACTCCGTTTGTTTTAGCATTTATCAACTACAAACAGGTGTAAAACATCATGAAAGTGTACAAGACAAAATAAATGCACAAATAATGTATTTAGATCTAAAACAACATGTATACATTCAAGATTGCACGTTTCAACTCTAAATTCCTTAACAAACACCTACTAAAATAGCTCTTTTCCAAGAGCTATCACCCGCTTAGTGAGAATCAGTCCTATTATTAGGAGAAAGAAGGTCCACCAATGATTAAACACTAGGGAGACTGCCAGGTGAGTTGACTCCAGTATTTTAATTTCATTGCCTGATGTTTTATCATATTTTTATCGATGGATTTTGAAATCATTATTTTTAATAGGTACATGTATTTGCTCATAGTAGAGCTAACTTTGCATATGTCGTATATCGATCTACATCTATGTCACGTATGCACCGATCGAGATATGCCTATGTCGGGGGTTCAGGTTCGTAGGACCACTCTATTTTTTTTGTGTGCAACCTACGGGCTTAGTTCGGTGATTTTGATATAGGAGCACGACTAGTGCTGTTGAGATGATTGTGCATATGGACTAGATGTGATTGATATAGTTTCTTTGATATGCCAGTCATGTTTCTAATATTGTGATTTACTTGTGTTTGTGAAAGGAAAGTGTTGAGATCCGGTTGCATCCCATCCTATTATCTTTGACTGGCATGAGACTTTTGATGTGATTAATATACTCATAGACCAGCATGTATATTATTTTGTTATGTTATATATATGAATACGTCTTCTATTTTCTATATTTAACCACGTTGTGATGTATGTCTCTCATTGGGCTAGTTTTAGCTCACAACTCCCCTACCATCTGATTATTGCCAAGTAAGGATACGTCTGGATAGGTGATCTAGTCAACTTGGGTGGTACGGACTTGGAGGTCGGTAGATTTGACTATAGGTGGCTCACGAGTATAGTGTGGATCAGTTGTATAAACACTTGATGAATCATTTTGTGAAACTAAGATTATACTTTTATATCTGAGTTGAATGGTAGAGTTGCATAATATCAGTATTTGATTTCCTTTTTGTAATATGTTATGTCTATAGCAAGGTTATTCTGATTTTGTGCCTTGCGTATTTATGGGGGCAACCCTATAAGTACGCGGCGTTTGTTCTGGTGCCTTGGCCCGGGTCGGGTTTGGGGCGTGACATAACAATTAATAACTAAAATCCAAATAATGTTAATAATAACTCAAAGTTTTATAGTGGAATAAAATCAAAATGGTACATTCACCCTACTTAGTCAAGGCCCTACAAGGGTCTTACAAAAGAAAAATACAATCCACCACACAAGTAAATCAGAGGTCCTCGAACCTCTATTGGGATATCTCAATCGCTCGTGCAGCTCCTGATCCCGAGTCACCTACTCCTCAAGACCTGAAACAAAAGAAGTTAGCAAGTGAATGAGCTTTCTATTGAGCTTTCCAATAGAAAGCTCAGTAAGTACCCCCGTATAGAATACAATGAGTTTAAGAGAAACAATCATGAAGCTGTTTTCCAACACAAAACAAACATACTAAGAAGAAGACTAAATCCAAACACACGAGGACCTCCATCCAAAGAGCACAAACACAAAACAAGGAGTTCAATCAAATAAGAAAAACAATCAAGTCATCACTCCGGCAGTCATCGACCTCGGCCGATCTTAAATCTCAATCACATCCAGACCCTCGAGTCGGTAGTGCTCCTACATGTACGTACATGACCCGCGTATCATCCCACTTACGAGTGGACATCCAGAGTTTCCTCCCGTTGGTAGGACTACGGGATGTCCAAAGTATCCTCCCCTTGGGCTCCCGTAACACAATCTGCACTGAGCGGGAGAATCCACAACAAAAGAAGAGCTGACACACACCGACCTGGACGGAGCTCAAGCTCATATGTTTCCACGGCCTTGTGCCGATCAATGGGAAGACACGTTCAACAACAAGAAACAACTGACACACACCCACTTGGATGAAGCACAGGCTCACGTGATGCCACGACCATATGCCGATCAACAAGCGAGCACGATTAGCGATCACAAGCACACCCAACAAGGCCAACACATGAACATGAATGCACTAACATGGAATTTCAACAAAGCATGAGAACAAACGTGTGTATGAAAATCAAAGAAAATAGGATACCAAAACATGATAACATTAAAAGCCAATAAGTACTCAAGTAGTGAAGTAAAATCAAAATTACAAAGCCAATAAAACCAAACCTGGGCGGGGACTAGGTAGGAGTAACTCACAAAAAAGAGTAACAACAAATTCAAGAAAACCCATCGCTGGTTAGAAGCTAGGCAGGTGTACTTACACAAGTATGAAATAAAGAATAAATAAACAACCATTAAACGATAGGGGTACTAGGCAGAAATACTTACTAGTTCAAGCATGAAATCAAGAAAAACAACGAAGCAATTAACCATCGAATGAGGGAAACAAGGCAAAAGTACCTACAAAAATAGTATGGCAACAACAAAGTCAAGAAAACCCAAAACTGGGTGGGACCTAGGCAAGAACACTTACTTCTATTAGGATTTACTCGGTCAATTGATTTCCTCTGAACGTGTCCTTACACTCCACGCCAATATCTGGTAATAGAGTCTATGTAAGAAATGGTAAATGTTCATAAACCATAAATGCAAATGAACGGTCCACTATTGGTCATAGCTTAACTAGATGGGTCTTTATTGTGGGAGAATTCTCCCTTAAGTGATTAATCTTTATCCCTCCACTAAACAGGTTAGTTTGGGTTAGTGGTTAAGAGACTCCAACTTTGTTATGGGGGTCTCGGGTTTAAGTCCCATTATCTATATATATAAAATTTTACTTTATTTTATTTATTTATTATTTATTTATTTATTTATTATTATTATTATTATTATTTTATTTATTAACACTTATCACTCATGTTAACAGGCAATGCTTTATTACTATCATCATCACCCTATTAACTAAGAGTATCTAATAAACTCTTGAACCCACATATATTCATAAGAAACCATGCTCTGAACCTTCATTCAAGCACTCATCCCTTAGTTTTAAAAGATCCTATCCCCCATCATCTTCTTCATGCCGCGACCCACACGTAATTCATGCCTACAAGTTCTATCATGATCCTAAGCATCAAGAACATCTCTTCAACCTACAGTCCATCTACAACCCCCTTGTAACTTAACAACCAACACTAATATATGATTAATATTTGTTCTCAGAACCCTAAAGTATTCATACATGAGCATAGATCCTTTACTCTTAACCACCATCAACTATTACAAATGTATACACATCAAAGTGGACACTATCTCACAATTAACTCTAATTTCTTAGAGGTTTATCTTCACTCTCTCCCTAGACTAGCATAGGTTCATACTTCATAAACACTAGACGAAGGACGACTGCACGTTTACTAATTAATCCCTATATGATCACTATTAAGAGTCAAACATTAGCATACTTTTAAGTTCTAGAATCTAACCCAAAGTCTATCACCGTACACAAGCATGCATTCACGTAAGGCTCTTAGTAATTTATGCAAGTGTCACTTTGCCTATGTACTGAGTTCATATGGTTCTCATGCAAGCTTTCAAGTTTACGGGCATCCTGCATTGGGATCTCAAAGACAAGAAGACTCACCTATAGGCTCTGGCGGCAAGCTTCAACGAGATTCCTGCATGCCGTTTCAAGCGAGTTCTCTTGCTCTCTCTTCCTCTCAAGGGCAGCTAGGTTTGGGATGGGGTTCCTTTTGTAGGCTCACGGTTGAAGTTGCCACGGTTTCCTTATACGCGTAGAGGATCGGGTTTGCACTCGTTTATTTTTCTTTTGTTTTTCTTATACTTTATCTTTTTTTTTTTTTTTTTTTGGTTCTAACTTTTGATCTCGTTCATGGTTGTTAGGAGATAACTTAAAATTATTATTATTATTATTATATTTTCCTTTTAAACCCAACCACGCATTTTTGAATTTTTTGGACTCAAAACCAATCCTGCAGCCATTATCATTAAGCTAGTATGTCAATTTTCATACAATTTGGGAACTTATAGGGTTTTCATCTTAACAGGTGAAAATTTATTGAAATCTTACCGGTTCAAAATTTCACCCTTTAAGATGAAGACTCTACAAGTTCCCAAATTGTATGAAAATTGACATGCTAACTTATTTTTCGATGTTCCTTCCATCCATATGGTTAGATTTGCTCAAAATACTGTGCAAGTGGGACAAAACGAGGCGATCGCACTTGCATTGTGATAAGGCTGGCCGCATAGTATCAGCCCCATATATATATATATATATATATATATATATATATATATATATATATATATAAAACTAAATCCTACTAATTTTTAAGTTTGGGGGATTTACTCAATTAACAAATTTATTAAGTAACACTAAGAAAACATTTATTCCCTAATTAATTAAAGAAAAATTAGGAAAATTTTATTCTAACAAAAGTTCAAACAAATCCTACCTTGGGAGACTCTCTCTTATTTACCAAACAATTAAGAAAAATAACTAATTAGAAAAAAAAACAAAATAATCCCTAAAATTCCTGGATTTTACACCAGCCCTACTCTGGCTATTTTAACCTGCTAGATATGTATCATCCTAACATAAAATAATAAGATTAAATATACACCTGTTATTACACCTGTGAATAGGATTCAAGTCTAAATCCATAGATATTGTATATCAAAATACAAGACAAAAATTGTCACAATATCCACTAATCCACATACATAGTATGTTTTCAAGTCTAGTACTCAGAGCATACTACAGACACATCAAAATAAAAGCTATCAGCTCACATGCCTCCCATCAATGCTCTAAGTCTTCCTCTAAATCCATCCCTGTAGGGAAAATGGGGAGTAATGAGCTAACACGCTCTTAGTGAGGGAAAAGACATCACAACAAGGGTTGGTATAAAAATATACATCATCTGAGAGACATACATATATATATGCATTGTAATTTAAAAGATCCATGCATTTAATCAATATACATATCTTTGGTGCGTAATCAAGATAAGAATCCAGATTTAAATACAAATCCACTATGTTATCTTTAATCCAGATAGCATGTCATTTATACGAAAAACATCGTATAAAAACCGATAAAGATAACCAACATATCACATCATTACAATGCATCTCAACATCTATCATTGTCAATCATTTCATGTACTGCACCCAACTATGTCCACGTAAGTTAAAACCCTTACCATGCATAAGGCATGTATCCCATGCCTAAGTCATGTATTTTCTAGTGCAAAGCTACTTCATAAAGCACATTTCTAGCGCGAAGCTAATAGTATCACGTACGTACGGACGCCCCCAAAGACCTAAACAACCAGTACCATGCTCCCAAAACGTAAGGGTATGGGTTTTTCCATTAAAATCAATGTTTCCATTTTAAAACTCCCCTCCCAAATGGGTACTGACTACGTCCCAAAGACCTCTCATGCTCTTACACTTAGCATTGGGCTAGATACATTAATCTGATGGGTGCACACAGGACATATGTCACATAATTGGTAATTTTATTACATAGTTTATGTTTCAATGAAAGTGTCAATCTACTGATTCTATGTACTCAGTCATGCACTGTCAATCATTTTAGTAAGTAACTACCTTTTCTAGCTATTCACAATAATCACAATACAATCATGCATTCACAAGCCATCTCGTAATAAATCAAGCATCTCATAGCTATACAAACCCTCACTAGGGGTAATTGGCTCGTAAATAATGAAAATAATATTGAAAAATTATTTCAAGATAGATTTAAAAAATATGCATATAAACACAAATCCTGTACTTTATCCGTTTTCCACTAACTCAATGCAACTATGTGATAAGCGTTCAATTGATCATATTTTTATACCATCTTCTTGTATACTATGCATGTGATTTGGAGTAATTTTAGCCCATTGATACTTAACTTGTGTTAATTCTCATTTACAGGGCATTGGAAAGCCTCAAGAATCAAAAGGAACAAATTCGCCATCATTTGAGGCGAAAAAGGAAGCAACTTGAGAATACTGTTGAGGTCCTGAAAAAGAAGCAAAGATCAGAATTTTATTACAATATCTACATGACTCTAAATCAAATCTCTACAATTTGGATTGAAGAACAAAAAGTTGGAAACACTCAGTTAAAATTTCAGGTCAATCCGACGTAAAATGGTCAATATACAGGACTCTAAGTTTGATGAAACTACGCGATGAAGAATCCAGCCCGCACATGCCCGCACGGGCACTCGTGCACCCGTACGGATGCCCGCATGAGTTCTCAAGGCCTTCCAGAGCGTCATGTGGGCGTCCCGTACGGCCCCGTAGGAGCTTACATGGGGCGTACTTGGGCCCGATATTCATGGTTTTTCAGCCCAAACTCGACCAATACGGACCCAACACGTGTCATACACTTCTCTATCATTGTAAAACCTATACATACCTGAGAAATTAAGGTTTTGGTGCATCTTTGGACCATCCCCGTTGGGGGCAACTCCTTGGATCATCATCATCATCTCTCCCACATACCATTGATTAGGGCATCAAGCTTTATCGTCAAGGTTTCTCGTCGGTGAGGTTTGGAGGAGAATTTGCGGCACCAATAGTAAAGGGAACATTGGAGGGAAGTTTATTTGTTTAATATATCGATGTTTTCTCCTTTATTTGTATTAGATTTGTATTCCCCTTTGATGGGAAACTAATCTTTTAGGTATTTGGGCATTGTTGAACCCTTGGGATTAGTATTTAACTTTGCTTGTATGAATTTCTATGTTTTAATGAATGTTTCAATGTTTTGGGAACCTATTGGATGTAATGTATGGTATTGAGGTATTGATGCTCTACGTTGTGACACCTCTGAGTGTCAATCTAGATCTATAGGGGTGTAGATAATTAATGTTCCTTCTATATACATATAGATCTACTTCAATAGGTGGGGGTAGTGAATACGCCGAGAGATCGGATGTTTAGGTGAGAGACTCCTTTAGATGTATTATTCGCTTAACTCTTCCAAGATGTAGGTTTCCTAGAACGCTAATGCAATGATGATATTTGGTTAGTAACTCGCCTTGACGGAGGGTGTGAAAGCATTGTAAGAACGCTTGGTCCATGAACTGACATTCTTCTAATAGGAATCCATACATATCATTATCCATAAGAACCAGAGGGGGATATCTTGCCCAAATACCTCTTCTCCTAATTGATTGCCCTTGCGACTTTATCACATCCCCTTTTATCTTATTTTCTAGAATTATAACTTAGATTAGATTAAACCTTCACCAATCTTTGTTTTGACTAGATAATAGAGGAAGAGTTAGTACTAGTATCTCGGTCCTTTTTGGTTCGACATCCGACTTCAATAGTCCACTTTACTACTTGGTACGACTCGTGCACTTGTGGTATAAGCAGTAGGCTCACATCACTATGCACTAAATATTCTATGGTCCTCCTACAGAGCTTTCGACACCTTTCCCGCATCCTATACTTGGTTTCAGACCATTATTCATCATTTCATATCAATAAGAATGCATTTCTAATATGAAATGACCCTATGTATGTTTATTCCAGAACATTGGCTTCTTAGTTATTAATCTGGCCCTCCTACCCTTTCTAAGCATTGTAAACATTGTATTAATCATCTCCTAGATGTTCCCAATCGAATGGAACCTCTTTTGGTCCATTTGGAACCATTTTCCATCGAATACAATGTTTTCTTGCTTTTGCGACTCGACATCAATTATTGGCGATGCGTCGTGACCACTGGCGACTCAACCGAACCAAATCGGCGGTTCACCTTGGACTCTACTACCATCTCCTGAGATTTTGTGACTCAACCTCACTTTTTCGCGATGCGTCCTGAACTCTACTGACTTCTCCTGAGATTTGGCGACTCAACCTCACATTTTGGCGACTCGACCTCACTACTGTTGCTATAGTAACTGTCAAATTGGATTTTCTAAATCTAGCATTAAATCTTATCTTAATCATTCCAAATCACTTCTAAACTTTAAATACACCTCCATACATATATTTCTTCTATGCATGCTTCATTTTATCCATTGAAATCCCATATATGGGTCTCATTCATCAACTCATGAACTCATGACCTAATGTGCATGAAAACTAGATTTTATCTATTCAAATGCATCTAAGTTGTTGTTGAGCTTACCTCTTTTAAGCTTCAAGCTCCAAATCTCGTATTCTTGGGGTTTTCCCTTATTTCCTTCAATTTTCTTCTCAAAGCCCTAAAAGCATAAATCCAAGCTCATAATCATACATTTTAGACTCAAAATGCAGATTATGCGAATCAAATCTACTACCCAGCTTATCCTTACCTTCGATTCAAGCTCAAAGTCAAGGATTGATGAGTATTCCTCCAAAATCCTCAAACTACTATAGTGTTTCTATGCCTTTGCCCATGAGAGTGAGAGAGTGAGAGAGAGAATGAACTTTTCATTCTCTCATTTCACTTAAATGGCTAAGTATTGGCTTGAGGGGCAAAATGGTCATTTTGCCTCTCAAGGACCAAGAGCTCATTTAATCTTTGTAATTAACTTAATTGATATTATTTTCATCTAAACATCTTCCTCAACCATTGATTTTAATTTAATTGAATATTTTACCCCTCTTTTCGGGTTTTACTCTTTGAGTCAATTTTCAATAAAAATTCGGGTTGTTACAACTCTCTCTCTCTCTCTCTCTCTCTCTCTCCCCCCCCCCCCTCTTAAATTAATTTCGTCCTCAAAATTAGCATACCTCGAGTTTTGAATAGGTGGGGATGTTGAATCTTTATATCTTCCTCTCGCTCCCATGTAGCACGTAGCTTCTTCTCGTACTTAGTTTCTTCATATTACTTTTACTAGTGGAATACTTTTATTCCTCAAGACTTGTTCCCTTCTATATCTCTACCGGCTTCTCAGTATAAGATAAATCCTCTTTAAACTCAACCAGCTGCTCGTTCAATATGTGCGAGGGATCCGGTATATACTTTTCAATCTGAGGATATATGAAAACATCATGTAATCTGGCCAAATCATCTGATAATGCTAGCTTATATGCAACTGGGCCAATCTTGGCCACTATCTCATACGGTCCAATATATCTTGGACTCAACTTTCCCCTCTTTCCAAATCTCATTACTCCTTCCCAAGGAGATACTTTAAGAAAAGCTCTATCTCCTACTACAAATTCTAGATCACACCTCTTGTTATTTGCATAGCTTCTTGGTCGATCTTGAGCTGCTTTTATCCTTTCTCTAACAATTCTGATATTGTCTGCCGTGAGCTGTACCAACCCTGGCCCCAATAATTCTCTTTCTCCTTCTTCATCCCAACACCAAGGTGTTTTACACCTCTTTCCATAAAGAGCCTCGAACGGTGCCATGCCTACACTTTGTTGAAAGCTGTTATTATATGCCAATTTAATTAGTCTCAAATTTTGATCCTAGCTATCTGTGAAATCTAGGACACATACTCTCAACACGTCCTCTAATGTCTGAATAGTCCACTCCGTCTATTCATCAGTTTGAGGATGGAACGTCGTATTGAGTTTCAGCTTAGTTCTCTTTGCCTTCTGTAATCCTTACCAAAAAATGGGAAGTAAATCTAGGATTTCTAGCAGACACTATTGATACTAGCACCCCATGTAATCTTACTATCTCATCCACATATAAATTTGCTAGTTGCTATGAGTATAGTTTATCTTCGTAGGAAGGAATTGTATAGATTTGGTAGGTCTATCAACAACCACCCATAGAGTATCATTGCCTTTCTGGGTCCTGGTTAACCCTGTAACAAAGTCCATGCTGATCTTTTCCTATTTCCACTCCGTGATTTTCAAAGATTGCAATAATCCTGCTGGACTCCTATGTTCATACTTAACGGATTTAGCAAACCAAACACTTCTCAACAAATTGAGCAAATATTATTTTTCATACCTTTCACCAATAATTTTCCTTGAGGTTTTTGTACATTTTAGTTGTACCAGGATACATAGCATATCCGGAGCTGTGTGCTTCCTCCATAATGTTTTCTCTAAGGCCTCCAATATTTGGAATACAGATCCTTGTTCCCCTTTCAATGCTCATTCTTGATTATTACAAATTCGCCTTGGCTTATGATTTAAATCACTCCATTATCTTCCTCGACTTGGATCTTGCCCTTGGACTTCTTCAATTTGATATTAGTGTTGGCCTCAAATAGGCGGCTAATAAAGCTCCTAAAATATCCATCTCTAGTTCAACTCCTATAGATTTCCAATTCTCTCACTTGAGCCTTTGTTGCTTGTACTAATATGAGCCATATTCTTCCTACTCAAGGCATCGGCCACTACATTTGGCTTTTCTGGGTGATACTCTAAGGTGCAATCATAAACCTTGAGTAACTCCACCCATCTCCTCACGACTCATATTCAATTCTTTTCGACACATAATGTACTTTTTTAAACTCTTATGATTAGTATAGATCTTACATGTCTCACCATAAAGTTAGTGCCTCCATATCTTGAATGTAAATATCACTACGACAAGTTCTAAATCATGAACTGGGTAAATCATTTCATTTTGCTTCAGCTTTCTAGATAAATATGCTTTTACCTTGCCAAATTGCATTAACACACATCCAAGGCCTTGATATGATGCATCACTATAAATCTCATAGCCACCTTCATATTTTGGCAAAGTATGTATTGGTGCTGATACCAATCTATTCTTTAAATCCTGGAAACTGTTCTCACAGTCTTCAATCCCCATACAAACTTTGCATTCTTCCTCAAGAGCTTTGTCATCGGGAGGGCTATTGCTGAAAAGGCTTCTACAAATCTTCTATAGTACCTAGCCAAACACAAGAAACTTATAATCTCTGTCACCATATTCGGTGCCTTCTAGCTCACTATAGCTTCGACTTTCTTAGGATTCACAAAAATTCCTTCTACAAATTACATGGCCTAGAAACATCACTTTTTTAAGCCAAAATTCACATTTACTTAACTTTGTAAAGAGTTGTTGCTCCCTCAGAATTTGCAACACTATTCTCAAATGTTCAATGTGATCCTCCATATTCTTTGAGTAAATCAAGATGTGATTAATAAAAACTACCACAAATTGATCAAGATAGGGTGCAAACACCCTATTCATCAAATCCATAAAATTTCTTTGGGGCATTGGTTAGCCCAAATGGCATCACCAAAAATTCATAAAGCCCATATCTAGTTCTAAAGGTAGTCTTTGCTACATCTTCTCCCTTAATCTTCAGTTGATGGTAACCCGACCTTAGATCAATTTTAGAAAATATTGTTGCCTCTTGTAACTGATCAAACAAGCCATCTATGCGGGGTAATGGGTACTGATTCCTTACAGTTACTTGATTTAACTTCCTGTAATCAATACACAATCTGAGTTAGCCATCTTTCTTCTTAACAAATAATATTGGGGCTCCCTAGGGTGATGTACTAGGTCGTATGAAACCCCTTTCTATTAGCTCCTCAAGTTGAACCTTCAACTCCTTAAACTCTACTGGCGCCATTCGGTAAGGTGCTCTTGATATAAGAACGGCTCCTGGCATCAAGTCAATCATAAATTCTATATCCCGATCCGGTGGTAATCGTGGTAACTCCTTAGGAAACACATCCGGAAATTCACACAATACCGGGATATTAGAAATATTATCACCGGGCACCCTTGTACTAATCACATAGGCCAAATTTGCCTCCACCCTCCATTTCATACACTTTTCTATAGACTGAGTGGAGATTATGCTAATCCGGGGTGGTGATCTCCTCCCCTTAAATTTGAATCTCTCCTCCCTATCGGGCTTCTGGAAGCTCACTTCCTTTCTAAAGCAATACACCGTGGCATAGTATCTTGACAACCAAACCATTCCCAGAAGTGCATCAAAATCAGTGATCCTCAAAGGAATCAAATATGCTTCTAACACATGATCACCTATCTATATTCTACGACTCCTGAATACGTGCTTGACTATCATAGAGTCTCCTATAGGTGATCCTACAATCATTGTGTTTTCTAGAGGGGTTGGTGTCATATTCAATTGTGATGCACATCTATATAATAATGTGTAGATCCATGGTCTATACATGCATCAAAATCTGAAATCTTTATTATACCTGCAACGACGTTGAGGGTATCTATAGTCTCTTGCTGAGTCATGGCAAAGGCTTGAGCTCGAACTCCTGATGCTCCAGAACGGTTACCCCGATGTCTTTACTTTGTAACATAGCTCCCCACTTGTGGAGTTGTGGAACCCCTAGCTCCTAATGTTTCCCCTGCCTCTTGCACACGAAACATATATTTTTTCATGATACACCCTATCTGATGGCAATGAAAGCACTCTTCAGATAATCGGTTGCACTCTCCAGCTTGTGACTTCCCATATACTTCACATGCATGGTAGGTGGTTTTGCTTCCCTCAGTCGTGAAGCTACCACCTGAATATTTCTTGGTGAAATCCTTCCCTTTGCCTTATGCACTCTATTGCACTGTACCTTGACTTCTTTAACTCTGAGTCTTGGTACCTATATATGTTTTTGTCGTTCCAGTTATTGTGGCCTGACCTCGCTCCAGAATATGTACTACTGCCCATCTTGGAAAATCCTTCACCTCTTTCACCTGATTGTGAGCTTGGGTTGTTTTTCTTCTTCTACTGCTCTGCTCTCAGTTTCTGGGCTTGCGTGCTCTGCTATACACTTAGAGCTGATTGCATCAACATGCTATAGTCATCCCATCCAGAAGCTGTAACTATATTTCTTATTTCCTCTCTCAACCCATCTTCAAAGCTCACACGCATTTCTCCCAAAGTGCGCAACTATTAGCTTGAGAATACAAGGATATCCAAAATTTTGCTTCATATTGTGCCACAATCATGCCATCCTGTATCAAACGGGTGAATTCCCTATGTTTCGTATCTCTATATACCCGAGGGAAATATTCCTCCTTAAACTCTCTACTGAAGTCCTTCCACTTAATAGACTTTGGAGTCGGATACTTAATCAGCATTGTATCCCACTAAAGCAAGGCACCTGCGCTAGAAGCATTGCTGCATGCGCCACCTTTTCTTCCTCCAGGCACTTGATTAGTTAGAACACCCTCTTAGTTTACCTCATCCACGCTTTGGCTAATGTAGCGTTGAGTGTTCCTTCAAATAGGGTAGCTCCCATTCTTCTTGCCCTAATATATGGAAGTTCTGGTTCCCTCTCTGGCTCTCTACGCTTGCTGATGCTTGTGGTATGCTTTTCGGAGTGGGCACCATTTGCTTTATCACCTGTTGAATGTCAGGTGTTTCACCAACATTAGGTGGCCCTTGAAAAGCTTCTCTCGCTTTCATTTGTTCAGCAACTACTGGAGGATCTCCCTCCACCTCCTCTTCCATCAAGGGAGGGTCATTCACCACCTCTCTTGGTGGTCTCCCCACAACACCATGCTATCAACGACCTCTTCGAGGTGGCATTCTACAATAAGAACATCTCATATTTCAATATCAAGTATTAACCTCTATTATATGTGTCTAGCATTTGAATGTCTAGTATTTACATATATATCACTACTAGACTTTTCTCCTATACAACGATCTATAAAACTTAATATCTATCGCACTCTCATCCTATAGCTCTATGTATGTAAATCATGTCCTCTAGACTCTAAAATCTCGAAAACCTTAGTCTCTAATATGAAAAATGTAACGATCCACTAAACAACTGGTGGCCGATTTCCATAAGTGTACAGTGTCGCGTGACCAAGTAGTAAAAGTGGACTAAAAGGAGAAAGTGTCAAACCACAAGGACCAAGAGATACTAGTACAAAGTATCTATCTATTATCTAGTCTAAACAAATATTTGGTGATGTCCTAATCTAAATACTAAACTATGAAAATGTAAAGGTCGGCTTTCACTAAAGATTGGGTGAAGTCTTGGGGCAATCAATCATGGAAGGGGGTTACTCGGGCAATGAATCCCCCTTGGATTATATTCCTAAATAGAGATGAAGATGATTATGGTTATGATTGATGATGTTTGTGCCAAGGGTTCCTAAATTATATCCAACCCCTCTCCCAAGGTGATTGGATAACTAATCTCCTAGGATTGTCTTAAGCTCAATGGAACCTATATCTTAGAAGGATTGTGGGATTGAGTCATATTAAAGAGTCGCTCTCCTTCTAGCACCCGAATCCTTCGATGTACTCACAACCCACTCTAATGGAGTATGTTCCTAATACAAGGAGGCGCTAGCTCTAGCCCTTGTATTGCACCCAAGTAATCTCTCTGGGCATCCGGCAACGTAGAAAGATCACAATCAATACAAAACATCCAATAGACATTCAAGCATACATCCAATCAATCAAAACATAGAAATCAACATCAAATTAATGTATAATCCAAGGGTTCATCATACCTAAGTACTTAACAAGTTAGTTCCCCATGGAAGAGGAACATAAATCCAAGAAATAACAAAGTAAAGACATGAAAATAAATAATAAAAACTCCCCTCTATTCTCCATGATGCTCCGGTGGTGAATCCCCAAAGGATCTCCCCTCCTTTAGAATATTGATGCCTTCCAAGATGTTCTTCCTTCAAGCCCTAGCCGTCAAGGTCTTCCAAAAATCTTCAATGTTGCTCAAGACCAAACCCTAGATCTCCAAGTGGCCAAAGAGGTGGCTAAAAGCCAAAAGATGCTCTCTAAAACCCTTGCCTCCCTATTTATAGATCGAAAATTAGAGTTTCAGAGGATAAACTCGTGATTAAGTCGGCAGAAATTGTCAGGGTGTATGGGTGTGTAAACGGGGCGTACACCGGCCCGTTTAGGTTACAGGGCCTCGTGTACAACATGGTGGGCCGGATAGAACCACTGAGGCCTACTGTGTCACAGGGTCCACTGTATACGGCCCAGTAAACAGGCCTTACACAAGCCCGTTCTGACTCAAATTTGGATTTCACGTGTTACGGCCCGAGTGAGCGGGTTCGCATTACAAACCCATTCAGACTGAGCTGAGATACTTGAATTCGCGCTAGAATAGCCTTCCTTCGGCTTCTTTTTTTCCCTTGAATGCTTCCTTTCTCTCGGGATAGCTTCTTTATGCCCTGTTTATAAAATATAAGACTTTTTACGTACCGGGGGGCTTTAAATCATTATATTTAGTGCGAAAAATACATGAAAAGATGATATGAAATTATGCTTAAATGAACACTTATCAACAACCCAATACTGATTGTTCATTCTCGGGACTGAATCGCCACACCAGCCCTACTTTAGCTGTTTTAACCTGCTAGACATGTATCATCCTGACAGAAAATAATAAGATCAAATATACACCTTGTTGAGCATAAAACTTGAGTGCAAGCACTAAAGCCTCCACACACAAGCGTATGTGGTCGCAAGTAATAAACTGGTAAGTATTGAGTCGAAATCCTAAGACAACAAAAATAGATTCTTCTACATATAAATGAGTTAGTGAAATTATAGAATGTGTAGTGTTGTAGGTGTGATTGGTTATAAGAGAGTTGTGATGAACATAGGGAAAAAGGGGTAGATTATCATGATGGATGACCTAGGGTTACATGGGTTTGCTAAACTTGTAATGGTTTTCTCCTTGGAGTGTTATGTTATCAAGGTCATGGATATTGGTGTATGTGTCAAAAAGTGGTATGCTTGTGTGCACTCCGGGTGCATCCTACAGGACCTTATCTCTAAGGGTCATGCATCCAAAGTCCATATCTATATGGTATATTGGACGCATTATAGGAGTATATCACTACCGTGGAATTGCCTAGCCTGATCTCTCAGTACTATGTCAAATCAGTATCACTCCGTCCGCCCTAATCCTCTATTCTACTCACAAGCCTAGATCTCTCATAGTGCATGGAGTTAAAGATACTCAGAGTCTCTCAACTAATGCGGAGTAAAGAGAATAGACTCAAAGGCACATCCACAATCAAAATAACAAAGCAAACCAAAGATAATAAACATATCAAGTCAAAGCATCCATATAACCCTAGATAATGTGTTTAAGCTAACATTACAAATGAAACATCAATAACAATGAAAGCATCCTTACAAACATCCATAAATGAACTAAGAGAGTTCTAAACAACAAAAACAAGAGACTAGAAGTTCCCGCTCATAAATGCCCCCCTCTCAAGCTCCAAGGAGCTGGAGGGAGCTGAAAATCGCCCTCAAGACCTCAACAGTCGCATGTAGCTGCTACCAAGCCAAAAGATGAAAAAAACCTAGCGAATCAGGCCCTTTATATAGCCCAGAGCAGTCGACATCGTGATGTTCTAAAATAACATTGCAATGTTATTTTCTCTGAAAGTCAGCGCTCTATCCGTGTTAAACATCGCGATGTATGCAGTCTGCATCATGATGTTTTCATCAACTCAATGATCGGATGACCATTTCGACTCGGAATGAGCTAAAATTTTAACCATGTCTTCATGACTTCATCTTCTTCAATCTGACAAAATGAAATTGGATTTGGAGTCCTGTATCTCTTCCAGTAAATTCCTGATCTTAGCTGGTCTTTCAGGCTGCTCACAATCCTCTCTTCTTTTGCTCCTTATGCTTCTTTGTCATAAAAACACCTATCTCTTAAGCTCAAGATCATCCTTATGGCTCTCCAATGCTCTCATCATCTATCAATAGTAGAAACACTTGCATTAGTGCATAAATTAATCCATTTAGTATAGAAAATTACTAAAACAAGTGTGCATGCTAGTTGAGGTAAAGATTATACAAAATAACCCAAATTGGCTCTTGAATACCTCGTTAGCTG
Source organism: Dioscorea zingiberensis (assembly GCA_026586065.1). NCBI lineage: Eukaryota > Viridiplantae > Streptophyta > Magnoliopsida > Dioscoreales > Dioscoreaceae > Dioscorea > Dioscorea zingiberensis. Next base: position 31,614,062 of record CM048822.1, on the reverse strand, counting down.
GCCATATTTGGTCTCAACCTAGCATAATATGTCATCTAAATAGCTCTCTTTTGAGAGCTATCACCACAATATATCATTACACTGAAAATAGGATACAAGTCTAAATCCATAGATATTGTATATCAAAATACAAGTTAACTAGTGTCACAATATCTACTAATCCACATACAGGTATGTTTTTCAAGTCTAGTTACTTAGAGCATACTACAGATACATCAAAATAAAAACTATCAGCTCACATACCTCCCATCAACGCCCTAAGTCTTCTTCTAAATCTAACCTTGAAGGGAAAAAGGGGGAGTGGTGAGCTAACATGCGCTTAGTGAGGGAAAAATATAATATAGGGGTTAGTATAATAATATAAATCATATGAGAGAAATACATACATACATATATATATATATATATATATATATATATATATATATATATATATATATATATATATATATATATATATATATATATATATAGATATATAGATATATATGATATGGAGGAAAGTGGTAAGACACGTGGCGTTCATCCGAGTAGACTACATGTCAAAATAACAAGGCAAGGCTATCTAGTACCAACGTATCAGTCCGTGATTGGATCATTCCCATATAACCCTTCCGCCCAGCCAGGTTATCACGATATGGTATACCTTGCCGATCCGATATATGTACCTGATATGTCAATGTTATTAGGAGACTCATCGGGATCGGAAAGAACTCCCCAACCTGACTAGTGTCAATCAGCGAAGGCACTCCTAGACAGATGATCATTTATATACATTTCGGATCTACTAGAAGAAATACAGATTGTAGACAACTGGATTTCTAGAAGAGTTGCAGGTGAGATTTCAGACAATTAGGTATTAAGCCGCTTAGGCGGCTTAGCGGGAAGAGGCGGTAGCAAACCACGTGCCTAAATTGAGAAGTGTGCTCTGCAAGCAGCCTGCGCCTATAAAAGGTTGGGATCACAGCTCATTTGAACAAGTTGAATTCTAGCAGGGAAGCTCTGCCTATTTGGAATCTGGATCCACTCTCCCTCTCTCTCCTTGTCCTTACATTAAAGGAATTATTGTAAGACCTCTTGTAAACTCAGCTATTGATAGTGAGATCTCACTTTCCCATGGTTTTTTCCCCATTAATTGGGGTTCTTCCACGTAAATTAGGTTTCTCTCTTCTTCTCTTTGGATTCTCACTTGATTTTCTACTAAGATAGCCACCCAATCAATACAAATTCAATTGTTTGGTTAAAATTGGGAACTCAATCGGATCTTAGCTCTAGCAGTTTGGCGTCGTCTGTGAGGAAGGCTTTGAACAAAAGTCCATGGCTACCACGCAGAGAAAGTCAAGGAGGTTTCAAACCCAGGAAGGATAGAAAAGAGCTCCAGCCACTTCTCCTATCGAAGATGTTCCACCTCCAGGAGCTGAGAGACCTCCAGAAAATACTGCGGCTGAGAATGATGTTGATCGGGTCAGAAGGATGGCGCAGGAGATCGTGGAGCTGAAATCGGCTCTTCAGGAAGCGCGTCAGCATGTTTCACAAACTACTGCCCCTCATGATGCGCATCCCCTCAAGGAGAGTAGGGGAAGGAAAGCAGCTTACTCCTCTAAACATCAAACACTTTCTCCGATATGACACCGGAGTAAGGAATCTTCTACTTTGAGTTCTAACCCAGTGCATCTCTGCGACGATATATTTCTGAAAGGGACAGAGTTCAACAACTTATTCCACACATCAGTTCTCCCTTTATAAAAAAATTTGGGAAGCTCCTTTCCCGGAACATTTTAGACCACCAAATGTTCGCCATTATAACGGGACGTCCGATCCCCAAGAACATTTGGAGAATTATTGCGACGAGATGCTGATCAACTGAAAGCGTTCCCTCGAACACTCATCAATGACGCCCATGATTGGTTTAGGGGAATCCCCCCAGAAACCATACACAGTTTTCAACAACTTTCTGACCTTTCTTTGTAACTTTTCCAGCAACAGGAGATTGAAGAAAAATCCTATGATGTTGGTCGGATTCAGGCAAAGACCAGAAGAGAGTCTACGCGGCTACATAAGCCGCTTCAACAAGGAGATCAATGGCATGGTTGACATTAACTCTTTGATAGTTGTGGGAATAGCTGTGAAAGGGTTAAAGGATGGACACTTTAAAGATTCCCTGACTCGAATACCCCCAACTGGTCTTTCGGATTTCCAAGCCACAACTATAAAATATATAGCCTCTGAGGAGATGAAGGCTAAGTGGCAAGAGAGTGACCTCCTATAAATGGAGGAAATCAAAAAGAAGAATCACCACCCACAACCACAAAGAGAATGGAAAGAAGAAGCTCTGAGAGGTGATAAACCTCGGAGGGAAGGAGGTCAAAATCCAAACCGAACAGATCGGTTTGATGAAAGGAGGCCTCCACATCGCCTGAGATATGATCCTGAAAGAGCAGGAAAGTACCATAAGTACTCCATTCTTAACGCCTTACGGGAAGACATTATGTCCCAAATTCAGGATCAGAAGATATTGAAGCCCCCACAACCAATTAAATACAATCCAAAGAGGAAGAAGAGTAAGAAGTTCTGCAAATTTCATCAGGATAACGGACATTCCACTGAAGAATGTATCCAATTGAAAAATGTCATTGAAGATCTTATCAGGGAAGGTAAATTGGATCCATTTCTCCAAAAAGAGCAGGATATTGAGCATATCCCTCCTCCACAACCCATTATCTCAAGAGATACACATGTGACGATCATTGCTGGAGGTCCAGGGTGCGGCGAAGAGAGCTCCAAATCAAGGAAAAATTATGTAAGAATGGTGAGATCCTTATAGAAAGTCACATCCTTGAAGAGGCCCCGCCCACCTGTACAAATCTGTTTCTCAGATGAAGATCTGAAAGGGATTCACCACCCCCATGATGAGGCTCTAGTTATCACCGCACATATCGGAATTTTCACTGTAGAGCGAGTTCTCATCTATACCGGAAGTTCGTTAGACATCATATTCTCTTCTACTTTTGACAGAATGAAGCTTCCAGTTCAAAATCTGAAACCAATTAAATCTCCTCTCATCAGGTTCAATGGAAGCCCTCTACAACCCAACGGTATGATTTCTCCCGTTGACTCTTGGCACTCCTCCACGAACCACTATTGCTCTCATTAACTTTTTGATTGTACGATGCCCCTCGAGCTACAATGTTATCATAGGGAGGCCATCGATCAATCAATTGAAAACTGTACCTTCAACTTATCATATGATGATCAAATTTCCAACTATTAATGGTTGCGGTGAAGTGAAAGGCAACCAACTGGCCTCTCACCAATGCTATGCTATCATGCTCAAAGGTCTTAGCGAGGGGAATAGCCAATCTGGAGAAGCACTCACTATGGAGGATATACAACATGAAGATGACGAATGGGAGAAGCGTCATCCCACTCCGGTTGAAGAGCTGAAAGCCATACCTCTGAAAGAGGAACAGCCGGAATGGACCATCTAGATAGGAGCAAATCTCCGACCTTCCCAGCAAGAAGAGATACTAAGTTTCCTGAGAAGCAATTCAGATATATTCGCTTGATGCCCGGAGTCCGTCAGGAGGTCATTGAACATCGACTCAATGTCGATCCAGGGCATAAGCCAGTCATACAAAAGCGAAGAAGTTTTGCTCCTGCCCGCCTTCAAGCTGCCCAAGAAGAAGTGGACAAACTTTTGAAGGTAGATTTCATTCGAGAGGTGTACTACCCTGAGTGGTTGTCAAATGTTTTACTGGTCAAAAAATCCACAGGAAAGTGGAGGATGTGTGTGGATTTCACTGATCTCAATAAAGCATGCCCTAAAGACTACTACCCCCTGCCTCTTATCGATAACTTAGTAGATTCTACATCGGGGTATGAAATGCTTAGTTTTCTCGATGCATATTCCGGATATAATCAGATCCGAATGGTAGAATTAGATGTGGAGAAAACTTCCTTCATCACTAGAAGAGGAACATACTGTTACAAAATCATGCCATTCGGTTTGAAAAATGCCGGTTCCACCTTTCAAAGATTAGTGACAAAGTGTTCAAAGATTAGTGAACAAAGTGTTCAGAAATGTAGAAGCATATGTTGATGACATCCTGGTGAAAAGCGATAAAGCCGAAAGACATATTGCCGATCTGCAAGAAACTTTTGTTGCACTTCGAGCGCACGGGATGAGCCTCAATCCCAATAAATGTACATTTGGTGTCCGATCTGGAAAGTTTCTAGGGTTCATGCTCACACATAGAGGAATAGAAGCAAACCCGGAGAAGATACGAGTTGTCCTAGAAATGAGATCCCCAAGAATAATCAAAGAAATATGACTTAATGGCCAATTAGCAACCCTAGAGAGATTCATTTCGAAGTCAGGAGAAAAGAACCTTTCCCTGTTCCGGGCATTAAGAAAAACTCCCAAGTAGAATGGAATGAAGAATGTGAGAAAGCATTCATGCAGCCGAAAGAATATTTGCAATCACCAACTTTGTTAGCAAAGCCATAACCAGGGGAAGAGCTTTATGTTTACTTGTCTGCAACCAAGCCGTTGTCAGCTCAGTATTGGTAAAAGTTGAGGATAATTTGCAAAAGCCAGTATACTACACAAGCAAGGTCCTCAATGATTCTGAATCAAGATATCTTTCCCTTGAGAAATTGGCATATGCTTTAGTGGTTTCTGCTAGACGACTCTGCCCTTATTTTCATTCACACCGGATAAGGGTGTTAACCGATCAGCCATTAAAGCAGATCCTACATCGTCCAAACACATCGGGACGTCTAGCTCGATAGGTGTTTGAGCTTGCGGAGTATGATATCAACTATGAATCACGTACTTCTATAAAGGCACAAGTACTTGCAGACTTCATTGCTGAATTAACAACTATTACTAATGATGATCCCTTGAACATCAAATTATCTGAAATAAGAAATGACCTTTCATCCCAATGGGTCTTGCATACAGATGGTTCCTCCAAGGGCAACAGTTCGGGAGGAGGACTAATCCTACAATCACCATCTGGATGGAGCACTTATACTGTCTTAAAATTTGGATTTAAAGCAACCAATAATGAGGCCGAATATGAAGCTATGATAGCTGGGTTACAGTTAGCTCGCGGTCTTGGAGTATGGAATCTGCAAGCCAACACTGATTCGCAGTTTGTTGTGGGCCATCTGAATGATGAATTTGAAGCAAGGGAAGATCATATGGTAAAGTATAAGTCTCTGTTGCAGAAGCTCACCACAAGCTTTGAAAATTGTCACATCTCTAAAATCCAGAGAGCAGAAATTCAGAAGGCCTATATACTATCTAAATTAGACTCAGCAAACGCCAATGTTGAACAATCAGTCAACACGCAATACTTGGAAGGCCAGATAATTGATTGTCGACCACTTGAGGAACTTATGGATATCGATCAGGAGCCATGTTTGATCGATCGAATCCTGAATTACCTGCAAGAAGGAACTCTACCCCAAGAACCTAAAGAAGCTCGAAGAATCACCATCAAAGCCTCTCAATATAGAGTGGTGGATGGACAACTCTACAAAAGATCCAATACCCTCCCTTTGTTGAAATGCCTCCGGCCCTTAGAATCAGAATATATCCTTCGGGAAATTCATGAAGGGATAGCGGGGGACCATCTGGGAGGACGAGCATTGAGTCACAAAATTCTGAGGCAAGGATATTACTGGCCAACCTTAAACAAAGATGCCATTGAATTCTTCAAGAAATACGATGCCTGCCATTGCCAATCCAATATTCAGCGGCGCCCCCCGATTCCACTCACTGCAGTCGTGAGTACAAGACCCTTTGCTCTGTGGGGAGTAGATATACTCGGGCCATTTCCCGTAGCCGTTTGGCCGATGAAATTCTTGATTATGGCGGTCAACTATTTTACCAAGTGGGTAGAGGCAGAACCACTGGCATCAATCACAGGGAAAGCTTGTCAGAATTTCATATGGAAATCCATTATTTGTCATTTCGGCTTGCCCGTGGCTTTCATCACTGATAATGGCTGCCAGTTTGATAACCCAATCTTCAAGAAGTTCTGTACAGATCTTGGTGTAGAGTCAAGACTGACCTCTGTTACTCACCCACAAGCAAATGGACAAGTGGAAGTAACCAACAGAACTCTTCTTTACAGTCCGAAGACCCGGGTCCTTCGAAATGGATCAAACTGGGTAGAGGAAATTCCAAGTACTCTATGGGGATATCAGACAACCGCTAGAGCCCCAACTGGTGAAACTCCATTCGTATTAGCATTTGGAGTTGAAGTTGTCCTCCCAGCGGAGATTAATTTGCCTACACTAAGAACACAATCCTTCGATCCAGTAAGCAACGAAGAACAACTCCGGGCCGAGCTTGATCTCTTAGAAGAAAAGGGGGATTGTGTCAATGTTCGAGCAACATCATACCGGCAGAAAGCCAAAAGATACTATAATGGCAAAGTGAAAGAAGTAACCTTCCAAGTTTGAGATCTTGTGCTGCGAGAGAATATCTTTCAAGGTAATAAGAGCCGAACGAGGAAGCTAAATACCAATTGGGACGGCCAATATATTGTGCAAGAAATTATAAGGCCCGGTACATACTGGCTCTCAAAAATGGATGGACGCATACTCAAACGTCCATATCATTCAGAACATCTGCGGAGGTACTATCAATAAAATCATTTACTCGCCATACATTTATATTTTCTCCTTTTTTACTTTGTTTCTAGGAAAATTTATTCACCAATGAAAAAAGAGGAAATCAACATTGGAGCCATACCGGCCCTTCATTACATTGGACCATACCGGTCCCGAAGCATCAATGGACCATACCAGTCCCGAAACATCAAAAGACCATACCGATCTGCTACACCAAAGGACCATACTGGTCCCTAAATGAAGATGACCATACCGGTCCTTCATTACAAAGGACCATATCGGTCCCCGAATGAAGATGACCATATCGGTCCTTCATTACAAAAGACCATACCGGTCTACTACACCAAAGGACCATACCGGTCCCCTAATAAAGATGACAAAATCGGTCCTTCATTACAAACAATGATACCGGTCTAGTACATCAACCTACCAAACCAATCCATCATCCAAGAGCAATCACATGGTTCTGCCGCATCAACGGGGAGTACCAACTTCCCACATGAGAAATGAGGCCTTACTCTTCAACAGAAATATAATGGTTTATCACCCCTAAAAGATCATATCAACTTTTCAACCATGAAAAAGCACTCCTATTCTTTACTATTCAAGCGATCAAACACATTCACCTTCTTGAAAGAATCATATCGAAATGGAAGGAAAGAAGATTCGTTCGCAATAAGGATGTTGAAGCACTTCAAACACAAACTGACCAGAAAAAAGAAAACAGTTTGACAGAAAAAAAATTCATTGATAGAAAATACAAAATTACAATGAAGATATATGAATTAAGAGGAATACGAGGAGTCGAGATCAGAGATAGCATCTGGAACTTGAGCAGGAGAAGCCATAAGTGCCGACGCCTTCTAGCACCTATTCCACCCAAGGATATGGACTTCAAAACAATCATCCTCCCGAAGGACGAATACAAGAAGATCTCCTTCCTCCAGTCGATGATCTCTTATGAAGCCCTCCCAACCATCTGTAAAACGAAATTCTCCAAGTTCTCTCGACGACGACAACGTCACCGTCCAGAAATTTCTTCTTGGCCCACGCAGCCTAATCGGCCCTTCCTCAAGAAACCGCATATGGCCTTGAAAGGCCCTTGGAATCCACAAACGATGAGAGTTGTCGCCAGCGCAAAAGAAGTTATAGAAAGAAGGACAACTATTGTCACCCGCAGTGTCAAGAAGGATGATCTAGGAGAACTATCACCATCTCCATTTATACTATGGTTTTTACAGAAAATCGGGAACAGTTAATACATTTCCAAAATACCAAGGGACGTCGGGCACTTCGTTTCAAGCCAACAGAGACCTTTTGACTCCTCATAGAGAATGTCTCATTAAAACCACCTTGGAAACGTATCAGAATTCAAAGCTCAATAAAGAGGGATAACCGCTCCTATTCTCAAAAGTAAGTTAAGTCAAACTATGTCAAGAATAAAAAAACTAGTTGCTCCGCATCATTTTGCTACCGATTTACCGTGAGGATCGACAAACGCATCAGATCCGATGGCGACATCAAAGTAACAAATACGATCCAATCCGATATGGAGTCTTGAATACGGGTCGGCATTCAACAAGTTATTCTTTAGCAAGCATTTAAGACAAATCGGATAACAATTTTGATTACTTCCAAAAAGGAAAAGAGAAAGAGGAGAAGAGACAAAGAAACAATCAAGGGGTTCTTACGAAAGACATAACCCAAACAAGGTTCGCTATTATATTCATACTCAAACAAGAAAATGAAGAACGATCAAAAGCAGCTACAAAACTTTCCTTCAAACGAGGTCCCAATTCCTTGATACAGCTACACTCCTTCTACGGGCCTCCGCACACAGCATCTCATCCAAAGTATCTTTGGGTTTCCTCACTATCATTCAAAATTTTTCCCGTACCATCTTTAGTTATTCGATTTCACTTCGAAGCTGTTTAACTTCGGGTCGATCTAGCAAGAGAAAAGAAGAAGAGGAGAAGATCAGAATAGCTCTCGGAAAGATTGAACCAGAAATGAAGAAACAAAGATCTACTGATTACTTCTACAACACTCGATGCGCAATGTATTGAGGGTGGACTGGAATCCTAAGTCGCTAAAATCAGCAACAACTAACTCAACGACATTAGCATCAGAAAAAGGAATGTTTAAGTACAAGCAAAGGAAACAAAAAGAATCCAACTAACCTACCCTCCTGCGCAAAGGGGTGGATGTGTCCCCTTGATCTTTTCCCGAAGTCTCCACTCCAATCGGATTAACAGAAGTGGCTTTAATCAAACAAAAGAAAGACAAGTGAAGAAGCATTCAACTGAATATCGAAAAGAATGAAGTCTGAACATATACGTACCTGCTGCTACATCGTCTTTGATCTCGATGATAGCTTGAGTGACTTCATTGGAGGGGACACATCTTCTCTCTTCACAGATCGGCTCTTGACCCGGTGTGACTATGCATTCAGAAACTTTTTCCGGGTCAGGTGTAGCTGATGGAGGAATTACCTTATCGGAGATATCCTTATCCGATGTCACCATAACCGGAACCTCCTCCAAGCAAGAGGCATCAGTTCTCACTTCTTCAAGAGCAGAATCTTTATTCTCTTCCCCTCCTCCTTGACACTTATCAAAATATAGTTCCACTGCTTCATCATAAGGAGTCAGATTAAAGTTCACTGAAGGATCAACAGAATGGATGCTGCTTAAAATTGTATAAAACCTCTCTACGACACTCTTGAATCTCATCATCGATAGCTCTCTCTTCTCTACGTGCCGAAGTTTCTCCTCTAGTTGCATAGATTTCCTCCAAATTTTATTCAAATCGATAGCAAGGATGACGGTTCCTTGTCGTGTATCCTCCTTCAACTGTTGTACATGAGAAATATCATTTTGAGCATGAGAGGAGAGTATCTTTAGTCACAACCGCTTCGGACAAAGGATCATTATCTTCCTTGATTTACGGCCAATTTTTCTGCGACTTCAAGTTTCTCTCTCTCAATCTACTCTTCATTTCCCTTTCGTAAGAAATGTCTCGCTCAAGCAATGCATAGCCTCCGATAGTTTCTCCCTTCTCACCAATATGGTAATTTTTCTCTCCCCTAGATTGGTCCAAATCACATCTCAAAGCAAATGATGCTTGCTCAGATAGAGAAAGAGAAGCCTGCAAACTCTCATAGTCGATCTTCAATGCAGCATTTACTCCTTCGGACCTCCCCAACTCAGCAGTGATGGAATCCTTCGCTTCATTTAGCTTAACTATCTCAGTATCTTTGAGAGAAAGACTTTCTAGTTGTTTCTTGTTCTCATCCTCTAGTTAGAGACGCGAGCCTTGATCTCAAGATCCCCCTGCTCGTAGAATCTCACTACTTGTTCTCCCCATAAAGTGGTCTGCAAAGGAAATTCTCATTAAGGAAGACGAGAAATGAAGTTACTTATAAACAAATGAGAAAGGCGATAGCATACCGAAGCAAGGGATAAACGAAATGAGTGCAAGATTCTTCCAACCGAAATTGATTGGGATGATTATTGACATTATCCTGTCGCCAGGAATGGATGGAACTCCTAATGAGCTTAGTATCGACAGGCAAGTCGTTATCTTTTCGGAAGATCGCCCCCCGAGTTCCAGATCCTTGGGCACTAGGCCTACCAACAGGAAGATTCGCGGTTCCTGTCACTCCTACAATCAGAATAGACAGAACTAACCAATCAACACTTGAAAGATCGAATGGAGAAAATTCTAAAAGGGAAAAGATATGTTGAAAAACACAAGAACATTACCTCGATCCCTACTGCTACTGATGGGTGGTTTCCGCAAGTATACGGGTCGCGATCAAGTAATAAAGTGGACTATGGGAAGTCGGATGTCGAACCACAGGGAATAGAGATTGCTAAGTGTAAACCAAGCTTCAATAACCTAGTCTAAATGGCAATTTGGGGGGAGTTTTGGTTTTCAAAACTAAAGAGCTACAAAGGATTGTGAATAAGAACTGAAAATTGAGAGTTGATTGGGGTGAATCAATGGCAAGAGAGGATACTTGGGTATGTATCCCTTTTGGATTTCAATTCTAAAGATGAGCAAAGATGTTTATGAATCAAAGTTGGTACTTTTTGTGCCAATAGTCCCTAAATTATATCCAATCCCTCTTCCAAGGTGATTGGATAACTAGTCTCCTAGGACTTGATATGAGGCTCAAGGAAATTTATGTATAACTAGTCTTCTAATGAAGCAAGTTCCTAATGAAGCAAGTTATGACCTCAGCCTGATGAACATAAAGGAGGTAAACCTCCAAAATGTTACCACAATTGAGGTTTCTTAATTAAAAAAAATGGTATGTATGACATTGAGGAAGCCACAATCAGATAAGATGCTAAGGCAATTCTATTAAAATAAAAGAAAAAAGGAAAGAAAGAAAGAAAGAAAGAAAAAGGGAAATAGCCATCAAATGCATGCAAGACGGTTTCAACCAAATCGATCCATGGTAAGGTTACGTCATCACGTCTCATTCCATGTTGTAAAAAAAAAGTTAAAAAAAATAAAAATAGATAAAAAAAATACATATCATCTAGATGGTCATTGAGGTCCGAGGAGGCCCACCACTTGCACAATTTACAAGATCCTTTAAGATCCTGGGGGCATAAGAGAAGAAGGATCAAGGCACATGCCACAAAGGGGGCAAAGAACGGTGGTCGACCCTAACCAAAAATATTCCTAAAAGGAGGGATAATGAAGACGAACCCATTTCCCTCCTAGCCCAAAATCCTCATTAAGGCAGTTTCACCTAATAAAAGCATGCAATACCGCAAATGCAACAATAGTCGGTTGGCCTAGTAGCATATCGATTGGAAGACATATAAAAGTTCAAGCCTCAAGTGACTCTATCCTTGAGCAGACTTCAACAATGATTTGGTAAGTGAAACAACAAATGATTATTGTTGAATTGAAATAAGAAAACCGATGCAGATTGACACTTGGCTCACCTTATGATATCTTGTGAGTATGTAAGTGTAAAACATTAAGAGTGCCAATAATCTACAACTCAAGTCATTTCAAATGTGGTAACATATAAAAGATGCATTCCTGATATAATTTGGGAGCATAACTGACAAAATTATATTATATGACATTACTGCCTCTCAACAAAATGAAGATGAAAGGGTGGCAAATTATATCATGAAATAGAGAAATCTGGACAAGCGGCTGATTTATTACTCAAAAAATACTGATAGCTAGATGATAGTCGGCGATAGAGAAAAGATTCCCTCCTTTACTACGAGGCAAAGCCAATTACCTTGTGTATAGCCGAGTGCAAGAAGCTTTCCATCCAGCTTGAAGAGAATAAAATCCTCTATCAACCCTCAAAGAAAGACTAGTGGCAAATAAGCTTGGGTGAGACAAATAATAGAGTTGAGTTAAAAACCCAATAATGAGACTATAGTATAATTGGATTAGTTGAAGCATGTGACAATTGGGTATAGATGAATAAAAGTACAATTAATATACCTAAGTTATAAACTTAAGTCTATGGTTTACAATTTAAAATCAATCTGAAAACCTAAATCCCTCTTCCCCACCATCACCCCTCACGACTCACTCAGCCGCCTCTCACTCTTCTCTCGATCTCTCTCGCGCCACCGCCGGCGACGGAGCCCGGCTGCTCCCTCCTCCCCAGGAGCTCCTCAGCCCACTGCAGCACCTCTTGCCACCCCTCGCCACCCTTCGGCACCGCGCACCAGCGCTGCCCCCCCTTTTTCCGCCCTTCGCCACTAGAGCAGCCACCAGCGCAGGCCAGCCCGCGCCCAGTGCTGGCCCGCACGCCCTCCCCCGCCTGAACGCGTCTCGCCGCCACAGCTAAGTTGTCCGCGCGCAACCAAAGTCGCTAGAGGTTCCCCTGCCACTACCAGGCCGCCCTGCGCCGCCCTTCACTGGCGCGAACCCAGCGGCTAACCCCACAGTCCGAGCGCCACCCACGATCTCCGAGCCGCCACCGAATAGTCACCGGCCTCCACATGTGCACGCACAGAGCCCGAGCTCTGGTGGCCTCCCCTACGCCCCGGCGAACTCCAGGGCTCCTTCTTTGATTGTTCAGCCCCTCTCTGCTGTTAGGCCACATGATCGGCTCCGTCGGACAACCATCACCGCGTATAGGTCAGCCCTTCTGTGCCCTCAGTCGCCGGCCGCCCATCCTCTCCAGCCTGCAGTTCAATACCCTCTCTTTACTGGCAAGACTTGAGCACCAAAGTCAAGTAAACTTCTGCAGATCGTGATTTGAGAAAATGACCATTAGATCTTTAACTGATGCATTGAAACCATGACTAAACTGGGGGTTAGTGTTATGGAATAAGTGGTCATGGATGCCATAGATTGTATGTTATATGAATTCCTAAATTCTAGTTATTGTGTGTAAATGTTTGTATAATTTAGGGGCCCTCCAAATAGAGGAGGTGCTGGTGAATTTTCGTAGGAATCTTAAGTAGATTATAGTTGATTGAATCTCCATGATCATGCTTAGTGCTTAGTTACATATAAGAAGCGTACTTGAAACTTTTAGAGCTAAGGTTTCTTATTGAACAATTCCGTATTTTAATTCTATAGAAATATGAAGATCATGATTAACACTTAATCACCCTTTAGGAGCATGTTAGAATTCTTAAATTGAGATTAAGTGGAAGAAAATTTAAATCCTTTAATTTGGCAATTTCATATTTTAAATCTAATGGGGATACGAATTTCATGTTAAGAGAAATCAAACTCTACTTAGCTTGATGAAATCATCGTACTCTAACGAGTCTAATTAGAGTGTAAGATAAGAATACGGTTTCCGTATTCTTATGAATTTTTTGAAGCATGCATTAGATTTTAATTAAGAATCATGCTTGGAAAATGTGAACTTTGTATTTACTTAGTTACTATTATTAATTCTAGGAAAACAGTAAAGGTCCCGCGGGAGCTTCAGCAGGACCGAGTCAAACGTAAGCATGCTAAGGACATTAGGTGAGTGACTACACTCTATTTAGATGTTATATGATCGGGTTTTTATCGTTGGATTTGTTTATATGAGTTTTATCTCGGTTTGTGGATGCCGAAGGATTTATCGTTATACTTGCATTGTGTTTTCATACTTGTATAATCGATTTAACGTTAAAGAGCATGGGAAATGGTAAAGGAAACCCTAAGGGGTAGATAAAGATTATTTCATGTATCATAGGCTGCATCTTAGTTAGTTATGTATGGGGGACGCAGCAGGGGCTCAAGAGAGAGCCCAGATATTTAAGTAGACGAGACCGGGTTAAGGAAGGGGATTTGTTTTCAATCGTTTTTCTTAAAACCAAAAATGTTTGCGAAAGACTTTCTTTTTATAAAAATTCATGTCTCTTGTGAGAGCACGTATCGGATACGAGATGCTCGCTTGACTTACACATGTAGATTTATGCCTCTGGTCGTCAGGCGTCGGGTTCATATAGATTTATGCCTCTGTTCCTGGGCATCAGGATCATATAGATGTATACCTCTATTCCTGATGGTAGTTGGAGTCCTTATAGAGACATTTTAACTAGGGGTGCACGCTTGTATGATACGAGGCCTTAACATACATATTTATGTGATTGAAATATACTTATGATGATTGATAATGCATATGTGCTTTATTCGGGTTTTCTAAAATGCTTGGCATGTTAATCTAATGAGAGGATAATGCATATGATTAGCATTATTTCTTGGAATCGTAAATCTTTCATTATATATATTTATTTCCTGATATTAGTGATTTTCACTCAAGTGAACTACTTGCGCAGGTAAGTAAGCGTGAGTAATCCAGTAGATGGCTCTGACATAGAAGATGAAGATAGACAATTTGTATTTGGTGTTTAGAATTTTAGAACGCTTCCGCAGGGACTGTAAACTTTGTATAAGATTTTAACTATTTTGTTTATTAGTTATTAGTTTGATTATGATTATTATTAGGTTTAAATTACACAGCTAATGTGCCGGTGCACTCCCGGCCCAGCTGGTGTGACATATGTCCCTGTGTTAGGAACGGGTGTGACATTTAATGGTATCAGAGAAAGTCGATCTTAGGGAAATCAATCTTAGAGTCTAGATGACATAGTTGATATACTCAGAGCCAATTGATTCTAGGGAGTCCTAGGAATGGTCAGAGCCATAGGATGAGAGTCCGGTAGATGTTAGATGATATAGAGCACAGTCCCATGTCAGAGTCTAGTAATGGAGAATACTAGACACGAATTTTTAGGGACCGTAGGGAGTTACCTACGATAGGTGATAAAAGATCCTCTAGTGATTGACGATGAGGTGGAGGGAAGTCCTCCAATAAGCATTAAGCTAGATGGAAGCTAGGAAAGCTTTCAAGGAGCCACAAAACATAGGAGAATGGAAATGAAGGAAGGGTTGTATAGATACAACCACTTGTTTTAATTAGATGACACATGATTAGAGTTACGAACGGAAGCGAGGCTGATCATTTTCTGATAAAATGTTTAGTAAAAAATGAATAGATGATTGTAACGATTTAGTTACTCTCTACCTGTTTAAGATGATAGTAGTTACGATCAGAGATACGCAGCAGAAGCGTGGTGGGCTCATAACCCACAGGATTTAAGTTTTTATGGATAGTAGGATTTGTGGAGTAGGAGCAGGACAGACCTGCTCATCCTATTGACGAGTAACTGCAGATGGCGATACTTGGCATGAGGGGTTATATGGACCCCATGATGGAGCTGATGCGCGAGGTTACGAGCCTGGTACACGAGTAGCAGAAGCCCCTGAGTCAACTCTACCTGCCACCCAAAGAAGTGACAGAGGACTAGAGTTCAAAAGCACAGGACCATCCCATTATGAGAGGACTACAGAGCCGCAAACAGTCAAACATTGGATCCAGGAGATAGGGAAACGTTCAACATGATGCAAACCCAGGATTGCGAATAGAGTCCGGAGCACAATATGTCATACTTCAGGACAGCACGGAGTTGGGCTATATGAGTAGATGCGACTCAGTGGAGGCGCTCCATTTGAGACCTAGGAGCTATACAAGACGGCGTTCTGTGCCCGATATTTCTCCTAGAGCTAGGCAACACAGCTGGAGCACAGGTTTATCAAGTCGATATAAAACGACATGGTGGTCGAGCAGTTCAAGACTGAGTTCAACCAACGGGCTAGATTCACCCTATCTTTGGTGGCCGATGGTACGAGCCGACTTTGCATATTTGAGGGCGGTCTGCCCCTGAGTTATGAGGAGTAGCATTATTTCTGGCAATGAGTTATAAAGAGTTGTAACTCAAGTCATACGGATAGCTACTATCTGGCAGGAGACACAAGACTGGGTCGATGATGACAACAGTGACATACCAGTAATCAGAACGCTATCCAGATGTCTGCACCTGTCCACTGTTCTGTTCTTTCTCCTGTTTATCCTTCTTTGTCGGCCCCTGAGCATCACACTAGCAAGATGCATCAATGTATTTAGCTTTGGAAACCACATTAGTTTAACTAGTACACAAATGCCCGGATACAATCTTCTTCAGCGAAGGCCTCAAACCCATCTCAAACTTTCTAACCTTGCACTCTTCAGTAGGAACCATATCTGGAAGTAATTGTGCAAGTCTATCAAACTCTATTTTGTACTGCTCAACAGTCAAACCTCCTTGTACCAAAGTATTGAATTCTTGTGCCATAAGATGAAGCCTGCCCCTGGAGAATTACTTTGCGAAGAATGTTTTCTTAAATTCATCTCAGGTCTAGAAAGGCACACCCTTCCTCAAGCGTATCATCCCGAGATGTCAATCCTCAGCATTTCACTCTACATCGTATCGCGGTACATTACGACCATCTCAGAATCCTCTGTCTGGTACATATCAAAAGTTCTCTAATCCATAGCTTTGCCGCCTCTGGGTCAGCGATACCGTCGAACGGACAAGGAGATGGCCTCCGAATTTCTCCCAATAGACCTCTACCGGTAGCAGCTATGGTAGGTGGAGACGGTGGTGGCATCTGACGTTGTTGCGTTTGTTCTTGAATGTATCCCATCATTTCCCTCATGAGGTCCATCATGGAGATATGAGGTACGTCCCCCCTCGGATCTGGGCCCGCTGCTTGAGGTTCTTCAGCATCCGACTGAGCTAGCAGTTCCAGCTCGACCTGGTCTCCCACTCCCATGCATCGTGATAGCTCTACCAAATGAATAACACATCGTGTATTCTTCCAAAGACATGGTCTACCCGACCCAACACTCAATCTATCCTATTTGACTAAGTCACTAGGGCAACTAGGGTGTCATTTATCTAAAGCTACTTTAATCTGAGCACTTTAGATAACTATTTGCATGCTATGTCTTTGATACAACCTTAATCTGTCACGCCCTGACCTGGATTCCGGGACCCCGAGCACGTGAACAGACCGGTCGTAACCAAGTAAGACGCATCTCACTCAGCTACAAGGCCTCAATTAGCAACAGCAGATAATATATAATCAAAATAAATAACTTAAAAAGTCACAGCGGAAACAAAATCAAATAAGTGGGTCCAGATGCCCTATATAAGCCAGGCCCTATAAGGGTCCTAAAAATAAAAAGTCTCACACTCAAACAAATAAAGATAAATGAGATCCTCGGACCTCTGCTATAAACCCGACCTCGATCGTCTCCTGTACGCTAGTCTCTTACTTCTCAGGATCTAAAAAACAGGAAGAAAAAACAAGTGCGTGAGCTTTCGAATGTAAAGCCCAGTAATTACCCCTATGGGGTTCAAGAAAAACATCATAATATCAATAAATATGATCAGCAAAGTCAAACTCGGGGACACGCCCCTCAAAGCAATCCCTAGGAGTCTACTACAAAACAGGCAAGGTACGACCCCTAGCTACAGAAGCCCTCGAGCTCTGCTAAGAGTTTCAATGGAAGCTCAGCAAACATCTCCCCCGGCCAGCATCATCAGTAAACTTACTGCAAACTTGACCCTTCTCTGGCCGCATCTAAACTCAGTCGTATGCCGGTAAGAGGTGCCACCTCTCAAATGCGCCGGCATGGCCAAAGAAATCACCCCACTAATGTGCATAACAAATCCGTGAGTATCGTCCCTCTGGCATGGCAAGCCGAAACGCCAGGGTGTCACGTCCCTAATCGTTTCCCAAATGGAGCCCCCACGCTCCACTGAGTCCGGGCTGAAGACCAAAAAACAAACAGGGATACCAACATCCCAAAACAACCAAGCATGCTCAAAGAATTCCAAATAAATAAAGGAAGCATATATGGTCTCAAAAAACAATAATATCAAGAATCATTATATAACAAAGTCAAAGAATACTCTGAAGATTGGGAATGAGGCAAGTGTACTTACATAACTATCAAAGATCAACGGTACTAGGCAGAAGTACTTACCTCAATAGTATCATCCTGGATTACAGAGCAAAGATCCCGCCTGTCACGACTCTATCTCAAAACCTGATAATAATTCTATATCAATGTTGATAATATATTAAATTATCAAGTTGAACATGCAAGATGCTCTAAACGGGCCCAAGTCCAGCTTGTGGGCCTTCCCATGTATTCCTATGTCATTTTACCTTAAATGACTAAATTTATTTATTTCCATAAATAAAGCATGGTAGTCTAGTGGTTAAGGCCCTTCACTCCCTTTGGAGAGGTCTCGGGTTCAATTCTCTCCACTTTCCTTATTTTCTCTTTTATTTCCTTCTATAGCCTTAACTATACAAACCTGATGGATTTATTCACAAGTGAAACATGGCCATGTTGGTTAGGGCCCAACATGGTGTGGTGTGAGAGGGGTCTAGGTTTCAAACCTCTCCTCTCACAACCTCCTTTTTATTGTTTTATTTAAAACTTAACTTGATTCAGTCTGGTCCACCTGATCGCACCCAATCTGTTTACTCAATCAAATCCTCTCAAATTGATCTAGCCCGAATCAATTTAACTAATTTGTTTGAAACCAAAACAAAACTAGACCTATATTAACTAGTTCAACCAACCCAATTTAATCAAATAAATCAAATTAACCTTACTTGACTGAGCCCAACCATCTTAGCTTAAATCCAAATTCAGACCCAACCAACATAGCTACTAGATTGGCCCAACCCAACAGTTACTTGATTAAACCTAGCATGAATTAAACCAAGCCCAATCTTATTACTTGATCAGACCAAACCAAAACTTAACTAAACAATTAAAATGATTAAAGTTAATAATTAATTAATTAACTATGTAACCTTTTTTAACTAACTTGATTATGTCTTAACCTATCTTCTTCTTCTTCTCATTTGCAGGCTGCCGGGGTGGAGGTGCGATTAGGCATGCACGGTGGTCGCCGATGAGCATCTGGCTGATACCTCGACCGCCACCATGCCTCCCTGTCCGAGACCTCTCCCCATCGTTTGAGAAGCTCTGCAAGCCTGCAGTCGCAACCTTGCCATCGAGTACTGTTCCCAGCCGGCTTCCTCCCTCACCTCCGTTCAGCCCCCCCTCTCTACACTACCATGCATGCGTGATTAACAAAAGAACAACGAATAAGAGCGCGTCTTACCTACAGGTTCGGTGACTGGCAGTGCCCTTGCGACGACTCCGGCGAGGAACTGTCAGTCTGAACACCTCCTCGATGAAGCCTCTCTCCTCCACGTGAACTGCCCACAGCTTCTCCGTGATCTTTGACAGCTGTTGGCCACGCTCCTTCGTTTGTCTCAAGCTCGGTAGACGGTGGCCAGCCGAGGAAAGATGAAGATGGAGAAAAAGAGAAGAGGAAAAGGTGTGCTCTCACGGCTCCTCCGCGTGGGTTTTTATAGGGTGTTGGGGGTCCAAAATAAGGGGATTGCAATCTCCCCGATTTGCCATAAGTATGCAAGGGAAATCTCCACCTTCCATAATCACTTCTTTCCATAATCGGCGAAGAAATTAGGGCTCTTCCGCGGTGGCGCACGCTAGAGCTAGTGGAGAAGAAGATGGTTGCCTCGGGATTGTACCTCGGATCTGATGGGTGGCCGTGATCAACCGAGTGAATCATTTCTCTCAGTCGTGCCTCGGATCCATCACACGATTAGATGAGCGGTCGATATTGTTTCGAGATGAACGGCTGGATTATCAGCCCTTGCTCCGAACTCAAACCAAACTTAGATGGACGGTTGCGATTAGATTGAGTGCCAAGGGTTTGGATGAGGCTTGCTACCTCGAACTTATTCCCGATCTTTAGATCTTTTAATCTCGATCGTTGTTCACAATACTACTCTCTCTCACCCACGTGAGATTTGCAAAAGACCCCCGCTTCTTTCCTGTGTTACATCTGTGTCCTGGCCTGTGAGAGAAAATAAATTCTCTCTAAGTCCCCAGACATCTCTGAAATTACATCTAAGCCCCTACTAGACCCAATAACCTTAATTAGGGAATTTTTAAATTAATTATTCCCCCTCTTTTCTCATTCCAAATAATGCTAATCTTAGAATTTTCCTTTAATAGATTATATCATTACCCAATCTATTATTACCAACCTTTATTCCAAAATTATTTATCTATTTCCAAATTTCCCAATCTCACGTAATTACCAAAGTACCCTTGGTAATCATCATTAAATCAAATCCAAGGAATTTCCAAGCTTGGACATTTCCTTTAATTTAATTAAACAACTTAATAAACTAATGCTTATTTAATTGTTCCCTTCATGTTTCTCCAAACATGTTAAATTACCAAAATACCCTTGAGTTTAATAATTAAACTCAACTATGGTTTTAAACTATAAAACCTTCCTCTTCAATAATTTATGTTTTTGGGAAAATTAATTCACTATGAAAATATTAAAACCCATTTATTCTAAAAAAAATCTCGGGTTTCACAGGATCATTGTTGAGCTATTCTTGGAATTGTCTTCAAGAGCCCGAGGGCTGTCGCTGGACAGAAGTCGTACCGTTTCTGATGATTGTGGTAGACTCCTAGGGTCTTATTGTGCTGGGTGTAGTCCCATTGTGTTGATGATTTTTGGATTTTATATCATATATCATCTTTAGTGGTTTACATCCTTGAGATCCTTGCAAGATACTTACTGGGCTTTCCATTCGAAAGCTCATCACTTTTTCCCTTCTCTCATTTCAGGTCCTGAGGAGTAGGTGACCCGTACTCAGGAGACGTGCGAGAGTCGAGGTGGGATATTTGCCGAAGTCGGAGGATCTCCTTATCTTTTATTTTTGTGTGAGAGACGTTCTGTTAGGACCAATGTAGGGCCTGTGTTTGTTTAGGGCACATGGACCCTTTGTGATCTGTTTTATTTCCGTTGTGGTTATTTTGAGGATATTTATTATTGTTATTGAGACTTTTGATTATTAATTGATATCTGCTCTTGAACACTTAGGCCTTGTACTCAAGTGGGGCTCGTCTCCACTTGGGTACGACCGATCTATTTATGTGCTCGAGGTCCCAGAATGCGGGTCGGGGCTTTACAGACAAAATTAAAGGGAAGAGAAAGATTATAAGACAAAATTGATTGTAAGCCAAATTTGACTATAAACCAAAACTTATTATAAGTAAAATTTGATTATAAGCAAAATTAGATTTGGGCCTCAATCAAAGGCCCAATCCAAAACCAAAACTTAATCTTATTAGGGATCGAGGCCTAGAAATATATGATATTCCAGGTCAGAAGAGACAACGGCCTCTTAGCAATTGATAAAGATCAATAGTTTTTCTCTTCTCTCCATAAATCCTCTCAAGAACTTGCACCATAGCTAGAACCTTGCGTGGAAGATCGCCCCGTCGCCTATGGGGTTGCTTCTCCGGATCTTTGCATGGATCACCGTTAGAGGCACTCCATCTGTGGGCTGTTGTGGTTGATGCAATATCCCCTCAGATTCAGAGAAAGGAATTCAGCATAGACATCAAAAGGTACATGTTCTTCAGCCTTGTTTGCTTGTGTTTTGATAAACATAGGGAGATCCCGTGGGCTAGGTTTTTGAAAATTTTAATTTTTCGCTGCGTCAGGTATGTGATACATGCTTTCAATTTTCTAAAAACCCTAACACATGTACACATACTCACGCAAGTATATGTGTCATTAAAGTAATAAAATTGGTAAATCCTAATATCATATCATCAAGGAGTGGGATTTGGACTAATTGAGTACTAGTCTACTAAAGTACTAAGTCCATTCAGTCAGTCAAATTTTTGGTCTTGTTTTAAACTACTCTAATACTTATAAAGTAGTAAAAGGTTAAGGAAGAGAATGAGGGAAAACACTCAAGGATAGGTATCTAGGGTTGTATGCCTTGTAAACATGATAGAGATTTTCATCTATGACTGTATGGTATTGTTATGCTAGAGGACAAGGGCTGTTCAGTGGCGCTCAAGATGACTTCATATGCAAAGGACATAAAATGATAATTCTCTATTCCTAGGGAATATGCTTAAGGTCTCTATCTCATAGTCCTATGCATAGTATGAGACGTTACTGTATACCTAGAAGAAGGCCAAACCCATGGGACTATGACATATTCCTATGAAAGTATAGCTTAATATATGTCATTGCCTTCCGACTAATAGTTAACCAAGAATCATGTCACAAGCATATCATACATAACTAACAATCTGTACAATCAAAGATTAATATTGATATTCATGTTCACAACGTCATTCAACCCTAGATTTAAAATCTAGCTACACATCATGGTGTCAACAAACATAGAATCATAACATTCATACAAAACATGCATGAATCTCATACACAAGGGATAAAATCAAAATATATTCAATGAAAAGGAGATCTTATCCCCTTGGAGTGCTATCCTATCCTTATGATGGTCTCAAGACTCTTCGGATTGTCGGCTATAGGATGGAACTGGCCTCCTCTCGGTGCTGTCTGCCTCAACGTGAAGATAAAACCCTAGAAAACTTAACCAATCTTTTAATAGTCGTGTTAGGCACAACAGCGTCAATGAATTGGTGCTAAGGCACAAGGGTTTCGACTTTGAGCTTTGGTGTATTGAAGGAATTAGAGTCCTGCACCAATGGCTCGGCACCTTAGCGCCAATAGGTTAGCGCCTCGGGGTGCGCTCTTTGTTTTGAGCTCGGGTGCACCATAGGGTTTGGGGGCACGGCGCAATGAATCGGTGCCGTAGCCCTAACCCCCAGCTCGTATCCTTGAAGCTTGGCTTTGATTACTGCGCGACTGGCTATCTTCTAGGTCTTCTCCTCGTTTGTTCTGCTGCTCTAATCTTTAGCGCCTCATCCCAACTTGTGAGCTGCACTTTAAGGTAGTTGATATTTTCTTTTGATAGAAAGATAAAATGCCTTAATTAGTGCCTGAATATAGATAAATTCTTCTAAAAATTCACAACTCAAGTAGAACAACCATAAATTGGGCATTCATATGAAAATAGAGCTAAAGTGTATACAAAATTTTCAACTAACACAAAATTTAGCTCTAAACAATAAGCATTACTCGTATAGACAGAAATTCCGTTATGGTCTAATTCTGAACAGTAGTAAACATGGGGACTTTGCAATATTTGATTGATTACAATTCTGTATATTCCATTTATTATAGAAGTTCCTAACGAATTCCTTATAATTTAGCTCTCTTTGGAGGGCTAACAGAAATCAAGTGGATGAAAATGGGGAATAAGTAAAAAAAAAAAATTTAATAGAAAGGTTGTTAGAGAATAGAATGGTTGACAAAGAAAAATTGAGGGGGTGATAGAAAAGTAATATGAAGATCTCAAAGTAAAGAAGCTAACAAGATTAATTCAGTTGTAGTAGTGGCCGGTCCTTGTGGATTCGACTACGTGCTACCTTTGAGTACTTTACTACTTTATTGACCCCATATATTGTGGGAGAAGTGTCACGTATATTTTTGCGTGCATCAAGAGCACACTACTGAGGGTTGATACTTTGATGAGATGTCACCATCAAGCCTACTTGGAGCAAATGACAAAGATGGATGACTTGAAGTTGATACTTTCAGACTAGTTAGGAGAGAAGGTGAACAATAGGAGGAGGATGTTGCGACTATTTTAATAATAAGCCCTAAAAAATCATTGAATGCAAGTGCACCTAGCGAACAAGTAATATAATGTTAAGAAGATTCTAACCCATGAGGAATTGGTGTAAATTCTAGATGAGTACCAATTTATGTCAAGCTTGTATTATCTAACCTAAAATAAAGTGGTGGTGTGATACTAAAAAATCTAAGGAGAATTAGTTAGATAGATGCAAGGAACAATGATTGAATAAGGGTATTGCTCAAAGATAATTATCTAGGGTTTTGACTTTTCTTGACACAAGTGTGATTAATATCCCTCTCTCTTTATTTAGATGAATGGATTGATTGCTAGTCTAAGGATCTAGCCTATTCTCAACTGTGTTTCACACAAATTGAGAACATGTCCACAAATCCTAACTCTCTACATGTCTATAGAAATTAGAGAATTCATGAATCTTGAGGTACTAATCGGCCCTAACCATGGCTATAGAACACTTGTGAGTATATGTCTATCACAAGCTAATCAATTCGTGCTATTCCTAACCATGTAATTGAACACACATTGCATATTCCATGGCCTGATAACATCAACGCTATATATATATTGAAAAATTTAGCCCATAGATCATTCTAAATCAACACCCATCATAAGCAATATAATCACACAATGATAACCACTCCCTCACACTTAAATTGTGCATTGTCCCCAATGCACACATTATATACAACCATATTAATATGTCATGCAAAGAAAAAAGGAAAAGGGGAGTTGTGGATTTTACTGATTATGTGTTAAGTAGTTTATCGGGTCCTGCCATAGGGGTTCCGATCCAATATGATATTCAATATATCATGAGAAAATGAAAGGCATAAAAGTAAAACTCCATATTATATAGATAGACTAAACCTTTGTTGTAACAAACCGACTCTTAAAAGAAAGATAAAAATACAAAAGTGGTAAAAAGAAACAAAATAGGATAGTGATGATGCTCCTCAGTCATGTGGCAGCTCCTCATAGCTATCGTCATCGGATGAGTCCTTATCGGTCTCATTCCCCTCAATAGCGGCGGTAGTGACCTCAGCGTACTCTCTCTTAATAGTTTCTTTAGTAATCACCCTTGTATCTCTATTGGTTTGTGCAGGTAGTGGTGGGGGAGGTACTAGAGCTCCTATCGTACAATGCGCAGCTGCACTCCTCGGACCTGCCAGAGAAGGAGTGCGTCTCTGTCAGCCTGAGTAAGAGAGCTGGTAAGGGAGGTGATGATTTGGGTCTCGTAGGTGCCATGCTGGGCTCGGGAGGTACTAAGCTACTACCGGCTGTGGCTCCTGGATCTTATGGCTTTGTAGGATCAATGGCGGTATAAGTGATGCCCTGTGACGTTTGCATCATATACAACATCCTCTTTGATCTCAATGCCTCTATAGTAATCAGAACAAATCTCCCCACCATCGTCATCTCCTCAATAATACTATCAGAGAGAATGTCCATCCCTCGGGCCAATCGCGTGATGTATGATCCAACAAATAGGACTGCTACCCTGGGATTAGATGCTTGATGTTGGAGGAAGTGTGCGATGACCCATCCTAGGTTGATCAAAAATATATATGTTATGCTCTATAGAGATAAGAAGTCTATGATGCGGACAACTCCTATGTTGTCAACCCGCTCTGTGATCGAGTAACTAAGGATAGTCTAAATGTATCTAAGAGTGGGCAACCGTAGGGATGGGGCCTTCGACAGCCGTGGGTCGTAGACCGAATCTCTTCTCAACCTCCTCTAATAGGACACTTTTTCTATCATGTTGGTCTATCGATATCCAGATGCTCGTACTCAGGTATCTTGGTGAGCTCCTCATCGTATAGGCTGAGTCAAACAACGAAGTCGGTGTAGCTCAACTAATATAGGCCCATGTCAATCTGAAACTCAATCTGTCCCTCCCTATGCCATAAGCTGATGGTGAGGGTGATATGTAACGTCACTAGCACGTGCGAAGTGAGATCTCGGCAAGTCCGCTCTCTTATGGATAACAGGGGGTCCCACGATCCTACTAAAATAAGATGATAAATGTCTCTGGCAAGGCCGACCTCCTCGAGAACGTCCCAGTTAATGTGTCAGGCCTCGACAAATCTCAACCGCGGTGAATTCTTGGTGGGTCTTGACGCCAGCCGGTGGAGTCTTGCCGGAGAAGGTTGGGTGAGGTGCTGGAGTGGAGGGTTAGGTGATAGGGTGTGGTGAAGGGATGCGGCGGCGTGGGGTAGCCAAATAGCAACCCTAGTGCTTGGTTCGCCTGCCCGAGCACGCCTTTAAACATGAGCTTATTTGTTGAACACGACGTTGTTTCTCTGTTACACAGCTGTGTTCTATAGCTTTTGTCCTCTAGAGATGTGCATGGCCTGGAACACGGCCGTGCGTCTTTGTTCCTATCTCAACTATCGCTTCTCAAGATGTATACGGCTCAGAACACGGCCGTTTTCCTGACCTTGCTTCTTTCTGTCGTCCTTCTTGCTTCAATGTCCTTTTTATTTCTCCTCAACATGTGTGTTAGTGGCTCTAAACGCAAAAGATTAATCATTAAACATTTTGGAGCACACAAAATAAGGAACCCATCAACCAATGAATGGAATTTACCACCAATGTATACCTAACTAAGATCCTAACTTAAACTAAATATGAACTAGAGAACTAATAGAACTTGGGTTGCCTCCCAAGAAGCGCTTGTTTTATGTCATTAGCTTGACGTACCTTTAAGCTCAAGAGGGTTCAAAGAGTTGGAGCCCCCCTTCTTCTCCTCTTCACTAATTACTGCCTGCAAATTTTGCCCTCCAATAAGAAACAAATTTATATTCATAGAAATTGTTCTTGAGTGAGGTCGAATTTAGTGTACAAGAGTGGGAGAATGATTTCTTTTCTTCTTTATCAACTCTCTCCACCATGCTCTCCTCCTCTGTTTGTTTGTAATTAGAAGAGCTTGCTCAGGATCTTTTCTCTCCCTAATAGGCTCTTCCTAAGGTGGTGGTTCGCTCTCGAGTAGGTTTTCCAGCTTATCCTTCACTAATTTATCCTGTACAAAGTCAGAAACACAATCATTAACATGATCAATGAAATAGCAAGAGTCATCAAGTAATATGGGATGTTACGTGACATCTTTATGGTTTAAGACTACTTCTTCTTCTCAAACCCTCAGGGTCATACGACCATTATTGATATCAAATAATGGTTCTGTAATCTTTGAGAACAGCCTTCCAAGGATGAGAAGCACCTCTACTTGATAATCTAGGTGTAAGATCCATGATTTTAGGGAAATTTTTTTTCTTTATTATTTGGTAATAAAAGGAAAAATCCTCAAGGTTGGATTTGGAGTGAATTTTTGGAATAAAAGTTTTTTTTTATTATCTTTTTATTTATTAAAAAATAAATGCCTTCTTAGAGCTCTCTAATTAGTTAATTAAATGAATAAATATTTTATTTGATTAAAGATATGAAACTATGGTTAAAGATAAAAAACAGATTTGATTTAATATATATATATAAATTAAATTTATATATATGATATAGAGGGGATTTGAGAGTTGTAAAAAGGATGATGGGATGTGATATTATTTATATATATAAATAATATACAAGGAATGGTGATGGCGACTGATGGGAGTTATTTTGGAATAAAAAAAACAAATATTTTTTTAAATAAGAGAAGAGGCTGCCATTAAATTTGGAAGCTTTTGAATTTGAATGAAAACGCGTGCACACGTTTTTATCAATTGGGTAATGTGAGAGTTATCCATATCTGATTTTATTTCAAATCTCGTTAGCAAGGAAGTCAGCTTAGATTCTGCATGAAGCCTATATATAAATAATTTCAACCCTAATCACTCGCACGCCGTCGCTGCCGTTTGAAGGAGAGAAAGAACTTGGAAAGAAAGAGGCGGTGAGGGCACGAGGCGGTATGCTGTAGTGGAAAACTCACCAGCAACTATCGGATCCGGTGAGTAATACTAAAGCCCTTTTTGATTAGTTGTACTGGTGGCCTACAAGTGTCTTTGGGCCAAGCATGAGTAGTGTAGAGTATATGCATGTGTTGTTGGTTTGGATAATTGGTAAGGGAGGCTTGTGTAAGCTTAATAGTAATTATTTCATTAAGAGGTGATGGTGTTTAATTATGTGTTGGATCTACACCTTTTGGTTTGAGGTTATAATGCCCAGAAGTTATAGTAGGTGGTTCCTTGGTCTTGTAGTGAATCTAAGTGTTAATGGAAATATTTGCATGATTATTGAAGAGCACTGTTGTTGATTTTTTTTTTTTTGAAATTAATTGGGCTTTTGTTAAGGCTGGTGGTGAGGTGTGTGTGCAGACAGTGTGTTGGTGTGGGAGAATAGATAGTGGTTGGATTTAGTTATTTAATTATTTGATTATTTATTTATTTAATCATTGTTGTTAATGTATGTATATTGAGGCTGGTGGACCTCTGTGGAGGGTTTAAGGTAGTTGTGAGGATGACCCTTTAATTTGACTTTTAGTCTTTGTTGGGGCTTGTGAGGAAAACATGAATTTTATTGGTGATTATTTAAGGGGTTGTGTTTGATGATAAGTGTTCAAATGAGCATCATTTATATATGAAATTCATGCATATTATCTTATGTTTTGGAGGAATGTTGGCCCGCCGGTGCTTAAAAAGGCTTTGTTTTTGTAAACATGGCAGAAAACAGCCATCTCGAGAGAAAGGAAGCGTTTTCGAGAGAATGCGGGCCAAAGTAAGCGAAACGGAGCTGGAAGAAAGTCCATACGGAGTCACATACGGACCCGTATGGACCTGGGGATTCATACGGACTCACGAACGGACTGACAAGACCCCGTACACGAGGACCTGAGAGATATACGACCCCATACGATAGTCCGTATAGGTGTCCGTATAAGGTATGTACGGGGTCGTATGAAACACATACTGGGTCGTATATCGTAAAACTGCAGCTGCGATTTCGGCCGAATCGAGGGTAAAGTCGGGAATATACCCAAAAC
This sequence comes from Dioscorea zingiberensis, assembly GCA_026586065.1. NCBI lineage: Eukaryota > Viridiplantae > Streptophyta > Magnoliopsida > Dioscoreales > Dioscoreaceae > Dioscorea > Dioscorea zingiberensis. Next base: position 31,585,438 of record CM048822.1, on the reverse strand, counting down.
CCTAGAGGCGGGTATAAATAGAGATGTAAAAGAGGGTTTTGGGGCATCTTGGAGGAGATTGAAGAAGAGAAGGCTCAAGAGGGCTAAAGAGAAGAAGAAGGGGCTAGAGAGAAAGAGGAAATCTACAAACGGTTATCATCAAGGGTTTGTTTCATGAATCTTGTGTTTGATTTCTCCTTTGACATTGATTGTAACTCTCCATTGATGGAGAGCTAAACTTTTGATACTTGGGTGTTGATGAACCTTTGGATTATGGTTATTTGATATTGTCTCTTCTATGTTGATTGCTTGGTTGAATGCATTATGGTCTATTGAATGTATTGTATGGTGAAAGTATTAACCTCTCTACGTTGCGAGAGCCCGGAGAGGTTTCTCTAGTCCATGTGGGGGAAGAAGCGAGCGCACTCCCCGCGTGTAGACAAACTTCAATAGAGAGGGCTAGGAGTACACCGGGAGCCCGGGTACTAAGGCGAGCAACTCCTTTAGATGTCTTATTCCCTTAGTCCTTCCAAGAGATAGGTTCCCTAGAACTTAACTAGTGAGGGTACTAGGTTGAGTAATCACCCTCGAGCGAGGGGATGAAATCGTATTAGGAACCTTTGGCCAATGATTCACCAAGATTCAACATAGAGAGCATTATCCACGTCTAAGGAAATCCAAAGGGGATTCAATCACCCAAGTATCCCCCTTCATCGATTGACATCTTCAAGATCAATTGCACTTGTTAATTTGCTTCATTAGCTTTAGAATTAGATTTAGTATCATCAACCCGAATTGATTGACTAGATAATAGACAATTAATTAGTACTAGTATTTTCTTTCTCCCTGAGGATTCGATACCCGACTTTTCAATAGTCCACTTTACTACTTGATCTGACCCGTACACTTGCGGTTAGAACGCATCATTTGATATTCATAGTTACTAATAAAAGAAAGTTGAGGTCGCGGCTGATGGCCAAGTGTGTGTTTGGTTAGTCAAGTTGACTAAGTAATGTTAAAGAGGTTGGGTTTGTTAGTGGGCCGGGCCCGTCTAGGTGAACGTGCATCGTAGAAGTAGTCTATGCATAATCACGTTTGCGTTTATTGAGAATAGACTTGTGACTGTCAGATATCGACATGGAGTGCCGAGCTTCGTCGGGACAGATACAGATTAGTCGGTTGGATTGCGATTAGAGGTAAGTGTCTTTGCCTAGCTCCCACCCTGAGATGGGTTTCTTCGGCATTCTTTTACCTGGTATGGTATATCTTTTGCTGGCATCGTGACTGTTCTTGTTGATATGATTTGGATATCTGTTTTGATTCCCGGTATGCATGTTTTGTTTGATGTTTTCCACATCTGTGATTGGTTGTTTGGACAAGTTATCTTTTTGGATGCTCACTGAGCATGCCACCGTGGACCGGGACATTACTGTGGGACTCGTGGTGCTTGTGTTTAGGTTGGGTTGGTATGCGTCAGAGAGGGGTATGCGTACCCAAGGACCATAGCCACCTGTCGTCCGACACTTGACCACTGAGGCACGCGGCACTTGTGCTGACCGTGGAGGTATGATTGGATGAGTTTAGGGGGCCCCGTTTGTTTGGTTTCTTGTGCTGATTCGATTGTTTCTCGATATGATCTATTCTTGACTAATTGTCTTGATTTGTCTATCTTGACCCTTTGGACGGTGCTCATCGTGATTTCTCTGCAGGGCACTTACTGAGCTTTCCTTTCGAAAGCTCACTTCACTTTCTTTTTCTCTTCCAGGTTAAGAGGAACAGATGACTCAGGATTTGGAGCTGCGCGTGGGACTGGGATTATAGGTTGGAGAGGTCCGAGGACCTCAAGTTATGTGTGAGAGTCTCACTTGTAGGACCCAGATAGGGCCTGATTTTGTATAGAGCTTTGTAGGGTACTTGGAACACTTTTTGATTTTACATTTCCGCTGTATAACTCTGACATTGCTATTTATGACATGTTAGACATTTTGTTTATTTATGTTATCTGCTTATCATTTTTAGGCCTTGTATTCGAGTGGGACTTGTCTCTACTTGGATACGGCCGATCTGTCGACGTGCCCAAGGTCCCGGAATCCGGGTCGGGGCGTTACACTAGGTCTAAGATGTAGATGTCTAGCGGGAAATGAACTTATCAACTTTCACTAAGACATCCTCAACTATCCCTTGAGGGTGCCGGATGGATCTATTTGTCATCTGAAGTGTAACTTTGGTTGGTATCGGCTCTCCGATTCTCACTTTTTGGATTATCTTAAAGAGCATTAAATTGATACTTGCTCTAATGTCACTCAGGGCCTTTTCATCCACCAGTCTACCGATAGTGCAAGGAATTATGTAACTCCCTGGATCCTTTCCCTTCTTTGGGAGTTTGTTGGTGAGAAATGCAGAGCATTGTTCGTTCAGGGTTGCCATGAACACTTCCTCCAATTTCCTATTGTTGGTTAACAATTCGTTCAATTTTTTAGTCATTCTTGCAAAGCTTCTTGGAAATCAGTGACATGATTTCAGTGAAAAGGGTTTTGACGGACACTATCCTTCTTAGGTTGTTCCCCTTCTCAGTCAAACGTCGAGCGAAGAAGTGGCTAAATTCATTACCTCACGGGTCAATCACATCATGGGCAAAGTTGACTGAGAAATTATTGATTAGGTACTGCCCGCCGGCAAAGATAACGAAACTGCAGAGCGACATCTCTTGCTTTAAGCAAATAGAGACAGAAACACTATACAACACATGGGAGAGGTATAAAGAGATGCTTAGGAAGTGCCCACAGCATGGCATAAAGGATTGGATGCAAGTGATGCGATACAACCGCAAGTGTACGGGTCGTCACAAGTAATAAAGTGGACTTGAAAGTCGGGTTATCGATCCTCAAGGAGATGGAAGTACTAGTAACCACTATTCATCTACTATCTAGTCTATCCAAAGGTGGTTGATTATGCTAATTCTAAACTAATCAATTGAAAACACAAACAAGGGAATCGAGTTGCTCTTAAGGTCAAACAATCATAAAAGGGGGATGCTCGGACAATTGAATCCCCCTTGGACTTCTAAAAGATGAATGCTACTCTTTATCTCGACATTTGGTTGATTCTTGGCCAAGGGTTCCTATGGTGCTTTCACTCCCTCTCTCGAGACAAATTACTAATCCTAGTGTCTTACTGGTGATGTTCTAAGGAACCTAGTTCTTGGAGGGATTATGGGACTAATACATCTAAAGGACTCACTCTCCTCTATTGGAGATGGTCTACACACGGGGAGGCATTCGCTTCTTCCCCCATATGGACTACGAAAATCCCTCCGGGCTCTCGCAACGTAGAGGGATTAACTTACATTAAAACATCGAATAGACTCAATGAGATTCAACCAAACAATCAAAGATAGAGAGATAACATTAATTAAAACATGTCCAAGGGTTCATCAATCATCCAAGCATCTACAAGATTAGCCCTCCATAAAAGGGGGGCAACAATAAAAAACAAAGACGAAGACAAACAAGGAAATCATAAGGAATAACACTAATGCATACACCGTTGATGGCTTCCTTGATCCTCTTTCAATGATTTCCCCTCTTCTTGCTCCAATAGATTCAAGATGAGAATCTCCAAGCTTTCCCCAAGATTAAGCTCTCTCCCCAAGCTGCATGCCCCCTTCCTAAACCCTCATTAGTCGGCTTTTATACCTCTAGGGTTTTAGGGGTAAGATTTACCAATTTGCCCCCTTCTAAGTCTGCAGATTCGCTGAAATTTACGATGTACGGGCCCGTATACGGGTGTATATCAGCCCGTATATGGGCCAGCCACCTCCATAAGGTCTAGTATACGGGCCGTATGATGGCTCGTATGCCTTTCAGGTGCAAGTATACGGCTATATGTCAGGCCGTATGGATGCCCGTATGGGCCCTTCTAGGTGCTCTGAGGTCTCGGTTTCTCTCGAAATGGTTTCTTTCTTCCGGGGTCCTGGTATTTTACCCTGTTTATCAAAATGAATACATTTTAAGTATCGGTGGGCAAAAACTCGTCGAAATTACATGCCAACCATATGAGAATATGATATAAAATTATGCTCAAATGAACACTTATCAGCAAGTCTAAACGTTCTACAATGGGTTAAATGTAGCTACCAAGCAGATGTTAGACGTAGCAGTGAATGGCTCTCTTTGCACCAAGGACCACGACACGGCCATGGAACTAATAGATGAGATGCCAACTAATGGATATCAATGGAGCTCTGAGAGGGCCAAATAGGTTAAAGTGGCCAGAATGCATTAGTTACTGACAAACTTGGTACCCAAGGTGGAAGAAATAAGCCAGAAATTGGAGAACATCAGCTATCAACAACCCGCACCAGTGATGCTGTGTAGTTCATGTGGGAATAAGCTAGAAGAGGACAACCCGGACAATTGAAGGAAGTTGATTTCATAGGAAGATCGCAGAACAACCCATACAACCCTACATATAATCCTGGATGGAAGAACCACCCCAACTTTTCCTACAATATCCTGGTACAACATCCAGGGTAACCAAAAGCAAACTCATCCAAAGGAAATCCACAAACAACCGGGTAGTCAGCAATCACTGCAAGAAATGAAAATATCAAGCCTGGAAACCTGGATTACACAATACTTCCAAGCAAACGAGACGTGACTCACTAAGCATGAAGCGATGATGAAGAACCAGCAAGCATCACTATATAACCTTGAACACCAAGTTGCCCAAATAGCCAAGTCCTTGGCAGAACGACCAGCGGGCATCCTCCCATGTAACACAGAAGTCAACCCAAGGGAATCTGACATAGCCAATACTCTTAGAAGCGGAAGAGAGGTAACCCTACCACAAGAAAAAGTACTAGGAGACACCCATCACACAACCCAAGGAGAACAAATATGAAGATGAAGGAGAGTCGAGTATGGATAAGAAAAAGGAAGCACCCATGGTACCATAATACAAGCCAAAGTTGCCTTACCCAACCAAGCTAAAAAAAGGACTGATAGGATGAGCAATTTAGGAAATTTCTGCACATGTTTAAGGCATTTCACATCAACGTCCCGTTTGTGGAAGCACTAGCTCAAATGCCACAATATACTAAATTTTTAAAGGAGTTGCTCACAAACAAAAGGAAGCTGGAAGAGGTGTCTATGGCAATACTGAACGAACAATACTCAGCAGTTCTAACCAACAGACTCTCGAAGAAGGAAAAGGATCCGGGGAGTTATATAATTCCCTACACTATTGGAGGACTGATGGATGGAAAGGCCCTGGCTGACATTGGAGCAACTATCAACCTAATGCCCTACAAGATACTCCAAAATCTGGGAATATGAGAGCCAAAACCAACCAAGGTGACACTTCAGATGGCAGACAAATCCATCCGGCATCCTCGAGGGATTGTTAAGGATGTGTTAGTGAAAGTCAACAAGTTTATATTTCCGATGGAGTTCTATATTTTAGACTTAGATGATCAAGTAGAGGTGCCCCTCATGGTTGGAAGGCCGTTTCTGAAGACTATACAGACACTATTTGATATCAAGGATGGTTGGATGACCCTTAGAGTTGGAAAAGAAGTAGTAGTTTTCAAGCTCAAAGACGCAATATGACACCCATGGAGCTAGATAACTCTTGTTATGTTATTGACTTTGTTGATGAATATGTTTTTGACCTTGTGCAAGTTGAATTGTTGAAGGATCAGTTGGAAAACCTACTAGAGAACGATCAACCCTAGAAGAGCCAGTGGGTGAGATAAGGGATTGATGAGTATTCAAATAAGCATACTTTCATATCGTTTTCCTATATATTTTGCATGCCATTTTGATGAATTATGGCACTCTGGTCTTTAAAAAGCTTTGCATTTTATAAACAGGGAATATAGAAGCCACTGCGGGAGAAAGGAAGCATTTTGAGGTGAAAAAGAGGACGAACCAGTGCTATTCTGGAGTAAACGGGAAGTCATACGGGGTGCATATGGCCGTATGCTACTGGACAAAGTGAACGGCCTACACATCGACCCTCCCTGGATGGTATACACCCCGTATGAATTCATACGCGTGGTGTCATATAGCCATATAACAACCCATATACTCGATCCCTCACCGTATACTGACTGTTATACAACCATATATGTGGCTCTAATCTTCATACTGGCCCGTATACAGCCTGTATATGAGCCTGTATGTCGTAAACCTCTCTTATAATGCGGACCCAAGCAAGGGTATCAGCGTCATTGTCACTCCTAAAACCCTAAGCTGAGGTATAAATAGGAGCTTTTAGGGTTTAGGACGAAGAGGTTGGCTTTGGGAGAGAGTTGGATCTTGAGATTAGGGATTGGAAGTTTCTTGGACCAATCTGAGAGAAAGAGAGAGAAGGGGAGAAAGGACAACAAGGGGAATCAATCTAAGAAAGGTATCAACAGTGTAAGTAATGGTCCTTGCCATTATGATTTGCTTTGGTTGTATCCCTTTTGCTTTGGGTTGTTGTTCCCCTTAATGGGGAACTAATTTTGTAGATACTTGGGTATGATGAACCCTTGGATTATACATTAATGACATGTTGATTTCTATGTTAGATTGATTGGATGAATGTTTGAATGTCTTTTAGATGTTTTGTATGGTTTGTAATCTTTCTACATTGCGGGATGCTCGGAGAGAGATGGGTGTTACACTCCTTCCTCTTCTTAGCATATGTCTTGCGTTTCGGAGCATGTGTAGTAGAACGCTTTTCGGTCTCGAGAGACTGTGCTACAAAAATTCCTTGGCTGTTGAGGGCGTGGAGGAATTTATTGATCCTACTTCTAGAGAGCTCTAGGAAGCACCTCCAACTATTTTTGAAGTATCTGGATCTGTTGGTCCCACGAATCCTCCTCTAGGATTGTCGCCTATTCTGGAGGAGTAGCTTTGATCTCGGGGATCATATCCCGTATGGTGATTTACACAACTTCTTGATTGAAATTTCCACATACTGTGCCAACTGTTGATGCCGTGAATACACTCCTCATTGGGATCAGAGCTAATCCAGATCAACCAATAAGATTCGGTGGAGATGCTAGTTTCTGTAGCTAGGAACAAGAAAGACTATTAGACATCGGTGATAGTTCTAGTAGGAAGAACACCTCCCGATGATGAAAACCGGCTTCGAGAATGATATGCAAGGGGAGTTTGGAGTTTTTTCGCAATTCTCCGACGATCAAGTCAGCTAACAAGATCGAGGTGAGGAGGAGAAAGATTGAAGATCTCTCTCAAAGGGATAGGGAGAAAAAATTGAATCAAAAAGGATAAGTGCTAGAGATCGTAGAAGAGGTTAGAGTCCTATTGGGATGTGCAAACATTAGTACCACATCGCCTAATTGGAGAAAGTGAGAGGGGCATATATAGAGGGATACATTCCATAGCAACAAGGCTTTTTGGGTTAAGCCCAAGAACAAAACCGTGCTGGCTCAGGCCCAAAGCGGACGATATTGTTGCTAGTGTGGAATGTAGGGGTGCCCCCGGTCCTAACAAGCGGACAATATTGGGAGTTCGTCTACCAAGTTTGAAATTACCAAGTTTGACGGAAGTGGTAATTTTGGGTTATAGCAGAGAAGGGTGAAGGATTTATTGGTGCAACAGGGTATGGCGAAGGTTTTGAGCGAGAAGAAACCAGAGACTATGGAGAAGTCAGAGTGGAAGGAACTGAAAGCAAAGGCTGTGGCAACAATTAGACTTTGCTTGGCGGATGAGGTGATGTACCATGTTATGGACGAGGAGTCACCAGCAGCAGTTTGGCTAAAACTGGAGAGCCGATACATGTCAAAGTCATTGACGAACAAGCTGTATCTGAAGCAGAAGTTGTTCGGTCTCAAGATGACAGAGGGCTCAGATCTGGGGCAGCACATCAACATATTCAACCAGATTCTCAGCGATCTGAGGCGGGTTGATGTTAAGTTCGAAGATGAAGACTTGGCGTTGATGCTGCTGAATTCCCTACCATCGTCCCCGACGTACGAGAATCTGGTTACGACCCTGATGTGGGGGAAGGAAACCCTAGAATTGGAGGATGTCACAGGTGCCCTGTTAGGCTTTCATCAAAGGAAGAAAGCCAGTGATAAGAGTTCACAAGGAGAAGGGCTTGTGGTGAGAGATAACCAGGAACGTGGAAGAAGCAAGTCTCGGTTTAGATCGGGTAACAACAAAAGCCAGTCTAAATCGAGAAACAGGAAGGACATCATGTGTTATAAGTGCGGAAAAAAGGGGCACATTAAACGTGAATGTCCAGAGTGGAATAAAGGGAAGACGGATAAAAGTCTGCAAACATAGTGGAAGAAGAAGGCACAGAGAGCGGTGATGGTGACATGCTTTCTGTTTCATATGGTTCAGATCACCTAGCAGATTCGTGGATTTTGGATTCAGCATGCTCTTATCACATGACAGCCAACAGAGATTGGTTTGACACCTACAAGTCAGTAAGTTCTGGTTCTGTTCTGATGGGCAATGATGCATCTTGCAGGGTTATAGGAATAGGAAATATCAAACTTAAGATGTTTGATGGTGTGGTTAGACATGTACCAGATCTTCGGAAAAATCTGATTTCATTGGGCACTTTAGATGGTAATGGTTACAACTACAAATCTGAAGGTGGAGTGATGAAAGTGAGTAAAGGTGCACTGACGATGATGAAAGGACAGAAACTAGCAGGAAACATTTATAAACTGCTAGGTACCACTATTATAGGTGGAGTTGCTGCTGTGGAATCTGAAGCAGGCAGCACAGTCTTGTGGCATATGCGGCTGGGTCATATGGGTGAGCGTGGGATGGCAGAGCTTCATAAGAGGAATTTATTGAAGGGTGTCAAGACATGCAAACTGGAATTTTGCAAATATTGTGTTCTTGGAAAACAGAACAGGGTGCAGTTCAAGACAGCCACACACAAGACAGGAGGACTTCTGGATTATGTTCATACAGATGTCTGGGGACCAGTCAGTGTAGCATCAAGAGGAGGTCACAGATATTTTGTGAGTTTTATTGATGATTTCTCCAAAAAAGTCTAGGTGTACTTCATACAACACAAGTCAGAAACATTTGCCAAGTTCAAGTTGTGGAAAGCTGAAGTTGAGAATCAGACAGGGAGAAAGATTAAATGCCTCAGGTCAAATAATGGTACAGAGTACACAGATTCAAAGTTCCAGGAACCTTGTGAGCAGCATGGAATTAAGAGACACTTCACAGTTCGCAGAACACCACAACAAAATGGTGTAGCAGAAAGGATGAACACAACGATAGCTGAAAGAGCTCGGTGTCTCAGGCTGAATGCAGGGCTTGCAAAGAATTTCTGGGCAGATGCAGTGAATATGGCGTGTTTCGTGATTAATAGATCTCCAAGAGCAGCACTAGATGGGAAAGTAGCTGAGGAAGTGTGGATAAGCAATGCAGTAGACTACTCAGAGTTGAGAGTGTTTGGATGTCCAGCTTACATGCATGTTTCTAGTGAGGACAGATCAAAGCTTGATGCAAAGTAAAAACAATGCATTGTTCTGGGTTATCAGAAAGGGGTGAAAGGCTTCATGTTGTGGGATCCAGAGGCAAACAAGGTGGTGATCAGCAGGGATGTGGTTTTTGATAAAAAATCCATGTTGCAGTGTACTCAAGAGAAGGAGAAACAGGTGCCAAAAAATTACAGCAACAATGAGCATGTGGTGCAGGTGGAGTTAGAGACCCATGATAGTGATGTCAGTACACATGGTTCAGAGGGTTCTGGCTCAAGGAATCAGGAGCATCACACTACAGTCACAGACAGGCCCAGACGCAATATCCGGCCACCCACCAGGTACGAATTTGAGGATTTGGTCTCTTATGCACTTATCACTAGTAGTGGAGATCCTACTACTTTTCAGGAAGCAACACTTAGTTAGGAGAAAAGTAGATGGATGAATGCTATAGTAGAGGAGATGGAGTCTCTGCATAAGAATCAGACTTGGGATCTGGTGGAGCTTCCAGAAGGGAAGAGAGCGATAGGCTGCAAATGGGTATATAGAAAGAAAGAAGCAGTATCAGAAAAGGAGGGTGAAAAGTTCAAGGCTCGCCTAGTAGCAAAAGGTTACTCACAGGAGAAAGGGGTTGATTATGATGAGATTTTCTCCCCAGTGGTAAGACACACTTCTATCAGGACTGTGTTGGCATTGGTAGCACATTCAGACATGCATTTGGAGCAGATGGATGTAAAGACAGCTTTTCTTCATGGTGATTTGGAGGAGCAGATTTACATGGAACAACCAGAGGGGTTCAAGTATCCTGGGCAAGAGCATTTAGTCTGTAAATTGAAGAAGTCACTTTATGGACTGAAGCAGTCTCCAAGGCAATGGTACAAGCGATTTGACTCCTACATGATCCGGATTGGCTACAGGAGATGTGAGTATGATTGCTGTGTTTATGTGAGAAGTCTTGATGATGGTTCATTAGTTTTTCTGTTACTCTATGTGGATGATATGCTGATTGTTGCAAAGAGTATGAATGGGGTCAACAAGTTGAAGACTTTGTTGAGCAAGGAATTTGACATGAAAGATTTGGGTGAGGCCAAGAAAATTCTTGGGATGGAGATTCGCAGGGACAGAACTTCTGAGAAATTATGGCTATCGCAGAATGGCTATATTGAGAAGGTGTTGGATAGGTTCAGCATGGGAAATGCAAAACCGGTGAGTACACCATTGGCGAATCACTTTAGATTGTCTACTGCACAGTGCCCAAAGACAGAAGATGAGATTCAAGACATGTCAAAGGTTCCATATGCAAGTGCTGTGGGTTGCTTAATGTATGCTATGGTTTGCACAAGACCAGATTTGGCACAGGCTATCAGTGTTGTGAGCAAGTTTCTATCAAATCCGGGTCGACGGCATTGGGATGCAGTCAAGTGGATTTTCAGATACTTGAGGGGTACTTCAGACTATGGCATCATGTTTAGCAGACAGCAGGATAATCCTTCAGTTGTGGGATATGTGGATGCAGACTATGCAGGGGACTTGGATGACAGGAGGTCTACCACAGGATATGTGTTCACCCTTGCGGGAGGCCCTATTTGTTGGAAGTCTATAGTACAGTCTATAGTTGCATTATCTACTATTGAGTCAGAATACATGGCAGTAGCTGAGGCTGCCAAGGAAGCATTGTGGCTTACAGGGTTAGTCAAGGAGCTGGGTGCAAGGTGGAGTTCAGTTGCATTGTGACAGTCAGAGTGCCATCTATTTGGCGAAGAACCAGATCTATCATGCGAGGACCAAGCACATAGATGTGAGGTTTCACAAGATCAGAGAGTTGGTGTCTTCTGGTGAACTACTACTTGAGAAAGTTCAAACTTCTGAGAATGCAGCAGATATGTTGACAAAGCCTGTTACCACAGATAAGTTCAAGCACTGCTTGGACTTAATTAATATCTCCAATTGCTAGATGGGAGGTGCCCCCAACCCTGAGTCCTAGGTGGAGTTTCAGGATATGTTGATCTCCTGAGTGGTGGTAAATATTCGCCAAGGTGGAGATTGTTAAAGTATGGCTCATATTTGCTGCGAGCACAGTGGCAAAAGGGAAGATGCCGGAGTGAGCAGAGCGAACGACGGCATCTGCAATGAAGGGGACGCCGAATAGGGTTGGGGGTGCGGGGGCAACGCCCCCGCGGTACCGTACGGTACGGAAAATGGCAATTTTGTAATTTCCGTATATTAGGGTTTTAGTATAAATACATATGATGTAACCCTAATTTTTTATATAGTGAAATTCCGTCGTTCGCTCCGGTGGACGTAAGCATATTGCTGAACCACGTTAATTCTCTTGTTTTCTTGTTTTTCTTCTTGTTTTCTTTGCTTGGTTTGCTGCACAATCCTCAACAAGTCCCCCTACTATTTCTCTCTTCATCACTTTTTATACCTTCTGGGAGTTCGTTGGCCAATTAGAGATGACTTAGGCATCAAGTAAGCAGTTATTTGGGAGACAAGTAAGCAACAACTTCGTGCCAGCTTAAGCGGAACCTTCTGGCATCTCGGGGAAGCTGACCTAAAACCCTTCAGCGTGTTCCAGAAGCTCCTCCAAGGGCGTTAGTCAGTTTGTGGTTGGAAACACCTCAATCCCTAGGAACATGTCATGTGTTCAGCCAGATTTTCCCCTATAACAATAGATAAATAAAAAAATATTAAAATATAATACACAATCAAATATTATCCATTAACAAAAGTTTTATGAAGCTACTTTTGCAAATAAAATTTTACACTTGATCAAGTATTAATAAAATTTTGATAGTCATATAAATAATATTATTATCAATAGTAATACCAAAGTTATCTGACATAAATATATTTTTGACAATAATATATATCTATTTTAGATCATTTAAGATAAGTACGAATAACCCTATATGATACTTTTTTGTTCTTTATCCATAAATATGGACAAGTCATTGTAAACACTTCACACCACAAGTGTGATTTGAACCCTCAACCTCACCTCTTTTTGTGAGAAGGAATGTAGTAGATACTTTTCACTATGGAACAACTTGTAAAAGTAAGACATCTCAATTATATAAATTTTCATGTTTTGTATGGGCATTTGTTAATTAAAGTCAAATAAACATTTTAATAATATATTTATGAAAAATATAATGGTGTATTTTCCATATATAACACTATGATGTATAGCTTCTTTTTTTTGATAAAGGCAACAAGCTTCTTTCTTGAGGTAGAAGTCGGGTGGCAAGATGCTGCCTCGCTACAAGCACGCCCTCATCTTATGATCATGGGGGTTTGATCCTGAATTTGTCTCTAACTATTTACATCCTATATAAGAGACTTAATATCAATAGACTAAGAGGCTGTTGATGACTATGATGTATAGCTGAACATCTGAATACAGATGCAACTTAAGACAAGGTCATTCTCATTCTCATTTTATTAATTCTAAGGATATATAAGCAAGCGAAAGAGAAACCTGAGTTATAGTCACAAAATGGTTTTTAAGGGTGTTTATGCAATATCAAAACTTTTCGGCGGCAACAAAACACCCAAAAGATCAGGTGGTGGTACTTGCAAGAACTCTTACATTTTGTTTTCCATCTGAGCTAACTTTGTCATCTCACAAGTCACAACCTTTTGTTTTCCCAAGTAGATTCGAATAGGTTTATGCCAGGTCATAGGTTAAAAGAAAATAAAGAGACTCAAAAATTGTGACTGACCCAGGGTTATCCAGCTCCAACGGGCACTTTCTCGACAATCGTGTCCCAGCGGATCATTAGATGCTTTTTGTCTGGATTTGACCAATCATCTTCCGCCACGTATTACCGCTGTTTCAGCGGTCCCCCTAAAAAAAAAAAAATTAAAAAAATCGAAAAAAAGGACCTCGAAAAATCAGACAAAAAATGGGAAAGCTCCTCTGCGACTCCGGCGCCGTCGCGGAGGCCTTGACGCCGTCGTCGGCGTCAGTCGGGTGGTCTGATCCGGTGCACATCACCGCTCCCACGCCGGATCCAGAGCCGTGGGATGGCGTCAGGGGCCTTGAGGATCAGCAGCGGCGCCACCTTGCACGGATCCACGCGCGTGGTGTGCTTTGGAAGAACCCTAGCGAGGGGCAGGCGGCGGAATCGGTGGGGTTTAGTCTTGAGCACGGGGGAGAGGTAGAGGCGGATGGGAACTGCTTGTTTACGGCGGCGAGGACGGCGATGGGTGGGAAGGTGGGGGCGAGGGAGTTGCGGCAGAGGACGGTGGGGAGGTTCCTTGAGGATTACGGGAGGGACGATGGGGTGGGGAGGAGGGCGATCGATGCGGCGATCCAGCACTTGTATTTGCCAGATCTGAGGGCTGGGTGGGGGGTCCATGTTGTTCAGGAGGTGAAGCTGCTAGCTAAGAAAGCGGATCGCCCGGTACTTGATGCCTCTATCCAGGAGCTCGTAGATCTGGGTCTCCAGAGGTATCTCCCTTTATTTTTCCTTTATTTTTTTTTCCCTTTCGCTCCATTTATTCATCGGCATCGATTTTCCTTTCTTCTTGTTTTCAAGTTCTTAGGTTATCCTGGATGATTATCATGACTGTTGTGTAGGGTTTTGCTTCCCAATGTGCTTTTAATTTCGTTTGTAAGAACATTCCATGATTTAAAAGTAATAGATTTTAATTTCAAATTTTGGTGGGGAAGTGATAAATAGTAAAAGGTAATAGAAAACTGAATTCTTTTACTTTTTAAAAAAAAAAAAAAAAATTGGAATATTACATGATTTTAAAGAGTGATAGATTTTTAGTTTCAAGTTTTTGTTAGTAAAATGGATGCTATATATTTATCACATAAAGTGGTAAAAGTTGAACTATGCCATAGATAATAGTATAATTTGTGTTAAATGTTTGATGAATGAGGTGCTTATTTAGATGCTATTTTTCTTGTTTTGATGTGATTTTGTTAATGTTGCAAGGGAAGTGGCAGCAGAGTCAATTTACAAGGAGCAGTGTATGGCCGTGGAGGATGGTGAGAGTTGGGGAAAGTATATGTCCATATCTGGCTTGCCTGAGGATGAATATGATATTATTACTTTGCAATACACGGAGGCAGGGCTGCTGACAGTTGATGAGAACCAAGATGGCCATGCAGCAGCATTTGGGGATGATATTGCGATTGAGAGCCTTGCAACTGAGTTTAAGCGAGAGGTATATGTGGTGAGTCTTTGATTATACTGCTCAAATGATCATTGTCTAGCTATTAACTTTTGATAACTTTGTTACCTTGTGGATGCTGATGTCGATGCGATTATATAATTCTCCCTGAAGATATCATGAAATCTTCACTTTGGGCCTTAATTGCTTGTCCCATCTTAATCTTTGTTTCTTTTTCGAATCATGCATTCCTTGTGCAAGGATAATATGCAAGTTAATGGTATGGCTGATTCCTTGTTAGTGACTAGAAGGTTTGGTACTAGATTGGACTAGCTTGTTGTCCCTCTATTTTTTCATATGAGATACTGATAGAAAACCTCTATTTTGTCCTGAAGGGTTTCATCTAGGTTGATCCTTTGCGTTTAATTGGTGAACTTTTTGCTTTACATGAACACTTGTTTATGTTTGTCATCTTGTTTTCTTATGGTCTATTCTCTTATTCGGATTTGTAACTGTCTTCTCAGGTTCAAGCCCATGGTTCAGATGCCATGGTCGACGAAGAAAATTGCGTCTTTTTTCTTCCACATCGTCCTAGGGGTCAAATTTGTGAACCTCCTATTTTTCTTTTCATGAAAGGGACAGGTATAGGGTTCCTTAGTTTAATATATTGTACCAGTTATATTTTTAGGCCTATATTATTACTGTATGTTCATATTTGGTTACTTTCACTTCAGTTTTCTTGCCTGGTAAAATCCTTTGGTTGATGTTGCCCATTTTAACAATCTCACATCCTCACTGATGGTTAGAGCTTGTTTTCTTGTAACTTCTATTTTCAATGAAACTTTCTGTTTTTGATGTTGACCATTTTAACAATCTCACCTCATCACTGATGGTTAGAGCTTGTTTTCTTGTAACTTCTATTTTCAATTCAACTTTCTGTTTTAACTTTTGCTCACAGGCTCTTAGTTACATCTATTTCAAGGCACTTATGTTATGGTTATGGTTTGGTTAACAGCTCTTGGATTGGCTATAGGTCAAGTACTACAAAAAACCTAATTACTTTTTAATTGGCTTGTCAGAATGTTTTGAAGTAATTCATTACTCTTGTCACCTGGCTTTTCTGACCTTTCAATACAACCAGTTGGACCTAAAACCATAATCCTTTCTTTGCTTTGATTCTTTTATTTGTTTTACATACCCTCTTTTTCTTCTTTTTGATTTAGTGAAATGAGTGTCTGCTAATGAGATTCTTGCAAAAGTGATCTGATGTATGGTTCATATTTGCTATTAGTTATTCATTGAATTATTTTGTTTAAAATGAATCATATGTAAAGTTTAGTCCATTTATTTTATTTTGCTGTCTTTGGTAATGGAGCAGTACTGCTTTTGTGGTTTGCATTAACAGGATGGTGTGGTGCTGGAGGAGACCATTATGAGCCTTTGATGGCCACTCCAATTCCTCTAATCTCCCAGGAGAAGGCTGCTGTAGTACTTTGAGGACCTAGTGGTTCACAGTTTTGTGGGTTAGACGTTGACTGGATGTTGTTGTGTTGCAACTTTGAAGTTATGCATTTTATCTTTTAGGTTGGAGGAAAAAATGCCTATTGTTTAGTTCCTAATTATTAACTAATCCAATTTGGATCAATACTGACTGACTGTTCAGTGCCAATCAATTTCTGGAGACCCTTTCAGTGCCTTGTGGCATTGAATGATGCACTAGTCTGAGACACTAGATAGATATCTTCTTTTGGTTAATTTTTCTTGTAAGTGGGGATCAGTCATTTTTGGTTGAACCTTCAGTTTTGTATTTCCTCTTGTATTCATTCAGTGCTTGATTTAATGATAGAATTGTATCCTTTAGACATATTTGAAATGAATTTTGCAATTTTTGATGCCTTGATGTAGTTGTTCAAAATCTTGATATCTGAAATCTTAAATACAGTATAAATTTCTCACAAGAACAGCTTCTTGATTTGGTACCATATCAGTTGAAAATGTAGCACATTGGGTTTTTTTTTTTTGACTGCACAAATATTGACTGGAATTTGTGAGTTGTTTTTGCTTTTGATGATGTTGAAGATCCTGCTTTGGTGGTTTTGCATACAAAGTTTGGAGTGCAAAGTACTTGTTAGATGAATAATGATGGCAAATTGTTGGTATGAAAATAGAGCAGAAACCAACTCATATTGAAAAGTTGATACCTGATGCTTTTAACTGCAATTCAGCAAATCTTTGTGTAATCTCGGTCCATTCCTCTTGCAACGAACAGTTGTGCATTTTTCTATTTCTGTCATCCATGAAACTGTATTTGAGCTCCTTTCAACCATGATTTTGATGGATTCCCTGACAAGATCACCACATGCAATAATGTGTTATTTTTTCCAGTATTTCCTACAGGTCTTATGTGAAGCTATACTGTGACATCTAATGTTCTATTTTATCTTTTGCTTTCATCCTGTACTTCTCAAGTTTTTGATTTTTACTATTTGATGCTACATTGAGTTCTATCATCAAGCAGCTTGTTCTTTATACAACAATGACCAAATGGTTCAGAATCATCCCTCGTCAAGTTGCTTATCTTGTTTATACACTATTCAGGCATTGTTTCTTGGTTGTGAGATTTTTTCTTTTCAGGCAAAGCCTTTCTTGGTGGGGTACACTGAATGACAACAGATTGTTTGAGGGTTAATATTTCTTTTCTTTCTTTTTTTTTTTTAACTGTAGAGTTATTATTAAATGCATTGAATTTATTTCTGTTTCTTTCGGAGTTGCAACATTCTGAAAGCTTATTTTGCTTTGCTGCAGCATTTGGAGGTCAAAAGTTGATGGGATTCAGGCATGCGAGGTATGACAAAGGTGAAGTTTAGCAAAGTGATTAGGGTTTTACACATTCCTTGTTATTGACATGAGTTTTAATCTAAATTTTGAACTTTATTCAGCCAGACAAGTTGACATACATGGATTTTTTTCCCCCAGAACATCAGTTATGTGCAGGGGATTTTCAGAATATTTAGGTTCTGTTTATTTGTTAAATTATTGGAAATATCCGTCTTTATCAGCATGAAAGGATTCTGCATCTCGAAATTCCGCATTTGAATGACTTAACTTTTAATTTCAGAAATTTCAGTTCATGTTTTTTTTTAAATAAATTGCTTGCGCAACCCGTCTCAAATAAGAAATTGCTGATTTGGAGCACTTGTTATTTTTGGGAGTTCATAAAACAATCTGAATAATTTATCAAAAAAATAATAATAATTAAAAAATCAAACTATAATAATAGTGTAACTCCATCCTCTCTTTCATTGTACACAGTGCACCGACCCCGCACCGACTCATTAAATTAACAGATAGGACACCATTAGATTAACCGCATTCTCACTAGACACCCTAAAAAGAGACCCTGATACATAAGTATATATATATATATATATATATATATATTGCGGTGGTGCAAGTTAGGTCGACTCCTATTTAGATATTTGGAGAGTGTTTTAAAGATTTCTAACCATACGGATGGAAAAATCATCAAAAAATAAGCTAGTATGTTTATTTTCATATAATTTGGTGACTATTTGGTCCTTTTATTTAACGGTTCTTATTTTAGAAAAATTTAACGGTTCAAAATTTTAACCGTTAAGTGAGAGGACCAAACGGTCACCAAATTATATGAAAATGAATATATTAGTTTATTTTTCGATGATGTTTCCATCCATACGGTTGGAAATCTTTAAAACATACCCCAAGTGCTAAAGTTAGAGATGACTGAATTAGAACAGTGTTTTAACCAGCCGTATAGTAACACGCCTCTATTTATATAAATATAGAAATTATGCAAATCTAATACCATTCATTAACTTAAAGAAAAATCAATCATAAACATGGGAAACGAAAGTCGTGTACAATGACAAAACCGCACAAGATTGTAGCAAAGACACTTGGCAGAGGGGAGAAATATAGTTAATACAAAAATTTCAACTACTTTTAAGCCATAATTCATATTGACTTGTTTCTTTTCTTCGAGTGATAATTATGCACATAATAATAGTGAAAATTGATTTAATTTAGATTTCATTTTCTCGGAACTCGAATTTGTATAAATTAATGTTGCTATTTCTAATAAAAGTAGAAAGGATGGGAGGGAGGGAGGGAGAGAGGGAGAGAGAGAGAGAGAGAGAGAGAGAGAGTTGTGTGAATTTAGGAAAACTAGAATTATCATTCGGCTTGCTTACATAATTATAGGGGCAAATTATTTATAAATCCCTCCAAACAGTAATCAGGGACTTCTATTTTCATTATTTACTACACCCCCAATACACCTATCCCAAGGACCCCATGGGATAAAATAAACATTATCAAGGATCTATAATTAATTACCCTTAATTATAGATGTTCATAATAAGATGATTTTGTTTATTATTTGATAAATGTGGACGTAGTTTGAATCTTTGACCCCATTTTGTGAGAGAGAATACATTATTAATTTTCTTTTCGAAAATTGATGTAATAAAACGATAATCTAAATATTATGCTCAATGTTTTTTTTTGTTTTAAAAATTTTCAAAAATATATATTTTTTTATTTGAAAATTTTTAAAACTATATTTTTTTAATTTTTGTGTGTATACATGTATATATATATATATATATATATATATATATATATATACATCTTAAATTTCTAAGTGCATAGGAATTTTTGCCTTTAGATTTCTTGTTTAGAGTAAGTGCCAAAAAAAAAGATCAAATTATATGAATCAAACAAAAGTATAGTTTAGCATAAATATAAACAAAACTGTAAAAAAAAAAAATAATACTATTTTTATATTTTACTAAAATGATATTTTTGTTCATATCACACTTTCAACTTCCTTAAATTAACAAATATGTGAAATCCTCCACTTATAATGATGCAGGCTAGTTTCTGGATTAGAGCCACAGAGCAGGAAAGAGTGTAGGAGGGGAAGAGAGGGGAAAAAAGGGTAGAAAGGAGATAGAGAAAAGGAAATATTCTTCATTACCTCATATGTCTCCTAACACCAGCTATATAACAGCAGCTTGTAACAACCTTGCAGAGCTAACAGACTCACAGCGGCAATACGTCGAGCACCTTACATGCCAGGGCACGTCCCCTATAAAAGCACTGACTCCTAACAAACATTGTCTCCCTCATTACAAAAGACAATGTTAATTAACATACTAATTATTGAATAACACACATCACTAACTCCTTAACACTAGGGCCTAATGAACTCGTTATATTTGGGGCCTGCGATTCCTTTGTTGAGCTTGCTGCTGCGCCTGGTTGAAGAGGTGGCACCACCCTCGTGATCTAGGATCGCATCAATTGCCGCCACCTTATGGAGCACCTTGTCCTCAAGGTGAAAGTCCAGAAATGCTTGCTACAATTCGTGGAGAGGCTCACAAGTAGCGTCCGCGCTAGGCTGTCGCTCCCACTGCACGAGTAACTGACGAACGGGGTGACCCTTCAAGAGAACAGTGCGAGACGCCAATATGTGGAGGGGTTAATGAACCAGATGCTGGTCAAGTAGCTCACTTGGTAATGGGTTAGATTGCACCAGCGGATCATCCACAAACTTCTTCAATAAGGAGACATGAAATACGTCATGAATCTTGGCCGACTCTGACAGCACCAAGCGGTAAGCGACAGTCCCGATCTTCTCGGAGATCTCGAATGGGCCATAGAAACGCTTGGAGAGCTTATGATAAGAATGGCGAGCCAGGGAATGCTGGCGGTACGATTGAAGCTTCAGAAGCACCCAGTCACCCACCAAGAATTGGACGTTGGTACGCCGGGAGTTGGCTTGGTTGCGCATCCTAGTTTGAGCTCGCTGAATGTTCTCACAAAGTAAGCCTAAAACTGAGGTTCTCTCTATCAGCAATACATCAATGGCAGCTATGGAGGAGGTGCCTGCGAGGCAGTCAACTAATGACGGCGGTGGGCGTCCACAGCTTCAAAGGTTTCATCTTGATCGCAGAATGCCATGCTATATTGTAGTGTCATTCGGCCCAAGGGAGGAGGCGCAGCTAGTGCTAGGGATGGTCGGTGGTGAGGCATCATAGATAATCTTCCAAATAACGGTTCAAGACCTCGTTCTGTCCGTCCGACTGCGGATGATATGCGCTGCTCATGGCGAGCACCATGCCCTGCAATTTGAATAGCTCTTGCTAGAAGGTGCTCATTAAAACAGGGTCGCGATCGGAAACTATGGTCGCTGGAACGCCATGGAGTTTGATAACATCGCGGACCAAGACTTCCGCTACCTGAGGGGAAGTGAAGGTGGAGCTCAGAGCCGAGAAGTGGGCGTGCTTTGACAAGCGATCAACACCCACCAGGATGGTTGATTTGCCGGCCACCGGTGGAAGATTGGTGATGAAGTCCATTGAAACTAAATGCCATATCTACCCAGGAATTGGCAGCAGCTGAAGGAGGCCTTGAGGAGCTTTGTTGAATGGTTTAAAGGCCTGGCAGGTCGCACAATGGGAGATATAGTCGCGGACGGTGCGGCGAAGATCCGGCCAAAAGAAAGTACTGGCGAGACTCGTCAATGTGCGGAGCACGCCGGTGTGGCTGCCCACCGGAGAAGAATGAAACTCCGTTAGGAGGATTGGCTGAAGGACGGAGTCCGGTGGAATAAAAATACATCCCTTGTAGAACAGAATGTCGTCCTTAACAGAGTATTCCGGATGGTCCCCTGGGTAACGGGCAACGGCCTCCATCAACTGGGATGTCGCTGGGTGAGCTTTGTAGGATGAGCGAATGGCATCCCAGAGGGCTGTGGATGGGGCTGAATGACTGAGCAGGACTTGGCACGCTGGTAGCCGGGACAGGGCATCAGCGGGGTCGTTCTGGATTCCGGGTCGGTACTTAATGTGGAAATCATAGCCAAGAAACTTACTAAGCCACCGTTGCTGCTTCGGGGTCTGAATAATTTGAGTGAGCATCGCCTTCAAACTCTGCTGATCGGTTTGTACAGTAAACCGGTAGCCAAGAAGATATTGCCTCCACTTGCGAATGGCCTCTGTTACCGCAAACATCTCCCGCGCATATACAGAGGACGCTTGTAGGTGAGGGGTTAGTCGCTTGCTAAAGTAGGCCAGAGGATGATTGCGTTGCAGTAGTACCGCGCCGATACCGACGCCGGAGACATTAGTTTGGACAACAAATGGGAGATTGAAGTCCGCCAACTATAGAAGAAGGGTGCGCGTTATCACCGCCTTCAATTATTGGAACGCTTTGGTGGCTGCGGTGGTCCACTCAAATGAGTCTTTCCGGAGAAGTTCCGTGAGCGGTGTCGCTAGGGTAGCGTAACGGGAGACTAAGCGACGATAGTATCCGGTGAGGCCGAGGAATCCCCGCAAGGCCTTCAGAGTCGCCGGGATGGGCCAGTCCTTAATTGCCTGAATTTCGGCGGGATCAACTGCAACGTCATTGTTGGAGACAATGTGGCCCAGGTACCCAATTGAAGTGCAACCAAACTCGCATTTGCCCATCTTGACGAAGAGGCAGTGAAAGCGGAGGCGTGCGAAGACCTCGCGCAGATGCACCAGATAGAGCTCCCATGTAGCACTATAGATCAAAATATCATCAAAAAATATCAAAACCAATTTGCGTAAGAATAGCCTGAAGGTGTCTTTCATCATTGACTGGAATGTCGAGGGGGTGTTGGCGAGGCCGAAGGGCATAACGAGGAACTCGTAGTGCCCTTCATGAGTTCGGAATGCCGTCTTCGAGATGTTCGCTGGTTAAATGCGAACCTGGTGGTAGCTAGCGCGGAGATCAAGTTTGGAGAAGACGCAAGCGCCAGTGACTTCATCGAGGAGCTCATCCACCGTGACAATCGGGAAACGGTCCTTCATTGTGATGGCGTTCAAGGCGCGGTAATCCACTCATAACCTCCACATCCCGTCTTTCTTTTTGACGAGCAGGACCGAGGAAGAGAAGGGGCTTGTGCTCGGATGGATCACTCCTTCTGCCAGCATATCTCTGACGAGCCTCTCGATCTTTGACTTTTGAAAGTAGGGGTATCGGTACGAACGGACATTAACAGGTGCAGCGTCCGACAGAAATGGGATATGGTGGTCGTGAGGTCGAGACGGAGGCAGGCCGGAGGGGGTGCCAAAAATTCCAATGAACTCATGGGCCAGTTGCTTGAACGATTGCAAGAAAGAGGATGGAGCATCTGGTCCGAGCTTGGGCTCTGTAGGAAGTTGGTGCGGTTCCACCCGCCGATGTAGGTATTAGGCGTTTGGCGTCTAGTTAGTCGGTTTTCGAAGCGGGCCTGGTCCAACGCAGTCGGAGTGAGGTTGGGTCAGCCCATGGAGCCGAATTTTTTCCCCATCTCGCTCAAATGAAACCAATGGTTATGGTAATAAAAAACAACCGGCCCCCCCAGGCTCAATATCCATTGGACCCCCAGTACGATGTTGGCTCCATAGATGGGTAGCAAGAGGAGGTCAACAATGAAGGATGTTTGACCAAGCTTTAGAGTGACGGTGGAGCATTCACCGTCACAAGTCAAGCGTCACCATTACCGATTGTGACGTGTAGATGCGCTTATGGGCGGACAGGGAGCCCTAATTGAGTGGCGAGCTAGGTTTGGACGAAGTTGTTGGTAGACCTGCCGTCAATTAGGACAACGACACGGTGGCCGTTGATGGAACCAACAAGCTTCAGAGTCACCGAAATGACGTGACTCGTCAGTGCATGGAAAGAGATACACGGAGGGTCGGCGCCGGTGTCCTCACCGTCAGTAGTGGTCTCCAGTGGTGGTAGTAGGGTGACAGAGTCAGCGGCATCATTATCCTTGGTGTCAGCGAGTAGGCATAAGAACTACGTCGGGCGACACTTGTACCCAGGTGAGAACTAGGAATCACAGTTGAAACAAAGCCCATGTATCCTTTGAGAGGCCATCTCAGCCGGAGAGAGCCGCTTGATGGGGATATTGGGCGGCCGTGGTTGTGGTGGGAGGGGAGTTGGCGTTTTAGGAAGTAGAGGACGAACTGATGGCGGTGAGGACCGAATGGCATTGCATTTGTCTTCCACGAGTTTGGCCATCACCATGGCATCGTGGAGCGACTGAGGTCTCAGGAGGTAAAGCTCTCATTGGATGTCGTTGCGCAAACCCGAGAGGAAGCAGTTAAGGAGATTGGATTGAGTGAGGCCAGAGATGCGGGTGGAAAAGACATTCAAAGTCATGGAGGTAACTTGCAACGGTTGAGGTCTGCTTCAGCTTGAATAGTTGGGCTTCATGGTTGAGAAAGGAGAAAGGTCCAAAGCGGAGCTCGACCTGCCGGACGAAGGCTGGCCAGGAAGCGAGTTGGGAGGTGGAGTGGAGCCAATGGAACCACTGGAGTGCGGGGCCTGTCATGTAGAAGGCCGCGGCATCGAGTTTCTGGTTATCTGCAACATGGTGGAAGGTGAAGAAGTGGTTAATTTGGAAGAGCCAGCCGAGGACGTTGTCGCCCGAGAAGAGGGGGACTTCTAGTTCGGGTAAGCGGGCAGGGGTGAGGGGAAGGGA
Organism: Dioscorea zingiberensis; assembly: GCA_026586065.1. NCBI lineage: Eukaryota > Viridiplantae > Streptophyta > Magnoliopsida > Dioscoreales > Dioscoreaceae > Dioscorea > Dioscorea zingiberensis. Next base: position 31,561,328 of record CM048822.1, on the reverse strand, counting down.
TGAAGAGGAAAAAGGTGGTGATGCAAAGTGTGGCGACAGTGGAGAGGAAACAGGCGGGGGGGGACGGGTAGAGGAAGTAAGGGAGGTAGTGGAGGTGGTAGTTTTTCAAGGTTTGCAAGTTTTACCATGATATCAGCAATCACGGTCTGTTAGGAGGCCACCGAGTGCTTGAGGATTTCAATGTTCTTGGACTGCTGAGTGAGAGCTGAATCATGGTGGGTGAGTTGTTCAATCAGGGCGGCAAGCTGCTCCTCCAGCGCAAGGGATCTTGTTGTCATATCGTCGGTCATAGGAGGGGAGGGAATCAATTAAAGCACCAAATGATGCAAGCTAGCTTCTGGATTAGAGCAACAGAGAAGGAAGAGGGAATGTAGGAGGGGAAGAGAGGGGAAGAAAGGTAGAGAGTAGATAGAGAAAAGGAAATATTCTTAATTACCTCATATGTCTCCTAACACCAGCTATATAACAACAACTTGTAACAACCTTGCAGAACTAATAGACTCACATCGGCAATACGTCGAGCACCTGGCATATCCGGGCACATCCCCTATGAAAGCACTGACTCCTACCAGACATTGTCCCCTCATTACAAAAGACACTGTTAAGTAACATACTAATTACTGAATGACACACATCACTAATTCCTTAACACTAGGGCCTAATGAACTCGTCATATTTGGGGCCTGCGATTCCTTTGTTGAGCCTGCTGCTGCGCCTGGTTGAGGAGGTGGCACCACCCTTTTGATCGAGGATCACATCATACAAACTCCTTTTTTTTTTCTTTTTATAAAAAGGGTTTCCCAACACTGATTAAATTATTTTTCACTTAACACCGTCCACATCTTCTTCCATTTTTGATCTGGTCGGTGGTGCTAAACATTGTCCTGCAGCTGCAGGTACACCAAATATAAAATTTACAATTCCTCTCATAAAATTAAGTTGACACATATCCACTGGATCCCATCTATTTATACTCCACCATCTCCTCCCACTTCTCCCATTCTAACATCCATCTCTTTCCTTAATTTCAAGTTTCAGCAAAAACACATGGGCTACTTCTGGACTTTCCTTACATACATCAACGCTTTATCAGGGTATGCACTCAAGAAAACTTTGCTCTTCTTTGGTTTTAGGCTTGGATTTCTCATAATATATAATCAGTGTTAATATTTGGTTCTTTGTCATGCAGGCCTACCATCATCCTCTTGTATCCACTGTGAGTTGAAAGCATATATATGGCATCTTCTTTCTTCTTCTTCTTCTCCTCCTCCTTGCTTTTTTTTGTTTATATATATATATTAATTTGGACCAGGTATGCATCAATTCAAGCCCTTGAGAGTCCATCAAAGCTTGATGATGAGCAGTGGCTTGCTTATTGGATCCTCTATTCCTTCCTCACTCTCCTTGAAATGGTGGCTGATCCCATCCTCAAGTGGTACATAATATCTATCCATCCTTCTATCTATTTTCATTGATAAGATCAGGAGAGAAAGTAGGTTGCATATGATGATCATACATATAAATATATAGCTTTGAAGAATATTAACTTGTTTCTTTGATTTATGGGGATGGATTAATTAATTGAAGGATACCAATTTGGTACCAAATGAAGGTTGTGCTTGTTGCATGGTTAGTACTCCCTCAATTTAGAGGAGCTGCCTTCTTATATCAAAGGTTTGTGAGGGAGCACCCAATTAGGCACAATAATGGGATGACCAAAGATAATGGTGACCATACTTCTTCAACTTCACCTTCATCTTCATCTCCAAAGAAAGAGAAGAAGAAGCCCCTTTTGGCCTTTCTTAACTCCAAGAAGGTCCATTGTCTTCTCTAATTTGTTCCTTGTCTTTGGACACTTGTGTTTAATTTTACATTTAATTCAGTATTAATTACTTGTCTTGATTTTGTTGTCAGGGTGGCCAAGCTGATTAATGGAATGTGTCATCATCAACCAGTGATATATATAATACATAGAATATTGTTACTTTAGGCCTCTTTAATATTGTTACTTTAGGCCTCTTTCTTTTCACAAAGAAGTTACATGTGTTGTAATCTTTTTGGCTCATTTTGCTTTGTGTGCACAATGGAGACTTGTTCATTTTAAATCAAACTCCTTTTGTTTGTATACACTTGCTTCGAGTAGTGGAGTTGGTGTAATCTAATCATATAAAAATAAAAACCATATTCCAAGAAATATGAAAAATATATTATTGTAAAAAATATATCCATGCATTCTAATGTAATAGGATTAATATAAAAACTCATATTTACTTAATTTTTTTAAAAAAATATTTTTAGTATAATTTTGAGGTTGGAATAACAAGTATTTTCCCATCTCTAGAATAATAAAAGTTCTCATATATATATATATATATATATATATTATTTCCTAGCTTTTTCTCTATCAACTGATAGTTCTTTTGCATATCACCTGTAAAGTCTAAAGTTAAACTCCTGATATTCAACCACTCAACCAATACAACATATCACTAATGATCATATCGTTTTAATGAGTTTTCTCCTTTAAAAAAAGTTATATTTGAAAGAGAAAGTTATAAAGTACAATTATCTTCTTAGTCATGGTTGGGCATATGTCCAATAAAGGGTGAAGGTTGTCCTTCCACCTAATCACAACAATAAGTAATTAATTGAGATTTTAATTAGGTTGCTTGATGACACAACTACTAATCCTAGACAAGTTGAACACATGACAATAACTCAAACTTTTATTTCCAGTTGTTCAAATTCATTTTCTTGGGAAATAACTTATTCTAAATGATTCTAAATTCATTAATATCAATCATTTGATCTCCCCTGCCTCTTCTTCTCTGTTTTGCCACTTTTTTATTTTTTAATCTCTTCTTAGAAAGAACAAGGGAAATAACTTTTTTATCAATCATTTTCTTAGAAAACAAATCTAAAAGCTTTGGATGCCAATCCACTAATCCCAAACTCAAACCAACAGAGAGGCGGCAATCCCAACGATATCTGTACTACGTGAGATTTTTCTTTTTTCAATTTAAATGATACAAATTCTAGGGAAATTTTGAGAGCCTGTTTGGTTGGAGCGTTTTCCGAAGTTTTCTGTGTTTTCACAATTTTCCATTTTCTTCGAAAACTGCAGATTGATTATAGTGGTGTATTGTTGTGTAAAAGGTTTTAGTTGGTTTTGTTTTTGTTTGTGTTTTTTTTTTTGGCTTCTTCTGTATTTGTGGTGTATTTGAGGTGTCGAGTTTATGTAAACAGACACCTTTTAGGATTAAAGATGGATGGTAACTTTCATTGTATTGAATGATTATCAATGATTTTACTAAAGCTCTAGAACATACACTTGGAAAAATCTGCATGTTCTTTGATTGTTATTGGACATGCTCAACATGTAGCAACTGTTTGCAGATTTTGAATTTTCTTCTTCTTCTTCTTCTTCTTCTTATTATTATTATTATTATTATTATTATTATTATTTTGTTATTTCAGTTGTGATCTCATAACAATTCTCAATTAATGTTTTATACTTGGAAAGAAATTGATTTTCCTTTTAAATGGATTTGTTTTCTTTTAATTCCTCGTTTTTCTTCATTTTTCATCTCTAAAGTTGTAACAGAGATTAAGATATAGAGTTGCAGTATGTTTAAGACAGAGACTGACCCAGTCCACTGATGTTTACATCATATAAGGTTTGCTTTGATTGTGATTAAGAACTTAATTGAGGGGCATCAACAACTTCAATAACTTCATCATACTTAAGTTAGTCAAGTGATTTAGTTTTATAACACTTGGAAGTCAGTTGAACTGCTTCTTGTGTTGTTCAAACAAACATTAATTGGAGGAATAAGAATGGTTAACCAATTTACCAAGACCTCATTTTTTTAATGTTTCATCGGTATGGAATCTTTGGTCTTATGGGTGTATTTAGGGTTATAGAGAACCTTTTTTTTTAATATATATTTAGAATGCATGAAATGTTGTTAGTTGTTAGTTGTTTGTTGTGGAATATCATGGTTAACCAGTAGGGTTGTAGGATTGCATTATAAACTGGTCCATTTATGACGCCGAGCGGGGTAGCGATCATCCCGCGAGCTAGCCGGATCCAAGAATGGCAAGGAAGAACAAACAAAGAACCAAAAGAACCAGAGAAAATATTCTGAAATTCAAAAAAATATTATTCAAAATTCAATAATGAAAACTAACCTACAAGCCGGGTTAAATAGCTTCAAAAGAATAACGTAGAAACCTTATCATCTAATCTAAATTTGCTAAAATTGACAAATTATTATTTAAAACTAAACTTATCTAAATTTAAAACTCTAAACAAATTAGATAACTCCTAAGAATTCGAGATCAAATCGGATTCAAATCCTATCCTAATTTGGTATATGAAATATTACCAAAAATAGAAAAAAGACCGAAAACCCTAATTTGACAGATTAAATATTTCTAAAAATAGAAAAAAATAAATAAAATTCTCTCAAATATGACGCCCCCATGTCGTGTGCGCCGCAAAGAGCTTTCCGAATTGGGGTCGAACGCGCAATTCTGATATCGGTAGCCAAAGTTATGGTCAAAATACCTAACCACACCCAAAATCGACCCAATCTTGGAATTGACTCGATAACTTCCCGTCTTTACGTTGACCCGCCAACCCGGCACCAATATTTGACTCGAGCCTCCTGCATCAGTCACCCCGGGTTGGAAAGAACTCGACCCCGAGTTCGACTGCACCTCTGTTGGTAGGTCTAGATCTTCATGCTTGATCTCGCTCAAAACCCTAGAGACAGAAAATAGGTTAGTAGTGTTGGTTACTGAGACAAGAGGGTTTTCCTCCCATCGGGATGCCAACACAACGCTAGCCCCATCATCGTCATAGATGGGCTCACAAATCTCCTCCTCGAGCTTGTCAATTTTCTCCTCATAGTCGTCATAGATGGGCAAGGTCAACTCCTCGTATTTGTCGTAGATGGGCGAGATCACATCCTCCTCATTATCGTCATAGGTGGGTGAGATCTCCTCCTCATCATCATCATCGTCGTAGATAGGCTGGACAAACCTCTGATCGCTATGATCATGGTGGTGGACTTCCTCAGCTGGAAACTGCTTACGATAACCACGATCAAAATCAATTGCCGCCAGACGCCTTGATAATTTCTTGACTTGCCTCTACAAATCCTTGATTATCAAGCGTTGGGTTAACTCCGCGACTTGCCTTTATAGATCCTTGTTCATCGCCTCCAGGGCGTTCAGGTCACAGTACTGGACTTCCTCAGCCAGAACATGTCCAACCAGACGACCACGATGACCATTCATTGATGTCAATGATGACACTTCCCAGGAAGATGATGAGCTCTGGTACCAACTGACGCCGGGCGGGCTAGCGATTATCTCGCGGGATAGCCGGATCCAAGGACGACAAGGAAGAACAAACGAAGAACCAAAAGAACCAGAGAAAATACTCTGAAATTAGGAAAATATTATGTTACGGATATATTTGGTAAGACACGTGTCATTAACCTAAAGGACCACCTGTCACATACAAGACCGTGTCTCTTTGGCCACATGGCAATATTCACACAATTCCGTTCGGCAAACATTATGAGGATTCAATCTTACAAACAAGTCCGTCGGAATTATAGCAACCCTCTTATACAAGGCGTGAGGTGGAAAGAGAGAAATAAATATCTAACACCTCTACAGTGGGTAGGCCTTATCCACCCACTACAGTAGGCAGATATTTACTCTATTTTTACCCACGTGGCACCTACACATTAGGCAGTAGATATTTTTCTACCGCCTTAGAGGATATTTTAACCCACCGCCTTACTCCACCGCCTTTCCTAAACCGCCTCTAGGGTGCTATAAAAGGAGAACGGTAGTAGAAGAGAAAGGGGGGAGAAGGATAAGAAAACCTCAAGATACAAAGAATTGTCTAATTCAAGACCCCTGACTCAAGCTTTCTGACTTAAGCATCGGAGTTAAATCCGGGCAGAAAGGCCCAATTCCGATCATTGCCCTCTCCTTTTTATGTGTTCACAATGGGTAATTCCGATCGGACTTCCGTGGTGTTCACTCTGTTCCTCGCTCATAAGCGTAAGTAAGCCGCCCACACCAACTATAAATTTTAACCGTTTGTCGAAGGCTGAGGCCAGATCACAAGGCGACAGTAGCCAAGGTGTAAGGTGGACCAGTTTTTGGCATCAACAGTTTGGCGTCGTCTGTGGGACCCTTACAAAAAGCCAAATGATTACTACCAGAAGGTCAAAACGGATTCAAGAAAAAGGAGCACCAAGTAATCCTAAAGAACCTGGGGAAGTCCGAAGGCAGGAGGAGATTCCGTTGAATAATCCGCTGATCTTACCTCCTTCGGAAAATCCTCCCGTCCCATCCCAAGAACCCATTCCGGAGTTTTACCTCAACGCATGCCAGCTAGCTAGAGCAGCTTAACTCAAGCTGTTCATGCTTTAGCTCACCTGCCAGTCCCTCCCACACAGATTCCACCAAATGCGCCAACAATCCCACCAGCCAATTCTGAAAGCAGAGTTAGGACAAGGACCCGCACTCAGGGAGACAAAAGAGAGAGAACCGCTTTCTCTGCTAGCTCGGAACCCCCCTCCGTTCGACGTCGAGAGCAAGCTGCCACAAGAATCGAACAAAGAAGTTTAGAGCGGAAGCGGACAAGGACCGAACGGAATAGCCCATCCATTCCAAATCGATTACGTAAGAACACAACAAATGGATCTCTCGAGGAAACAAGAAGTCCGGAACGACACGCTCTCAAAGATGTGTTCACCTTTTATCAAGGAAATATTGGAAGAGCAAGTTCCTCGATAATTTCGCACCCGCTATGGTTGCATCTGGCGTAACCGATCCGCCTCTGCCACCGAAGTCTTTCCGATCGAAGATGCTTCTCACAGAATTACCGACGCCAGTATGTGCCGAAGCTTTTCCCTCGCCACCTTAGAGGGAAAAGCGCAAGACTGGTTTGTCGATCTTCCTTCTAGCACGATTCCTTCTTTTCAAATTCTAGCAGATCGCTTCCTAGCTTACTTTGCAAATTACTCAAAACAAAAGAAGACCCCGCCTACCCTTTTATGCTGCTAAGCGGCGATAGGGGAAACGCTCGAGCCTATTTAAATCGCGTTACATAGACGGCTAGATTTAACGCGGACCTCCTTCCGCGAATGGTCATGGACCTTTTTAATGGAAGGATTGCTAGAATCCCTTTCGCTTTTCTCTCACCCTAGATCCACCAAAAACCATCCCCGCCTTATGATCCATGCCCAAAAAGTACATCAATTTCGATGAGATCTACACGCGTTGGGGAGGAAGAGGCCCGGCTGCACCGGTGGAAATCAAAGAGGAAAAACCTACCAAAATGTCAAATGTAAGACCTCCGGACATACGAAAAGGAGGGAGAGTCACGCAGTACGAAGGGGTGGAAATAGAGGTCCTGAAATCCCAACATCTACCTCAAGCATGTACCACAGCCTAGAGAACCTTCAAAGGAAAAGAAAATCGTCAGATATGACGACCATACCCCACTAAATCAAACTAGAAGCCATATCCTTATGCAAATCAAAGAGCAAAAACTCTTAACATGGCCAGAGCTCGCAAGAAATCCCGAACGGCAAAAGAACAATAAGAGATATTGTCAGTTTCATCGATCTAAAGGACACGATACGGAGAAGTGCACCCATTTGATGAACGCCATAGAAGATGTCATTCGAAGAGGGCAACTGGAGCAATACATCAACCTTGAGATTCAAGAGGAACCTGACATTCCACAACCTAAAGAAGAAGAAGGAGAAATAGTGGGGTTCATTAGTGGTGGACCCGGTTGTGGCGGTGAAAGTTCCTCCTCTCGGAAAAGTTACGCCCGAATGATAGGAGTTGCGCAGGAAACGGAAACACCTCAAAGGAGGTCTCGACCTATGACTCCCATCATATTTTATGATAACGATGTCAGCAGAGTTCGTCACCCCCATGATGATGCTCTAGTCATTGCCATCATGGTTTCCAGCTTCCAAATGAAGCGAGTTCTTATAGACAGTGGAAGTTCAGTTGACATTCTCTTTTGGAGTGCTTTCGAGAGAATGAGATATGATGCGGATAACTTGCTCCCCGTAAAATCATCCTTAGTAGGATTTTCCGGAGGAGTTATACAGCCAGAAGGAATGATCTCCTTGCCGGTTATGGTAGGAAAATCGCCAAGATCATCAACAGTAACGACAAACTTTCTGGTTGTGCGCTGTGCTTCGAGCTACAACGTTATTCTTGGTAGGCCAACCCTCAACGCCTTGAAAGCCGTAATTTCTACCTACCATCTTCTCTTAAAATTTCCAACTGAAAGTGGCAGCGGAGAAGTAAGAGGAGACCAACCTCTAGCACGACAGTGCTACATTGCAACCCTTAAAGGAAAAGTCATAAACGGTGGCAAAACAAAAGTTTCGGAAGCCATGCTAGTGATCAATAGAATAGCCGAGCAGGAAGAAGAGGAATTCAGGCCAATACCCGTTGAAGAGTTGCTTACAGTTCCTCTAGATACAACCAGGATGGAACGTACAGTACGAATTGGTGCGAATTTAACAAGAGTACGACGAGAAAATCTCATGGTGGTACTAAGGACAAATTCCGACCTTTTCGCCTGGTCACCAGAAGATATGCCAGGTGTAAAACGCAACGTCATCGAACACCGCCTCAACATAGACCAATCATTCAAGCCTATCAAATAGAAAAGGAGAAATTCGGCACCAGAAAGACAGAAGGCCGCAGAAGAAGAAGTATCAACCCTCTTGAAAGCTGGATTTATCCGAGAGGTGAACTATCCTGACTGGCTAGCTAATGTGGTTCTTGTAAAAAAGCCGTCAGGAAAATAGAGAATGTGCGTAGATTTTACGGACCTAAATAAAGCTTGTCCAAAGGATTCATTCCCCCTGCCTTCCATCCTTCCATCGATGGTTTAGTTGATTCTACGACGGGGCATGAGATGTTGAGTTTTCTAGACGCCTTCTCAGGCTATAATCAAATCTGAATGGCCGAAAAGGACGAGGAAAAAACATCCTTCATTACAAGCACTGGGACTTATTGCTATAGAGTAATGCCGTTCGGATTAAAGAACGCAAGAGCCACCTTCCAGAGACTTATAAATACAGTCTTCAAAGAGCAAATCGGCAGAAACGTTGAAGCTTACGTGGATGATATTTTGGTAAAAAGCCAAAAAGCCGACGAACATCTACCGGATTTACAGGAGGCCTTTCTATCCCTTCGGACTTACAACATGCGCTTAAATCCGAATAAGTGTTCTTTCGGTGTTCGCTTAGGGAAATTTCTGGGGTTTGTATTGACACAAAGAGGAATAGAGGCAAATCAGAAAAAAATCAGAGCCATTCTTGATATGGGGTCACCCAAAACTCTTCAAGAAATACAGTGACTTAACGGACGCCTGGCAGCTCTGGGAAGGTTCATTTCTAAAAGCTGGCGAGAAGAACCTCCCACTTTTTCAAGTCTTACGAAAAGCGCCAAAAATGGAGTGGACAGAAGAATGTGAGAAAGCCTTTCAAGGACTTAAAGATTATCTCCGATCGCCTCACCGTTAGCTAAAATTTGGAGGTAGGAGAAGAGCTCTACATCTACTGGCCACGCCTCGAGCCTCTTAAAAGAAGACAAGGGAGTTCAGAAACCAGTTTATTACACCAGTAAAATCCTTAACGACGCAGAGTCAAGGTATCTGCCGCTTGAAAAGTTGGCCTTCGCCCTCATCACATCCGCACGAAAATTGAGGCCTTATTCCCAAGCCCACAAAGTCACTGTGCTAACCAATCAACCGCTAAGGCAAGTTCTCCATAAACCTGAAAATTCCGGACGTCTAGCCAAGTGGGTAATAGAATTGGGTGAGTTCGATCTCACTTATAAACCCCGAACTGCCATCAAGGCTTAAGTATTAGCGGACTTTATAGCAGAGTTAACCATGCCCACAAGTGGAGATGAGATCCCATCAGCAAAACCAGAAGAAAACCCTAGCATCCCATGGCTCCTATATGTCGATGGATCAGCGACGGAAGAAAAGTCAGGGACCGGTTTCATCCTTTATTCTCCCTCTAAGTGGAAGATGGCAACGATACTCAAGTTCCAATTCAGAGCAACGAATAATGAGGCTGAATATGAAGCCCTAATCGCAGGATTACACTTGGCCAGGGGCTCGAATTCGTAACCTCGCATGTGTATTCCGACTCACAGTTGGTCGTAAACCACACCTTGGGTAGTTTCGAAGCAAAAGAGGAAAACATGGTTAAGTACCAAGCTGTGGTAAAGAAGATAGTTTCATACTTCGTTCACTTCCAAATTGAAAAATCGGTCGAGCACAAAATGAAGAAGCAGACGCCTTATCTAAAAAGGCCACAACTTCCAACGGAAATACAGAATCCTCTTTTAACCTACAGTACCTTCCCACAAGGACTATTGAAAGGCTCGAAGAGGAAGTACAAAATACGGCGGAAGAGACGAGTTGGATTGATCTCATTAGAAACTACCTGCAGGTGGACCTCCACCATCCAACAAAACGGAAGCCAGATGGATTTACAGATAGATCCGCCAAGTAAAGACACCATTATTGGCTTAAAACTTATACAAAAGGTCCTATACACAACCCTTCTTACGATGCACGTCCCAAAGAAGCCAACTATATTCTCGCAAGAAATTCACGAGGGCATCGGAGGAGGCCATATAGGAGGCAAAGCCTTGAGTTACAAAGTCCTCGCTGACAAGGCTACTATTGGCCAACATTAACTCAAGACGCGTGGCATTCGCGTAAGTGACGCGCCAATGGCATTCCAAGATCCAAAGACGACCGCCTACGCTGCTTACACCAATTATCAGCCCTCGACCATTTGCCATCTGGGGGGTTGATCTTCTAGGACCATTTCCTACTTCAACTCGACAGATAAAATTTCTAATAGTTGCTATAGACTACTTCACCAAATGGGTAGAGGTCGAGCCCTTGGCCAAGATCACGGAAAAAGTGTGTCAAGGATTCTTATGGCGAACGGTTATCTGTCGATTCGGAATTCCAATCGCCTTCATCTCCGATAATGGGCGACAATTTGATAACAAGGCTTTCAAAAGTTTCGCCCCGAAGCTTCGAATCGAATCCGTGTTGACTGTGAATACATCCTCAAGCCAACGGCCAGGTAGAGGTGACCAACCGTACCTTGCTCCAAACTCTGAAAACCCGGGTGTCCAAAAATGGAACCAATTGGGTAGAAGAAATTTCGAGCGCCCTTTGGGCTTGCAGGACGACTGCAAGAATTCCCACAGGAGAAAGCCCGTTTTCCCTCACTTATGGGGCCGAAGCCGTCACCCCCGCAGAAATAGGAATGCCTACCTTACGGACATAACAGACTTTCTCATCAGAGGAAAACGAGAAAAACCTCCGAGTAGAACTTGATTTGCTCGACTAACGAAGAGAAGCTGCGGAAACAAGAGCAGCTATCTATCGCCAAAGAGTAAAAAGGTTCTACGACACAAAGGTGAAAAGAGTCTTCTTCCAAATCGGTGATTTGGTCCTGAGAGAAAATGAATTTCAAGGAAATAAAAGCCGAACGGGGAAGCTAACTCCTAACTGGGAAGGCCCTTACGTCATCAAAAGAATTGTCCAAACGGGCACTTACTACCTAGTAAATATGGACGGAAAAACACACAAACGTCCATTCCATGCTGAACGCTTACGACGCTACTATCAGTAAATTCCGTAGCTATCTCTTAAAGTCTCATGGAATAAAGCTCAAGTCTTTCCCATTCTACAAAAATGCGGTGAAATTCCCATTCTACAAAAATACGGTGAAATTCCCATTCTAACAAAAATGTGGTGAAAATCCCATTCCTAAGAGATAAGTCATAATTATCCTACAAGGATAAGCGACAACTCTCATCCAAAAACAAGGGGCAAAAATCCCGATCGAAATATGAGGCAACAATCTCATTTACGAAGGCGAGTGGTCTCATGACTAGGCTAAGAAGAAAATAACTCGCTACGAAGCTTATCTTACAAACCAAACAAAGAAGGAAAGACTTTACGAAGGACTTCACAAACGCTTCTTTCTTACATGGTTAGAACAGCCATTACTCGGGAATAAATCTTCACCAAAATAAAGGTTTGCATTTCATTCATATGAATAGAAGATACATTCCAAATGACTAAAGATTTACAAGAACAGTTCACAAAAATGCTAAAATATCCCTAAGAACTAGGACCCTCGGGGCGACCAGCCAAAGGAACTTGAGTTGAAGGCTCCATGTAAGTTGTTGCTCTTTTAGTTCCATATAAGTCTTTAGAACCCCAGCAAGCCCCATGGACAACACTTCCGCCGGAGGGACGTGGTGACTCCACCCGGCCGCACTCACCATCAATATATGCGGGTGGCGCCTTCCTTAGCTTTCAGCCCTAAGCCGGGCAACCTCCTTCTCTAGTTTATCCGCTCGTTCTATTAAATCCTTAATTTCTTGCGAGTGGATTTAGGAGCTTTCGAGGGAAGCTAAGTCTTCCTTGAGTGTGTCACGCCCCTTTACTTCCGCCAACTCGCCGAACGGCGGCAAACTCACCGCCTTCATCTTTAAGTCCCATCGAAGTCAGCCCGCTTCATCCTTAGTAGATTTAAGTTCCTTCTTCAAACTACATCGGATTCATTTTGTAAATCATGGATATTCTCCTGCCAGTAAGAAGAGAACCCTTGGAAATAGATAACCGGGCCGCTAGATCGCTTTTTCTCCTTTTCCATAGTAGCGGTACATTGCTACACTTTCGGCTTTATCTCGCCAAGGGCCCGGATAGCCTCAAGCTTTTCTTTCTCCTTTTCTTCTAAGGCCACCACCCTAGAGCTTAGTCAGGCGATGTTCCGCCTCGCCGTTTCCATCTTTGCCAAATCTTCTTGGCAAAGATTACCAACTCGATCCGCCCAGTGCGCAGCCTGTAAAATAATAGATAAGTTATCGACGTTAACATCAAACCAGAAAGAACTAGAAGGTAAAATAAGAATAGTTCTTACCAACATGACCGAACGGAATAATTGAGAGGTGGCCTCTTCCCTTCCAGCTCCACGTAGTTTAGACGAGAGCCGCTGGTCTCATGGCCATCAAAACAGTCTTTTGTAGCAGCTGACATCCCGAAAGGGGACATCTTCTGAGGGCATCTCCTTCCCTTGGGGTGCCGATCCCCTTAAAACCGAATCCGCTACTCCTTAATTTGTCCAGAGAGCCGCTTCTCCTCGCCTCCTGTAATAAAATAGACCCTAGGTTCAAGATTCTGAACGAAGCATACCCATAGAAAATGTATACATCAAGATTCTCACATCCATAAGAAGGATATCCTCCGGCCGACTGGAGGAAGGACCTTCAGAAATTGGAGACAAGGCCGGGCGGACTTCTTCCGCACAGACTTCTCCCGGAGGTACCTCCGCTTGTTCTCCCACAATTCCGGTGACCCGGCGCGCCCTCGAATTCTTTCTCTTTGTCCTCTTCTCCCGTGAGGACCCTGCATTAAGATCGCTTTTGACCCTCTTCTTGGAAGAGTCAACTTCTCTTCTCTTCCTCTTCCTCTTTTCCTCCTTGGAGGTATCAGCGCCTGTGCTAGACACAGCCTCCTTCTTCTTACGCCCGCGAGGCAAAGGCGGGTGAACTTCACCTTCAAAAGAAGCCAAAAGGCCCTTAACATAGCTCAGGTCCTTGCCCTCCATCGGATTTTTTGCAAGGAGAATTCCGAAGCAAGTTAGCTATCACAGTTACAAGTTAAGCTAAATCAGAAACACGAGTAAGTCCTACCGGCAGACACTATTAAATGATATTTAACAAGATTTTCTTTTGTCAAGAACTCATCCATATACACTTTAGATAGCCTCGTCATCGACTTAAGAAGAACCTCCTCTTCTGTCGTCATTTCCTCACAGGCAATATCCGTTCGGGGAACCTCCCACTTGGTTCGGACATCCCACTCGGATTTACTCTTAACAAAGACAAATTTACTCTTCCATCGCTTAATGGAAGAGGGAACTTTCCCTAAAAACTTCCTCCCGTAACAGGCGAAAAGTAATACCAATCGGCATTGGACTCTAAGCATAGACTAAATAATATACGGAACAATTGACAAATCGGATTTACTCCGTAGAATGCTTGAAAAACAACAACAAAACCGCTCAAAGAACCTCCAAGAATTCGGGTCAAGCTGCGAAGGACACATGTGATATTCCTCTAGGATGCGCCTTTGGCAAAGTTAGAAAAGGGAAGCCTAAGGTCGCCTCGATAGCGCATCCCTCGATAGATGGCTATCTCCCCTTCCCCTCGGGAGAACTCGCCTCTCCCTGCAATGTGGAACCCTAACCTCGAACAGAGAGGGGTCTATCTCATATCTTTCCACCAGGCCATCTACATCCTTTTGCCCAAGAAGACTTATAAACGTACCCGACCCCCTACCTATTGCCCTAGACGCACGATGAATTCGCGGACCTTGAACTAGAACATCCCTAGGTTCGCCTGGAGCCGCACCAGAAATCACGGGGTTGGACGGTGAAGGGATCAGAGGCCCATGAGAAGAACTAGAGGAAGAACTAGAGGAAGAAGATGTCACACTAGCCATTACCTTAGAAGGAAAAAAGACAAGAAAAAGACACAGAAATCTTTAACCAAAGTTCGCCGGAGAAGAAGAAGTATTAGGAAGAAGACGACACGCTTCCACTTTCAAGATAAAACCTTTTTTTCCTGTACGATTCCGCTTATAAGCAAAGAAGATGGATCCTTCACCGTTGGATCACAGAGCCATACTACCATCGAACCGTCGAACCAAAAGCCCTCGAATCGGGACCGTCCAAATAACTATCATTACACCTCCTCAAACAGTTCAAAATTCCATCCACGTCAGCACACCAAACGCCACCTGACACACATAGAAAATCACGCTCATCACCCATCATGATGTTGACAAACGCGCACGCCGCACACGTCGCACCACTATCTCCCTTTAAAGCCAAATAGTAGAAGGGACACGTGTCTTCTCAGGACTTTAAAGCAAAATAGTAGAAGGGACACGTGTCTTCTCAGGGAACAATGAGCGTCACATGGGAAGTGGAGCCTGTGCTGTAGAAGACAAGGTACACACTCCAACATAGGATCATCAGTGATGGCCTCATAAAAACACCAAAGAATTTAGAAGCAAAGCGACAAATGATCATTTATTCATGTTACAGGACGATCAAAAAAAAAAAAAAACAAAAAAAAACAAAACAAACAAACAAACAAAACAAACAACATATCAAACCCTAAACATGTTTTCCGACGGACTCCCCTAGCTAAATATCCGCGGACCCATCAGAAGACACGCACGGATAAGACTCAGAAGAGACGCACGGACTTCCGCAACCATCATCATCCTCAATATTATTGGGGGAACCTGGTTCGGGCTGGGGCTAAGGTGGGGCCCACCTCTCTGGCAGAGTCATCTCCAAACATCTCAACTTCAAACGCATACCCCCGCATAAGTAAAATTAAGAGGTCCCCGCCTCCACATCGCCGTGATCAACATAGAAAGCTTCCCACCTGCATAGATGCTCATCTCGCCCACACCCCATCAATCAATGTAATAGACGGCCATACATGGCCGCTCTGGACTTACCAAATGGATTACCCAAATTGTAATTACGATAGATGCTCAAAAAGAACTGGAATTCGTAAGTGTCGAGAACACCGAGAAAAAGTAAAAATTTATAAAAGACAAGCGTTGAACCATGATGCAAAGACGTAAGTTTTACAAAAGACTTACGGCCAAACACACTATCCATACAAGCCCTTAAATAGAAGAACCTATCGACACTATAGGCTTAGAATTCGAAAAATCTACCTCGATAACAGCGAAAGGATAACACAGTAAACGTTGGTCGCCTATTAAGGCACATGTACTTTAGACGTCGTAGACATAGACAGAGCCTACGCCTACATAGACATGGTGAAAGATACTTGTTCTCGAACCAAGCGAAACGTGCGATTAGCTCACCCCTCGCTCAGATTTTTCGAACAAGTACACTTTGGGGGGGACTGGTGTTACGGATATATTTGGTAAGACACGTGTCATTAACCTAAATGACCACCTGTCACATACAAGACCGTGTCTCTTTGGCCACATGGCAATATTCACACAATTCCCTTCGGCAAACATTATGAGGATTCAATCTTACAAACAAGTCCTTCGGAATTATAGCAACCCTCTTATACAAGGCGTGAGGTGGAAAGAGAGAAATAAATATCTAACACCTCTACAGTGGGTAGGCCTTATCCACCCACTACAGAAGGCAGATATTTACTCTATTTTTACCCACGTGGCACCTACGCATTAGGTAGTAGATATTTTTCTACCGCCTTAGAGGATATTTTAACCCACTGCCTTACTCCACCGCCTTTCCTAAACCGCCTCTAGGGTGCTATAAAAGGAGAACGGTAGTAGAAGAGAAAGGGGGGAGAAGGATAAAAAAACCTCAAGATACAAAGAACTGTCTAATTCAAGACCCCTGACTCAAGCTTTCTGACTTAAGCATCGGAGTTAAATCCAGGCAGAAAGGCCCAATTCCGATCATTGCCCTCTCCTTTTTACGCTGTGTTCGCCAATGGGTAATTCCGATCGGACTTCCGTGGTGTTCACTTCGTTCCTCGCTCATAAGCGTAAGTAAGCGTCCACACCAACTATAAATTTTAACCGTTTGTCGAAGGCTGAGGCCAGATCACAAGGCGACAGTAGCCAAGGTGTAAGGTGGACCAGTTTTTGGCATCAACATATTATTATTCAAAATTCAATAATGAAAACTAACCCACAAACCGAGTTAAATATCCTCAAAAGAGTAACCTAGAAACCTTATCATCTAATCTAAATTTGCTAAAATTGACAAATTATTATTTAAAACTAAACTTATGTAAATTTAAAAAACTAAAACAATCAGATAAATCCTAAAAATCCGAGATCAAATCGGATTCAAATCATATCCTAATTTGGTATAAGAAATATTACTAAAAATAGAAAATTAAATATTTCTAAAAATGGAAAAATAAATAAATAAAATTCTCTAAAATATGACTTCTCCATGTCGTGTGCGTTGCAAAGAGCTTTCCGAATTGGGGTCAAACGCGTGATTCTGATATCGGTAGCCAAAGTTATGGTCAAAATACCTAACCACACCCAAAATTGACCCAATCTTGGAATTAACTCGATAACTTCCCGTCTTTACGTTGACCTTCCAACCCGGCACCAACATTTGAGTCGAGCCTCCTGCATCAATTTATAATTAGTTTTACTGCACATGTTGTTCGATATTTATAACTCTAATTGGATTTAAAATTTATGTATTTTTTGTCTGTGAGGAAATAAAAAGGATGCGCATGATTGACTTTTAATTAGAGATCATGAAGGAAGTTTCACATTTGTTATGATGCAATTAGGTGATGAATGTTAAATAGAATGCAGTGAGACAACCATTGAAATTTGTTAGTTTAATTAGAAGAATGTTTGATGGTTTTGTGTTTGTATCTGTTATCATATTAATTGATGTAAGTTGGATTTTATGTCTTGTTTGCTTTAGTCATGGAAGGGAGAAGGAAATGTGAAAGTGACTGTCCTAATTTTCATGCTTTGTTCACTCCCTATGCCTTGTCTTCATATGTTTATCTCCAGATTGTTGAATGTGACTCGACAACTGGTCAGCTGTGGAGAACAAATTGGAGCAGTTCATGGCCACTTTGTAGGTCAATCGACCTTTGAATTATTTAGAATAATTGGGTTGCATTTTAACTTCTTTTTCTTTATGACACTTGTATTATGGCAATGAATAATAATTGTGTGTGTTGTGCCTTTGACTTATTCTCGTCACTTTTGGTTTGTTTGAACTTTGTTTTAATGGCTTTTTTATGCAGATAATGGATAGGAAAATGATAATAGATATGACATTTGGTAGTTCTTATACAAGGATCCATGATGTACGTATAGTCATGGAGTCTATGGAAGAAGAAGATGAAATTGAATTCCAAATGTTAATAATTTGACGCCGGGCAGGGTAGTGATTAACCTACGAGTTGTGGTAACCAGTGGATTGACAAAAGAACAAGCGAGGGGGAAGACAAACAAAGAGAATATCTATGAAACTTCAAAGGAAAAGTATTATTCAAAAATCAATAACTAAAACTCAATCCACAAGCCGGTTTAAATAGCTTCAGAAAACTAACCTAGAAACCTATCTCTTATCCAAATTTGCCAAAATCGGCAAATTTTGGTTCAAAAGAAAAACTTATCTAATTCTAAAATAACTAAACAAATCAGATAACTCCTAAAAATCTGAGATCAAATCGGATTCAAATCCTATCCTAGATTGGCATACGAAGTATTACCAAAAATAGAAAAAAAAATGAAAAATGAAGAAATGATGGGTGAAAACAGTGGAATTTGAGGATGAAGGCTCAGTAGACCACACGCGGGCCATTTAAACGAAGCTCAATTGGGGTTGAGCGCCGAATCCGATACCTGTACCGAAGTTATGGCCAAAATACCAAACTGTGTCCAAATTGCTCCCCAATTCTGGACTTGGCTAGATCACCTTCCGCCTTTACGTCAGTCTGCCAAGTCGTGGTATGCCAAAGCTCACATGGTGCAATCAGATAGCTCAGCATCGTTTGACTTGGGCTCTCCTGCATAATAATTGCTTTAGCATATGACACATGTTATGTTCATAGGATACCACAGAGAACGTCAATGCTAACTAGCATGATGTATGTTAGAGAATTCCTCCATGGCCATCCGGGGATTTGTTATGAGAATTTTAGGATAGAGGCACACGTTTTCATGAACTTGTGTGATATATTAAAGAATAGAGGTTATTTGTATGATGGCAGAAGGTGAGTGTTAAGGAGGGTGCGACAATCTTTGTAAAAATTCTTGCCCAGAATTCTAGCCATTAGGGCATTGCTGATTGATGTTAGCATTCAATCTACACAGTCAGCAAATTGTTTAGGAGGTGTCTTCGAGTTATTTGTAGCTTGGGAAATGAACTTATTAGACCACAGCCGAATCGGGGTGTCCATCCACACATCTAGGGTAACCCAAAGTATTTTCCATACTTCAAGGTTTGTATTATTTTTTGAATCACAATATGTTCAAGTATTACAAATTTGAAATATTTTGTGCCTTCTTTATGTACCAATTTTATTTCTGGATTGCATTGGAGCCATAGACGGGATGCACATTGCATCCTGGGTACCCGCATCTAAACATACAAGTTATCTAGGAAGAAAAACGACCATTACACAGAATGTGATGGTCGCATGCGATTTTGATATGTTATTCACATTTGTATAAGTTGGATGGGAGGGTACTGCTAATGATGCAAGAGTGTTTGTCGAAGTTGTAACGAACGAGGCTTTAGGATTCCCTAAGCCAATCGGAGATATAAGCACGCTTACTCATTATTAATCAAATGAGTTTTTATTATTGGGTTTAATATATGTTAATAGGTTTAAGGTTTCATTGTAAATAGATCAGTTCTACCTCGTTGACTCTGGCTACCTCAATACACATGGATTTCTAGCCCCATATCAATTTTAGTGGTACCATTTGCTAGATTTTCGTGGACAGGGTAGACCACAAGGTAAGGAAGAGCTCTTCAATTATAAGCACTCTTCTTGTCGAAACATAATTAAGCGGTGTATTGGGGTGTTGAATGCAAGGTTTTCAATATTAAAAATGATGCTCAAGTACTTGGTTAGGAGACAAAGATTAATTCCTATCACCTATTGCACCCTTCATAACTTTATAAAGAGGGAGCAAAGATTGGACAATATATTTGCTATATGGTATAATGAGTCTATAGACATTCTATCTATAGAAAATGTTGGTGGAAATACTGATGTGGATGTTGATCAACCCATACATATTGATTTGAGTCAGGCTGCAATGATGGTGACAAGGAGAGACAGAATGACAACTCAGATGTTATTAGATATGCGTGATAGATGACCTTCTATAAACTTTTATTATCAAGTATTACAGTTGCTATTTTGGTTTATCAATAGTGTTTGAACTTTGGTTTATTGTCTATTTGAAATTTAGTTTTATTGTATGTTTGAACTTTGATTTATAATTTGGATTATGGAAATGTTTGAACTCTTATTAGTCCTTTTTATTTGATTTATGGAAACGTTTGAACTTTTATTTGTGTGTTTATTAGTTGTTTATTACAATTATTATGTTGTTTTATGGTTCTATTTTACATTTATTATATTGTTTTACAATAGTTAAAAAAATTGTACATACATATTTCATAAAATCACCAGAAAACATTCTACACAGTTTTATAATAAACCAAAAAGGTTTATAGTTCTATTTTACATTTATTTTATTGTTTTACAATAGTTAAAAAAATTGTACATACATATTTCATAAAATCACTAGAAAACATTCTACACAGTCTTATTAGTCCTTTTATTTGTTTTATGGAAACGTTTGAACATTCATTTGTGTGTTTATTATTTGTTTATTACAATTATTATATTGGTTTATAGTTCTATTTTATATTTATTATATTGTTTTACAATAGTTAAAAAATTTGTACATACATATTTCATAAAATCACCAGAAAACATTCTACAAAGTTTTATAATAAACCAAACAGCTTTTCTAATTTCTGTTTCTGAAAACAGTTTCCAACTAAACAGCTTTTCCATTTTCTGTTTCTGAAACAGTTCCCAACCAAACAGCTTTTTCAATTTCAAGTTTCTGTAAATGCAACAAAAAATCCTTTTCCTTTTTTTACGTTTTACACCTTTTCAGAAAACAGAAAAAGGATAACAAATCAAACGACCCCTTAAAATTTTATTTTTTGGGGGGTATTTACAATATTTCTTTTGTAAAATCCCCCAACTCTAATTACTTGTTTTGAAAGGGCAACAACTCATCCTTTTTAGTTTCTTTCACTCACCTTGAAGTGTGTAACAAGGTTGGTGTTTTGCGATCAAGGATAAAATAGATTAGATCTCATTAAGCTTCAAAGTAACCTTTCTTTTTATGCATGCTTGGAATTTGGTTAGGATTAAGATCAAGATTATAATGTTAAAATCATTGAATTTTTATATCGAAGACTGAATCATTTTATTATTTAGAATTTGAAAATATGTTTTGTGTTAATGCCTGAAATCGACACCTCCTCAGGATGAGAACAGATCTGGATCAACGAGTACAATTTGTAGTTAGGGAGACTTCTGATTAAGACAATCGTGTTGGAGTCCATCGTCAGTAGAGGTGTCAAGGTTACCAATCCTCCTCTGCTAGTGCGCACGACGTCCTCCTCAGCAAGCGCCTGCACAAGGAAAGTCCGAGGATCTCACCCTGAACCCTTCGATGATCAAGCGTTCATGTTCATGTGTTTCTCTTCTGGCTACCAGGATGTTGCCACGTATCCCTTCGAGTCACGCCGCTCGGATCTTGCCACGTGTATAGCAGAATTTCACCGAGACAGCCTAAGAAGTCAGACAGCTTCCCCTTCTTGTCAGCGGCGTGACCTGTCGGTTTGACTTTTTACACGGGCTTAATTCGAACATTTAAGGTCCTCGGAACTTTTCCCCATCTTCGAGATCTCAGCCAGCTTCAGGTCGCTTCCTATTCCGTAGTGGGCATTTACTTTAGCTGCATGCGAGCAGGGCGCAATTATGAAGATACTTCACAAAGTACCTTACCCGAAGCGTCACGTTAACCCAACGAGCACCCTCCGATGTCGCTCCGACGCTCCTTAAATAGTCCTCGAAGGGGACATATCTGCTCTACTACTTCCTTTGTCGGTTTCCAAATTCACTAAGGCCTTCTACACCCAATGGATTCTTATCAACCGCTCAGGTCTTTGACGGGGTTTGCCACGGGATCCTCCTTAACCATAGTCCCTAAGTCCCCACCGATAGTAGGCGCCCCTGAGAAAGAGGTGCCATCTCTTACTCTCCCGAGTAACCTTAAGAGGATAATGGAGGACGTTATGTCGGCATACAAGCGCAGACCAATCTTTCGCGCGGAGATGCACCTAGCCGTTGAGGATTACCGGACCTTGGATGAGAACCTGACCTGTGAGTATGAAATTTCTTCCCATGTTGTCGCCGAGTTCAAAGAATTTGACGAGTTTCAGGGCCTGGTTTGTGAAGAGGGGCACTGTAACACCCTTATCCTTTTCATGACCCAGGTGTTACACCAGCCAGGTCAGGGAGCCAACCCCGGCCTAAGACTGTATAAAACAATTAATTATTCATAATCAACGCTAATATTATGAAACATGAAGTCAGATGCAATACTAATACAAACCATAATATCTTAAAAATACACACAAGTCTAGATAGGAGATAACAATACTCCTCAAATCAAAAAACATGAATGAAATACACAAAGTGGGCCAGGTGGTCAGAGCCAACTAAGAAAATCCAGCTATCTTCCACTCTAAGCAGAGCCATGACCCTGCTTACTACCTGCAAAAGATCATTCAACAACAGGGTGAGCTACAGGAGCTCAGTGAGGTACTAACACTACTGTCAGGTTTAACATACCTGTTTACCTTCAATTGTAGATAATAAAAATATCGACAAGATGAAAAACAAGACTAAACGATATTTAAAACATGGAAAACAGTATGCTGATCATAATAAGAGTCATGGCAATATCCAATTAAATCAAATGATATAATCATAGCATTTCTTTAATCTTTTATCATCAGAACAGGAGATGAATTCCACACCTGTCATGGTCCTCCCAGGTTGGACCGTATCAACAACCGTGGGGTGACACGCTATGGAAACAACTCCTCGTTTGGGGGAAATAGATCAATTCCACACATGTCATGGTCCTCCCAGGTTGGACCGTATCAACAACCGTGGGGTGACAAGCTGTGGAATCAAATCCTCTTTATCTATCATATTAGTGTCATCTACACCTATACTTTCAAACACCGGCACCAGAGTGGAATAAACCAATACTCAATATCTCTCCGGTCGGATCAACTCATCGGCCGTGAGCTATAAGAGTATATACGTATACTAAGCACCCGACGGGTACGGGGAGGGGGTTTTGTTTTCTTGAAATCAGGAGGGTTTGAAAAACAGAAACTTGGACAAGTAAAAACAGAATTATATAAAACCACCCCTTCCCTACCTAGTATCCTACTCTCTGGCTCTATCGTAGAGCCACGTCTGGCATAGGCATGTATGCGAGTAAGGTGCAATGCACTTATATGTCTATCCTTGCAATTTCTAAAGTGTGTATATGTTTTCACATGCTTTTCATAAACATAATTTCAATCTCTAAAATAAATCATCAAATCATATTCGAAAGCTTGAAGCATTTCATGTAAAGTAGTATTTCCATAACATGAATTCTCCAGGAATACGATAAGATACGAGAGAAATATGATAAATTTACAGTTGTGTCCCCTCACCTGAGTCTAGTTTGCTCCTAAGTTTGGCTCGAACCTTCGCCGGCTCCTTTCTGGCCTTTTCCTTTAACTTTCCCTAGTATTATGGAATGGTACTTAATCAATATTAGGGTACTTAGGATTTAATCATTCTTAGGTGAACATCTATTATTCACTCTACTAAGCATGTGATCCTACGAGGCATTCACAAGAATCTAAGTTGCATAGTTCCATATTTAACATGTACACATGCTTCCATAGTAAGAAAATACAAAAGTTCTATCAAGTTAAATGAAGCACGATTTCTCTTAAAGATTTAATACATGCTTCTAAGGTATGAAAAATACGAATCATGCTCGTATTTCTTTCATGCTTCTACCAATCCCTTACTTATGCTAATTTATCACCTCTTAAACTTTCTAACTAGCATTAAGATACAAAAATGGAAATAATTAGCTAAACATGGAAGAATAAGGCTATGGATTAGTGAATCTTAATTCCTATAGATTTTTATGAAATTTCGGCGGCACCTCCCCTCATTATAGGGCCCTGAATGAATACAAACATACACACATGAGTACTAAATTAATTATTCTAAATCTCCATACATCCATACACATGCATACATGATCCCTAAACTCATTCATACCACCTCGATGAACTTAATTAGGTTCTTATGCAACCTTTAACTCGAAACAAGAGTCTGCTTTGCTCTCGTCACTTCTATCATTGTCGAGGTACCTATGTAGAAATCCATTCATAACTTTAGTAATTAATCTTTTTTAAATTCCCACATTCCCCAAATTACTTCCTTCTTGTTAATCCCCGCCCAACTCACCAAAATCGGGCCAGATCGGTGCTCGTCTTTCGAAGGGAGGCCGATGTTAGGGCTGGCCAAGGCTAGGGTTGTCGCATTTAGGTGGTTCAAAGGGAGGAGAGGGGCTTTGCCAGGGCCACAGCCGGAAGGGGAAATGGGGCTGCGCGGTAAGGACATTGGCCGGCAGCCGACAGAGAGGGAGCCGGCGGAGCCCGCTGCTGACCGTGCAGGGAAGGGAATAGGATACAGCCTAGAGACGCGCGCTGCTGTGGCTCGACGGGGAGGAACTCCGACGGTGTGGGGATCTCGCGAGGTGGCGCGGGGTCAGCACCGGCGATGTGAAGAGATCGCGCGTGCAGTTGCCGGTGGGGTGAGACTGCGAGGGCGCGAGGCCGGCAGGGAGGCAGCGCAGTCCTGGCCGGTGGTATGCGGGCGCCTCACGCGGCTGCACGCTGGTTGTTCACTGCTAGTTGGTAAGGTGCGAGGTGTGAAGACACTCTGCTTGAATGAACATTTGTGCAGGGAGAGAGAAGAGAGAATTTTCCTTTCATTCTCTCTCTCTCTCCCTTTACTTATACGCTAAGTATGAAGATATTTTTGATTTAAATAATCTTTTCATTACCTAAACTAGTATAATAACTTATCTTATTAAAAGTATTTAATTTACTATATTATTTCTAAAATATCTCCCGCTAAATTCTGAACAAATTTTCTTAATCTTATCTTATTACTGTGTCGTCACGAGGACGACTAATAATGTTATCTAGCTCGTCTCTATCTCCAATCAGATCTCAGAATCCCGGGTCAGATGATCACAGTGACACGTGCTCACTGTAACATCACGAGTTGTCTCTTCTCCCGACCGTGATCCGTGTTTCTCGGCTTTTGACTCGGTCAGATCTACTTTATTAGGACCCTAACTTTCGTCCGATATTTTTCACTTAATTAATCTGGATTAATTAACACTTAATAAATTTCTCAATTAATTAGCCGTGATCCGTCTGTTCATCCACCTCTAACTATTTCAATGAAAGTGACCAGGCCCAATATGGCCTTCCCTGGTCCCAATAGTTGCGAGGTTGGATTTTAGATTCATTAATTCTCTATTTTCCCCTTAATTGGGTTTACAAGTAGTTAATCTCTTTTATGTGCTAATTAATCTCAGTAATTATTTTCAGAATTTAATTTATTTATTCATAAAAATTCCGGGGCGTTACAGGAGCAGAGGTGTCGAGGATGGTTTTAAAATCTTCCGAGAGATCTCGTCGTCATCCTGAGTTAGATCTAATTGCCTTTGAATTCAAGGATACCCTTTTGTATCTCCCTCCCGGTTCCGCTGGTGAAGAGACTGATTGAACAGATTCTCCTGCTGCTAATCGTTGACCCCCTTTGCCTTTTTTATTTCATGTGTTGCTTTTCTGCCCTTTTTGCATTTTCTTTTCTTTTTCTTGCACTGTAATCTTTCTTTTCTTAATTTCAGTGGAATGACTTTCCTTACCTTTCCTTTAAGGAACTCCACTTGTACGTTTCTTCTATTCCTTTCTCTCATCTGAATAGGTTGCTTGAATTGCTCTATTCCACTCTCGTCTTGGGTCGTAGGCAATTTTTGAGTGGCTTTAGTCACCAATTAGGATCCTAGTAGCTTGATCCACGCACAGGGTGCGTGACAACTTACCCGCAAGTGTATGGAGTCAATCAAGTAGTATGTACCCAATGGTATGGTTATCGAATCCACAGGGATTGGAATACTAGTACTAAGTCTTCTGTTATCTAGTCTAAAAAGAAAAGAGATGTTTGTTGTTTGACTACTTATCCTAAAAAGGAACTAACATGAACAATTGGTAGGTTGTGGGCAATCAGGGAAGAGACGTGACACCCCAGATCACAATCCCCTAGGAATCCTTTTGT
Organism: Dioscorea zingiberensis; assembly: GCA_026586065.1. NCBI lineage: Eukaryota > Viridiplantae > Streptophyta > Magnoliopsida > Dioscoreales > Dioscoreaceae > Dioscorea > Dioscorea zingiberensis. Next base: position 31,535,156 of record CM048822.1, on the reverse strand, counting down.
TAACAGTTGACTTCTTATTATTGGCTAACCTTGACTAATTCTTAGCGAGTTCGATAATTGCGGCATCCAAATGCTACATCCGATCTCTCGGGATGCTAATCGAATTCAATTACCTATGCCTAGTTATGACCTAACCAAGAGAAATATGAGCCAATGCATAAAGTGATATGTGAATCATAACCATGAGCACCTATGTGCACCGCTAGAATATAACAAGGTATATGACCGTGGCTCATGCAATCACAATCACATAAATCAAGCATAGGCTCACAAGAATTATCAATAAAGGAAAAACCAATAAATAAAGGAATTCAATTAACAAATATTCCTAGAGTTCATGTATCCGAGGCACCGCAATAAGGGTTTAGTCTCTCATGCTAATGGAAACAATAATAAAGATAATGGAGAAAGACATAATTGGACTCATGAGGACTTTCTTGCTCGATATCTTCTCCGTCTTCAATCTTCACCTGAAACCCTAATTATCGCCCGCAACAGCCATCGAGGATCAATCCACAAAAAGTCCTTGAAATCTGTGCCCTCGACGGGTTTATATAGATTTCAATTCAATATGGCATGGGCGTGTGGATCTAATGCACGCCTGTGCAAGTCCCCGCGGCTCTATCTTCACACGTTTTGAAATCAGGGACGTGCACGGGCGTGTGCACGGCCATGCATAATTGCACTAAGGACGTGCATATCTCTGTAAAACCCTTTTTCAACTCGTTTTGTCGTGGTTTGTCCCATTTCTCGCTCCTTTTCTTCGGGTATCCATTTTACCTACTCAATCACAAAACAAACTCAAATGAGCACAATAATAGAGAAATTGATGCTAAACAACGGGATAAGTGCATGCAAATATGATAGAAATATATGTATAATTGTGCACTTATCATAGCGCTTTGGGAAACGTTCCTACATCCCCGCTGACATTTCCTATTGCCGTTTCACGATTCCAGACTAACAATCCTCCATCTGTGTCTTTAGAATCTTTCTCGACTCTCAGTTCCATAGAGTTTGGGGATTCATTCGTATCCTTAGGGCTTCGCTTCGAAGTGTTGGGATGACAATTATTGCAAGGATGTTTTCTGAGGCGTTCTATCAAAGGGTCTCCCTTTGCCATGCGTCTTGTGCTATGATGAATTTCCCCCATTTATTACTTCAAAAGGAGGGCACCGCGTGACATTGCTTTCCCCACAAAACGCTAGGAGGGTGGGCTCGCTCGTATTCAATTTCCCTCAAGGGGATCAGATAAGGAGTCGACTTCCTTCCTCTTCCGTACTCTTGGTTTGTCTGGCCTGTTTCCTTAGTAGGGGCTTCAATGGAGTTTCTATACTTGAGGTGAACATTGAGGGAGTTCACTCGAAGTTTATCCCCACCTCTCTATTTTTCGCCCAAGAGGAAAAAGTCTCAGGAGGGGGATACGGACGGGGCTCCTCCTACACGCATTGAGTCATCATCCCCACCTGGTTCATTCTGGGAAGATTTCATCGGAGTGAGTGTGACTCGCGGACTTGTGGGCACCTCCAACTATCGTCCTGAAGGGTTACCCATCCCTGCTTTACTTTCCTGCTCACGAGCTCCGCTTCCGATGAATCGAGCGGTTCCCCTGCCTTTCATTGCACTTGGATCCTTCGATGAGCGAGGACCTAGTCGGGGAAAGGTGATTGCCCTTGTTGTGAGTCCTCTGAGGGGGCCCTACAAGAGTTCACCGCTTGGTTAGGAGATGGTAGCTCAGGTGGTTGCTAACTTCTAGGCTTCCTACAAGTTCTAATCTCTTGTTAGTGCCCAAGTATATTCAGGGGATGAGATAGGCTTCCGCATGGCTCAGGATGTACTTCGTCATCACCTTGGGTTGTACCTCACTTCGTTGGATCTCCGCGAAGCTCTTCTGCTTCTTCCTCCCTTGGACCCGATGAGGGATGAGTTGGGCCCTCCGTCTTTGCGGGAGGTGATCGTCATTGAGGCTTGGGAGCTCATCTCCGGGATTGATTGATTTATCTCCGAGGGAGCAAAGGCTTGGACTACCCGAGACCCGCCTAATGACGGGTTTCCTCCTCATACTGCGCCCTTGTGAGCTCCTCCAGCTGACTTCGTGCTCCATTCTCCTTTTGTATTTTCTTGTGACCCCTATCCCTAGTAGCGCCTTTCCATATGTAACAAGGAGAGTCAATGCATACGCTTTTTCTGTTTATACTTTGGATAGGCTCTTTTTCTCTAATAGGGTTTAACTTGTTGTCTTAAAAAAGTGTTATGCATCAACTATCTTTACTATATACTTTTACTTATATTTCTGGGTTTCCTCGAATGCTCCTTAGAGAGGTTCCTGTGAGTGTCAGAGATCTCTCTGCTTCCTGCATGTACCCATATATTTCTTGACTTTATTATTTTTCATGAGATGTGTTCCTGTACCATCGGTCGGGTCATGGGTTCTCATCCTCCTCTGCTAGGTTTTGTGATGGTGTTTTATCTTTTCTCTTCCTCTGATAAAGGAGCCACCTTCTCTCCTGGTCACGCATGCATTCTGCCTTGGGTCTGTAGCTTTAGTTCATGTTTTGTTCTTTCATGACCCTAATTCGTTTCATATGCTTCCAACGCATAGCTATTTTTACGGACGTCTCCACGAAGCAACGAGGGTATTACAGAAATTCCTCATTAAAGGGGTAGTCCCAATTCAAGTATCGCGCCGATGAAGGGGCGACCACTGCTAAGTGCGCCCTCTGGCTACATAGTTGGGGCTACTCCGGAGCTTGTGCTTCCGTTGAGCCTTCCCTTCGACTGCAGGTTGCTCTCGGTGCCCCGTTCATCGTCTACAGTTGGGCTTTCTCCCCTGTATTTCACTTTGCTAGTCCTTTTGTTCGAGCGCCTCCATCCTCTAACTTTTGCATCTTACCACATCGATTACGTATCTAGGGAACCTATATCTTGGAAGAGTTATGAGAATAAGACGTATTAAAGACCCTCTCTCCTTAGTACCCGATCTATTGGCGTACTCATAATCCTCTCTATTGAGATATGCCTTCACGCTGGGAAGCCTTCAATTCTTCCCCCGGAGGGTCATTCGCAATGTAGAAATCCTACGCAATGAATAACACTCAGTATATCTCAAAATAAAAGCAACTAAATAACCATTAAGAATCAATATTTAGAATAAACAATAACCCGAGGGTTCATCATCCCTAAATACTTAGAAAGTGATGCAGGAGGCTTGAGTCAAATGTTGGTACCGGGTTGGAGGGTTAACGTAAAGACGGGAAGTTATCGAGTCAATTCTAAGATTGGGTAGGTTTTGGGTGTGGTTCGGTATTTTGGCCATAACTTTGGCTACGATATCAGAATCGGGCGTTCGACCTCAATTCGGAAAGCTCTTTGCGGTGCGCACAACATGGGGACGTCATATTATAGAGAATTTTATTTATTTTTTTCTATTTTTAGAAATATTTAATTCATCGAATTAGGGTTTTCGGTCTTTTTTCTATTTTTGGTAATATTTCATATGCCAAATTAGGATAGGATTTTAATCCGATTTGATCTCGGATTTTTAGAAGTTATCTGATTTGTTTCGAGTTTTAAATTTTGATAAGTTTAGTTTTAAATAATAATTTGTCAATTTTAGCAAATTTAGATTAGATGATAAGGTTTCTAGATTAATCTTTTGAGGCTATTTAACCCGGCTTGTGGGTTAGTTTTTAATTATTGAATTTTGAGTAATAATATTTTCCTTAATTTCAGAGATTTTCTCTTGTTCTTTGGGTTCTTCGTTTGTTCTTCCTTGCGGTCCTTGGATCCGACTAGCCCGTGGGATAATTGCTACCCCGCCGGCGTCAGTCGGTATCAGAACTCATCATCTTCCTCGGAAGCGTCATCAGCGGTATCAATGACTTATGGTCTTGGTCATCGGGTTAGACAAGTTTCGGCTGAGGAAGTCTAATACCGTGACTTGAGCGCACTGGAGGCGATGAACAAGGATCTACAAAGGTAAGTCGCGGAGTTAACCCAACGCTTGATGATCAAGGATTTGCAGAGGCAATTCAAGAAATTATCAAGGCGTTTGGCGGTGATCTATTTTGATCGTGGTTGTCATGCGCAGGTTCCGGCTGAGGAAGTCCAACACCATAATCATAGCGATCACAGGTTTGGCCAACCCATCTACGACGATGATGCGGAGGAGGAGATCTCGCCCATCTTTAACGATAATGCGGAGGAGGAGATTTTTCCTATCTTCAATGATGATGTGGATGAGGAGATCTCGCCCATCTATGACGACTACGAGAAGGAAATTGGCGAGCTCGAGGAGGAGATTGGTGACCCCATCTATGATGATGATGGGACTAGCGTTGTGTTGGTATCTCGATGGGAAGAAAACCCTCCTGGCCCAGTAACTAACACTACTAACCTACTTTCTGTCTCTAGGGTTTTGATTGAGATCAAGCACGGAGATCCAGACCTACCAACAGAGGTACAGTCGAACTCGGGGCCGAGTTCTTTCCAACCCCGGGTGACTGATGCAGGAGGCTCTAGTCAAATGTTGGTGCCAGGTTTGAGGGTCAACGTAAAGACGGGAAGTTGTCGAGTCAATTCCAAGATTGGGTCGGTTTTGAGTGTGGTTCGGTATTTTGGCCATAACTTTGGCTACCGATATCAAAATCGGGCATTTGACCCCAATTCGGAAAGCTCTTTGCGGCGCGCACGACATGGGGATCTCATATTAGAGAGAATTTTAGTTATTTTTTCTATTTTTAGAAATATTTAATCCGCCGAATTAGGGTTTTCGGTCTTTTTCTATTTTTGGTAATATTTCATATGCCAAATTAGGATAGGATTTGAATCCAATTTGATCTCGGATTTTTAGGAGTTATCTGATTTGTTTAGAGTTTTAAATTTAGATAAGTTTAGTTTAAAATAATAATTTGTCAATTTTAGCAAATTTAGATTAGATGATAAGGTTTCTAGATTAATCTTTTGAGGCTATTTAACCCGGCTTGTGGGTTAGTTTTTAATTATTAAATTTTGAATAATAATATTTTCTTGAATTTTAGAGTATTTTCTCTGGTTCTTTTGGTTCTTCGTTTGTTCTTCCTTGTGGTCCTTGGATCCGGCTAGCCCGTGGGATAATCGTTACCCCGCCCGGCGTCAGAAAGTTAGTTCTCGATGAAAGGGGAACACAAATCCAATACAAGAAGATGAGAGGACATCAAAATAAACAAAGATAAACTTTTCTCCACTATTGATGGGGTGTATGGATCTGCAATGATGATCTCCCTTCAAGTCGTCACCGTCTGCCAAGAGTTTCTTCCTTCAAGTCTCGTTGTCAATAATCTCCAAGAACTCCAAGTCGGCCAAAAAGCGGACAAAGGCCAAGAGGTGATTTTCCCAAACCCTAATCGCCATTATTTATAGGGCTCTGTTGACCAGAAAACTTGAGTGCAAGCACCCAAGCCTCTACACGCAAGAGTATGTGGTCGCAAGTAATAAATCGGTAAGTACCGAGTCGTAATCCCAAGATGAAGGAGGTAGAAATTTCCACTTGCAAAACCAAATTACTAAATGACTGATTGTATAGTTTAATAAGTATAATTAATTGAAAGGAGATTGTGGTAAACTAAGGGTGAAAGGGAATAGATTCTCAAAATTTATGACCTAGGGTTGCATGGGTTGCTAGACTTATGAAAGTTTTCTCTTTGGAATGCTAAATTATCAAGTTCATGTTTATGGGTGTATAGGTGGTAAAGTGTTGTGCTTGTGCACTCCGGGTGCATCCTACAGGATCATGCATCCGAGGTCAATATCTCTATGGTACGACGGACACATTATTGGACAACACTATGTCACTACCATGGAATTGCCTAGCTTAATCTCTTAGCACTAGGTCAAATTGGTGTGACTCCGTCCACCCTAATCCTCTATTCTCCTCACAAGCCTAGATCTTTCATAGTGCAAGGAGTTCAAGATACTAATTATCTCTCGACTAATGAGGAATAATAAGAATAGATTCAAAGGCACTTCTACAAACAAGATAACAAAGCAAGCCAAAGATAATTCATATATCAAGTCATAACAACCATACAACCCTAGATAATGTGTTTAAGCTAACATTACAAAGAAAGTATCCATGGCAATGCTAGCTTCAATACAAACATCCATAAATGAGCTAGAAAGAGTTCTAAAACAAGGAAGATAGATTTCTAGAAGTTCCCCCTCATGAATGCCCAACTTTTAGCTTGGAGAAGCTGGAAATCACCCTCAGGACCTCAGCCTTCGTGTGCAACCCCCACCAAGCCAAAAGATACCAAACCCTACTTCTTTCACTGTTTAAATAGCCCAATGTAGTCGATATCGTGATGTCTTAAAATGACATCGCGATGTTTTGTAGCCTTCCCGAATGCCTTTATAACATCGTGATCTGTCTTTTCCGCTTGAATCTGCCTCCAGCTCTTGGAAACATAGCGATGTTTGGATTGGTCATCGCGATGTTTTGTTCCAGGAAATCCTTGATGGGAAGCCATTGATAACATTACGATGTTGCTCATCGCGATCTGATTTCCTGATTAGATTATGCGTTCTGTCTTTATAAACATCGCGATGCTAGGTTGAAGGATCGCGATGTTTGTATCAGGCCGGCATGACACATCGCTGTAAATAATTCACTTGTTTCAGTATTTATCAACTACAATCAGGTGTAAAACACTTGAAACACATACAAGTCATCACAAATACGAAAATGATGTATTCTAGAGCTAAAGCACGTGTAATTCATTCGATAATGTACTCTTCAACTCTAAATTCCTTGGCAAACAACCACTAAAATAACTCATTTCTTAGAGCTATCAGGCTCCACGTTCATGGAAAAGATATCACGTGTTTTGGGTCCGCGTAGGCCCAACATGTGTAAAACTTGGGTCTGGGTTCACCTGGAAACAGGTCACATGGGTGGCTATAATAGCGCATGACCCGCCCGTGCACAATAGCATATGCCCGTGCGAGCCTGTGTACAGCCTGTGTGCCACTCTGAATACCCTCTTTAATTCCAAATCTTCATGGAACTTGCCCATAATGTACGAGGCATTTGTAGCTCCTTTTTAGCTCCAAACTTTGATGTTTTAGCCCTTGAAACACCTTCAAATGTTCCTTTCCTTTTTAAAATGTCTCAAATGTGCCCAACAAAGCTATCACAAATTAAGTACCAATGTGCTATATTGTAACACCCTTATCCTTTTCAAGACCTAGGTGTCACACCAGCCAGATCTAGAGAATGAACCCCAGACCTAAGGCTGTAGACTGCTATTAAACTATGAAATTAATAACTCGCGGAAGGTAAATAAGCAAACTGAATAAATTAAACACCAACTCAATCTGGTTTAATATAACACCAAATAAAAATATTGTCTCAAACTTAAAGTCTCACAACACTCATAAATAAAATAACAGGACTTCTAGACGCGGAGTCAGAGCCAGCTACAATACATCTCCACTAACTCGTGGTCAGACGACCCTCTATATGTCTCCTGTCTAACATCCTGCAAACACAGCGTCAAGAAGAGGGGCCGAAGCATCGGAGCTCTGGCGGTGGAACCAATCTATACGTATAAGCGTACGTATAATAAGTAAAATTGTAAAGAAAATCTGACGTATAATAAAAACACGAATAGAAAATACTGAATTAAAATCTTGAAAACTGAATCAATCTTGAGCAAGTAAGTGTTGACTAATGTATTCTCTTTTAAATGCATATCTGAGTTTCTGTTTCTCTGTTTTGTGAATTAGATATGAAACCGACATTCCCCCTGGGTAATCTGTACCTGTGCCCTTTCTCTCTCTGAGATGAGCTCTATCTCTAGAAGGCGAGGAATGCGGCATCATTTGATAAACACAAGACCAATACTCTGACTACACATCTACTTCAATACTGTATGGCCAGCAACCAATAAGTATATATGATACAAGTGGTCGACAATATATACGTACACTAAGCATCCAAAGGGATGGAAAGGGTGGTTTGATTTTTATAAAAATGGAAGTATTTTCAAAACAGATAGTTCGGACATAAATCAGAATTTAAATCACCCCTCTCCTAACTCAGTGTCGTACTCTCTAGCTCTATACGAGCCACCACTGGTCTATACAAGAATATCGATAGAATGTAATCTATCTGTATCTGTATCTGTTTCTCTTTTTTGTTACTGAATACTAAGCATGAAATGGGTTTATATAACTCTAGAAACTTTCATAAACTCCTAGTTCATGCTTTTCAAACTGAAAAGCGTATACATTATAAAAATACGGTAAAAACACATGAAGCTATCTTGGTAGATTCCTCTCACCTTAGTCTGGTTCGAGCTTAAATCCTTCGGCAACGACGGACTTGCCTTTGCCCTTACCTGTTAGTTGAAAAAAAAGAAATCTATGAATATGGAGCCCGTATTCTTGATTCGTACTCTAATTTAAAACTAAATAGAATACGGTGAGAATACGAAATTAACTTTTCTAACTAACTATTCTCATTTTCATCACTAACATAATTTGGTAAACTTAAGCATGTATTTCATGGAAATTAAAGGGCCTCTAACATGCTTTCCTTGAGGTAATGACTTGCTAGAAATGACATGAATAATCTAAGGGAACCGACGAAATTTCGGCGGCACCTACTTTGTTTTTAGGGCTTAAATTCTAATACAAACATTCATCACAACAAGAGCTAATATTCATGCCTACAACTAAGTCCATCTTTTATACATGCTTTTCATCTATCCAAGCATACAATTGAACATCATCAAGCCCTTAATTTCATAACCCTAATTAGAGTTTTCCCCAATTCATCTTCCAATTAGCTAATAAGATGAAGTTTTCCCATGGATGCTCACAATAGGGGAACGATCGTCGGCGTAGGGTCAGGAATGAGGAGCCGACAGGCCGTACCATTTCTTGTGGCATGAGCGGCGGCCGTCGAGGCGGGGCCCAGTGCGACGCGCCTGGGCCGGAACAAGGTACGGCCGGTCCGTCCGGGAGGGAGGGAGAGAGACGGTCAAATGAGCTCGAGGGTTGGCGGCGGTGGGTGGAGAGAAAGAGGTCATGCTCATGAGGAAATCGAGAAAAGAGAGAGAGTGAGGTTTGAAGAGAATTTCTTCTCTCTCTCTCTCTCTTCACCACATCTGACTATATAGGCAAAGATTCTATTTAAATTAATTTCTTAATTAATTTAAAACATTTTCATAACTTATTTCTCAAAAAGATGTTTAATAAACTAACTTATCTTCTAAATATGTCTCATTAAAAGTCAAACGACTTTTCGTCGATTATATCTTCTTACTGTGCCGTCACGAGGGGGACCAATGATATTCTCTTGTTTGTCTCTATCTCAGACCAGATCCGGGAATCCCGGGTCAAAAGACCCCCGTGACACGAGCTGACTATTGCATCACGGACTACAAGAAAACTGTAATTTTGCGAGGGACAAATCCCTCGCTAAATCAGAAAATCCCCTCGCTAAATTACTTCAGCGAGGGAATTGCGAGAGAAAATTATCCGTTACAATATCGATTCTCGCAAATATTTTGCAAGGGGAAATGTCCCTCACTGAATAATAACGAGGGATTAGCGAGGGAAAATGTCTCTAGGTAATTAGCGAGATCATTATTGCCTCGCTGGTCCATGCTAAATTCTCTCCACAAATACCTCCCTCCCTATCATTTGCGATGAATTAGCGAGGGAACCTCTCTAGGTATTTAGCGAGGGAAAACAACATTTCTCGATTGTTATCCTTTGCGACAACTTAGCGAGGGAAACTCTCTAGCTATTTACTTAGCGTGGGCTGATCCCTCGCTATTCCCTTGCTAATGTGAGAGTTTCTTTCAATTTAAAGACCAAATTTATTGGTCCCCATACTACAATTTTAAGCCACCTGTAATTTTCATAATACATACATGTATCCTGCAATTGACTCCATATATAAATTAATATAGTAAGTTGTATTACAATTTAAGTATACAAATAAAAAGTTTAACATATCTAATAAGCAAAGGTGTACAACCATGTTCCAAAATGTAGTAAATAACGGACAATATATAAATACAAAAAAGATACAAAATAAGAAGATCAACAAGCAAGTGATCATGTGCCATCAGGCGATGGATGAACGACGCGTGGTCGGTGAGGCTCGACTAGTGGGCTGCTCGTCAACATCTCTGCATACCGCTTCCTCGAATCGGTCACGATCTGCTGAAATCGTGTCTCAAAAGAAGCACGCATGTCCGCTTCTCGCTGATGCATCTCCGCTTCTCGCTGTTGCATCTCCATTTCTCGTTGATGCATCTCTATGCGTATAGATGAAATAGCCACATCCACCTGCTCCTGGACCTCTCTAGCATTGTGTGCATTAGATGCACTACATGATGAAGAGGAAGCATTGGGATAGTAGTAGCTCGCCTGTGTTCCTAAACCACACACCCGATTCTTCTTTGCCCCACCAGCGGCCTCATAATATAGTTGATTTTCATCCAATGTGGTTCCCTCCGATCTGCTTCTATCCTCTACCAAAGCGAGATATCGATCCTAAGAGAAGCATGCAATATAATCCAAAAGAAAACAAGGCAAATATGTGAGAACGAAGCAAAGATGACTAACAAAAATTCTAAAATTGACTAACAATTAATTTTTATTGTTTTTCCTCCAGAATTCTACAACTGCCACTGAAATGGAAATCAAGAAACTAAGGACGCAATGCACAAGATCTGTTCAAATGGCATTAGTTCAACACTGTCCAAAAATTCTATTAAAATTAAAACCTCAGTGAATAATCCAAACATCCTATATTTGACAAATCATTACAACAGATATAACAATTCAGCACAAAGTACCACAAACAAGCTCATAAAAATTGGATGTTTATAGAACAGAAGACCTAAGATCGCAGTTGAAAAGTTAAAGACTTTAATGGTTAATATGCAAAATATTTAAATTTGTGAGATTCTTAAATTACGTGAGATTGCAATTTGATACATAGCACACATGTACAGTAATCCTTGAGTTCATAATGCGGAGTTGATAATTTTGACACTATAAGCATGCATGTTTATAATTGCTGATCCGATGATTGATCAGAACTTCTACTACGCTGGTTTGAAGTTCATGTCCCCTACTTTCTCATGCTCCATGAGCAACATCTTGCCTGCCATGACTTTTGTTCTTGCAGTGATTTGCAGGTATATATATATTAATTTTAAATGCAATGCAAACACAAACTAGCTAGCCAGTTTATTAATCAGTCCTTGAAGGGAATTGAAGGAAATGGGAAAATCATGGAGTTCAGTTACAGTATTGACATGTCCATGGTTTAATTTGTAATTTTGAGATGTCCTGGAGATGTCCTGTGGAGGTAGCTTCCAAACTCTAATAACTTTTCTTTTTCAATGTCTACTATTAATACTGCTGACATGATCTTCGAGATTGATGATAGTAGAGATTTGGTTAAATTAATTTTCTCATCTTTTGATTCATTCTATTGAATGGGAAAATATATAATTTCCAATGAACTTTAATTTACTGTAAATGAAACACATATAATTTATCCATCTTTTCATTAAAAAAACTATGAGTAGCATTGTACTATTCATGAAAGCTTAATATGGTGTCCAGAGGATATAGTCTTACTGGCAAGGTTTTGTAGACTTTGGTGATTAGTGCCCCCAAAAAGTTAATGTAGGTTGACCCCTGGGGTCAAGAATAATCCCAAACTTATTAAAAAGAAAATTACAAAACAAATACTACAACTTCTACTACTACTAATTAATGATAATAATAATAATAATAAAAAAAAGAAATATTCAATTAGAGATGAGAAAGAGAAGACTAATTTGATATTATATTTCATTCTGCAATACAGAGCAAAGAGAGTGAAATAATAGTAGAAAAAACCTATTGTACGATAGATTTCTGAATTCTTTTGATTTTGATATACATTTAGAATGAGACAAGAGGACCAAAACATTATATATAAACTTTTGAGAAAAATGCATGATTCATTTATATTTCATTCTGCAATCCAGAGCAAAGAGAGAACAAATATTATAATTGAAGTGATTGCAGAAAAACTCATTATCTGATAAAAGCTAGAGTTCTCAAACTTGTGAACTTAATAGACATTGTTGGATGAGAGATAAGATTAAGACAATTAATAAATCACTGTATTTTATTCTATAATTCAGAGCAAAAAGAGAACAAAAACCAAATAAATTGTGATCTTGATAGAAGAAAAACTCAAGGAAGGTCTGATAGAAATCTGAAAACACTACTCAGCATTCAAAACAAGAACATGAAAAGAAAACAGCTATATTTCCGTACTTTTTATTATTTTTATTAGACATGGACAAATCAAAGAAAACTAAACAAACATAAAGTTATGTAAAGCAAACTAAACAAATCAAAGAAAACTAAACAAACATAAAGTTATGTCATAAAGTTAAAAAAGAAAATAATTTACCTGTTCAGTTTGATCCTCTATGCTCTCAGAAATGATTTTCCCTGTTTCCATGAGAAAGATCAACTAACTAAAGAGCTGTACAAAGATAACAAAATATATTTTATAGTCGACCCATAAATGTAGACATTACAAAATGTACAAAATGCCAAATAACAAACCTCAAGAACACCAGAAACGAAGAATATATCCCAATACCGCAGGAGCCTTTTCAGTTTGAACAGCCTCTTTATTTTGAAATCCAGGAAGGTTTCACTGAATTGAATGAAAAATAAGTACAAGTGAAGTTAACCAAAGAATAAACGTAACAAGAAAAAATATACTTACATATACTTCATGTTAATCAGCTTCCCAAGCTCAGAGCCAAGTGTCCCTTTAAGATGAAGAGTTCTCAATTCCCTGCAAAAAAAAAAAAACCGACAATGTAATGCTACAGTTCATGTGCAATGAATCAGCAAAAAGCAAAGAGAAAGTTATGATCAACTTCTTCTCAGGTTGAATCACTCAAAGGAAATACATTCATAAAGCGATATTCACAAGATCTTGTTATTATGAATTACTCAAAGTTAGTTAAATTTTTGTACTCCAAAGAAGATCAGGTTGAATGTTCATAAGATTGATGTTTCGCAACACATGGAAGCAACAGTTAATAGTCTCCAAGATCTTTACATTTAATCGCCTCTACAATTTATACTAAGTTTATAATTTTATAATTTTATGAAAGTTTACAACCCCAACAACCATCCAGTTTTTGGTAACTAGGATATGCTAATTAGACTTTGAAATTGATATGACAAAGTTTGGTCTTGAATGACCTTGTAAAGCACCAAACAAGAGTTGAAAGTGACTTGGCATACATTAATGAACATATGAACAGTGAAGAAATACTTATTTATTCACAAATTTAAAAATATTTTTGATTGCCTAGGCCTTTGGAATAAGAAAAGAAAAATTATAATTATAATTTATAAAATTCACTTTTTAATTTCATATTTTTCTCTCTTTATTTTTCTATATCTCTTCTCTAGTATTCATATTATGTTATGAGCGATCCAATTTGTTTTGCTTATAAAACCCTATAGTAGTACTTACAAGTTTTGACTTGGTAGGGGTTTATAGGTAATTAAAATATTTACAAAGACATATAAACACAATTAGATAGATCACCAAAACCCTAGAAAATTCCTACAATTGCTAAAAATTTTGTAAAATGCAAGATCTTTCTCAAAATATGAACAATCAACATGAAAAATTTAACAACCCAAAGGCTATGTAGGTTAAGGCTATGGAATGAAAACATGAAATAAAATTTACTCAAAACCAAATCTAAAAGTCAAAAAAATGAATTTAGTGTTTTTGTAGATTAAGGCTCTGCATTTTCCATAAGAAAATTTTGCATATATGCCCCCACAACCTTATCAAGTATGTGAAATTAAGTCAACAAGTTTCTTAAATGAAGCAAGATCAACATCAACAATGGCACCAGAGAGTGAGATTCAAGTTTCAAACAATCTGCAACATCACTGTCATATAAAGCAACAACAATGGCATTAAACTAAGGAAATGAATAACAAGTTCAGGATAATACCATAGATACTGAAGTTCAACTAAACAACTCACCATTACTATCACATCAAGCACCAACAATGGCATTAATTTCAGAAATGAACAACAGGATAATGCTTTTAAATTTGCTATAAAGTGAGTTTCAACTTTCAAAATGAGGAAGATACCATCCCAAACATAATTAATTTCAGAAAACAACAACAAATCAAGATAATATACTGGAAACCTAGTTTCGAACAAAATAACTCACCTAAAGATCCATTAAAGGTAATAATTTTAGTAATTGATAAGAAATTCCAGATATTAAAGCATAAAAATGGAATTTTCTCCATTAAAAACTCACCATCTTTGCCCTTCCTTAAAGAACGTCCCAGCTGCACCTCCAACAACAATGGCAACAATCTTCCTCGCTTGCTGACCTAATTAGTCAATAAAAGAAGAAAAAGAACAAAATAATCAAGAGAAAAACCTAATTCATCCCTTAAATTCAAGAAATTTTAGGGTAAAATGGAGCCTTGAGACCTTGCTACCAAACATCAAAATACGTAGGTTGAAGATTGGAAGCAAAACCGAAACCCTAGAAATTAAGAGAAAAACCGAGAAGAGAAAGAAATAAACAAACCTGGGAGAGTCGATCGATCCAATAGAAGCACAAAACCCTAACAAAAAACGAATTAACACTTAATATACCTACTCCTAGGGATAGGGCTTCTCTGGATGTTCCTTCTTTAATCTCAAGTTCCTTTTTCTTAGGGCGGAGAAAACCCTAAAATCACAAACGCGCGAGAGGTAGTACGAAGAAAGTAAAGGTCAAAAAAGGTGCGGGAGGTAATGAAATTATTCACAAAAATTAGCGAGGGAAATAGCGAGGGATATGTAAACAAAATATAACACAATGATATTAGCGAGAGATTTGTCCCTCGCTAATTTCAGTATATGTTTTTGTTATCTAATGTAATTAGCGAGCAAAAAATCCCTCGCTAATTTCATTAGACCTAGAATGCTATATAATGATATTAGCGAGGGATAATTCCCTCGCTAATTAAATTATATAACATATAATTAGCGAGGGATTTTCTCTCGCAATGTAGCTAGGGACAAATCCCTCGCTAAGTACACGCTAAAGGGCGCGCCAAGAACTTCGCGCGCAAGATTAGCAATGGATGTGTTATTCACTCGCTATATCCTAGCTAAAAACAACACCTGGTGCACGGCTTTCGCAATGAAGTATTTTCCCTCGCTATTTCCTAGCTAAATATGTTTTCGTCGCAAATTTCTAGCAACTTTGCAATGAAATATTTCCCTCGCTAAAATCCGTCGCAATTTAGCTGTTTTCTTGTAGTGACGGGTTGTCTTTTCTCCCGACCCAGATCCGTGTATCTCGGCTTTTGACTCGGCCAGATCTACTTTATTGGGACTCTAACTTTTGTCCCATATTCCAACTTAATTAATCTAGATTAATTAATATTTACTTAATTTCTGATTTAATTAATCTAACTCGGCCGACTATCCATCTCCCACTATTTTATGTAACTCTAACCGGGCCCATAAGGCCTCTCTCGGCCCTATAGTTGCAAGAATGAATTTCGGTCCATTTTATTCTAATTTCCTTTAACTTTGAGGTTCATTTAAAATTTCAAAAATTTACTGAATTTTACTTAGGAAATTTTGGGATGTTAAAATTCTCCCCCCCCTTAGGAATTTCGTCCTCGAAATTCCCCTACAGTAAGTAACTAAAATAACTGAGGGTACTGTTCCCTCATCTGATCCTCTCTTTCCCAAGTGGCTTCTTCCACTTAGTGATGACTCCACAGCACCTTCACCAAGGATATCGTCTTGTTCCTCAATGCCTGCTCTTTCCTGTCGAGGATGCGTACTGGTCCCTCTATGTAGCTCAAGTCTGGTGCTAATTCTACAGGTGGTCCCACCAAGACTTGATTCGGATCCTTGATGCACTTTCGCACCATCGATACATGAAAAACATTACGTATCTTCGACAGCGCTTCTGGTAAGATAAGTCGGTATGCTACAGGACCTACCCTATCGACTATCCTATACGGCCCAATGTATCGTGGGCTCAGCTTCCCACGCTTCTGGAATCGAAGTACACCCTTCCATGGTGATACTTTCAGGAACACCTCGTCTCCTACCTCGAACTCCAAATCTCGACGACGGTTGTTGGCGTAGCCCCGCTGCCTGTCTTGAGCCTTCCTGATGCGCTCTCTGATGAGTTTGATTTTCTCTGAGGTGATCTGCACTAGCTCTGGGCCTAGGATCTTCCTTTCACCTTCCTCATCCCAGCATAATGGTGTTCTGCATCTTCTACCGTATAATGCTTCATACGGTGGCATACCAATGCTCGTCTGGTAACTATTGTTGTAGGCAAACTCCAACAATCCCAGATTCTCGTCCCAGCTCCCGGGAAGTTCCATAACGCATGCTCGAAGTAAATCTTCCAGTATCTGAATGGTTCTCTCTGATTGTCCATCTGACTCCGGGTGGTATGCCGAGCTCAGGTTCAATCTTGTCCCCAACGCTTTATGCAGACTCTCCCAAAAATGGGAGGTGAATCTTGGGTCTCTGTCAGAAACTATAGATACAGGTACTCCGTGAAGTCTCACTATCTGGTCTACGTACAACCGTTCCCACCTGTCCCGTGAATACGTCATCCTGATCGGAAGGAAGTGAGCTGACTTGGTCAATCGATCAATGATTACCCAGATAGCATCTTTGCCTTGACTAGTTCGGGGTAAGCCAGTCACAAAGTCCATGGCTATCCGCTCCCACTTCCATTCTGGAATCTGCAAAGGTACTAACAATCCTGGTGGCTTATTGTGCTCAGCTTTGATCTGCTGACAGATCAAGCACCTGGCCACATACTCAACAATGTCCTTCTTCATCCTCCTCCAGACGTAGTTTTCTCTAATGTTGCGGTACATCTTCGTGCCCCTAGATGCATAGCATAGGCCGAGCAATGAGCTTCCTCCAATATCAGCTGCTTGAGAGCTTCCTCATTGCGTGGCACATAAATTCGAGCATCAACCATCACCGCTCCATCTGAAGATAAGGAATAATCACCACATCTTCTCCTATGTAGCTTCCTAGCCAGCTTCATCAACTTGGGGTCTCGCATTTGAGCTTCCTTAATCTGGGTCAATATCGTCGGGCGCAGGTGGAAACTTGCTAGTAACACCCCTAGCTCATCTACTGAGAGCTGGACCCCAGTGGATCTCAACTCGTGCAACTTGGCGAAGTCGGTGGTCCCCAACAGGGCCATTGTCTTTCTGCTCAGGGCGTCAGCTACAACATTCGCCTTGCAGGGGTGGTACTCGAACATACAGTCATAGTCCTTCAGCAGCTCTATCCACCGTCTTTACCGCATATTCAGTTCTCGCTGGCTCATCAGGTACTTCAAACTTTTATGGTCGGTGAAGATTTTACAAGCTTCACCATACAAATAGTATCGTCATATCTTCAGCACAAAGACCACTGCTGCTAGCTCTAGATCATGGACTGGATAGTTTACCTCGTGAGTCTTAAGCTGCCTCGATGCATAGGCGATAACTCTGCCCTGTTGCATCAAGACACAACCCAATCCCCTAAACGAAGCATCACTATAAATTTCAAATCCTATGCCTGCGGTAGGTAAAGTAAGGATAGGAGCAGACACTAGTCGGTTCTTCAGTTCTTGAAAACTCTGCTCACAATCCTCGGTCCACTCAAACTTTGCATTCTTCTACAGTAATTTGGTTATGGGCTGGGCGATCGAAGAAAATCCCTCCACAAATCGTCTGTAGTAACTGGCCAACCTCAGGAAGCTCCTGATCTCCTTCACGGTGGTTGGGGCTCGCCAGTTGACTACCGCTTTGATCTTCTCAGGATCCACATAGATCCCTGCTGCTGAGACCATGTGTCCCAGAAACTTCACTTCTTCCAACCAAAAGTCGCACTTCTTAAGGTTGGCATACAACTGCTGCTCCCTTAATGTTTGCAGCACTATCCTTAGATGATTGATGTGTTCCTCCACGCTCCGGGAATACACCAAGATATCATCGATAAACACCACCGCGAACTGGTCCAAGTAGGGTGCGAACACCCTGTTCATCATCCCCATGAAAGCTGCTGGACCATTCGTCAATCCGAAGGGCATCACCAAGAACTCAAAATGTCTGTATCTGGTCCGGAAAGCTGTCTTTGGCACATCTTGCTCCTTCACTAGTAGCTAGTGGTATCCTCAAGTCAACCTTTGAGAAGATGCACGCTCCTCGTAGTTGATCGAACAGATCCTATATGCGTGGTAAGGGATACTGGTTCCAGATCGTGACTTGATTCAACAGGCGATAATCTACGCATATCCTCAAAGAACCATCTTTCTTCTTCACGAAGAGTACGGGCGCACCCCAAAGGGAGGTACTAGCCCTGATAAACCCTTTCTCCTGTACCTCGTCGAACTGGACCTTCAACTAATGCAGCTCCACTGGGGCCATCCTATATGGCGCTCTAGAGATAAGAGTCGCTCCTGGAATCAAGTCAATTGTGAACTCCACGCCTCTATGTGGGGGCAACCCCGGCAACTCCTTAGGAAATACATCAGGAAATTCTGGTTTGCTACTGCGATCTCCCGTACATCTACCTTGAAGGCTGCTACCTCCACCATGTTTGCCAGGTAAGTTTCTTCCGTCTCCTCCATCTGGGCTCGTCTCCAGTAGAAGAGAATCTCCTCCTCGCCTGGCCTCTGGAATCTCACCATCTTCCTGTAGCAGTCGACGTGGGCATGGTGTGCACCAACCACTCCATCAGGGATGGCATCAAACTCTAAGATCCTCATAGGGATCAAATCGGCTGCTAACTCCTGATCATCTATCCTTACATCACATCCTTCGTATACTACCTTAACAACAATAGAACTACCTATAGGTGATGTTACAACCATAAACTGAGCTAATCTAGTAGCATACACACCATCAGGGATATTAAATGAGCTAGCTACGTAGGAATGCGTAGATCCAGGATCAATAAGTACGCAAGCATCAATATCGTAGATTTGAGCAGTACCTGTGATGATGTCAGGTGTCTCCACAGCCTCCTGCTGTGTCATAGCAAACGCCTGAGCCTGTAGCTGCGACGGAACTCCTCTGCCTCCTCCTTTAGACTTCCCGCCGGAAGAACCTCCTTGGTTACTGATGGTGTGTTTTCCGCAAGTATACGGGTCGTGATCAAGTAATAAAGTGGACTATGGGAAGTCTGATGTCGAACCACAGGGAATAGAGATTGCTAAGTGTAAACCAAGCTTTAATAACCTAGTCTAAATGGCAATTTGGGGGAAGTTTTGGTTTTCAAAACTAAAGAGCTACAAAGGATTGCGAATAAGAACTGAAAATTGAGAGTTGATTGGAGTGAATCAATGGCAAGAGAGGATACTTGGGTATGTATCCCTTTTGGATTTCAATTCTAAAGATGTTTATGAATCAAAGTTGGTACTTCTTGTGCCAATAGTCCCTAAATTATATCCAATCCCTCTTCCAAGGTGATTGGATAACTAGTCTCCTAAGACTTGATATGAAGCTCAAGGGATAATTCCTAAATTACACCCAACCCCTCTTCCAAGGTGGTTGGATGACTAGTCTCCTAGGACTTGATATGAGGCTCAAGAAAATTTATGTATATTAGAAGAATCATGGGGGTGAATTCGTATGAAAGAGTCGTTCGCCCTTCTAGTACCCGATTCCTCGGTATACTCATGAAACTCTCTAATGAAGTAAGTTCCTAATACAAGGAGGCGCTAGCTCTACCCCTTGTATTGCACACAAGTAATTTCTAGTGATGAAATTACAATCAATACATAACATTCATTAGACATTCAAGAAGGTACCAACAAATCATCATAAACATTCAATGCTATTAATGCTCAATCCAGAAGTTCAACATACCCAAGTACCAATAGATTAGTTCCCCATGAAAGGGGAACTCAACCCAAAATGGAAAAGCTTACAAAACAATGAAAGGTTAATAGAGAACACCATTACCTCCAAGCTTGTAGCTCCAAGGGTTCTCTACTCTCAAGATTTGGGGGAGATGACCCCCCAAGCCCTAATCTCTCCTCTCTCTCCTCTCTCCCAAGCCAACCTCCCTCTAAACCCTCATACTTAACTATTTATACCCATGAATTAGGGTTCCACTTAAAAAATTACAACATTGCCCCTTGATTGGGCCCGTGAAGCTGCAAAAGTTACGATGAACGGCCTATTCATCAATCCGTTCAGCTCACAGCCTGCTTTGAACTGGCAGGTCAACTGGCCGTTCATCACCTCGTTCACCTCGGCTTGCTACGAACCGGGCAGTGAAGGGTCGCTCATCATCCGGTTCACCTCACAGCTTGCTCTGAACCGACAGCTGAACGGCCATTCACAAGGCCGTTCACCCTCTCTTTGTGTCTGCCTTTGTGCCCAGGTGTGAACGGCCGTTCACAAGGCCGTTCACCCCCTGTTTACTTCAAAATATCTTCGTTTGTTCTTCATTTTGTTGATAAATGCTTCCTTTTCGTCGGGGTGGCCTATTGATGCCCTGTTTACAAAATATGAAGCATTTTAAGTACCGGCGGGCTACAAATCATTGCATTTGACATGAAAATAAGTATATATATGGTATGTAAATATGCTCAGTTGAATGCATATCAGTTACTCCTTGTGCTGCCTACGGCGAAAAACTTTTGTGGCGCCTGTGTACCTTGGCCCCCCGCTGGAAATTGGGAAGCCGCATCGCCCCCATGAGCTAACAGGGGACATTCCTTCATGTAGTGACCTGGCTGTTGCCAATGATAGCAAATGCCTGCTCCTAGGCCCTCTCGACAATCTCCGAAACGGTATCTCTTGCAGGTTGGGCACTGTGGCCTCTTCTGATTCTGGCTCCCTGTAGAAGAGCCGCCACTGCTGTTGGTGTTGCTCTTCTTGGTTGGTCTTGTACTGTAGCCCATTTGGAAACTGGGCGCGCTCCGCTTCTTGAACTTCTCCAGGTACTTCTGTCACTCAAGGCTTATCTCCACCCTGAGCGCGGCTTCCACCAACTCTGTGAAGTCCGAGAGTCCCGATACTGTGACAATGTTCCTAATCTCGTCACGGAGTCCCTGCTCGAACCTCCGGCACTTCTCGTGCTCTGCATTCATGTAGGAAGGTGCATACCTCCCTAAATCAGTAAACTGGGCCTCATAATCGGCCACTATAAGGTTCCCCTGGGTCAAACTTAAAAATTCCTGGTGCTTTGTGTCCCTGTAGATCTGGGACATAAACTTCCGGTCGAATGCCTCTCGGAACTTGGCCCATGTGAAGACCGTCTGGTTTGGTCGGCGTCTCTTGTATGTGAGCCACCATTGCAAGGCCCTCTCTCTCAATAGCAAGGTGACGGTAGCCACCTTCCCTCATCGGGGCACATCAGGGCCTCGAACACTAACTCCAGAAGAGTGATCCAGTTTTCTGCCTCCGCTGGATCTGTGGTGCCCGTGAACTCGGTAACCCCCATATGTCGGGCCTTGGTGAGGTGAACATGCTTCTTAGGCTTTGGTTGCTGGTAATTGGGAAAAGGCCGCAAATTTGTGTCATCCGATGCATTACATGTCTTTGCGTCCCAGTTCTGAGGTGGCCAGCCGGATTACATTCCTGGGTTGTTCTCTGGTCCAGGTTGTGCTCCTGGAAAGTATCCCGAACCATATTGTGTTCCCGGGTTGTATCCAGGTCCATATGGCATTCCCGGTTGGAAACTGGGTCCATAGTACATTCGCGACTGGAATCCGGGTCCATAAGGTACTTCCGGCTGAAATCCAGGTCCATAAGTTACTCCCGGCTGAAATCCGGGAGCATAATACAATCCTGGATAGAATCTGGGTCCTTGGTGCATCCCCGGCTGAAACCCGGGTACATGGTATGAATGAAACCCTTCTGCCTGGTCTCCTTCTCCTGGTACCGGAACTTCTTCTGGTTCCGGAATTTCTTCTGGCTCTTCCTCAAGTTCTGGACCTTCTACTAGAGGTCCGTAGATGGGTTCCTCCCGTGGCACACGGGGTGGCCTTCCACTTCTCCTTGGTGGCATTCTGAAAAGAGAATGTGTCAATTGTGTTCTCTAACCTTTAAGCAATTATCGAAAGCTACCCCACTGACACATACTCCCACCCTAAGGCTCTGACTACCCTAGGATTTTCTTAGGATTGACCTCGCTCTGATACCACTAAATGTAACACCCTTATCCTTTTCGGACTCCGGAAAGTGTCACGCACCGGCCAGGATCTAAAGAATGAACCCCGGACCTCCAAGAGAAATTTGCTATTAAACTATGAAATTAATAACTCGCGGAAGGTAAATAAGCAAACTGAATAAATTAAAACACCAACTCAATTTGGTTTAATATAACACCAAATGAAAATATTGTCTCAAACTTAAAGTCTCACAACACTCATAAATAAAATAACAGGACTTCTAGACGCGGAGTCAGAGCCAGCTACAATACATCTCCACTAACTCGTGGTCAGACGACCCTCTATATGTCTCCTGTCTAACATCCTGCAAACATACGTCGCAAGAAGAGGTGAAGCATCGGAGCTCAAATGAAGGAACCAATCACGTGTAGAATCGTAATTCGTATAATAAGTAAAGCGTAAAGAAAATCGGCGTATAATAAAAACACGAATAATAGAAAATACTGAATTAAAATATCAAAACTGAATCAATAATCGAGCAAGTAAATTTTGATTAATGTATTCTCTTTTAAATGCATATCTGAGTTTCTGTTTCTCTGTCTTGTGAATTAGATATGAAACCGACATTCCCCCTAGGTGATCTGTACCTGTGCCCTCTCTCTCTCTGAGATGAGCTCTATCTCTAGAAGGCGAGGAATGCGACGTCATCTGATAAACACAAGACCGATTCCTTGACTACACATCTACTTCAATACTGTATGGCCAACAACCAACAAGTATATCTGATACAAGTGGTCGACAATATATACGTACACTAAGCATCCAAAGGGATGGAAAGGGTGTTTTGATTTTTATAAAAATGGAAGTATTTTCAAAACAAATAGTTCGGATTTAAATCAGAATTTAAATCACCCCTCTCCTAACTCAGTGTCGTACTGTCTAGCTCTACACGAGCCACCACTGGTCTATACAAGTATATCGATAGAATGTAATCTATATGTTTCTCTTTTTTGTTACTGAATACTAAGCAGGAAATGGGTTTATAAAACTCTAGAAACTTTTATAAAGTCCTAGTTCATGCTTTTCAAACTGAAAACTGTATCGTATAAAAATACGGTAAAACACATGAACTGTACAGGTAGATTCCCCTCAGCTTAATCTGGTTCGAGCTTAGATCTGGCTCGGTCCTTCGGCGACGGACTTGCCTTTGCCCTTACCTGTTAGTTGAGAAAAAGAAATCTATGAATACAGAGCCCGTATTCTTGATTCGTACTCTAATTTAAAACTAAATAGAATACGGTGAGAATACGAAATTAACTTTTCTAACTAACTATTCTCATTTTCATCACTAACAACATAATTTGGTAAACTTAAGCATGTATTTCATGAAAATTAAAGGGCCTCTAACATGCTTTCCCTGAGGTAATGACTTGCTAGAAATGATATGAATAATCTAAGGAACCTAATTTAAATTTCAATGCACCTACTTTGTTTTTAGGGCTTAAATTCTAATACAAACATTCATCACAACAAGAGCTAATATTCATGCCTACAACTAAGTCCATCTTTTATACATGCTTTTCATCTATCCAAGCATACAATTGAACATCATCAAGCCCTTAATTTCATAACCCTAATTAGAGTTTTCCCCAATTCATCTTCCAATTAGCTAATAAGATGAAGTTTTCCCATGGATGCTCACAATAGGGGAACGATCGTACAGTAGGCCGCAGGATGAGGAGCCGACACGCCACGGCCGGTCGGGCATGTAGTAACTGAGCTTGCCGAGGGCGGGACTGGTCGCGACGCTGGCCGAAGGAGTAAGGTCTGTGACGCCGGGCTGTCATGGGGAGGGAGGAGAGGAGCCAATGAGCAGTTGGCGACGGCACAAGGCTGGGGGAGAAAGAGGTCGCACGGCTCGTGAGGAAACTGAGAAAAAGAGAGAGAGAGGTTTGAAGAGAATTTCTTCTCTCTCTCCCTCTTCAAGACATCTGACTATATAGGCAAAGATTCTATTTAAATTAATTTCTTAATTAATTTAAAACATTTTAATAACTTATCTCTCAAAAAGATGTTTAATAAACTAACTTATCTTCTAAATATCTCTCATTAAAAGTCAAACGACTTTTCGTCGATTATATCTTCTTACTGTGCCGTCACGAGGGGGACCAATGATATTCTCTTGTTTGTCTCTATCTCAGACCAGATCCGGGAATCCCGGGTCAAACGACCCCCGTGACACGAGCTGACTGTAGCATCACGGGTTGTCTTTTCTCCCGACCCAGATCCGTGTATCTCGGCTTTTGACTCGGCCAGATCTACTTTATCGGGACTCTAACTTTTGTCCGATATTCCTACTTAATTAATCTAGATTAATTAATCTTTAATTAATTTCTGATTTAATTAATCTAACTCGGCCGACTATCCATCTCCAACTATTCTATGTAACTCTGGCCGGGCCCATTAAGGCCTCTCTCGGCCCTATAGTTGCGAGAATGAATTTCGGTCTATTTTATTCTAATTTTCTTTAACTTTGAGGTTAATATTAATTAATCTAATTTAAGTTAATTAACCTCATTTAAAATTTCAAAAATTTACTGAATTTTACTTAGGAAATTTTGGGATGTTACATATATTTTCACCAAATAGCATGCAAAGTATACATGAATGAGATTTAAAATTATAAACATTTAAACACTTATTACCATGCCTCTTAGAGTAGTAGGGAAGGCTGAACCCATAATCTCGCACTGTGCCTCGTGAAGGAGAGTCACCACTTTGAATAGAGAGAATTAAAATTGAGATTTATGTAACCCTTAATTAAGTCTGATGATTGCGAAGGCCTGGTTCTGGCGGGTACTTTAAGGTTCTCCATGTTGAATTGGTGGATATAACCACAGAGGGTCTCTCCCTCCTATTACTTAATCCTCATTAACATGGTAGAGATCTTCCTCTACTTCTTGCTACTCAAAAAATGGCTGGTGAAGAGTTTACTCCACTCTCCAAAGGACGAAGCAGATTCTGGCTGTAAGTTAGAAAACCATGCCTGTGTTGCACCTCTCAACATAGCCGGAAAGGCCTGACACATTATCTCATTAGGGGCTTCGTGGAGGAGCATCATGGCTTTTAAAGATTCCAATGATCTATTGGGTCCGATATGCCACTTTAAGTCTCCAGAGAGGACATCCGGAACCCGCCTGAAAGATGTGCCTCAAGAATGTATGGAATAAATGGGGAAACGGTATGAGAGACATACCTTACTCTCTACTTAGTTAGTTAGGGAGCGATTTTACGTCGAACTCTGGGAGGCTCCTCCGATTGAGCTCGGGATCGCGGGAATCTATTGTTCTTGCACCCATATGGCTCTGGTAAGCCCCTCCACCTGCTTCTGGAACATCTATTTTTGGAGATCCCATGGATCCTTCTCCAGGATGGTCGCCTATTCCAGAGTGGTGGCTCCGATGTCGTGGATCGCATCTCATCCAATAACTACTCCCTCAGTTGGGGGAGGGATCGGGTTCTTCTTGCCTTTTGCTATCACCGTAGTCGACACAGCTTCTTGATCAAATTTCCCACAGGTAGCGCCAACTGTTGATGCTTGGAATCAACGCCTCCTCGAGATTGGAGTTGATCAAGATCAACTAGTAAGATTTGGTCGAGATGGTAGCTTCTTCAGCTAAAAACAGGAAAGACAATCTACCACCCCGGTGATGGCGCCGATAAGAAGAAACTCCCCTTGATGACGAAGTCTGGTGGAAAAAGACGATTTGCAAGGGAATTTTGGGGTCTATCTCCGGACTCTCCGGTGGTCAAGTTAGCTAAACAAGATCATGGAGAGGAGGGAAGAGTTCAAAGATCTCTCTCAATGGAATTTAGAGAGAAAACTAGATCAAAGAGTGGGAGAGTGAGTTCGAGGCGAGGGAGAGAGAGAAAGAGAGCTCAGAGAACTAGAGTTTGTGGGAGAGGTTGGAGATTGGAAAAGAATGTACCCCCCCTTCTCTCTCTCTCTCATTGACCCCTTTTATACCTTCGGAGAGATCGTTGGCTGGTTAGAGATAACTTGGGCGGCAAGCAAGCCATTGCTGTGGCGCCAAGTAAGCACCAGCTCAATTACAGCTCAGCTGAAGCCTTCTAGCGTTTTAGAGAAGCTTGCTAGAGCCCCTTTGGTGCCTTCTTGAAGCTTTGTTAACCATTATTCGGTTATAGGGTCGTTGATGATATTTTTTCTTCCAATCTCTACAATCATGCCACGTGTATGGTAGAGATTTTTCCTCATAAAAATATATACAAACTTAACTTCATGAACCCATTTATAATATCAATAATTTTGTCATCTTTCTTTGTTATAAAAATAGTATGATACTCCTTTGTTGAAAACCAGCAAACTCCCGTTGGTTTCTTTTATTACTCCATCAATACTCTTTCTAGGACATTCATGCATTTACCGAGATTCCTTCATATATATATATATATATATATATATATATATCACAATGCTATATTAATAAGTGGCAAGATTCTAAAATGTTACATAATAAGAACTCTACTCCAATGCATTGTTCCAGATGCTTCACCGTTTAGCCAACCATCTACGACTACAATGTATTGAATTGAAGATTGGAATCAGAATGTCCTATGAATATTCATAGAATATAAAACTTTTTTAAGAAGATATTAATGTTGATATTATTATTGATCCTCATTTTTGACTCATGTTCTCATAGATGCTCTTTAATTTCAATTGAGATGCTTACAATGCTCTAGGTACATTGTGACATCATCCAAGTTTAGTTGGATTTAGAGTTTGTGCTAATTTCTAGAAATCCAAGTTCCTTTCCAAATATCAAACCAACAAACCAAAAGCACCTTTCCTTTTTAATTAATCCATGTTGATATATATTAAATATGCTCAAGTGCTCAATAAATAAAAATGATGAGTGGTATTTAACAAATTTGTGAATGGCTGAGCTAAAGGGATTTATTTTCAAATAGGTAATTAGTTAAATTGATCAATGTTATGAATAGTTTTTTAATGGTGAGTAACTTTGATATTAATTAAGAGGTTAACAGGCAATTAAAACTTTTCAATCTGTTAATAAAGTAGCCAAGTCCTCAATAACACATGCAATGTTTACTAACCATTAATTCACAATAAATCCATAGTATCTAATATTATATATATATATATATATATATATATATATATATATTAGATAAAGGGGATAAACCCCATTCTAAACCCAGGTGGGATGGAGCGGAGAGAGGACTATCACAGCCCCAGGCCTCAAATTTCTATGCAAGAGGCCCATCCCCTACCCGTGACTACCTCTCACCACCCCATTTTTCACTGCCGTGATTCTAACTCTTGTTCTCGCCCCTGAGCGGAGGACCTCATACGTCGACCATGGTCTTTGGCATCTAATATTATATATTAAAAGTATCTTTTGCACACCACATTCGTATTTCTGCTCCCTTCTACGAAGTTTCAAGCACTCCATAAGAATTCTCTCTCTCTCTGTGTGTCTACATGTAAATTAAAAGTATCTAAGATCTTGAGGATCTCTTTTTTTATGAAATAATAGAAGCCCTTTTCTCCTTTAAGCTTAAAACACCACTAAGCAGTGGTTTTAATAACTAACCAGGCCAGCAAAACAATGGTTGAAAGAGACAGGAAGGAATATAGGGATGACTCTCAAATTGAGGGACAAGACTGCTCCACATCATCAACATATACACATTAATCTTTAATCTTTCACTTGAAACCTCAAATTGATGTTTGGGTTTACATTGGATAAGTTCGTTCCATGATTAGGTTTGGAGTTTGAGGAGAAACCAAATTCACCTAATTAGTTTAATTTAATTAATAAAATAATTAAAATGGATAGTTTTATTAAATTTATATTATTATAATTTTTATGTTTATTAATAATGAAATATTTTTTTTTAAATATTGATTAATAAATATGTTTATTTTATCAATGAAATTTCATGAAAAGGAACCTTTCCTGACCCAATTTATCCCAAATTATCACTATATCAAACTTTGGAGGTTATCCACAAGAACGAATAAATTAAATTACACAAAGCATTTAAGAGAATAATAAAAATAAAAATGAAAAAGGGAAATTGAGTGATCCTACTTGAAAGATCCCTGTAGCCTTCTTCTTAACTGCATACACACTTTAAAAATTGAGATGTTTGATATGTAACAGTTGGATCATGATATATAAATCACATGAATCAAATACCATATTTTAAAATAAATTGAAACGTATCTTGAGACATGATATCAAATCTTGTAACAACTATAAACCTGAGATTAGTGAAGGCTAAGTCTATTGTCCCTTATTATCTTCTTTTATCGGCTAATTGATGAGACACAACTTTTTTTATTTGTATTAGGGTTTTATGTCAATTTGAGTGTGTAGGGAGAGAGAAATTTGAGCCTTATATTTTTAAGAAGTAATAATCTCATCATATTCAACATTCTATTAGAATTAAACAAGTGATTTGAACTCAAATATGATATTTAATTTGATTGAAACTATAATAATTTGCTCAAGTTTTTCTTAAAAAAAAAACAGGGTTAACTATGATTGAGTTTAAGAAATATATACAACATAGGCATATATATTACGTGTGGAGACATTGAACTAGCTAGTTTAGAAAGAACAAGATTCAACTTAAACAAGAGAAGCATTTTTAATGAAAAAATTGCATGAAATTAAACATGGAAACTGAGTCTTTTAATCACAACCATTCACTTAAAATCTATGAAGTTAAGAGAAATCCTTCATATATAATGATTGAGGCTCCAAAGTGACTTCTTCTTCATCACTCCTTTGGCCAATGGTGAAAAGTTACAAACAAGGCAGTCGTTGGGGTAGGACCCCCATTTCACTCCCATATTTCCTTAGTCCTTAAGGTTATCAGAATCTTGGTAGGAGTTTGTATGAGAATTTAGTTCCTTTTTTCCTTTATCTTGTCAACAGTACAGCATTCCCAAACTTTTCCTTTGAGATTATTTCACACAATTTATATAAAGAATGTACGTATTAAACCTGAAACTCTTGGATGTGCTTTTGAACATATATATATATAAAACTAATATCACAACAAGTGTTAACGAGATCACTAGCTCCATGACTCTTTTATATATTGCCACATTTCTTCACTAGTTGGAGTTTGGGAGGGGATTAACCTTTTTCTCTATTCAGTGCACAAGCGGCACCTAATGTTCCATTATGAAAAAGCTATGTATTATGTAACTCTTCATGCTGAACACTTCTTGTAAATTAGGTCTCAATCAGAATTTTGTTCTTTTCCAAAGGTGAAGAATTCCTCTTTGATTTAATAATGGAGAAGCATGTTAATCAATACTCCAATCTCCACAAGAGAATCTAATAAATAAGGTAAACATTCAAACAGTGAGGGTGGAAAGCAAAGCATGGATAGGGACCAAGAGCTCAAGTAGAAATAATCAAAACATGCTAGCCACACTTTTCTAAAGAACACAACCGGCCCACACATTACAAAAGACACCTAAATAATATGAGAAGAAAAGCAAGCATGTGATGAATCCCACCAACAAAGAAACCGCCCTCTTCTCCTCGATCTCTATATAAATCCTCATTTGCATTTCTCTATGTTCTGTCAAATAGCAAACTTTCCTATACTTCTTTGAGACTCCCTCCTCTCTTAGGCTCTTTATTTTTTCACACTCATAACGTTCCTTGAATACCCCTATTACTACTTTTAAGAGAGGATATATATTATGGATATCATCCAAATAGAGAAGCTCCAAGCATTGAAGAGTTATAGAAAGAGGCAATTCCTCCCAACCCTCATTCAGTACTTGCTTTCCATCTTGATGCTTGGCCTTTTCCTCTCAAGTCCTCTGTGGATCTTCAAACTTTGTTACTTCATTAGTTTCTCCTCCTCGTCTCTTCTTCAGTTGCGGGCAATGATCTCGCGGCCCAAGTGCTTGTTCTTTCTCTGCAACATCATCATAATCATCCTTGTGGGAGAGTCGAGGTTCTCAAAGAATTCCCCGGAACCTGATATCTATGAAGAATATGTGAAGAGGAACGAGATCCTCCGGAAAGAGAAGGAAGCCCAAGTGGCCAACATCCCTCTGGTTGGAGATCAAAAGAAAGAGAGAGATGAGGAGATAGAAAAGGAGGAGGAGAAGGAAGAGGAGGAGGAGGGGGAGGAAGAGGAGACAGAATGTAATGAAGATATTGATAGAGATGAAGACGAGGGCTTGCTATTGGAGGAGTTAAACCGAAGGGCTGAGGACTTCATTGCAAGGGTCAACATGCAGAGGAGCCTTGAAGCAAGAATGCTTCTTTGATGTGTGTTGAGAACTATATATAAATCAAGAGTTAGTGATAACCTTGGATTAGAATTCAAATAAGTACATGAATCTGAATCTTGAATTGAAGCCAAAGTTAGCCAAAACATTGGGATCTCATGTAGATAGTTCAAGGAATCTCTCTGTATCTCTTTCAGTAGAGAAATTTAAATGAGAGAAATTAGAAAACAAGTCCTCTCGATATCTTTATTTTCATAGATTTTGGTAAAGAGAACACTGATTGAGTGGGTTGCATATTAATTAGTAAACATTCAGCTCACTTTTTGAGTATATCTTTATCAGCATGCACTAATTGTTTCCTTTTAATGATTAAATAACAAGTGCAAGACTTGGACAGAATGCATGATCGCGTTCAAATGACTGCTATCGGTTTGAAAGTGACCAGGACATGTGTATGCACTATGCAACTGCTAAAATGACATCGGGAGGGATCGTTTCTTTGTACTTCCAAGTTCCAACACGGTATGATTTGTGGGCTCCAACAATTGGGAAATTATCTGATATACATTGTATTTAAACATGTCTTCCAATATTTTGAGAGATCTTTCCATCAGTAAATGTGATTGTTGTCATCATCCCTTAAAATCACTTAGATTTTCATCTTTATAAACTCTAAAAATATATGTAGCTTTTCTCATGAGGTAAAAAGGGTTTCAAAATAAGATGAAAAAATATGTAATTGAAATAAACTTTGTTATGGGGAAAATCCAGAGGTACACGTTGCACGATTCTAGAGCCCTGAGGTAGTGGATTGCTCTTAACCGACTCACCATCATTTCCTGGGCCACATTGAGATTCCTTCACACAGGGGGCGTGAGCACGGGCGCTTGAATGCCTCTACTGGAGACCCCACACGACTAATGGCCTGACATGACGGCAGGAGGTATAAGAGGCAGAGCACGGAGAGAAGGCGAAGGCTTTTTTGGCTGGTCTAGAGGTTGGGATCTCAGAAGAGAGCTTTTCTTCAACCTATGCTTTCTTCTTCTCCTCTTTTCCTCGAACCCTACTCTCATTTTCTCTTTAATAAAACTCATTATAACGTCTCTTCTATTTTCCCTCCTCCATTATGATCATTCTTTGTGACTGACTTGATCGACAGAGAGTCCGAGGATTAAACCCTGAACATTCGTTGTAGGGACTCAGTCTCGCTTACTGGAAGTTTGTTGCTTCTCAAGACGGTGGTCCACCTGAAGTCATCGCCCTGGTCAAGGCGTTTCCACATCTCATAAAACATCATTAACCACCATCACCGAATCGATCTCTTTCTCAGTTGATCTCCTCAGAGTGCGAATCCCCATCACCCTCCGGTTTCGAGCATCAACAGTTTGGCTGTCAGGACCAGCCCCACAGCCTATATCGGTCGTACAACACTAGGACTGATCTTTGGCACCATCTTCAGTCAGGCTGTTTAATTTCTTGTACTG
The DNA here is from genome assembly GCA_026586065.1 of Dioscorea zingiberensis. Taxonomy (NCBI): domain Eukaryota; kingdom Viridiplantae; phylum Streptophyta; class Magnoliopsida; order Dioscoreales; family Dioscoreaceae; genus Dioscorea; species Dioscorea zingiberensis. The sequence continues at coordinate 31,503,135 of CM048822.1, read as the reverse complement.
ATAACATATTGATAAGTACATAAATATACATATATTTCTATCATATTTGCATGCACTTATCCCATTGTTTTGCATCAATTTCTCTATTTTCCTACACTTCTTTATTTTTTTGTTATAGACTAGGTAAAATAGGTGTCCGGAGTGAAAGGAACGACAGATGGGACAAATCAGGATGAAACACACTCAAAAAGAGCTTCACGGAGGTATGCAAGGACATAACGTTATTGTGTACGAGCGTGCATATGCACGTGCACCTCTCTGATTTCAAATGCGTCAACCGCGTAGCGCCGGGCTGTATGCCCATGCCAAATTGATTTGAAGCCTATATAAAGCCGCCGAGGGCACTGAATTAGAGGAATTTTGGAGATCAGCCCTCAGCGGGGTTTCCGAGCGACGACTAGGGTTTCAGAGAAGATTGAAGGCGGAGAAGGCATCGAGCAAGAGAGTCACCCATGTTTTCTATTATGTCTTTCTCCAATATCCTTGTTAGTGCTTCTGATAGTATAAGAGGTGTTACGGGTATATTTGGTGAAGACAGGTGTCATTAGCCTAAAGGACCACTTGTTCCTTTGGCCACATGGCAATATCACCACCTTTGCACAATTCCGTTCGGCAAATAACGTGAGGATTCAATCCTGCGAACAAGTCCGTCGGAATTATAACAACTCTCTTGTACAGGGCATGGGGTGGAGAGAGAGAGAGAGAGAGAAATATCTAACGCTCCTACAGTGAGTAGGCCTTATCCACTTGCTACAGTGGGCAGATATTTATCCCGTTTTACCTGCATGGCATCTACGAGCTAGGCGGCAGATATTTTCCTACCGCCTTAAGAGATATTTACCTAACTCACCGCCTTATTCAGCCGCCTTTCCTGAACCGCCTCTAAGGTGCTATAAAAGGAGAGCGTTAATAGAAGAAAAGAGATCCGAAAAACTCATCACACAGAGAATTGCCTAAATTGAAGACTCTTTACTCAAGTTTTCTGACTTAAGCATCGTGAGTCAAGGCGAGAGAGAGGCCCAATTCCAGATCACTACCTCTCCTTTTACTGAGTTCGCCATGGGTAATTCCGATCGGAGTTTTCATGATGTTCTACGCGCCCCCTCGCTTTGTAGCGTAAGTAAGCGCCCACACCAACTATAAATTTTAACCGCTGGTGAGAGCCGAGGCGGATCACGAGGCAACAATAGATGGCCAAAGCGTGGCGTGGACCAGCTTTTTGGCATCAATAGCTTTGGCGGCCGTGGGGACCCTTACGAAAAGCCAAATGACCACTACCAGAAGATCAAAACGAATCCAAGAACAGGGAGCCCCAAGTAATCCCGAAGGACCTGGCGAGGTCCGAAGACATGAGGAAATCCAGTCAGATAATCCGCCCATCTTACCCCCATCAGAAAACCCTTCTGCCCGACCCCAAGAATCTGTTCCAGAGTTTTACCTTAACATACAGCAACAATTGGAGCAGTTGACTCAGGCTGTTCATACTTTGACGCATCCTCCGCCTCCTCCTACGCAAGTTCCAACACCAAACATACCAACAAAATTCCAATCGGATAATTCTGAAAGCAGAGGGAGGACGAGAACCCGCACCCATAAGGAGAGGAAAGAAAGGACCGCCTTTTCCGCTAGTTCAGAACCCCCCTATGTTCGACGCAGACAGCAGGCCACTACAAGAACCGAGCGGACAAGGACGGAACGGAATAGTCCATCAGTTCAAACAGTTGATAGAAGGACTCAACGACAGGACCTCTCTCAAGAAAACAGAAAGTCCGAGCGGCATATTCTCAATATGTGTTCGCCTTTTGTCAAAAAAATATTGGGAGAACAAGTTCTTGATAGCTTCGGACCGCCGGTTATGACCGCATATGAAGGCAAAACCGATCCGTCCCGACACCTGAAGTCTTTCCGGTCGAAGATGCTCCTCACTGGAATCTGAGGCGGCTTCGCGTGTGCCGAAGCTTTTCCCGCCACCTTAGAGGGAAAAGCGGAGGGCTGGTTTGTCGATCTCCCATCTAGCACAATTACTTCTTTTCAGATTTTAGCAGATCGCTTTTTAGCCTATTTTGCCAATTACTCAAAGCAAAAGAAAACCCCGTCCTACCCTTACAGCGTTAAGCAACCGGGAAACGCTCCAGGCCTATTTAAGCCGTTACATAGACGAGACAGCTAATGTTGCGGACCTCCCTCCGCGGATGGCCGTGACTTTTCTAATGGAAGGACTATTAGAATCCCCCTTTCATTTTTCCCTCACACTGGATCCACCAAAAACCATTCCCGCCCTTATGATCCACGCCCAAAAATATATCAATTCCGAGGAAATTTATATGGGTTGGGAAGAGGAGGCTAGGCGTGGACCTGTGGACACCCAGAAGGGAAAAACCCACCACAACGCCAGCGTAAGGCCCACGATGTACGAAAGGAAAAAGGATCGCGACAGTGGATAACAAGGGTGCAAAGCAGAGGTCCTGGAAACCTCAACACGCACCCCAACGACATATGCTGCAGCCCTGCAGGAACCTTGAAGGAAGGAAAAATTGTCAGATATGATCACCATACCCCGCTGAATCAAACCAGAAGCCATATCCTTATGCAAATCAAAGAACAAAAGCTTCTGACATGGCCGGAACCCGCAAGAAATGCCGAACGACAAAAGAATAGTAAGAAATATTGCCAGTTTCATCAATCCAGAGGACATGATACGGAAAAGTGTACCCACTTGATGAACGCAATAGAAGATGTCGTTCGGAAAGGACAATTGGAGCAGTACATCAACCTTGAGATTCAAGGGGGACCTGAAGTTTCACAACCTGAGGAAGAAAAAGGGGAAATGGTGGGATTTATTAGTGGTGGTCTCGGTTGCGGTGGTGAAAGTTCCGCCTCTCGGAAAAGTTACTGCCGAATGGTGGGAACCACACAGGAAATAAAAACACCACGGAGACGATCTCGGCCTACGGCTCCAATCATCTTTTATGACAATGACGTCAGCGGAGTTCGCCACCCTCATGATGATGCGTTGGTTGTCGCTATCAAAGTTTCTAGTTTCCAGATGAAAAGAGTTCTGATAGACAGTGGGAGTTCAGTTGATATCCTCTTTTGGAGTGCTTTCGAAAGAATGAGATATGACGCGGATGACTTGCTTCCGGTAAAATCATCCTTAATAGGATTCTCCGGAGGGGTGGTACAGCCAGAAGGAATGATCTCCTTACCAGTTACGGTAGGAAACTCGCCAAGATCATCAATAGTGACAACAAATTTCTTGGTTGTGCGTTGTGCTTCAAGTTACAACGTGATCCTTGGCAGGCCAACCCTCAACGCCTTGAAAGCCGTAATCTCTACTTACCACCTTCTCCTCAAATTCCCGACTGAGAGTGGTAGTGGAGAAGTGAGAGGAGATCAACCTCTGGCACGGCAAGAATGTTATGTCTCAACCCTCAAAGGAAAAGCCCTCAACAAAGAAAGAAGACAAACGTTTGAAGCCATGCTAGTCAGTGAGAATGGCGAACGGAAAATGAAGAGCTTCGACCTACACACGCTGAAGAATTGCTAACAAATTCCCCTAGACGCCAAGGCCGGAAGCGCATCGCACGGTGTGGATTGGGGCAGATTTGACAATCGAAAGCAAATGAGAAGATCTCATGAGAGTATTAAAAGCAAATTCCGACCTCTTCGCTTGGTCTTGAAAGATATGCGGCGTAAAGCGGGATAATATCATCGAGCACCGTCTCAATATCGATCAATCATTTAAGCCTACTGAAGCATGAAGAGGAGAAATTCAAAGACTGGGAAAGGCGTGAGGTCAGAGAGGAAGAAGTATCAAACCTCCTGAAGGCTAAGTTTATCCGAGAGGTGCATTACCCAGATTGGTTGGCTAATGTGGTTCTAGTAAAAAAGCCGTCCGAAAAGTGGAGGATGTGCGTTGATTTTACGGACTTAAACAAAGCTTGTCCAAAAGATTCTTTCCCCTTACCATCAATTGATAGTTTGGTTGACTCTACAACGGGGCATGAGATGCTAAGTTTCTTAGATGCCTTCTAGGCTACAACCAAATCCGAATGGCCAAAGGCGACGAAGAACAAACGTGCTTCATTATGAGCACGGGAACTTACTGCTATAAGGTGATGTCGTTCGGCCTAAAAAATACCGGAGCCACCTTCTAGAGGCTCATAAATACAGTCTTCAGAGAACAAATTGGCAGAAATGTTGAAGCCTATGTGGATGATATCTTGGTGAAAAGCCGAAAAGCCAATGAACACCTATCAGACTTACAAGAAGCTTTTCGCCTCTTCGATTTATACTATGCGGTTAAACCCGGAATAAATGTTCTTTGGCGTTGATCGGGAAAATTCACGGGGTTTATCTTGACACAAAGAGGAATATAAGCAAATCCGAGAAAAATCGAGCTATTCTTGACATGGGGTCGCCCAAAAGTCTTCAAGAAATTCAGCGGCTTAACGGACGCCTCGCCGCGCTTGGCAGATTTATCTCCAAAGCCGGAGAGAAAAATCTCCCACTCTTCTAAGCCCTGTGAAAAGCACCGAAAATGGAGTGGACAGAAGAATATGGAAAAGCCTTTCAGGGGCTTAAAAATTATCTCTGATCGCCTCAGCTACTAGCTAAGCCACAAAGGGGAGAAGAACTCTATATCTATTTGGCGGTCGCCCCGCATTCGGTCAGTGCGGTCCTTTTGAAAGAAGAAAACGGAGTTCAGAAACCAGTCTACTACACAAGCAAAATCCTTAATGATGCGGAGTCAAGATATCTACCGCTCAAAAAGTTGGCCTTTGCTCTTGTCACATCTGCACGGAGATTGAGGCCGTATTTTCAAGCCCACAGGATCATAGTGTTGACTGATCAGCCGTTAAAGCAAATTCTTCATAAGCCTGAAAACTCTGGACGCTTAGCCAAGTGGGTGATAGAGTTAGGCGAGTTCGATCTCACCTATAAACCCCGAACGACAATCAAGGCTCAAGTACTGGCAGATTTCGTCGCAGAGTTAACTTTTCCCGCAACTAGGGACGAACCCCGCCACAGAAGTCCGTAGAGGAAGCCCCAAAGATTCCATGGTCCTTATATGTTGACGGATCAAGAATGTAAGAAAAGTCGAGGCGGATTCGTCCTTTATTCTCCTTCCAAATGGAAAATTGCGGCGACATCTTGAAGTTCCAATTCCGAAGCAACCAATAATGAGGTAGAATACGAAGCCCTCATCGCAGGATTACATCCGCCCGGGGCTCGAATTCAACATCACGCATGTATATTCCGACTTCGCAGTTAGTTGTGAGACACACCTTTGGGCAGACTTTGAAGCGAAGGAAGAGAACATGGTCGATACCAAGCAAAGAGTGAAGAAAATAGTTCCATACTTCACTTACTTCCAAATTGAAAAGATTCACGAAGCGAAACTAAGACGCTTTCTGTCTAAAAAGGCCATGTACCAGAGCGGAGACACAGAGTCTTCCTTTAACCTACAGTACCTTCCCGCAAAAACCATCGACGGATTGGAGGAAGAGGTACAAAGTGCAGCCGAAGAGCCAAGTTGGATGGACCCCATCAGAAATTATCTACAAGGTGGACTCGCACTACACAACAAAGCGAGAGGCCGGGACGAATTTCCTACAAATCCGCCAAGACACCATCATCAATGAGAACCTATATAGAAGATCTTATAATGCTAACCTTTCTTGCGATGCTTAAGGCCCAATGAGAAGCTAGCTATATCCTTCAGGAAATTCACGAGGGCATAGGAGGAGGTCACATAGGGGGCAAAGCTTTGAGTTACAAAGTCCTACGACAAGGTTATTACTGGCCAACACTAACTCAAGACGCAATAGCGTTAAACCGGAAATGTGATGCACGCCAAATGGCATTCCAAGATTCAGAGGCGACCACGGCACGACTTACGCCAATTATTAGCCCTCGACCATTTTGCCATCCTGGGAGTCGATCTTCTAGGGCCGTTCCCCACTTGATTCGGCAAATGAAGTTTCGATGAGTCGCTATTGACTACTTCACCAAATGGGTGGAAGTTGAACCCTTGGCTAAAATCACGGAGAAAGCTTAGGGATTCTTATGGCGAACAATTATCCTGCCGATTCAGATTCCTACGCCTTCATTTCGAGCAACGGGCTGTATAATTTGATAACAAAGCTTTCAAAAGCTTTTGCTCAGGGCTCGGAATTGAATCTAGATTAACTTCTGTGACACATCCCCAAGCTAATGGCCAAGTAGAAGTGACGAACCGCACCCTGCTTCAAACACTGAAAACGGGGGTATTCAGAAATGGAACTAACTGGGTAGAAGAAATCCCGAGCGCCCTTTGGGCCTATAGGACAACAACAAGAACTCCTACAGGAGAAACCCCATTCTCTCTCACTTATGGGGAGGAGGCTGTCATCCCTGCAGAAATAGGAATGCCTACCTTACGGACACAGCAAACCTTCTCGCCATAAGAGAATGAGAAAAAACTCCGAGCAGAACTTGATCTACTCGAAGAACGGAGAGAAACTGTGGAAAGAAGGGCAGCCATCTATCGTCAGAGAGTGAAAAGGTTCTATGACACAAGGGTGAAGAGAGTCTTCTTCCAAATCGGTGATCTAGTCCTACGGGAAAATGAGTTTCATGGAAATAAAGGCCGAACGGGGAAGCTAACTCCTAACTGGGAAGGCCCTTACGTCATACAAAGAATCGTCCAAACAAGCACCTATTATCTAGTAAATATGGATGGAAAAGAGCTCAAGCGTCCATTCCATGCTGAACATTTGCGACGCTACTATCAGTAAATTCTATAGCTCTCTTAAAATTCATGGAATAAAGCTCAAGTCTTTCCCATCCTACAAAGGTGCGGTGAAATTCCCATCCTACAAAGATGCGGTGAAATTCCCATCCTACAAAAATGCGGTGAAATTCCCATTCTTGGAAGATGAGTCGGAATTATCCTATAAGGATAAACGACAACTCTTATAAAAAAAAACAAGGGGCAAAAATCCGGATCGAAATATGAGGCAACAATCTCATTCATGAAGGCAAGTACCTCACTCAACAACTTAAAGTCCCATGATTGGACTAAGGACTCGTTACGAAGCTTATCTTATAAGCCAGATGAAGAAGGAAGAAGTCCGCGAAGGACTTCAAAAAATACTTCTCAAACGAATTTCTTACATGGTTAAGGATAACCATCACTCAGAAATAAACCTTCACCAAAATAAAGGTTTGCATTTCATTCAGATGAATAGAAGTTACATTTCAAGTAATTGAGAATTTACAAGAACGTTCATAAAAGAAAACATCCTAAGAACTAGGACCCTCAGGACAGCCACCTGCTTCTGAAGGAACTTGGGTAGAAGGCTCCAAGGGGGCGGGGACAGAAGCCTCGGGGGTCTTGGTTTGCTCTTTGAGCTCTGTGAACTTCTTCAAAACACCAACATTGACCCCATAGACAAAACTTCCTCAGAGGGAGGAATATGGCGGCCCACCTGCTGTACCACCGAATAAATACGGGTGGCCCCTTCTTTAGCTTTCGCCCTAAGCCGGGCGACCTCCTTCTCTAATTTATCCGCTCGCTCAACTAAATCCTTGATTTCTTGCGAGTCGGATTTGGGAGTTGTCAGTCGGGAAGCTAAGTCTCCTTTAAGTGTGTCGCGTTCCCCCTTTAGCTCCTCCAACTCCGCTTGAATAGCAGCAAGTTCAGCGTTTTTCAGCTTCAGCTCCCATCGGGCTTCAGCTTGCCCCTCTCGGGTAGATTTGAGTTCCTTCTCCAAACTGCTAGAGTTCTCCTGCAACTTTTTAATATTCTCCTCGCCAGTGATGGGAGGGAACCCTCGAAAATAGACAACTTGGTACGCCAAATCATCCTTCTCCTTTCCCGCGACAGCCAGTTGTTGAAGCCGCTCGGCTTTATCCTTCTCAAGAGCATGGATAATGGCGAGCTGCTCTTTGTTTTTCCCTTCCATGGCCGCCACCCTAGAGTTCAATTGGGCGATTTCCGCCCTAAACGCTTCCATCTTTGTCGAATCGTCTTGGCAAAGATTGCCGACTCGGTCCGCCCGGTCGCGCTGATCCAAATAAATAGCAAAACAAATAAGTTAGTAGCATTAATACCGAGCTAAAAAGTAAAACTAATACGAGGATAATCCTCACCAAAGATAACCGAACGGAATAGGCGAGAAATGGCCTCTTCCCTCCCGGCTCTATGAAGTTTGGAGGAGAGTCGTCGGGTCTCATGGCCATCGTAATGTAGCCTTTACCGGCATCCCTAAAAGGGACGCCTTCTGAGGGCACCTTCCCTTGAGATGCCGGTCCCCTTAAAACCGAGTCCGCCACCCTCAATTTATCCAGGAGAGCCGCTTCTCCTGCCTCCGCCTATAAAATATAACCTAAGTTAAAGGCTCTGAACGAAGCACGAAGCACCCATAGAAAATGTGTGTGTAGAAATTCTCACCTCTATAAGAAGGATATCCTCCGGCCGGCTGGAAGAAGGACCCTCGGAAATTGGGGACAAAGCCGGGCGGATTTCTTCCGCACGAACCTCTCCCTGAGGCGCCTCCACCTGTTCTCCTACAATTCCGGGACCCGATACGTCCTCGGAATTCTTTCTCTTGGTCCTCCTCTCCCGTGAGGACCCTGCACTGGGGTCACTTTTAACCCCCTTTTTGGAAGAGTCAGTCTCCTTTCTCTTCCTCTTCTTTCTCTCCTCTTTGGAGGTATCAACACCTTGGCTAGGTACCACTTCTTTCTTTTTCCGCCCGCGAGCCAAGGGTGAATGAACTTCGCCTTCGAAAGTAGCCAGAAGACCCTTAACATAGCTCAAGTCTTCGTCTTCCATCGGATTTTCTGCAAAACAAATTCCGAATAAGGTTAGACATCACAAATCAAAATCAAACTAAATTAGGTACGCGAGCGAATCCTACCAGTAGACACTATAAACGACACTTAATGAGGTTTTCCTTGGTCAAAAACCTATCCATATAGACCTTGGATAGCCCCGTCATTGACTTAAGAAGCTTTCCCTCTTCTTCTGACATCTCCTCACAAGTAATATCCGCACGGAGAACCTCCCACCTTGTTCGGATATCCCACTCGGACTTACATCTAACAAAGAAAAACTTGCTCTTCCATCGCTTGATGGAAGAAGGAACTTTCCCTAGAAACTTTCTCCCAGGGCGAGCCGAGAAATAATACCAATCGGCATTAGACTCCAAGCAAAGGCTAAACAACAGGCGAAACCAGCGGACGGTCGGATTTACCCCATAATTCTTAAAAACCATGACAAATCCGTTGAGCAGCCTCCAAGAGTTCGGAGTTAACTGCGAGGGACACAAACGATATTCCTCTAGGATTGCCTTAGCAAAATCAGGGAAAGGAAGCCTAAGCCCACCTAGCAACGCGTCCTGATAAACAGCTATCTCCCCCTCCCTGGGGGCACTCGCCCTCTCCCCTGAACAAGGAACCCTAACCTCAAATAAAGATAGGTCTATCTCGTATCTCTCTACTAGGTCATCTACATCCTTCTGCCCTAGAAGGCTTATGAATGTGTCCGACCCTCTACCCATTACCCTAGAGGCAGGGTGAACCCGCGATGAACTGGAATGCTTCCAAGTTCACCCGGAATCGCAACAGAAACCGTAGGGTTGGACGGGGAAGGAATCGAGGGCTCATGAGAAGAACTAGAGGAGGAAGAAGCAGCACTAGCCATTACCTTAGGAAAGGAAAAAGACAAGAAAAATGCAGAAAGCTCAAAACCGTGGCTCACGGAGAAGAGGAAATTTGGAGAAGAAGACGCGACTTCGATTTTGAAACAACCTTTGTCGTCTCAGACGGTTCCGCTTTATATACAAAGTAAATCTAACTGCGGGTCAGTTAGATCTTAGGATCAGTATTCGATCGTAACCGCTGGAACTAAGGGTCCACAAATCTGAACCGCTCAAATAACCATCAATACACCTCCTCGAAACAGTTCAAAATTCTGCCCACGTCAGCAATACCAAGCGCCGCCTGACACACATGGAAAGCCACGCTCATCACCCATCATGACGTTGACAAACGCGCACGCCGCGCACGTCGCGCCACTATCCCCCTTTAATGCTAAATAGTAGAGGAGACACGTGTCGTCTTAGGGAGCAAGGAGCGTTACGTGGAAGGTAGAGCACATGCACTGTATGAGACAAAGCACACACTCCAACATAGGATCGCCAGTGAAGGCCTGCATAAAATGCCAAAGGATTTAGAAACAAAACGACAAACGCGTCATTTATTCAAATTACATGGCTTAACGCAAACAAAACAAAGATAACAAAAACATGTTGTCCGACGGACTAAAGTTAAATATCCGAGACGTCAGGCCCGGAGGACACTTCCGGATAAGACTCGAGAGAGACGCGCGGACTTCCTCGCAACCGCCACCGTCCCCATTATTACTAGGGGAGTCGGGTTGACGACGGGGCGAAGGTGGGGGCCCACCTCTGCGGCGAGTGGAGTCGCCTCAGAACATCTCAACTTCAAACGCTGCGTACTCTCGCATAGGTAAAAATTAAAAGGTCCCCCGCTTCACATCGCGGATCGCATATGAAAAGCTTCCCACCCAGGCCGATGCTCATGTCACCAACCCCCCTGTCGATTAACAGAATAGCCGGCCATACACAGCCGTTCGGACTTACCAAGTGGATTATTCCAGTCCTTAGTTCCGATAGATGCTCGTAAAAAGAACTGGGGATTTGTAAATGTCGAGAACATTGAGAAAAAGTAAAAAACTTATAAAAAGACAAGCGCTGAGCCATGATACAAAGATACAAGAGTACAAAAAGATTTCTGCCCAAACTCGCCATTCATACAAGCCCTTAAATAGGAGAACCTATCGGCACTATAGACGAGAATTCCGGAGCAAAAGATCTACCTCCATAACAGCAAAAGGATAACACAGTAAACGTCGGTCGCCTATTAAAACACGTGTACTTTAGACGTAAGTAACCATACACAAAGCCTACGCCTACATAGACATGCCAACTAAGAACGATACTTGTTCTCGATCCAAGCTAAACGTGCGGTTAGCTCACCCCTCGCTTAGATTTTTCGAACAAGTACACTTTGGGGGGGACTAGTGTTACGGGTATATTTGGTGAAGACAGGTGTCATTAGCCTAAAGGACCACTTGTTCCTTTGGCCACATGGCAATATCACCACCTTTGCACAATTTCGTTCGGCAAATAACGTGAGGATTCAATCCTGCGAACAAGTCCGTCGGAATTATAACAACCCTCTTGTACAGGGCATGGGGTGGAGAGAGAGAGAGAGAGAGAGAGAGAGAGAGAGAGAAATATCTAACGCCCCTACAGTGAGTAGGCCTTATCCACTTGCTACAGTGGGCAGATATTTATCCCGTTTTACCTGCGTGGCATCTACGCGCTAGGCGGCAGATATTTTCCTACCGCCTTAAGAGATATTTACCTAACTCACCGCCTTATTCCACCGCCTTTCCTGAACTGCCTCTAAGGTGCTATAAAAGGAGAACGTTAATAGAAGAAGAGAGATCCGAAAAACTCATCACACAGAGAATTGCCTAAATCGAAGACTCTTTACTCAAGTTTTCTGACTTAAGCATCGGAGCTGAATCCGGGCAGAGAGGCCCAATTCCGATCACTGCCCTCTCCTTTTTACAGGTTCGCTCATGGGTAATTCCGATCGGAGTTTTCATGATGTTCTCCGCGCTCCCTGTTCGTAAGCAGAAGTAAGCGTCCACACCAACTATAAATTTTAACCGTTGGTCGAGAGCTGAGGCCAGATCACGAGGCAACAGTGGCCAAAGCGTGACGTGGACCAGTTTTTGGCATCAACAAGAGGCTAAAACTCTTTGTGGTGCCTTGGGCACATGAACCCTAGGATAACTTGTTCTTTAGTTTCTTTTATTAGTTGTTTGTCTTTATTTAATTCTTGTGAGTTATCTTTGCATTCCTTTGCTTGATTTATGTGGTTTGTTTGAATGAGCCCCGGTCATATACCTCGTTTTATCGTAGCGAAGCACATAGGTGTTTATGGTTGTGATGATCTGTGTGTTTATTAGTGCATTAGCCCATATCTCACCATGTTTAGAACACAGCTAGGCATAAGTAACTGATTTCTATTTGCATACAGAGAGATCGGATGTGGCATCTAGATGGTGCAATTGTCGAACTCTCTAAGAATTAGCAATGGATAACCAATAACAGGAAATCAAGCGTTAGCAAGGGATTCCTAGGTGGATTGTGATCTGAGGTACCGTGCTTCTTCTCTAATCACCCGCAACCTACCAACTGTTCATGTTAGTTTCTTTATTAGGTTAATTTGTGAAATCTCCAAAACAATTCCTATATTTCTTTTAGGTTAGATAGCATAAGATAGTTAGTATATTAGTATACCAGTCACTATGGAGTTGACTACCCTACCTTTGGGTACTTTACTACTTGATCGACCTCGTACACTTGCGGGAGTGTCGCCGTGCATCCTGTGTGTGCATCACATATCCTATATGACAAAGTAATATCACAATAATAAAATCCACCACTAATAAAAATAGGGTAAAAATTTGTGTGGGGTACCATACTATGCACTTGTATCACTTCGGTCATCGAATTTCAATTTGTTTATTTTCGGATACTAAACGTCAATTTTGTTTCAACGGAAGGTTACCCGGGGGATTTCAGCGAAATTAATCCTACATGGCCGTCGGAATGGCCACGTAGGATGCCATGTTACCCAACACTTTTTTATTTACCCCCTTCCCTTTTACATTTACCCCCTTCTCTTTTACGTTTACCCCTTCTCTTCTTTTTCTTCTATTTTTTCACCAAAGAGAGGCTGCGGGACAGAGAGCTTCTCCATCTTTAGTACCGGAGAGGATTAACGGCCGGTGATGATCAGATTTTTGTCGGCGCATAGTGGTGGAGGTAGCTAGAGGTAATTAAAAACATAGTGTTCATGTTCTGGGCGACAGGTTTGTGTCGGTGTTGGCGGTAGAGACCGCGCGAGAGAGGGGTCTTCTCCATGGCTCCTGGGCACTGGTGCAGCTGAAGAATGGAGGTTTTTAACACACACAGTTCAGTTCATGTTATGTTGGCGCAACTGAAGAATGGAGGAATTTTAACACACTTCAATAGAGTTCATGTTTTTATGAAGATGATTTCCCATCTTTTGGTGGTGTGTAGGTTGTTCAACTATGATATAAACTTTCAATCGTATTATATGAATAAAAAGCTTTCCTTCTTGTTAACAATATGTGAAAAAAATGTTCTTTTTCTTTACAATTATCTGTGGAATAGCTATTGCACATTTCTCCTTTACAACCATTTTTCTTTTCAAGGTTTTTATATAATTCTATGAAATGTGGATAAGAATATATGAAATTTTTGTGTTTGGATCCATGAAAAACAATTGATTAAAAAAAACAAAGTGAGTGAGCTTTAAGAGATGCAGAGGAAAATGTTCATCTACATTACAAATTGATGCTGTAGAAATTAGGATTTAATCATAAAAAGAAACATAAAATAAAAATAAAAAGATAGAATAGAACAACTAAGTCTATGTTTGAAGGAATAGCTGCATTACAAATTGTTGTTGTAGAAATTAAAACTGTACAAATTGCAGCTGTAGAATAGTGAGTTCCTACTTAGAATCCCTACTCAAATTGTTGTTGCATTACAAATTGTACAATTTGAAACCCTGCTCAAATTTCATACTCCACTCTGTGGTAATTAAAACAATACTGCCCACATGCCATTCATTTTTCACACTGATTAAATCTAAAATAAAACATCTACTATTATCATTCTGTTGAATTTGTTTGAGTACATGAGAGTGTCCAAGCAAAGTTAGCTAAAGGATAATATTTACATTTACTTCTGCAAAAAATAGTGTGTCACATGTGCAACTTGGCAAAAGATACAATTTTTTTAGTACATCAATGACCAGGCAAAGTTCACAAAGTATTCAAAATCAAATTGCACAAGGTCCCACTCTACTGCACCATTTCAAATTGCATTAGCCTATAATTAGCATCTGTTTAGGTATCTCTATGTGGTTGTCCCTTGCGCGAGCCTCAAGCCATCACCTCAATAGGTTAGAGCACCTAGCACCACAAGTGTTTGTGTGATGACTCGGGACGGTTAGAGCATAGCATCGGCCCTACAATTCATCTAGATAGATTTTTTGTCAAACAAGGGTGTTAGGGTGTACATGAGCATCATGAGAGATTGGGTGTTTTACTAAGAAGCGTATTGTTACACCCTTCAGGAATTATTAGCAAGTAGCCGATAATAAGGAATTATTCTAGTCAGCTTATCTTATCTTATCTCATCTTATATTTTATCAAAAAAAAATGAAAAATAAAAAGAGAGAAGAAATCCTACTTTTAACCTGATTTTGTTCTTCCTTCCTTTCAGGTGCTAGTGCATGACTAGCAGCAGAGTCCCATATCCAGAGGTAGTACCTGATCCAGACTTCGGGCGTCACCTACATCATCAAATAAGAGAAGCTTTTCTCGCGAAGACGGGAATGATAGAATCTAGCTCGGAAGTTAATCAACCAAGACCAATGGCGGCACCAGCTCGATCCATATCGGATTATGCAAGACTAAACCTGGATAATATTGGTTCAAGCATCATCCCACCACGAGTTACAGACCATACTTTTGAACTCAAGCCACATGTCATCCAGATGATCTAGCAATTGTGCAAGTTCGATGGTTTCCAATATTAAGATCCATATACACATCTACAAAGCTTCTTGGAGATCAACGACACAATCTCAGTGAACTGGTGACCAACCGACACCATCCGTCTCAGGTTGTTAACCTTCTCAGTCAAAGGTGGACAAAGCAATAGCTGAACTTATTACTGTTTGCCCAAAAACTAGAGTGCAAGCACTCAAGCCTCCGCACGCAAGCCGCATCGTGAATCGCAAGTAATAAATTCCAGTGAGTACCGGGTCGAATCCACGGGGAAGGCTTACTAGGTTTAGATGAACATTAACTTACTAAGTTGCTTGGTAAAAAGTCAGTCGATCAATAAGTGGAAAAGGTTACTCTAAACTAAACTACTGATAAGATATGGTGAAATAACAAAGGTGCAGGGGATTACTCTCTATGATATGCTTCTAGGGTTGTATGGCTCTAATTACTTGTATTGATTTCTCCTTGGCTTATTAAGTTATCAAGGTTGTGGATATGGGTGTGTCACTGATATAGTGTTGTGCTTGTGTGCACTTCGGGTGCATCCTACAAGACCTTATCTCTAAGGACCACGCATCTAAAGTCCATATCTCTATGGTACATTAGATACATTATAGGACAACACTCCATGACTACCATGGAATTGCCTAACCTGATCTCTCAGTGATAGGTCAAATCGGTGTCACTCCGTCCACCCTAATTCCCTACTTTTCTCTTCAGCCTAGATCTCTCATAGTGCATGGAGTTAAAGATACTCATTGTCTATCAACAATTGACGAATAAAGAGAATAGATTCAAAGGTACATCCACATACAAGAGAACAAAGGATACCAAGGATAATAAATGTATCAAGTCATAGCATCCATACAACCCTAGCTTAGATGTTCAAGCTACCATTACAAAGAAAGATTCATAATGATGCAAATAAGAAGGTAAACATCTATGTCTAAGTACAAATGAAGGATTCAAACATTAGAAATAAATAAGAGATAAGTTCCCCCTTTGCTTTGAGCTTCTCCCCTCAAGATTTGGCCTTGAAACCCTCCGGATCGCCTCTTTGGAGACCTAGACGTCACCCCCAAACAAGAGATAAAAAACCTTAGCAAAACAGCCCCTTTTTGTAGCGCAGTGCCCTCGACATTGATGTCGAATAGCAACATCACGATCTATTTTTTCTGTGAAAATCGGCGCTCTGTCATGATTAACATCGCGATGTCCATTATTAACATCACGATGTTATGAAGTTTGCATTGCGATGTCTTCATCAACACAACGATTGGATGACCATTTCAACTCGGATTGAGCTGAAATTTTAACTGAGTGTTACTGACTTGTTAATATTAAATCTAACTAGAGGAAATTAGATTTGGAGTCCTATAGATCTTCCATTAAATTCCTGATCTCAGCTGCTTATTCGGGCTGCTCACAATCCTCTCTCCTTCCACTCCTTATGCTCCTTTGTCATAGAACACCTATCTCTTCTGCTCAAAATCATCCTTATTGCTATCCAATACTCTCATCATCTATCAATATTAAAAACAATTGCATTAATGCATAAATTAATCCATTTAGTATAGATTTTACTAAAACAAGTGTGTATTCTAGTTGAGGTAGAGTTTATACAAAATAACCCAAATTGGCTCTTGAATACATCATTAGATGGCCATATTTGGTCTCAAACTAGCATAATAAGTCATCTAAATAGCTCTTATTTAAGAGCTATCAATTAGCTTATGGATCGATCACATCATGGGCCCAGTTGACTCAGAAGTTCTTGATGAGGTACTCTTCATCAGCCAAGATAACGAAACTGCGATGCAACATCTCCTCCTTCAGACAAATGGAGACAGAAACTCTATACGACACCTGGGAAAGATACAAGGAGATGCTCAGTAAGTCCCCTCAATATGGCATAGAGGATTGGATGCATGTTTAGACATTCTATAATGGAATGAACATAGCCACCAAGCAGATGTTGGATGCAGTAGGAAATGGTTCACTTTGCAGCAAGGACCTTGACACAACCAGAGAACTGATTGATGAGATGGCCACTAATGGATACCAAAGAAGCTCTAAGAGAACGAAACAGAACAAGGTGGCCGGGATACATGAGCTAGACATGTTGACCAACTTGGCAGCCAAAGTAGAAGAAATAAGCCACAAACTGAAGAACATCGGTCATCAGCAACCGGCTCTTGTAATGATGTGTAACTCATGTGGGAATAAGACAGAAGAAGGGCATCCCAAACAAGTGGAAGAGGTTGATTACATTGGATGATCACAAAACAACCCATACAGCTCTCCATACAACCCAGATGGAGGAACCATCCCCACCTTAAGAGAACCCACTACCACAGCCGAATAACCATCCAAGCCAGCAAGAGAAGAAATTCCCAAGCTTGGAAAACTAACTCGCACAATACTGTAAATCAAACAAGACGCGGCTCGCCAAGCATGAAGAGATAATGAAGAATTAGTAAGTGTAACGCCCCGGTTTTTCTTAGGGAATTTGGTAAAAATACTGAATAAATGCCGGTATTTAATACTAAAATAATGGGGATTAGATTTTAATTACCAAGAGAATTACAACAATTACATTTAAGTAATTGTGGATTAATACCTTGCGTTTGAAATAATAAATTTAAGGTTGGAGTTATAAGCTTAGGCATGTGACAAATGATTAAAGATGAGCTTGTGTGACAATGCAAATCAATTAAATGGGTGACAATTTAATCAAGTTGATTGGGGCTTTGGAAGCTATGGTTGTAATATCTCTTGGCCGGGTCCAATAAGAAGAGTATGGGTGTGTTTAAGCTGGGGATTAGAAAGCTGGAAGGAGGTGGTCACGCCCTTCTTCGAGACAGGGGGAGAGGGTGGTAAAGCGGTGGAGATGGAAGCTAGAGTCAAGGCCGCGCATGGGAAGAGAAACGAGAGGTCGCCACGAAGTCTCCCGCTTGTTGCCGCCTTTGAAGGGTCGGGTGCCAGCCCGTAACCGGAGGCCCCGCTTCCATGTTTTTGGCCAACGTCTGCTGAAGTCACTGGAGCTTTCTCCGGTCGCTAAACAACATCAATAGGTGGCACACCGGCGCCCCTCTTGTTCCGGCCAAAGAATGAGCATATCTACAATCGTGTCCCGACGCAGTAAAGCTCCAAAGTAAGGGGAAAGCTGCTGGGTCCTGCTTGGATTTCGTAAATTAAGGTTGATGACAAGCTCATTGATGTCTTTGTTAGTGTTGCAAATGTCGCATTGCTATAGTGTTTTGTTAATGTTATTGTTATTGTCAGAAACCCGTATAAATCCGTGATTTTCTAGTTTCCAAATAGTTAAGTGGCTAGAGACTTTGTTCTTGTCTATCACCGCTTGATAGAATGCCATGATTAACTTGTCTTCACTAGCATGCCAAGCTTAAGTATACTTTTAACCGAGACTAGCAAATGTGGTTGCCGCTGGTGTTGTAGTTGATGGGTGAAGTAAAAGAGAGGAGGTCAAGTTGATGCTAAAGTAGATGTTAATATTGTCATTGTTGTTATTGATAAAAAGATTGTAAAACTTTTGGGAGTTCAATGATTAAAGTGAGGATTTACTTGTCAAAACCTATACATGCCTATCAAGGTTTGCGTGGAATGTTTGAATGAATTTTTTAAGTTGTTGGTGTGAAATGTTTCCCACCGTGGTTTGTTATATTGTATAGCTTAGAAACAAAAACATTAAAGTAGAGGGCTTGGATCTGTGGAGGCAATGGTTCTTATGGGCTCAGAACGAAAGCAAGATTGCAGTGCTCGGAAAGAGGGAAGGTGTTCGATAGAATGCCAAGTATTAGCCTGTTGTTTGAGTATGATTTTAACTGAAGACTACTAGAGTGGACATGTGCATTAGTTTGATCAGTTGGCAAGATAGCAGGGAACTACAGGATTCCAGGTTGATTAAGTGCTAAATGCAGAAATTATAGTAGCATTGAAGGATATTGTATTCGTTTCCTTTTGAACAAAGCAAGCGTAAGCTAAGATGAAGTGGCATAGGAGTTTTTATGCCCTGCCAAAACTTATTAATAGGTTAATGGCTTCTTGGAAATGTGTGGTAGGACACTACTGATAAAATCATTAGCTTTCGTTAGTATTTTTGAGATCGTAAACTCAAGAACAAATTGGAATGAGAGGAGGTGATGTACTTGTGGGGCGGCCGCAGGTAAGTGTTTAGAAGTAGGAGATTCTTGTGAAATTTTGAATAGTTAATTAGCAGTTGTTGTTGCTGTTGATGATGTTCTAGATGTTGTACACTTTGTAAACTTCGTATTCATGGGTTCATAGAGAGGATTTTGTCGATGTGAAGTAGTTGCTCTTAGATAACCATGTGCAGACCTGCAGATGGCTGTCCCCTTTGTGGGACAGCTGCGCCCTGTAGACAACTCCGTTTGGAGCGTGTTATATATCAATATAAAGGGCTTGAAGTCTACTTTCCAGCAAGCCCTAGATGAGAGGAATCCGATTTACGGGTTAGGAGTTGTGACCAATTCTTTCCAACTGCGCAAATGGTCAGAATTCTGCAATCCTTTGCAATTGGTCATAGTTAGTTAACTTTGCGTGGTCAGCCGTTGATCCTCAACTTGTTAACATAATAAATGGACCCGATTCAGTAGTTCAAAGAGGAGGGAATGGTTTCAAATTTAGTTATATAGAGTTGGTGTTTAATGGAATGGGTATATGAACCTGTTGTTTTGGACTATCTGAAGGTATGTATTGCGAAGTGAATTGTTGAATGAAACTAATGAGTACCTTATAGCTATCAAGCTAGTTTTAATGACATGTAATTGATTCCATGTTAAGGATAAACTAGTGTTATTGGTTAGTGTGGGTTTTCATTTATTTTGTATTAGGCCCATTAAGCAGAAATGAGTATAAATCATGAATTGTGAATTTATTTAGTTGGACATGGGCCCTAGCTAATTGAATGTGGGCCCATGGGTGTTTTGAGAGAATTGCTAAACGAGTGACATTGAGTTGAACATTAGTTAAATAATAGTCGTATTTTTAATTATTAGGGAAAAGGAAGGCGAAGTCGGGATCTTCGGGAGGTCCGAATCGGGCTTGACTTGCTTAGGACTCCAGGTGAGTGGACTTACTGTATATTCTCGGGTTTGTTCGAGATTTATCGTGTTTTCAGTATATCTTCATCGGCTATGATTTACTCTCGGTGTTGAGAATGCTTTCAATTATTTACAGCTATTGTAGAGTGATGTTTTCTGCATATGACTAGCTGTAGATCATTGAGATAGACATGAGATAGATATAGGACGTGAGCATCGATCTTTGAATCCTGTATAGATGATCCTTGCTATGCAAATGCGGCTGCATTAAGCTAAGACCAACGTGATACCGAGTAGGAGAAAGGTTTTCTTGTTTTCAAAATGAATTTCTAGCATCAAAACCTTGGTTTAAAAATGAATTTATCTTAAAACCCTTTCCCGACTCTTTGGAGTGCTCGGTACCACGAGTGAAGACCTGTGATCGGGGAAACCTCATAAGCTTCACATACGTTCTGCATCGGGGACACCTCTCCGGCTATTTATCTGAGATCTTAGCAAGTTGATCCTACAGAGTTGCATTCTTATCGATAGACGCTCACATATCTAGACATCTCATGAGACATAGACAGGCATGTTAGTGATTGATGACTTCGGTTTTCTCGGACATTGCATTAGATGATCTTCCTAACGGCTAAGATAATGCATAGATCGGCCCGGATGCATCAGTATTTTCCGCATGTATATGAGTAGAGATTACTTTCCATGTACAAGATTATATTTTCAGAAACACGGGTCTGATTTGACCTCGACAAAGAGGTCATATATCACCAGCTCAGAAGCTCAGCCCTCTTTCTTACTCACCTTGTGCCAGAGTGCATGTGGCGCGGGTTCAGGCTAGAGACACGGTGAGATGTGGACTTTTAGCTGGCTCTGGCGCGTCCCATACTAGCTTCTATGTTGTGCACTCTGTAGATGTTGTAATTTACTTTGGAGACTGTATACAGACGTGTAGTCTGTAGAGTGTGTATCAGTTAAGACTCTCCTTTTTGGGATGAGTACCAGACTTGTTATGTTTTATTATTTATGTCTCCAATTTCCAGATTATTCCGCAGATTTTAGATCGGGCTTTTGATGTACCCTTTGGGGCTCAGGCAAAGCACTGGTCGGCTGGTGTGACACGTGTCCCTATTGGGGTTAGGGTCTTACAGTAAGCATCACTTCAAAACATCGAACATCAAGAGGCATAGATAGCTAACTCACTACCAAAATGACCAACGAGCACTCTACCAAGCAACACAAAAGTCAACCCAACAGAGTTCGTCAAAGCCATCACTCTCAGAAACGGAAAGGAGGTGACCCAATCAAAAAGTAAGGCAGCAAGGGGTTCGCCTACCACATAGCTCGAGGAGCACAAATCTGAAGATGGAAAAGAGAAGGAGACGGATAAGAACAAGAAATAACCCATGGTGCCAGAATACTAGCAGAAGTTACCGTACCCGGCCAAACTAAAAAAGGACCAATAAGATGAGAAATTCAAGAAATTTCTGGAAATGTTCAAGACGTTGTACATCAACGTACCATTCGTGGAAGCACTTGCTCAGATTCTGCGATACGCCAAGTTTTAAAAAGAATTTCTTACCAACAAAAGGAAGCTTAACTTACAATGCTCAGCTGTCCTCACCAATAGCCTTCCGAAGATGGAAAAGGACCCAGGGAGTTACATAATTCCCTGTAACATCGGAGGATTGGTGGACGAAAAATTCCCCAAGATATTGGAGCAAGTATCAACCTCATGCCTTATAAGATACTCCAAAAGCTGGGGATAGGAGATCCAAAACCAACAATAGTGACACTTCAAATGGCAGACAGGTCGATCAGGCACCCCCGAGGGATTGTTGAAGACATACTAGTAAAGATTGACAAGTTCATATTCCCGATGGACTTCTACATTCTGGTCTTGGATGATCAAGTAGAGGTGCCACTCATCCTTGGAAGGTCGTTCCTAAAGACTACAAAGGATCTATTTGACATCAAGGACGGTCGGATGATCCTAAGAGTTGGAGAAGAAGCCGTGGTTTTTAAGCTCAGGGACGCGATGCGACATCCCATGGAGCTTGACGACTGTTTCTATTCTATTGACCTTATTGATGACTGTGTTTCTGACAATGTGCAGGATTAGCTAGAAGACCAATTGGAGAATAGCCCACACCAGGAAGAACAGATCGAGGAGACAATAGAAATGTAAGAAAACCCCCACCAAGGACACGAGACAGAGAAGGGGATTGTGGTTGAGAAAGTCGATGAATAAAGGAAGAAGTCGACCTCCCACACCTGCAACAACCTATTCGACATCACTCAGCAACAACTTTTGTGAGTCTGAATTTATATTCTTTCTGAGTGAATAGATTGCAGGACACAACACAAAAGGAGAGCAAGGCAGGAGACCCGATTCTACTAGCCTTCTTGAGCTTCGAGGTACGTCAAGCTAGCGACGTTAAACAAGCACTTCTTGGGAGGCAACCCAAGTTAAGCTAGTAGTTTTCCGTATCTTTAAGTTAGTTTAGGATTTTAGGCTAGTATAAATTATTGGTGAATTTCGTTAATTTAATGATGTTCGTCAATTATGTGCATTCCAAAGAGTTTAAGAGACTAATCTTCATACTTGGAGCCACCAACATGCATGAAAAGGAGGACAGGGCAGATTTGATCAAGGAAAGAGACAATAGAGAGTTGCATAGCCTTAAGCATGGTCGTGGTCAAGGCCGTACATCTCTTGGTAGTCTGATAGGTGAATTTAGGACGACTAAACACGACCATGCTTCCGAGAAGCACAGGCATGTTCATAAGCACAGGCACAAGCATGGCCTTGTTCAAGATCGTGTTCTTCTCGGGAAGCTGAACCCAAAAAGAACACCGTCGTACTCATAATAAGCACGGTCGTGCTTATCAATCGACGGCGTGTTAAAGGGCGTGTTGGAGCAAAAATCAAACCCGCACAACCATAGAACGAAAGTGAGATCTCCACATCGGTGAACATTCCCTCCATTGCATCTCTCGACGGCGCTTCTCCCCCGTCACCACGGCTCCCTCCGATTCCCTAACTACCACCGGCAACCCTCTATCCATACCGGCGTGCACCATTGCCTTTCTCCTCTAAAGCACGGGCGTGCTTCACTGCAGCACATGTACCCTCACCTCCAGCGAGCTTCCACCGGCAACACCATGCCTCAACGCAAGATCATCATCGTAAGGCACCAGGCGAATAAGAAGAGTAGGGAGGTATGCACTGATCATATTAGAGACCATGCGATTGATGGAGATGCTATAGTCGAGGCAGAAGACATAGGCACCTGCTATATGGTTGTACCACCCTAAAAGACTGTAGGAACCAATAGAGAACCCCCACCGTCGACCACAACGCCTCCTCCACCAGCAAACACCATATTCATAAAGGGCAATAGAGCCCTACTCCATTGGCTAGAGGACAGAGTGGATACCTCCTCCAGCAGCAAGGGATTACCTATCCACGGCCACCATGCTACAAAAATTCTCCCTAGCACAAAGCAAGTGGGTAGATCCTCCGATGCCGCCAACGCAATGATACAATGGACTCCTCAGATGGGGATGATGTGGAGGACTACCTCATTTGAGTATCATTTTTATTTATTATTATTTACACCACTTTTGTACATTTTTCTATTTCGCTTGAGTCGTAGCTTTGTTCATAAAAGGTTTAGTCTTTCACTATGCTATGGAGCTTCACCATTTTTCTTTGCCTTCAATGATTTCATAATACATTACACCTCAAACTTGGCAGGAAACACAAATGAAAGGATGAAACACATCACGAGACACAACATGCTAAGTCAACTCTCCCCATCTTGCTATCATATATCATTTCCTTTTAGTGCATATACCACGTGAATTGGGGATAATACACAATTTAAATATTGGGGAAGGATTATCATTGAAGAGGTCATACTACTTTCGATGTGTGCTGATTTAGGATGATCTATAAACAAATTAATGGGTGTCCTCTTTGATTGTCTAGGTAGATATTAGTATTAGGTGCCAAATTTTTCAATAAAATATATATATTTAGTCTCACCTTTGCGCGACACCCCACAGAACTTCGAGCACAAACCCTGACTTTGTTGGCACTTGATCACTTAGGGTTGGATTCCACTTGGTTTAACCATGAGAGGGTTTTTTTGCTTATTATAAAAAAAGAAAGAATGGCTGGCACAACTAGAAAATTAGATCCATTAGGGAAGCCCTACCAGCCGGAAAGTCGGATCCATTAGGGATACCTTACCGGTATAGAAAAGATGATAGAAAGAGTTATCACCTTTGAAGCGTGAAAGCCACCCATGAGTAGTCAGATCTTGGGCATCACAAATGTTCACTTGATGACCTACCAAGGGGCTACCTCATTAAATGTATGAAGCTACTACCCCCAGCCATGACAGTTAGGGAAAGTAGTTAGTGAATAAAGGTTAGCCTAGCAGGGTCAGACCTACGTTAGTAAGCGACACTAATAGGATGGGTTACACACACACGTGGGGAATCAAAGTATAAGGTTGTAACGCCCCGACCCGGATTCCGGGACCTCGGGAACGTTTACAGACCGGCCGTACCCAAGTGGAAACGGGTCCCACTCGGATACAAGGCCTAATAGTTCAAAAGCAGATAACATACTTAACAAAATAACTATAAAATAATTATTGAGTTTTACAGCGTATACAATTACATGTCTCAAAATATCCTACAAGGGCCTATACAGGGTCGAATAAAAACTCACACACACATACAAAATTCTTAAGGTGTCCGATCCTCAAAGAAAGTATCCCTGCTCCTCAGATGTTTCTCGAACCCGAGTCGACTAATCCTCAACCCCGAAAGAAGGGAAAAGAAAGGAATGAGCTTCGAAAGGAAAGCTCAAGTAGTATACCCGCAAGGGAAGCAAATGAGCTTTTGACACGTATATCAAGAAATAGTGAACCACTTCAACATAACATATCATAGAAAAACAAGACCAAGTCAAAAACATGTGGTTCACTATTCTACAAGCATACAACACGGAGTCCAAAGAATTTCTTGTCATCTCCCGCAGTACCATCTTATCTTATCTTATCGCACCTTGAAGTCCGTGAGCACTCCTACATGTACGCACACGGCCAAATAACCATCCCACTGACGGGTGAACCTCCAGAGGAGATCCCTTAACTTATCTTAATCTGCACTAATTGGGAGAATCTTCACATGAGAGTGCTGACGCAAGTCTACCCGGACTTAGCACAGGCTCACGCGTTGC
This sequence comes from Dioscorea zingiberensis, assembly GCA_026586065.1. NCBI lineage: Eukaryota > Viridiplantae > Streptophyta > Magnoliopsida > Dioscoreales > Dioscoreaceae > Dioscorea > Dioscorea zingiberensis. The sequence continues at coordinate 31,478,105 of CM048822.1, read as the reverse complement.
CACGGCCTTGTACCGTTTAACAGGTAGACATGTTCAGCGATCACCAACGAAGCTTAACAAAACAACTTGCATACACCACATGGGAATTCAATAAAGCAGGAGCACAAAATGTATATGCAAATCAAAGTTATAGAATACCAAGTAGTAGTAATAATAAAACAATGCCCCATTGGGCCAACAAGCATTAGATCAACAAACAAAGGTTCCAAAACATGAAGAAACGTGCATAGGTATGAAATCAAGGAAGTCCTGAATCAAGAACATGCTTAAAACAAGGCATCATCAAAAGCCAAGGAAACCCATCACTGGGTAGCACTAGGCGTGAACACTTACAAAAACATGGAAATCAACAAAGTCAAGAACACTCCATAGAGTGGGGTAGTAGGTAAGTGTACTTACATGTACAAACATGTAATCAATCAAGAAATAGCGGTACTAGGCAGAGGTCACTTACTTTTAACGCCATCCTAATCGTGATCAGATCCGGCCCCCCGACGAAGCCCCACGCTCCTCGTCGATATCGTACGGTGGTGCGTGCACGACGGACTACTGCCGGGGATCCACCGGACTTCCTCTGTCAGCGCTCAATGTAAGAGCTCCTGGGCTATTAGATGCGACTTTTGATGCCCGTGACTCGAAGGTAGTCCGTCACTCCTCAAACGCCTCAAGGTCCGACCGCTCCATGTCACGACGGCGCCGAACGGAGAAGAAGACAGAGATCGAAGATGAGCGGCGTCCTAGGGTTTCCAGACTCCCTCCCTTCTTATAGACTCAAGGAGGAGTTTCGGTTTGATTCGAAGTAGAAGTTTATCTCATCTTTTCTTTTTTTCTCTTTTTCTTTTTTAAAAATACCAATCATATGTCAATCAATCAAATGGCTTCTTATGTTTCTTTATGGGCCTCTAACCACGTGGATTCAAAACTACTTCTCATCTTACTTTATATATATATATATATATATATATATATATATATATATATATAAAGGATATTAATTGAAGTATATCATCTCTTCTGAGCTTATGTGATTCCCTACACCATAAATTCAAATTAATATTTAATCTAAATTTAATCCCACTTCCATAAAATCTGGTAGACTCCAAACATGAGGAATTTATCTAATTATCCTTAATTCAAATTAGATTTAATATATAGATTCATATATTAAATCTTTATCTTAATCTATCTCTCACCAATAGATATTTAAGATTTATCCTCATATATTTTAAATATTTAATATATCTCCATGATACTCCAAATAAGTTTAAATGCTTATATCTTCTAGACATATATTTTTATATATCTAAATTCTCTCTATAAAAATCATACCTATCCCTCTCTAAAACTTGTTTCGATTCAAACTAATCAAACCCATCCACGTGCATGGCTCTTATCTTTCTCTCATCAGTACCCTTTACATATTCATATAGATATCATCTATTTATCCAAACTATTAACATGAAAACATATTTAAATTAGAGTGTGATGATATCAAATCTCATTCCTATTGCCTACTAACTTGACTTTAAATCAAACTCTTATCTTATTTAATTTGAAAATCGATTGTATGGCTATCATTATTTCTCTAGAGTATGTGTACAAATCTCTATTTCCTATTTAAACACCAATAAAAAAAAATCCACAAAAATCCTTGAATTTCAAATATATGATTTATGAATACTCATTCTCAATCAAGACCTTGATTTTTCCTGAAATTACAAATAGGTCCCTAACAACCTCAATTAACCCTAATTAAGTTATCTACCAAAACAGAAAATACTTTTATATCAATTTTAATTATCTCCATATTTGATAACCTTCTTTAATCATCAATTATATTAAAGGGTAATTAGAAAAATTTTATTCCCAAACCAACTTCAATTACACCTAAATCTTGAGGCCTTTTATTCCTTAACCTAATAACTAGGAAATTTTATTTTTTCCAAAATTTTCGGGTCTCACAATCCTCCCCCCTTAAAAGAATTTCGTCCCCGAAATTACACTCAGTCCCTAGTGTCTAAATTAGATTCTTCGACGATCACGAGTGACGCCCGTGCCTCCTCCGTAGCCAAATGATAGACCCATCACCTTCCGTACAATCGCATCTTTGTAATGGAACACCTCCCCCCTTAAGTCTAGGCCTGCTACTTGCGACCTTGCAGCATCCAATTGAGTAGGCAATTCCCGCTCGACCTCCATGTCTGCCACTCCCACGCACCATGGTAGCTCTACCAAACAAACAACACGACGGGTGTTCCTTCGACGTCCTGGTCTACCCGACCCGACACTCAATCTATCCTACTTAACTAAGTCACTAGGGCAACTAGGGTGTCCGTTATCTGCATTGCTCTGATACCATATTAATCTCAGAATCTCGACCAGTTCCGGACCTCGAACGTTCTGAGACGGCCGCATCTCAAGTGGAAACGGGTCCCACTCGGATACAAGGCCCTAATAGTTCAAAAGCGTATAACATACTTAACAAAATAACTATAAAATAATTATTGAGTTTTACAAATAGATACAATTACATGTCTCAAAATATCCTACAAGGGCCTATACAGTGGTCGAATAAAACTCACACACACATACAAAATTCTTAAGGTGTCCGATCCTCAAAGAAAGTATCCCTGCTCCTCGTATGTTTCGAGCCCCGAGTCGACTAATCCTCAACCCCGAAAGAAGGGAAAAGAAAGGAATGAGCTGAAAAGGAAAGCTCAGTAAGTATACCTGCAAGGGAAGCAATGAGCTTGACACAGATATCAAGAAATAGTGAACCACTCGAACATAACATATCATAGAAAACAAGACCAAGTCAAAAACATGTGGTTCACTATTCTACAAGCATACAACACGGAGTCCAAAGAATTTCTTGTCATCTCCCAGGCAGCCATCTTATCTTATCTTATCAGACCTTGAGTCTGTGAGCACTCCTACATGTACGCATTACCTGGCCAAATGAACCATCCCAATCCGACGCGTGAACCTCCGTGAGGAGATCCCTTAACTTATCTTAATCTGCACTAATTGGGAGAATCTTCATGATGAGAGTGTCGACGCTAAAGTCTACCCTGACTTAGCACAGCTCACGTTGCCACGGCCTTGTACCGTTTAACAGGTAGACATGTTCAGCGATCACCAACGAAGCTTAACAAAACAACTTGCATACACCACATGGGAATTCAATAAAGCAGGAGCACAAAATGTATATGCAAATCAAAGTTATAGAATACCAAGTAGTAGTAATAATAAAACAATGCCCCATTGGGCCAACAAGCATTAGATCAACAAACAAAGGTTCCAAAACATGAAGAAACGTGCATAGGTATGAAATCAAGGAAGTCCTGAATCAAGAACATGCTTAAAACAAGGCATCATCAAAAGCCAAGGAAACCCATTGCTGGGTGGGCACTAGGCAGGAACACTTACAAAAACATGGAAATCAACAAAAGTCAAGAACACTCCATAGAGTGGGGTAGTAGGCAAGTGTACTTACATGTACAAACATGTAATCAATCAAGAAATAGCGGTACTAGGCAGAGGTCACTTACTTTTAACGCCATCCTAACTGTACCGTATCCGTCCCTGACGAAGCCCCACGCTCCTCGTCGATATCGTACGGTGGTGCGTGCACGACGGACTACTGCCGGGGATCCACCGGACTTCCTCTGTCAGCGCTCAAGGTAAGAGCTCCTGGGCTATTAGATGCAGCTTTTCGGTCGTCCAGACTCGAAGGTAGTCCGTCACTCCTCAAACGCCTCAAGGTCCGACCGCTCCATGTCACGACGGCGCCGAACGGAGAAGAAGACAGAGATCGAAGATGAGCGGCGTCCTAGGGTTTCCAGACTCCCTCCCTTCTTATAGACTCAAGGAGGAGTTTCGGTTTGATTCGAAGTAGAAGTTTATCTCATCTTTTCTTTTTTTTCTCTTTTTTTAAAAAAAAAAAATACCAATCATATGTCAATCAATCAAATGGCTTCTTATGTTTCTTTATGGGCCTCTAACCACGTGGATTCAAAACTACTTCTCATCTTACTTTATATATATATATATATATATATATATATATATATATATATATATAAAGGATATTAATTGAAGTATATCATCTCTTCTGAGCTTATGTGATTCCCTACACTATAAATTCAAATTAATATTTAATCTAAATTTAATCCCACTTCCATAAAATCTGGTAGACTCCAAACATGAGGAATTTATCTAATTATCCTTAAATCAAATTAGATTTAATATATAGATTCATATATTAAATCTTTATCTTAATCTATCTCTCACCAATAGATATTTAAGATTTATCCTCATATATTTTAAATATTTAATATATCTCCATGATACTCCAAATAAGTTTAAATGCTTATATCTTCTAGACATATATTTTTATATATCTAAATTCTCTCTATAAAAATCATACCTATCCCTCTCTAAAACTTGTTTCGATTCAAACTAATCAAACCCATCCACGTGCATGGCTCTTATCTTTCTCTCATCAGTACCCTTTACATATTCATATAGATATCATCTATTTATCCAAACTATTAACATGAAAACATATTTAAATTAGAGTGTGATGATATCAAATCTCATTCCTATTGCCTACTAACTTGACTTTAAATCAAACTCTTATCTTATTTAATTTGAAAATCGATTGTATGGCTATCATTATTTCTCTAGAGTATGTGTACAAATCTCTATTTCCTATTTAAACACCAATAAAAATAAAAAAAATCTACAAAAATCCTTGAATTTCAAATATATGATTTATGAATACTCATTCTCAATCAAGACCTTGATTTTTCCTGAAATTACAAATAGGTCCCTAACAACCTCAATTAACCCTAATTAAGTTATCTACCAAAACAGAAAATACTTTTATATCAATTTTAATTATCTCCATATTTGATAACCTTCTTTAATCATCAATTATATTAAAGGGTAATTAGAAAAATTTTATTCCCAAACCAACTTCAATTACACCTAAATCTTGAGGCCTTTTATTCCTTAACCTAATAACTAGGAAATTTTATTTTTTCCAAAATTTTCGGGTCTCACAAAGGTAACACCTACTTTCCATAAAAACATCAAGAGAATTAATGCTATGTTTCCTCGGGCACCAGAGTGGCTGCCAACTATCTTGAGGTCACAGATCATACACTCATCAATTTTAGTAGTGTTTTCCTTTGCTTAAGGACAAGCAAAGCTCAAGAGTGGGAGTGTATGATAAGTGCATGATTATACATAAATTTCCCTTATATTCACATACACTTGTACCATTTTCTAGCATCGCTTCTCTATTTTTGTGCTACTTTGGGTATTTCTGCATGATTGTACAGGTAAACAGGTACTTAGGAGCAAAAGGAATGGGAAACGGACATGTTGGAGGAAAAAGGCAAAAGAATGCACATACACAGAAGAGTACGGTCGTGCTTCTACTTAACATGGTCGTGCTAATTAAGTACGGGCGTGTTCAACCTCGTGCAACTCTCTGTTTATTGTAAAACGACGTATTTACAGCGTCACCAGACTAAGAGCACGAGCGTGTTAATATCAACAGGAGCGTCTTTAGGTCAACACGGTCATGTTTCAGATGAATATGGTTGTGCTTCGCTTATTTGAAAATCTATAAAAAGCAGTCCACAGAACCCTAATAATTAACTTTTGGCAGAGCAGTCTAGGTGATTTCCGCAACGATTACTGGGGTTTAACGAGAAGAATTGAAGGCAAAGGAGGCGTTATCCAGGGAAGATTTCCATGTTTGATTGTATACCCTCCTCTTGTATCTTAGTTATGATAGTTCATAGCATGAGAGGCTAAATCTTCTGTGGTGTCTCGAACACATGAACCCTAGGATGAACTTGTTGTTTATTTTCCATATTTATTTTGTTTTTCTTATTAATTAATTCTTGTGTAGCATCTTACTTGTTTGTGCTTGCAATCTTATATGGTTTTCATATGCATGAGCCTAAATCATCTGATAGCATTTGTATAGATATGTTCCTGCTAGATGATTGTAGGAGTTATATTGCATTAGCCTAGAATTAGTATCAGCTTAGGTATCTCTATGTGGTTGTCCCTTGCGCGAGCCTCGAGTCATCACCTTAATAGGTTAGAGCACCCAGTACCACAAGTATTTGTGCGGACTTGAAATGGTTAGAGCATAGCATCGGCCCTAGAATTCATCTAGATAGGTCTTTAGTCAGACAAGAGTGTTAGGGTATGCATGAGCACCACGAGAGATCGCATGTTTCGCTGAGCAACGTATTGTTACACCCTCTAAGAATTATTAGCAAGTAGCCTGTAATAATGAATAGGTCATTAGCAAGGGAATCCTAGGAGAATTGTGATCCGAGGTGCCATCCTTTCATCTCTTATTTCCTTTAATCTACCAATAGTTAGCAATAGCTTTTAGTTAGGATAATTCCACCAGATTGATTTTACAACTCTTCTTATAGTTAGGCTAGGTGATAGAGGATAACCAGTACTAGTGGCTAGTCCATGTGGATTCGACTACCCTACCTTTGTGTACTTTATTACTTGATCGACCCCGTATACTTGTGGGAGAAGTGTCAGGTATAGTTTTGCGTGCATTACAAGTGCAAGAAAGATCCTTACTATCTCCATTCTCGCCACTAGAGAGAAGGTGTCTTCGAAATCTACCCCCTATTATTGAGTATACCCTTTAGCAACCAGGCGAGCTTTATGCTTGTAAACTTCTCTATTTGCATGGTATTTTGTTTTGAATATCAACTTGAAACCAACTGTCTTTTTACCCACTTGTAAGTCAGTAAGCTCCTATGTTTTGTTTGTCTGAATGACCGATATTTCATCTTCTATTACGCTCTCCACTCTTTCTTTCACATTGCTTCTTCATATGTGCTGAGATCTAATAGATAAATAACATACTACATGTTTCATATATTTCTCGCAGGGATCTAACTTTCAATGGAGAAGTTTCTTCTGAGATGTCACTGCTAGCAATTGGACTAATATGATAGCTAGTTGTACTTGCTGAAATACTTTCTATTGAAGATGAGGACAAATCTGAATTATTGGTGTATCTAGTTAACTCTTCACATTTTTCTAGTGGGATCTTCAATTTTGTATCTGCATCCTGACTCCAGCTCCAACCTTCATCTTCGTTAAAGATTATATTTATACTAACTATTACTTTATCACTAACAGGATTGTATAATTTATAGGCTTTTGATTAAGTACAATATCCAATAAAGACACACTTTTCTGATTTTTTTCATCTAACTTCTTTTGTTGTGGTGAATTAATCAAAGAGTATGTTATGCAACCAAAACTACGGAGGTGATTAACTGAGGGATGTGTACCTTTGAAGGATTTATAAGGGGTTTGATTTAAGACAACCTTTGTGGGAGAGAGATTCAACAAATATCTGGTTGTTGCCACAGCCTCTGCCCAAAATTTATTTGGAAACTTCGTCACCTTCGGCAAGCTCCTTGCCATCTCCATGACAATTAGGTTTCTTCTTTCTGCGACACCGTTCAGTTGTAGGGTATAAGAAGCTATAAGTTGATGAAGAATTCCTTGTTCATCACAGTAGACTTTGAATTCATTGAAGAGGAATTCTCCCCGTCTATCTCTGCGTATGGCTTTAAGATTATATCCACTCTACTTCTCAACAAGTGATTTGAATATTTTGAAATTCTCAAATACTTCTTGTTGAAATTTAGATAACAAGAATATCTCAATGATAAAAAAATATAGATAATAAAGATTTAGATAACAAGAAGATCTTAGTGATAAAAGAACAGATAATAATGCAAGGATAAAACACTTCTCATGAAATCCAACTTGGTACAACACTAACATCACAATATATAAAAAACTAAACAAACAACTATCATGCTATGCATGATACCCATCACTCATACGTACTCATATAACCACCCACTAACTTATTTAACACATACAAGGACAACTACCAATTTTCATACCTAACCATGATAGCACGTACTAAATATAAAACTAAATAATAATACAAACTGTCTTGACTGACTCCAAGGTTGACTGCCACATGTCAGCTTCTAATCTTTTCCAGCATACCCCCTTGATTCGAAGCTACATACTCTCAACAATGATCTGAAATCAGATCTGCAATACTTCAGCCTAATCTTTGAGCTTGCATTGTTCATATAACCAATCACCTTAAGTAATTTTCTCCATCATCACGCGTATGCAATAAGTGTGCTCAACACCATCATTGTATCGACTGTATATTACGCGACACTCTTCGTAACCAGTATCTCAACATATATCACATACCCATACATTTTAAGAGTCATTGCATAAATCAATATATGCTATGAAAAGTTGACCTACCTTAAGCTCTTGACTGACCTCATGCTCTTCAACCATATGCACTCCTTCATCCTTGAACCACCACCCGGCCTTTACATGCCTGAACTTGTTAACGTTGTGGCATTGTATATGAACTTTGTGTTGTTTGAATATAGCTTGATGCTCCGAACTCGGTCCATGGCTTCTGCCTCAAAAACTTCCTTTGAATATACCTCTTTCTTGACCTCTGCCAAAGTTCTTGTCACCTTCTCTTGAAAATAGTGCTTCACCTTGCATGTGAAACACTTTTGCTTAAGATTTTTCTGCAGACCGGTTAAAATTTGATCAAACCTTGGTGTTAAACTCCTTAACACCTTTGCCACAACAGTTTGATCAGTGATGAGATCCCTGTAGGTCTTCATCTGATTCACAACTGAAACCATTCATGAAATGAAAGCTTTCACAAACTCATTACCTTTTATTTGAATAGTTTCGAACTACTGTCGAAGAGTTTGTAACTTCACCGCAATCACCTTGGAAGTTCCTTGGAACTCCCTCTTCAGTATTGTCCATGCTACATTGGGCATTGTTGTTGCTGTAATTCGAGAGAACACACACTCATGTAATGCTTGCTGGATAAAGAAAAAGGCCTTCACATCCTTCTTCTTATTGTCCTTCAAACGGACTTACTCATACGGATCAGTAAACCTATTCTCTACTAACTCCTAACGATCTTGGGACTGAAACAATTTCCTTATCTTGATGCTCCAAAATTCATAGCTTTCTCCGGTGAATATTGCTAGAGAGGGTTGGGATACATTCATTGAAGTGTTGTTCATAGTTGCCATGTGGAGAAGATGGGTTGTGGAGGCTCTGATACCACTATTGGAATTTAGATAACAAGAAGATCTCAATGATAAAAGAACAGATAATAAGGATTTAGATAACAAGAAGATCTCAGTGATAAAAGAATAGATAATAATGCAAAGATAAAACACTTCTCATGAAATCCAACTTGGTACAAGACTAACATCACAATATATAAAAAAAACTACAGAAACAACTGTCATACTATGCATGATACCCATCACATAGACGTACTCATATCACCACTCACTAACTCATTTAATACACACAAGAACAACTACTCATGTTCATGCCTAACCATGATAACACGTACTAAGTATAAAACTAACCATTAATGCAAACTGTCTTGACTCCCAAGTTGACTGCCACATGTAATCTTCTAATCATTTCCAACATGTCTGACTTGAGTCTAAGGAAAGAAAACCAATTCATCCTAGTGCAGCATCTGTGAAGGGAAGAAAATAAGAACTCCCTCCCAATTAAGGATGGTTTTTTTGCATTTGTCCACAAATGTCTGTGTGGATGATGAGTGCACAGGGTACACCATATCTCTCCGCAAGTATACGCAGTCGATCAAGTAGTAAAGTACCCTCAGGTAGAATAGTCAAATCCACAGGGACTGAAATACTAATACTAACTATCGTTTGCTATCTAATCAAAGATATCGAAAGTGTTGGAAGTCTAGTGAGATAACTAATTAACCTAAAAAGTAAACTAGCACAGATAATTGGTAGGTTGGGAAAGATCAGAGATGAGACATGGCACCTTGGCTCGCAATCCCCCCAGGAATCCTTGAATCGACTGACTCCTCAATATTGGTTATCTGATAATCTATCATTAGAGATCATGACATATACACCTGATCTCCTCTCAGTATGTATAGCACACCCTATTACCTATATGCCTAAATCTAACCTGATGAGATCTTCTCTTTCTAACTTGGTAGATGTTCAATTTGGGCTTTCGCTCATGCAGACTACAAGTATAGGCATTATGATACCTAAATCTAACCTACAGAGACGCATCTTCCTAATCAAGCAAGATATATGATCTGGGCTACTGCTTTGCAAACCATAACCATAGGCATAGTAGACAATCCACAAGAATAATCAATATGAAGAGGGAACCAATAATAAATAAAAGAAGGCATTCATAAATTCATCATAGGGTTCATGTGTTTGAGGCACCATAAAGGGTATTAGCCTCTAATGCTAATAGAAATAACTATAGTAATCAAGAAGAGAGACATAGATTGAAACATGGACTACTCCCTTATTTGATGTCTTCTCTCGCTTCTCGAAGTCTCCTCTGAAAAACTAGCCATCATTGTGAAGATTGCCTCATGACCGGTCCGACTCAAGTCTCGCCCGTGGTGAGTAACGCGGCTATTAATAGATTTCACATCAATAAAGCATGAGCATGTTGATCTCGAACATGCCCGTATTAACCTCCCGCATAACAGGGAGCGATTGCCGAGATTGTTTGCCAAGAATCCAACCGCAAGTGCACGGATCATTTCAAGTAATAAAGTGGACTATGAAAGTCGGATGTCGGACCCACAAGGACCTAGAACACTAGTACTACCTAATTGTCTATTACCTAATCTATCCAAGAGTTGGGTGAAGTTCTAATCTAATTTCTAAACTAAAGAGGATCAAAATCAACACGTATGAAATCAATATAAGTAGTAATGATAATCAATCATGAAGGGAGATACTCGGGTAATGAATCCCCTCCGGATCCTTGTCGATAATTGTAGGTATGGATTCCTATTTGAAGATTGATAGGTTATGGACCGAGAGTTCCTATGATGCTTTCCTTCACTCCGTCGAGGTGAATTACTAACCTAATACCCTCATTCCATTAGCGTTCTAGGGAACCAATATCTTGGAAGAGTCGTGGGAATAAGGAATCTAAAGGAGTCTCTCGGCTTAGTACCCGATCTCTGGGAGTACTCACAACCCTCTCTATTTAAGTAGATATACACACGGGGATGTGTTTGCTTCTTCCCCCGATGAATCCTATTGGTAATTAGAGTTGTCTCAACATAGATGACCAATACCATACATGAGATTCAAAAAATCTCAAAACATAAAGTATTCATTCAATCATAGAAATCCATAACAAACAAGTTTAAATTTTAATCCGGAGGTTCATCATGCCTAAGTATCTAGCAAATTAGTTCCCCGTTAAAGGGGAACACACATTCAATACAAAATATGAGAGAAAGGAATCAAACATAATGTAAAACACCCTTCCCTCCACCGTTGGAGAGGACCGTTGGCGGAGTGCACGGAGCCCTTCAATGCTTGCCATCACATCCCTTACTCCAAGATCTTCAACAAAACCCTAATCTCCAAGTGGGAGAGGGGATAGGAGCTCCAAGACAATCCAAGAATCAAAAGCCCCCTCTTTAACCCTAATCCTCACTACTTATAGTCCCTTATGCATTTAGAACATAACTGGTGCCATCTAGGTTTGCATGAGTTTGAATCTTAAATGAAAATGAGTCTGGTTACGCCTAAATCCTGAGCTATGCGGGTAGTCATGCAGGCATACGGGCGTCCGCATAGAGTGCTGCTTGGTTCCTGCGGCTACTGCACAGGCACGTGCTTATTTGTAGACCGCTCGAGAGGACCTCTAATAAATCGTACGACCATTCGTGCGGCCACACCAGTGTCCGCACCGCCCGTGATTTGCGAGAATCGCTAGCTTGAGTAGTGCCAGCACATTGGTGTATTGATATCGGATTTCTTCTTCATGTGGTTGCGTGTGCCTGCAAGCTTGCCTGCACGCCCAATTACCTTGGAATTTGCCTCAAATGATGTCGAATTGCTTCCTTTTTGCTCTTAAGGCTTTTCAATGCCATGTAAATGAAATTTAACATAAATTATGTATCAATGGGCTAAAACTACTCCAAATCAAATACATAGTGTATAAGAAAATGGTATAAAAATATGATAAATTGAACGCTTATCATAATATCCCCACACTTATGCATTTTCTTGTCCTCAAGTAAACAAAGATAAAAATTCAAGAAATGAGAAGTGTTCAACCTCAGGCTTTAAAGTACTTGCATCTTATTCTACTCAGAGTTCCCACCATTGACATGTGCCTTTTCCTATTTCAACCCTTCGGACTTAGATCAATCCTATGATATAATTTAGTATAGCTCTAGATGAGAATTTTACTTTACTTACCATGTTCCCGAGTCTTAAAGTGACAAGCATATCCTCAGTAGACACTAGAGGTTCCTTGAGGCCCTAAGTACAAAACAACTAGCCCTTTAAAAACAATAAACTTTATTTTTTGTTCTTTTCTTTTCAATTTTTCCACTTTTCTCCTTTCTTTTCATATAAATTCTGGTAGGGCATCCTTAATGGATCCGACTTTCTGGGGATCCAAAGATTAACATAGATTATAGATCTACTTTTTTGAGGGATGCACATGTTGGCCAAGCACCAAAACACCCAACTACTTAGAAGATTACAACTTTACATAAACCGCACATACTCATAAGGAACTTTTCGGCTCGAGGAACACTCTGTTTAGGAGCACGAACCCTGAGCCTACTTCGTCACCAAGAGTAGAGGAGCACTATCTTGGTTCTTGGTTTCATAATCTCTATATATATACAAACTTTATTTAGTTCCTACAATTCTACTTACAAGGGCTAGAAGTTTGAACTAGTACCACGAAAACTCTTGGAGCCATTGAAGATAATACTTAGCAATCAAAGCCAAAAAAACATGACAATGGGTTATCTAATGTTACTAGAGAATGGGATATTCATGAAGATTTTCTCTAAGTTTCTAAGGTGTTTCATAGGAAAAATCGAAAGTTTTTTTGCTCAAATGGTGCAAACTGAGAGTATAATAAATATGAGAAAAATTTAACCAAAAGCCATTATTGGTGTATACTAAGCATGTATTTCATATATAAAGATGTACAATGAATTCAAGGGATACTATCCCCACACTTAAAGATTGGTAATTAATTAATTGGTAAAGATACGCAATGAATTTCAAAGCTATACATGTGTACCCATGCCCACACTTAAAATTTGCATTGTCCTTAATGCACACAATCAAGCATGGAATTAATAATAGATGCAATGAAAGAATTGGGAGAGGGAAAACTGAAACTTCCCTTGTTTGAAATGATAATTTCTATGTTGTGATTGAATTTGAGGTGAAGGTGTAGTGTATCTATGAATATTTTCTCCTAATCTTGCAAGCATGAAAGGGTATCGATAAAACACAAACCGCATAATTGAAAAAGAAGGAAGTAAATATCACTACTAGAAATGCGAAACTAAATGACATGAGAAGGGTAGCAGGGATAAGCCCTTGCTAACAAAGAAACATGTGATACCAAATCCTTGTCCATCCACTCAAGTACAATCCTCATTTGAAGCGGCTGTGGTGAAAAATAGGGTAGTCCCGGGTGCTGTTGATGGTGCCGGTAGTGCTAAGAGTGGATGGGGATCTCGGGTCGATGAGACTGGTGACGGATGTGCCTGCAGCGATGGTGATAATGAATCTTAAGGAGCATGCTGTGTTTTAGACACGGTCGAGGAGCAGAGGTAAGATCTAGAAGATGTCCAACAATAACTACACCCGCTCTGCTCGAGTCCGTCGATCCTCATCGATAAGATTCTGCTGATATGCTCGAATCTGGGCATGCTCATTTAGAAGTGTCTGCTGTCCTGCACGAAGCTCCTCCAACTACTAGAGAATCTGCTGATGGCGCTGGTAATGACCGCCTGATGGGGGGATGTGGCTGAGGAGGTACCCTCAGGATCTGGTAATGCTGCAAGTGGTGGCGCCTCCTCCTCATTACTATCGTTCTCCTCTCTGCTAGTGCGATGTCTAATAATATAACCTCTTAGTGTATGCTCTATGATCCTCATCAACCCAAGGGTCGAAAAATCGAGGGCCTGCATCATATAAATCCTATCCTCTCTGTGTAAGTCGACTAGTAGGCCCATGTCGTGTAGAAGTCTAGTGATATAGGGACCAACTAAGACCATCAAGACCTTCACATATGTCCCCTAGCGTGCAAGAAAGTCAGTGATAATATAGCCGAGCTAGATAGGGAATCTCTCATCCATACTGTAGATCATGAGCAGGTCGCTTTGTGTCATGTGGCCAGTGCTGTCGTCCGATCCTACTATCGATCTACTGATGAGAGCTTGTAAGTAACGGTGAATCGAGCAGGCAAAGTAGGATGCCTTCCTCGAATTCATATACCCCCATCGGTTACCTGTACCCAATAACGAGTGAAAGGCAAATGTACTAGGAAGTCCACGGCCAACCCTTTGTAATCATCCATCTCAGTGAACTCCTGGTCATAAAGGCCAATAAATACTGCAAAATATGTGATAATGAGCTCCCTCATCTCACTATGCACCTGGAATCGGATCGCCTTTTGGTTCCCCATGGTGAAGTGGCTCTGATTAACCTCAAAGCTGCACAATACCTCGAGCGCCATGTCTTTGTACACCCACCTCTGAAATGTCGAAGATACCAACCAACAAAGAAAATTGTCTTCGATACTGCACCCTCGATCCCGAGCTCGCGCAATACTGCCCATCTATGTAACAAGTCACACTAAACTCTTTTTTGGCCAAGATGTAATAGCGTTCCTTATATCTACTATGGAGGAATATGGGGCCTGAAGAGGATGGACCCTCGCCTCTCTTTCTCTTCTAGCCCTTTCCACTGACTTGTTTGGTGCGCACCATGCCTGTAATTATAGAGGGAAAGTAAAAAAGATTAAATCAAAGCATGGTCCCTGTTATTCAAGAAATTTAGGGTGTCGTGCGGCTTTGTGCGCCCGTATGGCGGTCCATACAGCGCGTGAGAGTTTCCCGCGGACAAGCCCACGGTGGTGCGGCCGCATACACTCTTTTTCTCAAGTATACACGGGGCAACCCCATTTTACATCATAAACAACCAACCAAACATAAATCAAGCCCAAGCGTGCCTTTAAACCAAGAAAAATTGACTGGACACACCAATGAAACCCTAGAAACCCTAGGTTTTGAAAATGAAATTCCAAGAAGTTAGATCGGAGAAATTACCAAAGGTTTGGCTTGGTTGGGTGTTAAATCGGGTATAGATGAGAAGAGGAAGAGGAGAGGGTGGGTTCTAAAGTGCTGGAGAAAGTATGGAAGTAAAGGGCAGGGGGCTAGGTTTAAATAAGACAAACAGTCACGTCCGCGCCTTGGTGTGTTTTGTGTGTTTTACTGGCTAGTATGCCCGTACGTTGGTTTGTACAAATTATATTGCGAGTTGGGTGCGCCTTGCTTAGCCTCGTTAGGTATACCAAAGATGAGTTCCCAACTCTCAACTTTGGCCGGTGTTACTGGTGAGCTCGTACAAGCTGTCAACACGACCTTTTTGTGACAATCCAAGAGCTTTACAGCCACTGGTGCACCCACAGAGTTATCCGCACGGCTCTCATTCAATAGGACAACTATAGTATTCTCTTAACAAACTCCACATAAACCTCCTTCTCTAATCCTAACGTATTTTCATGTTATAAAATTCACCTTATTGACATGGGATTGATGCCCCTTGATGTATGCAAAACTATACGTCATGGTTTGGCAAAGCGGTTAATAGGTTTTTCAATAAATAGAGAGTTGCACGAGATTGAACACGTTGGTGCTTCATCAGCATGCCCGTGTTTAGTAGAAGCACGACCATGCACTTCTCTGTTTGTGCATTCTTTTGCCATTTTTGCTCCGAGATATCCGTTTCCTGTTTCTTTTGCTCCTGGGTACTTGTTTACCTGTCCAATCATGCAGAAATACCCAAAGTAGCACAAAAATAGGAATCGATGCTAGGAAACAGTACAAGTGTATTTGAATATAAGAAAAATTTATGTAAAATCATGCACTTATCACCAGCCTAGATTAATGATGGGTTGAGGGATTGTTTCACTTTATTGCAAGATAAACACTACACTAGTACTAGAAAAGCTAGAAAATTTCTATGGAACTTAGGTTGCCTCCCAAAAAGCGTTTTTTTAACGCCACTAGCTTGACGTACCCATTCTTACATACGGTGGGTCAAAAAATGAAGTCCTTCCCCAACTCTTCAACTAAAACAGTTAACAAACAAAGAAAATCCTAGACTTGAATACATAGGGGGCTCACCGTGATGTACGCTAGCACAGTTCCCTATCTCTTCTCAAAAAGCAGCCGCCCTATTGTCCTTCTCCTTGTCTTTTTCCTTCCAAAACTTCATCGAAAATGGTGCTTTCCTTCTTTGACTTTTAAGTTTTCCTTAACTTGCTCTTCTCTCCGGCAATAGAATCTTCTCCTTCAACTTTTCCTGGATCGCTGTCCAAGTCTCCCAAGTATTCCTTCAACAGGTCAAGTGTAAACACCTCCTGCATACAATCATCAGAAATGAGGTCAATATCGTCAACACAATAAGATGTATCGTCATGGTCTAATGTGTGGTGCATTACCGCCGGAAGCTTGAACACAACTCCATTGTCTCCTACTCTTAGCGACATTTTGCCCTCGTTATGGTCTTGCAGGGCTCTCCAAGTAGCCAAATATGGTCTCCCTGGTATGATCGGGAATTCCACATCATCATCTACATCCAAGAGCAATTGTGGCATTAATGGATTCCAATTTGGCATCAGTTTGCATGTATTTTGCCAATACCTCCTCGATACTGAATTTCTTCCATTGAGGTGGTTCATACCAAAAACTTGGAGGATTATTAAGCTATTGTTCTTGAGGTGGGGAGTATGGAACAAATCCCTATTGAAGGCACCCCCATTGTTGTTCATATGGAGAGCTTGGAAAAGTTGATTGCCCCTTCCAATACGGGTTGTGGACATTGTTGCTGGGGATGCTTGGTCTTGGTCTATTACTAAAAAGTCTATTGACCTTTGCTGAAAGAGCCTCATTTGCAGCTTCTAATCCTGACTTTGTATGTAACATTGCACCTTATATAGAAGAGAATCAACAAAAAACCAGTCAGATATATTTTTCATATATATAAATCAAGAAAAGTAGAACCTTAAACTAATGACTAAAATAATAAAGTTCTAGTGTTCGTAATAGTCTCAGTCCTCGACAATAGTGTCAAAAACTTGATAGAGCCAATGCTTATACTCACTACCGCAAGTACACAGGTCATACAAGTAATAGAGTGGACTTTGAAGAGTCTGGTATCGATCCCATAGAGAAAGAAAAATACTAGTACTAACTGTTTGTCTATTATCTAGCCTATCAGAAATATGTGGTGTGAGAGAAAATAGAACTAAACTAAAATAACCTAAATATTGGATATCACTAATGACTGGAATGAATCTAGGGGTAAATCAATCATAGGAAGGGGGTATTTAGGCAATGAATCCCCCTCGGGTTCTTAATAAGATAGACAAGTGATAGTAGAGCTAATAGTTGCAACAATTTGGACCAAAGATTCCTAAGGTGCTTTTACTCCCTCTCTCGAGGCAAATTACTCACCTAGTACCATCACTGATTGGCGGTCTAGGGAATCTATTTCTTAGAAGGACTACGGGAACAAGACATATAAAAGAGTCGCTCTCCTTAGTGCCCGATCTCTTGGCATACTTGTAATCCCCTTTATTATGGTATGCCCGCACACGGGGAGGCATTCGCTTCTTCCTACGGTGCATCGGATTGAATAATCAGGGTTGTTGCAACGTAGGTTATTAATGCAAAGAATAACACATAATAGATCTCAAGATTAAAGACAAGCAACTAATAAATCATTAAATTCCATTGACAATAGTAAATATCAACTCAAGGGTTCAACATGCCCAAATACTAGAATATTAGTTCCTCATCAAAAGGGAACACAAATCCACTACAACAGAAAGAGAAAAAATCAAAATAAATATAATTAAATCTCACTCTAATGTTCCCTCACTGTGGGCGCACATATTAGATTGTTGATGATGATCTCCCTCTAAGCCCTAGCTGTCGCCCAAGAGGATCCTTCCAAGCCTCGCCGTCTGTGAACTCCAAGATCTCCAAGTCGGCTCAAAGGTGGCCAAAGACCAAGAGATGGTTTCCAAAACCCTATACCTCGGTATTTATAGTCCTAAACATGATTAGGAGGTTAGAATACAATTTCCAAGGTATTTAAGCTTAATCAAGTTGACAAAACTGAGTCTAATCCCGAGCCAGACGGTCCGGTCTGGAATCAGATAGATCCGTCTAATGCTTTGAATTAATTTCCCAGAGATGGACGGCCTCGTCCAGAACTAAGGCGGTTTCGTCCTATGCTTCATTTGATTTCCTTCAACGTAAACGAGGTCATCCAGGGTTTAAACGGACTTGTCGAGGTCTTCTATTTTGCTTAGATGACGAGAAGCAAGTCTCGAAGTGTTCTGCGGTTCAGACGTGTCCGTCTGTTTCCAGACGGATCCATATGGTCTTCATTTAGCCTTCTTCCAGGTTTGCGCATAATTCAGTGCTAGCCATGTCTTCAAATAGTTGCTCGGCCTCTTCAGGGTATTTGTTGCTCAAAGAACCGCCAGCTGCGACCTTCACCAATTGCCTAGTATGGTATTTAAGGCCATTATAGAGTATATGAATCTTTGCCCATGACTCCATACCATTATGTGGACAGTTCCTCGATAAATCCTTGAACCTCTAAGTAGGCTTCAAATAATGATTCCATTTCATCTTTCACCTTGCTTGAATGGCGAGATCTCTTATCTATTTTGGGCTGCCTTGCTCGGAGGGAAGTATCTACCGAAGAATTTGTCTAACATATCCCTCTAGGTTTGAATGGAAATGCCTCAAACGGACAGAATCATCAGAAACTTCATTGATCTTGAATATGTTATAGATTTAAATGAACCACGCTAGGTGTGCTTGGGGGTCCTCCTCTGGGCATCCATCGAATTGGGCCTGATTTTGAATCATCTGGACGATGCTTCTCTTTATCTCAAAATTATTGTTAATTGTGGAAGGGTGGACATTGAATTCATCAGTTGTGTATTCTGGTCTCTCGTACTCGGACAATGTTCTTTACCTTTCTGCCATAACAGGGGACCCTCTAAAATCAATATTCACTTTTGTGGGAGTGGAGTTTTCGGCATCAGAAGAAGATCCCAGAGTTATTTTTGGTGGTAGTCCTTGTGTTTCTCTAATCCTCGGGTGCAGTGTACTCTCTATTTCATTATCTCCTTTGACAAGACCAGTTGGATTGGCTCGGGTCACGCACTAGTTCCTCGCAAAAAAAAAAAAAAAAGATGATTAGTGCGAAAGAACACAAATAAAGCGGAAAGGGATACATAAAAATTGAAAATAAAAGCCTATGACTAATAACTAAACTAAAAGGCTCCTCCTAGCAATCTAAAGGTCCCCGACAATGGTGTCAAAAACTTGATGAGAGCCTAATGCTTATGCTTACAACCGCAAGTGCATCGGTCGTTTCAAGTACTAAAGTCGACTATAAAAGTCGGATGTCGAACCCACAGGGACCTAGAATACTAGTACTACCTATTTGTCTATTACCTAGTCTATCTAAGAGTTGGGGTGAAGTTCTAATCAAATTGCTAAACTAAAGGGGCTCAAAATCAACACATATGAAATCAATATGAGTAGTGATAGCAATCAATCATGAAAGGGCGATGCTTGGGCAATAATGAATCCCCTCCGGATCCTTCTGGATAATTGTAGGTATGGATTCATATTTGAAAATTGCTAGGTTATAGACCAAGAGTGCCTATGATGCTTTCCTTCCCTCCATCGAGGTGAATTACTAACCTAATACCCTCATTGGCATCCTAGGGAACCTATATCTTGGAAGAGTTGTGAGAATAAGGAATCTAAAGGAGTCTCTAGTCTTAGTACCCGATCTCTCGGTGTACTCACAACCCTCTCTATTGAAGTAGATCTACATATGGGGAGGCATTCGCTTCTTCCCCCAATGAATCATATTGGTAATCAAAGATGTCGCAATGTAGATGACCAATACCATACATGACATTCAATAGATCTCAAAATATAAAGCATTCATTGAATCATAGAAATCCATAACAAATAATTTTAATTTCTAATCCGGAGATTCTTCATGTCCAAGTATCTAGCAAATTAGTTCTCTATTAAAGGGGAACACACATTCAATACAAAATATTAGAGAAAGGAATCAAACATAATGTGAAACACCCTTCCCTCCACCGTTGGCTCCACAGTTGGCGAGGACCATTGGCGGAGTGCACAGAGCCCTTCAATGCTTGACTTCATGTCCTTCGCTCGAAGATCTTCAATAAAACCCTAATCTCCAAGTGGGAGAGGAGATAGGAGCTCCAAGACAATCCAAGGATCAAAAGCCCCCTCTTCAATCCTAATCCTCACTATTTATGGTCCCTCGTGCGTTTAGAACATAGTTGGTGCCATTTGGGTTCGCATGAGTCCATATCTTAAATGAAAATGAGTTTGGTCACTCTTAAATCCTGAGTCGTGCGGATAGTCATGCTATCGCGCGGGCGTCCGCATAGAGTACTGCTTGGTCCACGTGGCTACAGAGCGGGCGCGTGCTTGTTCACAGAACGCTCGGGAGGACCTCTGGTAAATTGTGCCACCATCCATGCGATCGCACTAGCATCCGCACACCGCTCGATATAGGTCGGATCAACTCTGTAGAATCGCATTTGGCGGTTCCGAGCGGCGTGGGTGTACTACGGCCGAATTACGCTTTGCTTGGTTGTATGCGCGCTGCAGCGTGCCATACGGCCTCAATTAACTTGGATTTTTCCTCAAATGATGTCGAATCACTTCCTTTTTGCTCTTGAAGCCTTCTAATGTCCTGTAAGCGAAATTTAACACAAATTAAGTTATCAATTGGCTAAAACTACTCCAAATCACATGCATAGTATATAAGAAAATGGTATAAAAATACGATCGATTGAACGCTTATCAATGGCTCTCCTTTGACCTAGAAGACTTTGTCTTCAAATTTTTCGAGAGACCTATTTATCCTTGTGTGAAGCCCAGGGTATTTTTAGAATTTCATGTTATTAGTTTTTTTATTTAATTTTGATAATTGTTAGAAAATAAGGGAGAGTCTCCCAAAGATTGTTATTTAAATTTATATTTGGAATAAAGATTCTAGTTAATTCCTTTATTTGAATATGAATAGTATACCAAATCTTAAAATTAAAAGTATTTAAAAAATTATAGGTATCCTCCTTGTGGTTAAGGATGAAGTTAAGATATAAAACCAAATTTTGTATTTATCTAATCTAAAGGATATCTTTTAATTATTTTCATTTCTTTGATGAGATAAGGAGAGGAATTAGGAATTTAGAAGAAGGATTTAAAATAATTAAATTCATAATCTAAATTAATCAGGGTCATTAAGGACCTAATGGTAATTATGGATAAGATCAGGGACTAAAGGATAATGGGTCTCTCTCTCTGGATCAGGGACCTAGGTGTAAGTTTATAAAACTTCTGGGGACTTAAGCGAAATTACACTTGACGCTCACAAAGATTAAAGCTGTACTAATTAATCAAAAGTCAGGGGGCTACTTACGAAAATTACAACATCGGCCATTACGCGTGCATGAAGCTGCGACACATCAGCGGAGGAGATCGCCACGATATCGGTTGATCAAAAACAGCGGATGGTTTGTGATAGTGCTATTTGAGTTTTGGAGGAAGAACGTAGGCCGACGCTTGGCTGCCACCGGCTTCGCGGCCATTTCTTGAGTAAATTTATCTTCTACGTGTGATCGGATCATTTTCGACGAACAGCTGGAAAACAGAAATTTAAATCAAAAGATAATCTTTATCTATAAGGTGAATCTCATCTTTTCCAGGAGCGTCTATAAATAGAGACGCAAATCTTGAACCCTAGCATAACTCCGCTTCGTTTAACGCCGCTGCAGTCGAGAAGGAGAGAGGTGAAGGCCTTCTTCCCAAAAGGCAGCTAGGTTCTTGCGAGAAGGGAGGGGAGATTGGGTAGCCACGCTCGTCAGACAACAGAGATCCATAGTCCCGCCGGGGCTTGCTTTGTGATCTCGTCGAGGAAACAAGAAGATGCCACCGTGTCATCAACTCTGGCGCACCACCGGGAACAAGAGGGAGATAGAACAAGGGTTCAAAGACGACACCGCCGGGCACAACACGTGAGTTCTCCTCCCCTCTCTGCTAAGGTGGTTAAGAAATCATGCATGCATACCAGGACTGTGAAATCGATGTTATAAATTAGGGTATTCATGGTGTTTATTTCTCGTGGACAGGTGATAGAACTGGTCTACATGCATGTTAAATATGGTCTAGCTGATCTCAGATCTCACTAAGGTGGATGTTTTTATTATTATTACTTGGTGGGATATGATATAGGTGTGATCATGTATGATGAAGGGGGGCGGGGGGTGGGGGGGCTGAACTCTCTGTTAAGTTTCAGTTAGATGGGTTATAGATAGAGATCAAGAGAGGCTTCAAAGGATGCTGAAGGTGTGTGCTTGTGTTGGTGGTGAGGGAACAAGGTGTTGGCTGGGATTTGGCCTTCAGAAGGGAGAACTTTCAGGACCTGAACTATGTTTTAGGGGTCTGATCAGGTGGGGGGCTGATGTGTAGTTAGAGTTGTGTTTGTTGATTTAATCATGGTACAGGTTCAGTAATAAGATGATTGTGTTTGGTGGATTCTATGGCTAGTTATAGTATTCAATGGTGCAGAAGAAGGATGGCCAGGAGAGGGAATAGAGGGTCTGCTGGTGAAGCATGGAGTTCCAGTTGGGTTGATAGCTTCTAGATGGCTAGAGGTTGAAGATGAAGGTTAACGGGTTAACGGGCCGGGTTTGTTTGTGTTATTGGATCTGAATAGAAGCATGTCTGAGTTGTTAATGGAATGAGTATGTTTTGAGATAATCGAATTGATTGGAGTAAAATAATGAATTAGGCTAGTTTAAAAAGATATAGATTAGATCAATTGATTTAGGTTCAATGAATGTATAGGGGCTGGGTTTGTTGGTTTGGCCTTTGGGTCAGTTTGGGCTTGAATAAGTTGAAGATGGGTTGAATTGATTTAGTTAAATTTTGTAAATTAAGGGTTGGGAGATTTAGTCAATTAAATTGATTTAATTAAAGGGTATAATTTTTGGGTTTGTTTTAGATGGAAGTGGGCCGGACCGATGGGCTAATAATAATAAAGGAATTAACCCAATATAATTTGTGGGCTTAATTAAAATAATCATTTAGTTAATTAAGTGGTTAATTAATTGGGACGGTTGAGCTAGGTTTTATAATGGGCCGGGTCCATTTAGTGAACTTGCATTATAGTAGCAGTCAATCCGAATTACACGAGTATGTCTTGAGGGTGGACTTGTGTTTGCCAGATATCGGCGTGGATGCGTCAGGAGGATATTCCGTGGAATACCAGACTACGTGATTATAGAGGTAAGTTACCTTCGCCTCGATTCCCGCCCATCTTTGGGTTTTCTTTGTGTTTGTTAATGCTATTTCTTTGAGCATGTGCTATTGAACTTCTGTTATTGGATGCATGCACATACCTATGTTTGTTTGTTTTCCTTCCTTTGTACGTGCATGGTTGAGAGCTAGAATATAGTGCTTTTATTGCTTGTTATGCTCGTTGGACACGCCGGCTTTTAGTGGTAGACACTTGGCCAGGTGGATATATGGTCTCGCAGTCTTTGGCCGTGAAAGCGTGCTCCGGACGGAGTTCATTTTAGGGTTGATGGAGCGTATGCCGAGTGAGAGTGGAGCGTTAATTTGAGGACACCCTGGCGTCTCTGATGGTTCCGTGCCGGGGGGAGGATACTCTGGCGATCCAACCTATCCAGGATGATACACCCGTCGACATACGTAAGAGAGGGCGGCGCTTACCGATGACACCGAAGGTCGATTTCCAATAATCGGTAGCCGGAAAACTTTGTTGTCATCGATTTCTTGGAATTCCATTCCGGGCCTGAGGGCCAGTGCTTAAGACTAGGAGTCCTTGCTTTGATTGTTTTGATAGGCTCCTAGGTTTTTGATTGAGCGGACGTAGTTCCAGTTGCTTGCATTTATGCTTATTACTTATCTTGCTTATTGACTGACTTTGTTGAGATCCCTGCGGGGAACTTACTGAGCTTTCCTTTCGAAAGCTCATTCCTCTTGATTTTCTTTTCTTTTCAGGATTAAAGGAATAGTGATTACAGACTCCGGAGCTGCGCGTTGAGGTTCGAAGACCTTAAACCTTTTAGTAAGAGACAATGTATTTTTAGGACCCTTGTAGGGCCATAGTGTACTTTTAAATTTCAAATTTCCGCTGTGTAACTCTTGGTATTAATGGAAATAATGTTATCTGTTCTTTATCATTTAGGCCTTGTATACGAAGGTGGGGAACCGTCTAAACTTGGAAGTCTGGCCGGTCTATCTTAGCGTGCATCTTTCGAGATCCGGGATTTAGGTGAGGTGTGATACCTTGACTCATGAACTTGCAAGGACCCACTCAATTCATCAATGATGAAGATGGTTAGATACTTTAATTCTTCAATCACAGCAACCACATCATCGAACTTTGGTGTGAGGCTTCTTAACACCTTTGCAACAACTACCTGATTGGTGATGAAGTCTATATATGTTTTCATCTGGTTAACAAGGGCTGTCAACCTTGATACAAAGTCTTGAACAGCTTCATTGCTCTTCATTTGTAAAACTTCAAACTCATGCCATTACGTTTGAAGCTTCATGGCAACAACTCTTGACGAACCTTGGAACTCAGTTTGTAGGATCATCCACGCCTGCCTTGATGTAGTTGTTGAACTATATATCCTCTAGAAAATCGACTCATCCATGGCTTGTTTGATGAAGAACAATGCTTTGAAGTCGTGTTTTCTGCTATCCTTCAATCGACTTTCTTCATCCGGTTCCAGGTAGCCAAATTCTACCAAATCCCAGAAATCTTGGGATTTAAACAAAGTCTGCATCTTTATACTCCAGAACTCATAAGAATCACCCTTGAAAATGGGTAAGGTGGGTTGTGAGGCATTCATTTTACTATTGTTGGAAGCCATTGATTAACCTTCCTTTGATACCAATTTTATTGGGGAGAAGAAGACAACTCAATGAACTCACTCAAGAGATGTGAAGGATTTTGTTCATGATCAGACAACACAGACTTTCATTAAGTTACAACATGCATATGTAGAACAACAGTTAACTTGCAATTCATACAAGTTACACCACCATAGACACGAACATAATAAACCAACCATACAAATACATATATAATAATATTGACCACTAACATAACTTATCGGACTAATTTAACATAAAGTTCTTCCCTGCAGCCTTGCACACATGTAGCTTCTAATTAACATCAACAGAAACGGCATCGATCGGGACGGCTAAGGGAGCTTTACCCATTGCATGGCGGCTTATGAGCGTTGACATTTTCTCGGTTAGAAGCTTGTATATATCATTTTCTGTTAGATGGAGGGAGCGTTCCCCTTTGCATTGCATGGGTGTCGTTTGGTCGACGTGGGTGCCGTCCAAGGTGTGGGTGTTTGTGTGACTTGTGGTCAACGACAGGGTGTTGACAAAGGTGGTGTTAAGACGGCCAGGTCGGTTAGACGTTGATATTCTCTCTGGCCTGTTACGTGCCTAGATGCAAAAGGCCGCCGCGAACCATCTGTTCCTCCTCTGCGTCGTTGCTAGCTATATATGAGGGTGTGGTGGGGTTAATTATTAATGATTAAAGATGCAAAGTTCATCCCATGCATCATGCCCTCCAAACCATGTATAATTATGAATATAGCTAGTTCATGTGAGAGGAACGATCGAGTGATTTATCTAAGAGCTATATATATATACCTCATGACGAGCTTGACGATCAAGCCTTAGATCGAGGAGGACCCCCACTCCATGTCTTCAATGTGGGAAGCACAGTGAAAAACATGCAGTACAAGCACTAGCAAACACATATATATATATATAGCCCATGCTCTCCATTATTATCAACACCGACTAACACTTACTCATATAACTACTCTCCTCCGCAACCAAACCGAAATTTATAAACATTAAAGCACAATTCTTCAATGACAAGAATATATAGGAGTTGCTTAACTAATATCCAACACACCAACATATATGCTACTGGGAATAAAATGAAAACATATAAGATAGACAAATTAATTAAAGAGAATAACTTAATTTACCCAAATTTGCTTTGGAGATTCTCAAATAATTAATAATGCATAGATATATGTATAGGATTGCTACAAAGTTGTGGGGGTCCGGTCTACTCTTAATAATATGAGGTCTTTCAAGAATGAGTTTTGTAAGATCTTAAATCAATTATGAATGCTTTCGTGTGTGTGTGTGTGTGTGTGTGTGTGTGTGTGTGTGTGAGAGAGAGAGAGAGAGAGAGAGAGAGAGTAAAGCTCTCCATTATGCATGGTGGGAAAGGGAAATAAAGGAAAAAAGTTAAATAACAAAGAGACTCACTAAATTATTTTCTTTGTATCTAACGAATCCTATGGTCATATCTGCTAAATATAATTACCAATCGTAATGATATGTATTATGATATAGTGTAGCTTAAGTTCATTAGCAAGAATCCATGAAAACCGGATTGAAAAAAGTGTTTTTTTTATAAGCCAATCCAAACAAGCCTTTAAGTAAATATGTGGTGATTCATATAAAATTTTCATACTTTTATTGGACCACATCATTAGTTAAATTTTAAAGACATCACAAAAAAATTAAAGAGTCACATAAAGAATTAGAGGCATGTTAAGATGTAATATATTTATATATTTTTTAAATCATTTTCGTATTTGTGGCATAAATTATTGAAGTTGGCTACCTTGATTCAGAATTAGATATATAATTAGAGAAATGAGTGGTTAGCCATCATCTCTGGTTAAGAATTTGACATTAAATTAGAGAAAGGTCCAATCAAATTGATTGACTTGTAAGCCTGTCCTTGGTATTCATTTATCATGATCAATCACCACCACCCACTTCCAATTTCAAATGGAATCAAGTGGACTTGCAGGAGTGCATCAAAACATCCAAAGCTTCTCTCTCTAATAAAACTTTCTCTCTCTAGTAATCCATTTTCATTTTGATCCAGATGGGATGGACAAGGCTGACATGACAAGTTATGCAAAAGAAAAATAAAGGCAATCACTTTCAAGATACACAGAAAATGGGGCATCTCTTTCAGGATTGTGTGAGTGAGTGAGGCACTTTCTATTCTATGGTGCATGTTTCATTGTTGACAAAATTACCAACACATACATTTATTATATTATCAAATAATTCCATATATTATATTAATATAAAAATCATGTCAATTCAGTAATTCATTTATATTTTTCCTTAATTTTGTTCCTTATCTATTATAGAGAACAAATAAAAATGCATATTTTTTAATATGACTTGACTCATCAGAAAAACACAGAGGGAGGATTGTTAATTGGTTGGGGGATTCATAATGATAACAATTAGTTCTAATGATTATTAGGGGGGGCCATAAGGCCATTGAGACAAGTATAATTGTCTTGTGGTTGTACTGACTTTTCCTTTTTATTTAATGCATTGATTTTATTTTTCTATGGGACTCTAATAAAAGATAAAATAAATAAAAATGATTTGTGAAAATTCACAAAAAAAAAACACTATGATATATATATTATATGTAATAATATAGTTTTATAGGGGTAGTAATGTAAAAAAGAGTTTCATCAGTTTCCAAAGAAGATGCTAGCTTGACAGAGGCCAGAGCTGAAGTGGAGAAGGAAGAAGCAAGTATAGAGGATCTTCAGCCCAGCCCTGCCCCTATGGTTCTGGGCAGAGGAGCCCCAAATGGAAATTCTGGACCCTCAACCAATAAGTTGTTTGTTGTTGGCAAGAGAGGGATGGAGGGCAAGCAGTTGGAAGTGTGCCAAGTGTCCATTTGAGTCCCTTGCAAGTGATGCTAAGTGCCACACACCTGCTTGCAATTATGACATGCATTTTGTTCAACTATTCTCATGGTGACGGGGATGATGAAGGCGTTATTCATGAGAGGAAAGGAATCCACATCCATCCATGAGAATGTGGGAAAGTGACTGCTTTCCCTTCAATGCCATATGAACAGTCAGATAGAAAGTGATTTCACTGCAGACTTGTGTGAACTCTTGTTGGAAACTCAATGGTGACGGAGGAGATAATAAAGAATTTTGAGTTTCATGAACAGCTAGTAGTGAGACACTTTAATAATATCTGTATATATATATTTATATATAAAGAGTGGAAGCTAAAACAGTAAAATCAGTCAATAATGAGTTCTATGAACAAATTAAGAGAAACTCTAGTGAGAGAGAGAGAGAGAAAAAGATAATTTAAAAATAAACAAGTATTAATTTGTAGAAAGAAAAGACTAAAGAGAAGAGTAAAAAACGAGGTAGTAAATTAAGCAGGAAGGAAGGAAGGAAGGAAGGAGGTATCTTTATAGTTTAGGCCAGACAGAGCCCACTCTCTCTCTCTAGAAACACAAAAGACAGCAGCATCTTTTCCACCTATTCTCTGAAACCAAGGACCCCAAAAATCCCAACTTTTTTCCCCCATATCTTCACCGCTGTGATGGATCCCAAGGGTTCTCAGGAGGCCCCAAAGTTCCACCAGGCCCTGGGCCTCCCTGAGAACAAGAGGGAACCCACCAGCACCAGCAGAGCCTCCAAAGCAGCAGCAGCAGCAGCAGCACCAGCAGTTGTAGCTTCGGAGGGTTCCAGCCTCCAGACGGCCGTGATGGCTTCAGCTCCCCAGGAGAAGGAGGAGAGCCAAAAGAAGCAGCTTGCGCCGAGGAGGAGCTCCAACAAGGATCGCCACACCAAGGTTGATGGCAGAGGGAGGAGGATCAGGATGCCGGCCTTGTGTGCCGCCAGGATCTTCCAGCTCACCAGAGAGCTCGGCCACAAGTCCGATGGCGAGACCATACAGTGGTTGCTTCAGCAAGCTGAGCCTTCCATCATCGCCGCTACCGGCACTGGCACCATACCAGCTTCTGCGCTCGGCGCCGCTTCAGCTGCGTCCGGCGCCGCCTCAGCCTCTGCTGGAAGCTTCACCAGAAGATGGATGAGCTTGGGAGGAGCTCGGGTTGGAGCTTCTCTGATGGGTGGGAGGCCGCATCATGCTGGCTTGTGGCCACCTCAAGCTATTGGTGGAGGCGGTGCGTTCTTGGGGCAAGCGGGTGGCGGAGGAGATGCACAGTTGATGCAGAGGATTGGGCTCCATGGATTGGAGCTACCAGGGGGGAGCATGGGGCCTATGAGCTTTGCATCAATGCTTGGTGGCCATAGCCAGCAGTTGCCTGGTTTGGAGCTTGGGCTTTCTCAAGATGGGCATGTTAATGTCTTGAATGCTCAGGCTCTGAGCCAGTTCTATCAGCAGATTGGACAACAAAGCAGGGGTGGAGGTGGAGGTGGAGTTGGTGGTGGTGTCAGTGCCAGTGGCCATTTGCATCAGCAGCATCAGCAACAGCAGCAACAGCAGCAGCAAGCAGAGGATGATTCGCAGGATTCAAGACAATAGATTGTTCATTTGGTTAGTGAGTTTTGAATGAGAATTTTGGGAGGAACCAATGCAATGTTTGGATTGGTTGGTGGTTTTCTTGTGTTGTCTGTAGCTTGAGGAAAGTGCAAGAGAGATGAGAGGGCTCAGTCATGCTTTTGGATAGTTTAGATGGAGCATTGGCTGCTCCTTAATCTGTGCAATGTTCAACTAGGTAGTCTTCGGTATTGGTATTGTTATATTATTTTTTCATTCCTTATATTTCGTGTTTCTGGTCTGCTTAGATTGCTGTTGGTTTACGTTTTGGTTTTTTGCCTTGCAGGTGCATGCTGAGAGGAATTAAATAGCTTAGGGGAAGGCCATTGCTTGTTCACTTTGAGGTTTGTAGATAAGAGTTTGAGCCATCTTTATTTATTTATTGTTGCTAGGTTTCGAATGAGTGGTGATTGGCTTGTTTTGTGAAGAATAAATATTTAATTTGCATTCTATTCTATGTGAGATGCTGGAAAACATGCTTTAGAGTTTCCCCTTCTCTCTTTAGATTGTTATAGGTTTCTTTTCAATTGATACCTACTTGACTTTCTCATTTATGCATTTCCTATCGATTCTAAATATTCTAATTGTGTCATTTTGATACAGTAGTACATATCTATCACTTCTATTGTGGATAAGATGAATTATCAGAAAAACAATAGAAACTGGAAAGTACCGAAACTCTGGCAAAGCACAAACTCTTTTTTGTTAGTTATGGAAGATACTGACTGACTCAGATTGATGTATCTGGGACAATTGAAATGGGTTCATCATTGCATATCAATGTATCAATGAAGATGATTTGTTTTCACCACTTATGCTTATGGTTTATATATACAGTTTTAACAAATGCAGTGGAGGAATGCTAAATACTAAGTAGCCATCTATTCTTAGTCCTTGGTGTGTGGAACTTGTTTTAAAATAATCATTAGCTTTTAGTGCTTCATTGAATGCTTTTTAGGAGCAAGGAATTTAGTTTCTCCTGAAGTTTTAGGTTTCTGCTGGCAGAAATTTAGTCATTCTTCTCATCTCAAGTTTTAAGGCCTAATAGTTGCTTTTACCATTGTAACTGACATTGCTTGTTAAGATTTTAGCTGTCTATACTAATCTTATCTGCGTCTCTGTTTTGGGTACAAGTTGGGTTAGAATTGGAGGGATCAATGTCTGCACTTGTACCACTTGCATGAGAATTTACAGAAGTTATTACTCTTTGTTGAGAAGGAATGTGATCTTCTGTACTTTAATTCAAGCTCTCATTAGCTTGCTTCAACTCTCATTGAATTCTACCCACTCTTTTGTCTTTTGTGTGGATTTCCAGAGAATTATATGGCTAAACACATAGCAATTTTTTGTGTCGCGGATACCTCTGTACTTCAATTAGATTAGCATAAAAAAAAAGCCAACTTGGTATAGACTGTGTAATAATCATGCAATACACACACACACACACACACACACTCAATTCTCTATGTACAATTCAACTTTAATTTCAAACTTTTATTGTTGTTCTATTCATTTGATTGAACGTATCTCGGGTCCCGTGTGTTGGGTAATTCATTTTAATTGGCGTGCTTTCTGAGTTAAGCGTCCCGCCCCGTAAATGGCGGGAAGCGATTGGAGCAATTCACTTGGTTTGGCGCAAAGCTCACAGGTTGAGTCCCGTCTGTACATGTCGTGGTGAGAGGTGAGGGTGACAAGGCCACGCCCACTCCTTGACAAACCCTCTGGGGGAGGTCTTTATGGCAGCTGTGTCAAAAACAAAAAAACCTGAATTCTTACATTTTTATTAACAATTTTTTTATAGAGCATTGTCATCCTTAAGCAATGCTCATATGATGTAAACCTTGTGTCCACATCATCATCATATTGTACTGTTGAGGAAATTTGCATGCTGTGTCCTTCAGAAATTCTACAATGACTTACTGTGCTTGAAAATTTTCATAGAACAAAAGTTTTAAAATTCTGATATGGTTTGGGATGTTCTAGTTACATCTTGTGCAAGAATACTTTCACCTCCCTATATCTAACATCATATGGAGTCGGTTTAGAAAAATCTGTTTTAAAGAAAACTTTGGCTTGCAGACGCATATAACCTGTCTGGTTTTATTAGATTTGTGATTCTTTGAATATCTGATGTAGCTAATTAGTCATGCATAACACATTAACTAAGAGATGGGTTTTTCTTGTTCTTTGAGTTTCGATTATTTCTTCTTTCTCTATTAATGTAAACAATGAGGAGTTTGTGACAAATTTTCTGTGGTTCAACTGGTTTATGAGATCTACTTTTTGCTGGAATCATCCCCAATACTGCATTTTAAGGCAAATGATAAGAATTTGTGTTTGGGGATGGATGAAGTATTATCTGAATTTGTGTTCTGGACTGATGTTTTAGAATTGTCACCTCAATTGCAGAAACCATTCCATTCACTCTTGTTTTAGAACCACAGAAATAAGCCTTGGAGACACTTGCATCGATGCGACCTGGAGAAACTGTTTGAATTCTCAGGTTTTTTTGGGAATAGTTGGAATTCTAATCTGAATTTCAGTTCAGGATTGACTGTGATATTGATTTTATGATCTGAATTTTTGACTTCCAAGAGCATGCACCAAGACTCATTAGTGTCAAATGGGTTGTGCCGCCCGTGGGCCGGCATTGCCTGGCACAACCGGGCCGTGCTTTAGCAAAAAAATCTACACATAATGATAAGGGGTAAAATCTTCAACCCACACATGCAACCATCTCGGCTGTCCAAACAAATCAAGGGTGATAACAAGGCCGCAAATCCCCTGTGTATCGCTGTGACTGCCCTCAATGTCAGCAGCGAGTATCGCAGTAACAAAAGAGATCACCATCCATCGTCACGTGATAATGGTCGTGTCGGCCAACCTCCCCGGCTATAGAATGAACAGAGGAGCATTATGCTAAAGAGATTGAATCCCTCTCCTCACGCTCCTTCCCTCACTGACTTGAGTGTTGGAGCTATCTTCGGCACAAGGCCCGTCACCTTATCTTTTGCAAGCTTAGTCCTTGACGAGAGGGACCTTGGACGACCTGCTTTGAAGAGAACACTATCACCGCATCAAGACATATTGTTTATTTATTTTAAATAATACTCGGTTTTGCAATTGAAAAGAAAAAAAAAAATATTTTACCAACTCTTATTAAATAATACATGATGTGGAGAAAAAAAAAGACTAGATATATATTTTTTATGTTTGGTTGTTTAAATCTTTTTAAAAGAAAACTAATGAATGGGTAATTTTAAATTTTTTAAAATAAATTAATTGATGTAAAAGTTGTATTTAAATTAAAATATTTTGATTAATTTGAAATATTTAAAATTAAGATATTTTAATTTAATGTATATAATATTATTTTTAAATAACTTTTCAAATAAAATGAGGAGTATAAATTTTTCAAGTTTATAGTTAAATAATTTTTGGAAAATTTATGATATTTTTATTAAATATAAAAGATAATTATATTTTTATACGATTATATATAATGTTTTTAAAAGTTATAGTGGATAAATAAATGGATGAATTCTTTTGTGGAGGATAATATCCGGCCAATTTTACTAGATGTGACCATCCATAAATTTTGGATCGCCATCCCAATCCAACAAACCAAACAACATCAATTGGATCACGGTCGAGGAGGAGTGATGGCGAGAGTGATGCGTGTATACACCATTGATGTTGTATATGTTCCTGTTGATGTTCCCAATGAGAAATATGAGGGAATGCCAAAGGATGTGGGGAAACGTAGGGAATTTACTGGTGGAGGTGTTGGTGAAGAAGAAGGAGATATGAAGAAGCTTTACATGGGGCTATAAGCATTAAAGGTTGATCGCGAGTCGATGCGACAAGCTATAATTTTCATGAGGGTGAGAGCGCTGATAATTGGTGTTATTGACAGAGATTCCCTAGCACTTGCGTAAGGAGGCTGTGCTAGAGAGGAGGGTTGTGAACAAGCAACAATCTTTAGTCAAAAGCTTTTCGATCATGTCCATAGTAAAGGTAAATTCTTGGAGGCATTGATTCGCATTTATGTTAAGCAAAACAATTATCTTCCAAAATTGGTTGTTTTGAATAAGGTTACTTCTCATGCTAGTTCTTCATTGAATTTAAGTGCCTATCATCTGAAATTACTCGCTTCCAGAATCATTACTCAAGTTTCAATGATTTCCTAGTTAAATATCTTTTAGTTTATTTGTTTATTAAGTATAGGGTTGGTCATGAGCCAATGATAACCAATGCTAATTCCCTCTGGGCTCGAAATTGAACCATATAAGGTAGTTAAATTGTAATTAAATTATATTTAGTTTTTTTCTCGAGTTCATGGTTCCTCTACCACGTAAAAATTTGTTTTATGTAATAAAAATAAAATGCAGTGACAAAGGTCGCGCTGCGTAAGGGGTTCAACACTTTCGGAAGATGCCGGGGGTCGAATCATCCCCGTTGTACAAATTGGTAAATGAGGCCAAGCGTGAGTTACTAGTGGGGGAATTACCTACGTATCTGAGTGAGTCTTCTCCTTGTGGGCTCCATGTAGCCTGAGCAGGTAAAATAAGTGCATCTTTGTGTGAAATCTTAGGGAGTGGTAAAATAGGATTTCGCTTTATTTTGTGTAAAACATGTGATAATCAAAGCTACTAGCACATCCTATTTGACTTATCCTTGGGAGGGCGCTTATCGTCAGCCTTGGTAAAAATAAAAAATAAAAATAAATAAAAGTTCAAGTTCCTAATCATCAAACCTCTTACTATTTTTTCTCTTTCATTACTTTTTAACAATTGGTATAAGAGCTAGCAATGTTAAGTAATAAAAAATCAATAGGTGTTTTTATAAAATGATATATAATGTTTTTAAGAGTTATAAGGGAATAAAAGTTGTTGAATGCTTTTATGGATGGCCACATCCTACTAATTTGAATTTGGATGTCGCCATCCACAAATTATGGATAGCCACCTTCCCATCTAGTGAGTACGGATGTGGCGAGAATATAAAAGTGAAAAGTGGCTAGATGACCACATCCCACTTACCCCTAGATGGAAGTGGCTGCAACTAACCAAACACCACCTTAGTGGATCACAAATCAGAGAGAGTGATTTACGAGTAATCGGGTGTACACCATTGATGTTGTACTTGTTCTTGTTGGGGTTCCCAATTAGTAATACTGTTGAATGACAAAATATGTTGTTAAGCTTAGTTAATTTACTATTAGATGTGTTGAAGAAGAAGAAGGTGATATGAACAAGCTTTACATGAGACTACAAGCATTGGAGGTTGATTGGGAGTCGATGAGGCAAGCTTTATAATTTCCATGGCAGGTGAAGAGCCACCCAGTTGGTGTTGTTGAGGGAGATTGCCTAGCACTTGTGTAAGGAGGTTGTGCTAGAGAGAAGGGTTGTGAACAAACATAGCGACCTTTGGCAAAGAGCTTTTTGATCATGTCTATAGTGTACAGAGGTAGTTTCTTGGAGGTATTGATTCGCATTTATATTATGCAAAACATGAATCTCTTATCATGCATTGTAGCCTCGTGCTAGTTTTGAATAAGGTTAAGTAATAAATTGTAATTAAATTTTATTTAGTTTTTTCTTTGAGTTCATGGTCTCTCAATACAGTAATTGGTGTTAAGTAATAAAAAATAAATAAAACTTCAAGTTCCTCATCATCAAACCTCCTACTGCTTCTCTTTTTTAGATTTTTTTAATAATTGGTATCATAGCTAGAATTGGTATCAGAGCTAGCAATGTTGGTGTTAAGTAATAAAAAATTAATAGAGATCTATAAATAAGTCCATGCTATATTAGGTTGTAATTTATAACACATAAATTAGTGTTAAGTAATAAAAAAATCAATAAAAGTTCAACTTCTTCATCATCAAACCTCCTATTGTTTTTCTCTTTCATATTTTTTACAATTGGTATCAGAGCTAACAATTGGTATCAAAGCTACCAATGTTGGTATTAAGTAATAAAAAATCAATAGATGTTTTTATAAATTATATATAATATTATTAAAAGTTATAAGGGGATAAAAAGTGTACAAATTCTTTTATGGATGGCTACATCCCCACCCCTGGATAGAAGTAGCCATCCAACTAACAAAACACCACCTTAGTGGATCAAAAATCAGAGAGTGATGGCACGAGCAATCGGGTGTACACCATTAGTGTTGTACATATTCCTGTTGGGGTTCCCAGTGAGGAATATGGGGGAATCCCAAAATATGTGAGGAAGCGTAGGGGATTTACCAGTGGAGGTGTTGGGGAAGAAGAAGGGGATATGAAGAAGCTTTACATGAGTCTACAAGAATTAAAGGCTGATTGGGAGTCGATATGACAAGCTATAATTTCCATGAGGAATGAGAAGTGACGGCCGGCGAGGTAGTGATTAACCTGAGGTTAGCTTCCTGAACCAAGTGGGATAGCAAGGAAAACATTAACAAAAGAACCAAAAGAACGAGGAGAAGTATCTTTGAAGTTCAAGCAAATTTCATTCAAAACAAACCGAAAAAACAATGGTAATCCACAAGCTAGGACTAATAGTCTCGAAACCCTAGAATCTCATAAATTAGGTAATCTTACCCAAAATGGCAAAATCAAAATTATTCAAAATTGAAAATTCAAATCAAACTAAAAAGGCACCCAAAATGCTAGAGAAAATCATAATCAAATCATGCCTTAAATCGATTATTACTAAAAATAAGCGAAATCAAAGATTTGGAGGAAAATGGCTGAATTTGGGGATGAAAACGTTATCCATTGGGTAGTGCATAGTAAACCCGCGTCGCACGTTAATACGAGCAAGTTTTTGAATTGGGTTTTGTGGCGTGAATGTCACGAATCAACTGTAGCCAAAGTTATGGCCAAAATATGCAAATTACCCAAAAGCTACCCCAATCCCGGTGGCTCGATCACTTCCGCCTTTACGTCGATCCTCCACCTCATAGTACGCTAATGCCTACATGGTCGAGTCAGATAATTCTACATCTGATTCGGACTCGGGATCTCCTGCATGAGAAGGCACAGTTCGTGTTGTTGAGGGAGATTACCCAACACTTGTGCAAGGAGGTTGTGCTAGAGAGAAGGGTTGTGACAAGCAACAACCTTTGGCCAAGTGCTTTTTGATCATGTCTAGAGTGAAGGTAATTTCTTGGAGACATTGATTCGTATTTATATTATGAAAAACATAAATTTGTATCATTCATTGTAACCTTATGCTAGTTTTGAATAATGTTAATTAATAAATTATAATTAAATTTTATTTAGCTTTTTCTGTGAGTTCATGATTCCTCAACAAAAAATTTGGTGTTAAGTAATAAAAAATAAATAAAAGTTCAACTTCCTCATCATCAAACCTCCTATTGCTTATCTTTTTCATATTTTTAAAAATTGGTATGATAGCTAAAATTGGTATCAGAGCTATTAATGTTAGTGTTAAGTAATAAAAAATCAATAGAGGTGCACGTAAAATAAGTCCCCAGCTATGTTAGGTTGTAATTTTAGAACACAAAAATTAGTGTTAAGTAATAAAAATCAATAAAAGTTCAACTTCATCATCATCAAATCTCATATTCCTTTTCTCTCTCTTATTCTAACAATTGGTATAGGATCTAACAATTGATATCAAAGCTAGTAATGATGGTATTAATAAAAAATCAATAGAGGTCTATAAATAAATCCCTACTATACTTGTGGAACATGAAGTTGATGTTAAATAATTAAAAAAAAAAAATAATAAAGTTCAAACTCCTCATCATAGCTAACATTCATGTAAGATTTTGTTATCTAGTTTTCGCTTTTATGGAGGGTTTATTTACCCCATTTCATAACTAACATTCATGTAAGATTTTTGTTATCTAGTTGGTTGAATTCATGTTAGCATTTAGCAAGAAAGATACCTAGGATTAGTTTTGAAAAAACATTCCTTTTTGGTGAAGCAGATAAGTAAGCTTTATTTTTTTTCATTAATAAAGTTCTTTTTCTCAAATCAGTATCGATAGTTCGAAATTCCTCACCCTTCATATTTTTTCACGAAATCAATCTGACCATCACCTTGTTGGTGACTCTTTTGTTGCTCTCTATTTATTCTTCTTCTAATTGTCTTGTCTTCTATATCAATGGATCATGGCATTCATCGGAGAAAGCATTTCGATGCAGAGTATGTGGCTTTGTATCAAGATTGTGTTGAATATGTTATACATAGTTTTATTTGCCCTTGCTTAACCTAATTGTCCCGTTGTGCCTTGGTACACATTCAATCAATCAAGAAAATAATGTTGGTTTATTACTTCTCTTGGATAAATCTCCAAGGATGGTGGGGCACTATAGCAACCATAAAAATTCAATTGTATCAATCGGAGAACTTTCCTTTATTAACCAATTAATTAAGGAAAATAACTAGGAAAATTTTATTCCCCTAAAATCTACGGATTTTACAATCCTCCCCATAATGAAATTTCATCCTCGAAATCCAAATTCCACGATCCTCAACACCTAAACGGTATCTTCTTGGTCTCGACGGTGCTTGTGCCTCCTCGATGGTAAGATGAAAGACTCATTCATGAGTCATTGGTCTGGTTGGAGGAAGATGGTTATTTGGTCTAGTCGATTGTTTTCCCTTTCTTCTCACCTACCTTGTTGACCACTTGCAGGTGCAAGCCCCTGAAATTTGTCTGGAGAGCACCAAAAGGCTAGCTGGGGACCACGAGTTCCTCCCACAGCCTTTCTGTCACATGTCTAATATTTTGGACAACTGGGCCTTCCTATGCTCTAGGTATACAAACAAAACATCCCCTTGTGATTCTCGGTACTTGGGCCTTTTTGTGTGGCCCTCCCACACTTCATAGCATCTAAAGGGTTGGGGAGACACCCCGCCAAAGGAACTTCCACCACTAGATGCACGGTGGCGAACGGAGGGGCCTTCCACAAGGCTGGAACTTGTGCTTTCCAGACCTTGGTTTCCCGAAACTCTTCCACGGCGGTAATCCATGCATTTACCTTGTCCCTTATACTTCTTCACCCTTTAGGGTGACCCTTGTGAGTCATTATGATTGATAGCCTCAACATACTTTGCTCGAGCCACAGTCTTAGAGTAGGTAGTGCACATGTGTCCTGACACAATCTTCTTCACAAATGGCCGTAACCCATCCTCAAATCGACGTACCCTACTCTCCTCTTTGTGGGTACCCATGTTAGGAAGGAATCGAGCTAGTCACAGCCGAACTCTACCTCGTCTTGCTTTCGCACATTTGGTATGCTACCTGCACAAGGTGGAGCAAGGATTCTTTGCTCCATCACATTACTCTTCGTCCACAGGGAAAGTACTTGGCAAAGAAAACTCTCTTAAATTCCTCCTACGTCTAGAAGGGTTCATCCTTCCTTAGTCGCATCTCTCCAAGATACCAATCTTACTTGACTCCACATGTAACATGTAGCGGTACGTCACGATCTTCCCTTGCTTCACTGACTTGGAAGACCTCGAAAGTCTTCTCCATCTCCCTGATCCACAACTCTGCCGCCTGAGGGTCAATAGCTTACTCAAACGGTCGGAGAGAAGGTCTCCTGATCTCCCTAACAGTCCTTTGCTACCACTAGCTGATACTACAGGGGATGGTGGAGGTTGTGCCTGCTGCTGCCTCATCTCCTGAATAAGCCCCATCATTTCACCCATCGGGTTGATCATGTGCTAATGGGAAGTACCTCCCCTCGGATCTTGGCCCCATGCGTGGCCCTCTGACTTTAGATTGAGCAAGCGGCTCCTACTCAACCTCCGTCTCAACTGGTGGTGGTGGAGATGTCATCCGCTGAGGTTGGAAGCCTCCTCTACGATGCGGCCGTCCCAGCGTCGCCTCTACACCTCTCATCGAATAGTAACTCTCGCAAAACAAGTAACATGCCGGGTGTTCATTGAAAAGTCCTAATCTACCTAATCCAACACTCTGTTATACCTACTTAACTAAGTCACTAGGGTAACTAAGGTGTCCGTTATCTGCATTACTCTGATACCATATTAATCACAAGCAGGACCCGGATCGAGCCTCGGCGCGTCTGATGCATGGACCGGTACTCCAAGTAGAGGCGCACCTCACTCGGATACAATGCCTAAAGAAATCCTAGCAGATAACAAATAACTCAAATTAAATAATCAGATACTATCAGAGTCACAACAAAAATAAAATCAATAAGGGTTTACATGCCCTAAATATGGTCGAGGCCCTATAAGGGTCCTTCAATCTCACACTCAAGTAAACCTGAGGTTCTCGTACCTCAACAAAGTCAGCCAAGCCCCTTGCACACCTCCCGAGTCCGAGTCACCTACTCCTCGGGACCTGAAAAGGAAAGAAAGGAAGCAAGTGCATGAGCTTTCAAATGAAAAGCTCAGTAAGTACCCTGCAGGAATCACAACGAACATGATATGACAATAAGCATTATGCAGTCGCCCGACCGAACTCTCGGGACCTTTCGAGGACGTGCCTGGTGTAGGTATCCAAGTAGAGACAAGCTCAACTCGAATACAAGGCCTAAATGTGAATCAACAGATAACATAACATGAATAATCTCAAGTCCAAAAGAACATAGAGTTATAAGGGTCCATAGGCCCTATACAAGTCTGGTCCCCATACGGGTCCTTATAAAAAGGGAACAATTCTTAAAAGAAAAGATAAGGGAGACCCTCGGACCTCGGCTCTTCTAGATAAACTCTCCTCAACACCACCCCTAGACCTCGGGATCTGTAAAAGAGAGAAAGAACAAATGCATGAGCTTTCGAATGGAAAGCCTAGTAAGTACCCCTGCAGGGTTACAAAGACATAATAATAGCATGTCAAATAAAAGGACCGCGTCCCAAGCAACATAACTCTAAGAGTCTACCACAAATGAATCCAAAGGCATGACCCTTAACAACAGAAGCCCTCAAGCTCTGTGTTGAGTTTCAAGAAAACTCAAGGATCACAATCCTCCGGTCGGTATATCCGACTACTTCTTGTAAACCGCGACCCTCACGGTGCGTTCGACCCTCCGATTAAGTCAAAGTCGAGTACCAGCCTCTAAATGCGTGTTAACACGATTGATACCATTCCGCTTTCTTGAATTGGGTAGACCTTACTTGGAGAATGCGCCTCTCTTCCTGAAATTTTGAAATCACGAGGGGTCATGTATCCACTGAACATTTCCTATCCAGGACTCCACGCTTTTGGCACCTACTAAGTGGGGTAGGTAGACCACAACAAAACCGAGGAGATACCAACATCCCGGGAAATCAACATACAGCGGCTCAGCGGGAATCTAAAGTAGATAAGGATGCATGTATGACATCAATGAAGCATAACAAAGCATATTCAAGTTCAAAGAAACTTCTGAAGAGTAGGTACTAGGCAAGTGTACTTACCTTACATTTGGAACTAGATGTCCTCCTAGTTTTCTCTTGAGTGCCTTACAACTTCCGAGACTATCGGCATCTGAGTTGTTGTTAAAGTCAAGATTCTAATAAATCCCTCTATCTCTTGTTGCACATGCATGCCTACCGTTCTGTTGGGGCTAGGCCCACTAACAGGTCCTAATGACCATCTCCCTGGTTATCGGCCCTTTTTCCCTTTTCCATGTCCTTCAGTTGACTCTAGACCCAAACTTGGTCAGCCCTAGTCAATTTTACTTTCTTTGTCGAGTTTGAACACTAATTGTCGTCCTACAGTCAACTTAGTTGAATTGGGCCCATCTCCTAAGTCCATTAAACAATTTAATACTAAATCTGACTTACGTAGCTATTTGAGCCCAGCCCATTGGGCCTCCAACCAATGGACTTAATCTCCTTCTAACAACTTGATTCTTATCTTGGTCTACCTTAGCCATTTAGCCAATCTAGTTTGATCAATTAATTAGACCCAGAACAAATGTTAGACCTAAGTTTACTTCAATCTCTTTAATTGACCAACTAGTCAATTATCACGACTTTATGTCTAGGTCTATCCCACTTAATTAATCAATTCAATTAATTTAATGATTTACCTTTGGGTCTAGGATGATTAGCTAGTTGGACAAATCTAATCATCTCCATCAATTATCTTAATCAAATTAGTCAATTTGATTTAATCCGACTTAGACCCAAACCCACTTAAATTGAGCTAATCCAAACCAATAATCCTACTAGGTTGACCTAGCCCGTCTTGAACCCAAACTTGGTTAACCTTAATCAAGTTCAATTACATTTATTTGGTTTAATTAATTAATTAAAAAATAAATTAATTAATTAAACAACTAATTACCTTTTTTTTTTATTAGTCCAACTCCTAGGTTTTTAATTAAACCCAACACTTGGGCCCAACACAATAGATGAGCCCATATGGCTAAATCAAATCTAATAAAAACCTAACTAAATTAATCACTGATTTTGTCACACTTTCTAAAGTTTTAATTAATTATTTAATTATTGTTTTTTTTCCTCTCTTCTTCTTCCCTCTTTCCTCTCGGCCGCGCTCTCCCCCACGTTTGTGTATCAGCGAGATCATGGCCGGAAGTCGAACCATGCACTGGCGGGTCTCGGGGCCTCCGGTGGCCAAGGTGGCTGCGGCTGCCTCTTCCCCGAGGTTCTTTGGCTCCACCACCAAGGCGCTCCCCTTCCCCAACTAGTACAGCCCCAACTCTGGCGAGCAACCATTTCCCCTAACTATGTATGCAGGGACCCTAGAAGCTACAAAATGAAGAGAGGGAGACTTGCGAAGAGATGCGCGCCAGCGGCTTGAAGCTCTCGGAAGGCTCTCCGGCGACTTGAGCACCTTACATCTTCTCCAACAAACCCCAGGGCTCCGGTGGCGAGTAGTTCCTCTCCTCTCTTCTCGGTCTCTTCTCTCCTTTCAAAGGAGGTCTCTGCGGCGAGAAGATGCGGCGCGACCAACAACTCCCTCGGACTCTTCTCTGCCACCCACTTGTCACCGGCGTGGGGCCTCCTTCTTTATCGCTTTCTCCTCTGCAGCTTGCACATCCACGTCCTTGAAGAGAGGCTACTCTTATAGCTAGTGGAGGCCCGAGTCTTTAGAGGTTCTCGAGGTTGATGCTTGCCCGGTAGCGGCGGGGCTTCGAGCAAGTGGCGGAGGCTGTGGCTTCGTTAGTAGGATGAGGGGAGGGAGGGATGCCTCGAGGATCGAGCTTCACCGGATGTAAGGTAAGGATCGCTTGATCCATTTCAGCGGCTAGGATTAAATTAGAGAGCCTGCGTATCCGGCAATCCTCGGATAGAAGATTAAGATTTAATCATGAACCAGCGGTGGATCTCGATCCGATTGCCTCCGGATCGACTCACAGCTTCGGATCAAGAACATGATTTAAAACAAATCAGCGGCCGTATTATAATCCATCGCCTCGGACTTAAAAGCGATCCAGTAGATGAGGGTCTAGATTGACCCTTGCAGGTGAGACTACTCTTATCTCCCTTCCCCTTGGTGCCTTGGATCCAACACTTTCGTCAGTGGATCGTGTCTTGGCTTGCCACGTGGCTTCACAGAGGTCGTACTAACGCCTCGCGATCAGTCACGATATGAGATAATCTAATCTCAGCCGTTGCTTATATTGTATAAGGGTTTTCTCTGGAAAATTATCCAGAGATCCCTCCTTTTATTTAAGTTACAAATAGGTCCATCACTGAGAGAAGGA
Organism: Dioscorea zingiberensis; assembly: GCA_026586065.1. Lineage (NCBI taxonomy): Eukaryota > Viridiplantae > Streptophyta > Magnoliopsida > Dioscoreales > Dioscoreaceae > Dioscorea > Dioscorea zingiberensis. The sequence goes on along the minus strand of CM048822.1, from coordinate 31,434,708 downwards.
ACAATTCCCTTTTAGTCCTTGGTACTTTCAAAATTACCAAAAGGTCCTCCAAAACCTGCATTAACCCTAATTAGGGTTTTTTGTCCTTTAATTTCTATTTTCTTCCACTTAATTAATTTATTTAATTACTTAGGAAATTTCCAAAAATTTTTAAACTCATTTTATTCCCATAAAATCCTTGGATTTTTCAGTATCAAACCATCAAGGTCAACAACAAGTGGGGACCATGCCCGAAACCACCCATTTCTAGGGGTCTCAGACCTACCACAAAGATCTAAACAAAGTTAGGGACCCCTAACACAAACGCAGACCTCAGGCTCTGGAAAAGGAAATCGGTAAGTGTCCCCTGTCAACATCATCAGCCTCGGTTGGAACGACCCTCTGGTCTTGAGTCGGTAGTGTTACCTCACATGCGTCGGCGTGGTCGTATCAATCCCATTGGCGTGGCCGGACAACGAGTTTCACTCCCCTACGGGATGGGATGCGAGAGTTCTTTGGGGTGTCTCTGTCCCTGCACGCCCTGCAAACGTAGCACCCAGGCTCCACAGATCCGGGCGGAAAACTAACCAACAACTAAGGATACCAACATTCCGAAAACAACCATACATAATCAACAGGAATCTAATCAACAAGGAAAACATATGTATGCATGTATGTGATAAGCAAACATCAATTCAACAAATCAAGAAACATGATAACAACAATATATGAAAATAGCAAAGCCAAGGAATACATATAGCAGAGTCAACGAAACCCATCGGTGGGTGGGAGCTAGGCAAGTAAACTTACCTCTATGAACGAAGTCTGGAACCCTACGGGACTCCCACCTGATGCATCTCTACGTCAAAATCTGATAACAATAACCCTGACTTAGTATTATCACCAAATTAACGTGATTATTATTTATGTTAGTGTTAATGTAAAAATTCAGATTATTCTACGCAGTCCCAAAGAATAACTCACAACTTTTGATTCAGGAACCCGTTTGAGTTGATCTAATACTCGTTAGAAAGATCTCTTCCTCATCTTTCTAACAATATATTATACGTCTCCATCGGATAATCACAGGTTGCCCAACTATCCCTCGAAGGGGACATCCAACTTTACTAACTTGATTAACTTAATCAACTCAAACCACCAGTTTTAACTAACCAGTTAACACTTTGGGTTCCACTTAACTCATTCCAATCACTTAAACCCTCAACCAAACATGACCTCTATTATCCCATTTGATGTGTCAACCCTCAAAGCACTTCACTTCCTCACAATGTGGGTTTGAACTCTGGCCCAATAATCATCATTATATTAACTTATAAGTTGACTTAGTCATGGGCTCCCTTCTCAATCCAACTAAGTGGGCGGGATCTATAAGTTAACTTTAATTTCCCCGTTTGACATTCATCAAACCCAACTTTGGGAGACCTACTGAACATTAACATATCCAAAATATTAACCATAACCCAATAAACCATTCACATCCTCATACTTTTAATGAATAGAAACTGGCCCTCGAATGGGTTGTTAAACTTGATGGGCCGAAGGTCACTAATGAACTTAATTCATTATTTCTCAGCACAACAATACTCTCCAGGTTCATCTCTTCCTCTGTTTAGAGGGTAGGTCTTACCACTATAGTTCACACTCGACCTCACTACTTTCCTTACACTTTATAAATCTCCCCATCCACAAGGCAACAACTACAACACCAACCGCTCTCTAATGCAAATAAAATCCCTTTATAGATTTATTTAGCATATTATTACAACCTTACACGTATTTACATCTCAAGTACTAATCTATCGCCATCTAGGAGATCCTATAAATCATGCATACTTGGTCACATCATCAAGACTTTTTGCATACACATTGTGAGACCCTCATTAATGTTCAAATTGTGCTTGAATATACCAACGAGAGAGCACTATACCATGCCTTGCTCCTTATCAACTACAACCAAAGGAAACACAAAGTTAATGACCATGTTTTTAATAATCATCTTACATCAATTCTCTAGACTCTATTAAACTATATCTATGCCTTCTACTAGCCTCATGCATACCTTTAACCATCCACCGAGAGCGGATCTCTCCCTTTTTAATCCCACACGACCATGTACGTAGGGATCTAAAGCATGTTTACAAGATGCAGCAATCACCTTCAAAGGGTTTTCATTAAATCATGCCTGTGTTCTTCTATCAAACACTTCATCTAGAACAGATCATGTTCTCGACTACCATTAATAAACACTAACCAGAATCGGATCCTTTAACATGCTTTGAGGACTCTTGAAGTTCACCATCTAAAAGCATTAATCATTAACCTAAACTCTCGTAAACATGCTTTAGATCCCTACAGGCATACTAAAGACCTTCATTAGCCCTCTTGCTTATACAAAACCTCTACACCAAGATAATATCAGCAAAGAACAAATCCCCCAACTTATGGACCTATCTATCCTTCATGCATGTATGCTAGCGAATTTGGATACAAAAAACAAGAGAGCAAAGAGGCTTACCTAGGCTGATCTCCGTCATGCTTTCATGGTATATACTCTCCGGTATTTGTGTTGTCCCTACGTCTGTATTGCCCAACACGCTTCCTACAAGAGGGTGGCGACCTCGCCTCCAACATTTTTCTTTGGGGCTGGGTTACTGCGGCGTCGCATACAATGATCATTGTTCTCGGCCTCTCTGTCTCTCTCTCTTCCTTCGGTCAGCGACCCATTTGGGAGGCTCCTCTCTCCTTGGTTGCTTTTAGGGTTTCGAGGGTGCTCGGTTTTATAGGGTTCTCGGACACATGGAAGGAGGATCACATCTCCGTTGATGGCGCGATCCCGGAGACGATTCGATCTCTTCCATGGCTGGCCGATCCCGAAATCAACGGAGTCTTGGTCCGTGACGTCGCTGTGGCAGGCGCATTGCCTTCCCTAGCCATCCGATGATCGCGGAGAAGATAAGAGTTGCGCGGTGGCGCGTTCGCTGGTGGAGGAAACACTACTTACGCCTCTGGATTGCTTTTCAAATCATATAGACGGTGGATCTTCAGTGGTGTGCTGGGAAACCGCGGAGAAGGAATCCGGTTCCCACGCAAGGCGTCACGCACTTCCTCATCAAGTTTCAATCCAAGCGGTCAAATTCAAAATGAGAATCTCGTACATGCATGGATGAGAGAAGCTTTAATCCATTGTTTCTTTTTATTTTCTATTATATTTCATATTTTTATATTATTATTTTTTATCTTTAATCTAGCCATGCGTTTTTTATTCTTTATTCAAAACCAATCCTGCAGCCATTAACCTTCTCTTGTTTAGATAAATGTTATTTTTATTTATTATTATTATTATTATTATTATTATTATTATTATTATTGTTTTGAATTCAATACCTGAGTCATAACTATATTATATTATATTATATTATATATATATATTATATTATCCGTCAAATCATGTCTTTTTTTATTTTTATTCCCATAAAAATTCAATTGTATCCAATCTGGAGAACTTTCCTTTATTAACCAATTAATTAAGGAAAATAATCAGGAAAATTTTATTCCCCTAAAATCTCTGGATTTTACAGATTGGCCCCACACGGATACAAGGCCTCAATAGTCAGAAACATATATCACATATGCAGTGGAAAGTATAAATATGACACAAAGCAGAGGAAATAAAATCCAAAGTGGGATCCTCACTCAAAAAAGAAGCAAGTCCGCAAACCTCTACTCCAAAGACCCGGTGTTAAGCTACCCCGCTCCTACCCACTAGCCACAACTTGAAATAGGAAGGAAAAACAACTGGGTGAGCTTCGGGGAAGTTTAGTAAGCACCCGCTAAAAACATGAAATCATCCCTCGAAACAAAGCAACAAGAGACTAGATAAGATGTACTCGAAGTAATCTAATAGCAGTATAAAAATAGTGTTAGGGATCATACTGTGTGAAGAGGTTGGAATCATAAAACAAGAAAATGGTTATGTTGAAGATCCATAGGCAGACATACAGATTCTAGTAGTCAAGCACTGGACAAAGTCAGGCATATCAAATATCACTATAGTAAATTATCAGCAAGATAAAGTATTTAAAGCAATATGCAAGGCAGACGGAATCCTGAATCAATCAGATAAATCATATAATTAACAACTCATCTTCCTGGCTATCAAACAAGGTCAGCTAAATCACTGCCGAGGCCATTGAGGTGGACACACATGTCCCGTGTAGCGCTACACTATAAAGAGCGATGTCGACACGGCCATATTTACTTCCCACTCTTTGGGACCCCGGCGAATACAAAAAGCGGATACCAGCGTCACTTCCTACTAGCGGGGTATAAAACAAGATGCCAGTGTTTACTACCCGCGCGGCCCATTCACTTCCATTTTGGCGGGGGTGCAAAGCGGGGATGCAAGTGTTTACTCCCCACTGGCAGGGTACTAAAAATCTAGGTTGGGAGATGAAACCAAACAAACTACGCACGAATCATGTATATTGCGAACCAGTTTATATGAAACTAAAACATGCAATTTCTGAGGCAGTAAAATCGGATCCAAGATGATCTCAGTAGTCACATGTAAATTAGGAAATTATGCATGACATACCGATCAGAAAATCCAGGCAAGCATGTCCTCGGGTTTTAAATAAAAAAAATAGTCCAATTAAAATCATTTAATAAAAGCATATATATGATTTCCATAAAATTAAATATTTATTTATAAAATTCTTACTTTGAGAGTGATATTGCGTTACGTACTTACTTGTTTCAGAGAGAACAAGATCGATTCGGTGTATCTACGTCACGGCGTACCTTAACTTTACGCTCTTAGCCGATATATGGTAATTCAAATCAATCGTAGTATACGAACAAGTACATAGCAGATATTTACCCATAATCGGGGTTATGTGCGTTAAGCATATACTTAATGTATTCACTAATTACTAGGGTGGTGTTCAACTAATTAACACTCCACTAATCCTACCCATGATGGTATTAAATCAATGCTTCCTCTTAATGGGTTGGGTTCGATCACTTGAGAGCGTGCTTGTCTCCTTTGAGAAACAGGCCTATCTCTTTGTTAACCCTCTTAAATGGGTTGCGAGTGGCTATTGGGCTCAGTCCATTTACTATCAATAATACAACCATTCTTTGAAGGATTACTTTTACCAATATAATCTCAAAATCCTTCTCCTTACAACTAAGGCTCCGTTTGGGTAAGAGGAATGGAAAGGAAAGGAATGAGGAGGGGAATATAAAGGAGAAGAATGGGGAGGGGAATGATTACCTTGTTCGGGTGGGAGGTAATAGGAAAGTAATTTATTGGGAATGAGAAAAGTAAAAGAAAGAGTTGTGATAACATTACTTTTATACCCTTGATATAGTAAATAAATTTATTTGTTTATAAAATATTTTGAATACCATTATTCCATAAAATAATTATGATTAATTTTTTAATTAAATAAATCATTATAATTAAATATAAATATCTCAATTTAACTATTTTTTAATTTAATTATTATTATTAAATTATTTAAATCAAATATCTCATATAAATAACTTTGTTATAAAACCTGATGATAATTCACCTAATCATTTAATTAAGATATTTTTTAATTTAATTATTTTAATTAATAACTAATAATAATAGTAGTAGTAGTAATAATAATAATAATAATAAAATTATTATTATTAATAACTAATTATAATAATTATTTAATTTTTTTAATTAATAACTAATTATAATTAAATTATTAATTGTAATAATTAAATTAAAAAATATCTTAATTTAAATGATTAGGTGAATTATCATAAGGTTTTATAACAAAGTAATTTAATTATTATAATTAGTTATTAATTATAATAAATAATAAATAATAATTATAATAATTAATTAGTTATTAATTGTAACAAAGTAATTAATTAGTTAAGTAATTATAATAAATAATTAGTTATTAATTATTATAATTAATAATTTAATTATAATAATCAATTAGTATAATTAAACGGAGGGTAAAATTAGTCATTTGCCCATTTCCCCCACTGAGGGAATGGTCATTCCCCCCAATTTGGCCACTCCCCTCAGGGGAGTGGGTTTCCATTACAAAGGGGAATCAATCCCTCCAATGGATACCCAAACATGGGTATCCATCCTTGGGGGGAATCATTCCCTTTTGTAAGGGAATGAATCCTCCCATCCAAACGGGCCCTAAGTGAATATCTCATCCATGAAAGTTGGTTATACCCTTTCTACTTATGCTAACTTATTGATTCAGAGAATGGGTCTACAAATCTCTACTTATACATTTAGGCTCATGATTGACTAATAACTATAGTGGGTCGTGGCCCACTACTAAGATTAAACTTAACAACAATGCAAACTTTTATTCACCCATTAATCTACTATGATTATTTTCTCCCATGCATGATTAACTACAAGAGATCCATAATGCACATCCATAGCCTATTCATGCACTTAGTGATGTAGTCTCGTGGGTTTGTTTTCCCATTGATGCGATTAGGCTTTAACTAAGGTTGCACATTAACTAACTTACATTTAGTTCATGGATAGATGCAATTCATTTCTATTAATTTCTCGTTCACCTAGCCGTATGTTCATAGGTTAATCAAGAACACACACGACTCTTAGCCTCAAGTTAGGCCCCAGGCTGGTCAGCTCACTTTAGACTTAGTAAATCACTAAGTTTACGACCAAACCTCGGCCCTCCCTTCTAACTCTTGCACAAGTTTTTTTATTCAATCTCTCATAATACCATGTATTCATCCTTTCATGAGTCTATCAACTCGTTTCGTTGAGCTACAGAGAGTTTAGGGTGCTCACCGGTCTCGCGTGGGTCCACTGGGTTCCACCGCCTCCGTCCCAAAGATGGCCGACTTTCTTTGTTGTTGGGATCGTCAGCGGCTCTCCAGCTTCCAACATTAGCAAGAGAAGATTAGCATCTATCATAGGTCGTGGTCAGCTTTCAGGAGTCTGTGATAACTCAAGTCAGACGGAGGAACGACCGGCGGAATAGACATATCCTTTGCTCACTATTTCCGACGGAGTTCAGCGGTAAAGGATCGCCCGGCTCTACCGCCTCTCCTCGTCGCTCGTTTCCCAAGTCCTCGAACGAGTAGAGCACGGCTGAGATCTCCGTCAGGTTCTTTGGGACAATTGAGGTGCGATATCTATCTTGCTATGCTGATCGTGACCCTTGGCAGAGAAGCTCTGGCTCCTTATAATCCCCCAGGCGACTGAGTTATGGACTCGAGGTGGAAGTGAGATGATCGGACAACTCGCCACCTTTCTCCGTAAGAGAACAGGAAATCCTGCAATGTTCAGTCCGTAATGCACGACCAAATCCAATCTGTATTCATGACCAGAGGCGGACGAGAGATAATAGAGGAAACTCATTTCCCTTCTTATAGTGTGTCCACTGCTCTCCACATGGCGTTTCTCCCATTATAGGCTCCGGTTTCCTTTGAGAAACTGTTTCTCTTAATCTTCATGTGGTTCTTTTTAATCTGGTTCTCATTTCATAACCACATGTCATGATCTCCTCGGGAATTAGCATATCCCTTTTATCGGACAAACCTTGGTCTCCGCCTTAATTATTTAGTATTTAAAATCTCATTATTCTAATGACTTGTATGAGTTACACTTTATAAAGACACCCAAACGTCATTAGAGGATACATGCAAGTCCTTCATAGTTAAAACCTCATGGGTGGTGAGTTGTGCATTTAAATCCCACCATTTCTTAAATTTATAAGGGTATTAAGTGGTAACATTTGCATTTAATGTTAGGGATATAGTTGATATGCCCTGGACCCAATCTCTTATGTAATATCTTGACCACATTTCAAACAATAAAGTTTGATTAATATATGGCATTAACTTTCTTTTGTTATCATATTAAGTGTTTAATATGATAATGTTCTTGATTAAATTTAGAGACTTGTCATTATGATGTAGATCATAATAATAAGAGTCAAGTCTTAAACTATTTAATCTAAATTGTTCTTGATCACAGGATTATTAAGACTAAGACATTAGTGATCCGGTTAGATCAATATATGTGTGATAGTCTCTATAAGATAAAGATTAGTTGATCTCATTAACTAAATCGCATATATAGATGATGCATATGGAGATATGAAAAATTGTCAAAAGGATATTCTCTTAAAGGATGTGATATAATAGTTTCCTTTGACATGAGATCATCATAGTAATTGACAAGTTATTTATCATACTTTGGTTCCGGACAAGTATTGCCTTAGGACGGTAGTTGAAAGGATATTGGGTATGATTAAATACTTGAAGAATTAATGATTGATCAAGATGGAATCTGTCAACTCTTGGTAATGAGTTTGAGCTCTATGTTGTCATTATTTATAATGACTAAATTAAGACCTTGGACAGCGCAATTGAATGAAGAAGAAAAGAATTTCTTAAGTTATTCGTTGGTCGGTTATAATTGACATGAATCATAGTTGGCAACCTATTGGGATTTGACAGTCCAACCATATCCAAGGTTGACCCGAAGCTTTATAGATAGAAGGAAATATTACATTATTCTTCAACGGGTTCTTGAGAGTAATTGTATAATTCATGCTATTCGGTCATTAAGGAGTGTTGCTAGACGCTAACCTTGATTAGCAAATTAGTGTGACTAATTTGCTACTGGCTTAGTATTGAACCTATGGGGTCACACACAAACAAGTGTTCTCATCTTTGATATAGGATTAATTATTTTATTATTTGATTATTAAATTTGATTATTTGATTAATCAAATAAATAAAGTAATTAGTCCAAATGGAATATTATTATATTCTTTACTAGCATATAGAATGTAATGCCCCGACCGGATCCGGGACCTCTAAGACGCGAATGTAATTCCTACTGCATTAAAGAAGAGATAAGCTCAACTCGAATACAAGGCCTAAATAATGTGATAAAATGGATAACAATCCATAAATAAACATAAACTTCGAAGTTCATAAGAACATAGAGTCATTAGGGTCCGTGAGGCCCTATATAAGTCCGGGTCCCTATCTGGGTCCCTACAATAACAAAGCTCACAAAGACAAAAGATAAAGAAGACTCCCATAACCTCCGGTCCTCCTCAAGTCCCTCCCTGTGCTCTCTCCCCTCCTATACCGCTGGAATCAGAAGAGGAAAAGAGAAAACACATGAGCTTTCAAGGGAAAGCTCAGTAGTACCCCTCAGCAGTCACAATGTCATAAATAGAAAATATGGCCGGTACAATGAGATCACAAAAATCAACAATATGATCCTAGAGGTCTACCACAAACAAGTCTAAGGTAATGCGACCCCTAGTGATGCCCCTAGGGCTCAGTAGAAGTTCAAAGAGAACTTCAGAGTTTACTCCCTACCAAGTAAGTCCAAATTTTTGGATATAAGTTCGACCTAATTGGTCGTTTTGACCCTCCAAATCAAAAAGATCGGGTAGAACTACCTCTTCTACGATGTTAACACCTGCCACCAGGTACCATGCCCATCGACAGTGTGTAAGACCTCCAGAGATTTGCTTCTCTGGTGAGGCTGTCAGGAAGGTCAGGGGGTCCTAACCCTGAACATTCCTAAATTGGAGCTTCCCTAGCTCCACTGAGTCCGGGCAGTAGAACATAGCAAATAGGGACACCAACGTCCCGTAAACAAGCATACATGCTTAACAGGATTCAAGAACAGATATGAACAGCATGTATGGCATCAACAGTGCATGTAATAAGAATACATAGCAAGTCCAAGAAATCCCGTTGCCGGGTGGAAACTAGGCAAGTGAACTTACCTCTGGAAAGACTAAATGTCTTCCTGGACTCCTTTGAAATGCCTTTCGTCTCCCCTGAGAGTATCTGGCATACATAGACTCTTATTAGAGTCAAGTTTTTCCACAAGCTTCTATTTTCACATGCATGTCCTACGTACTTGTTGGGGGCCGGGGGCCCAATTAACGGGTCCTAAGGGACCATCTCTCCAGATTACCGGCCCTTATTCCCGTTTGGTGCCCCAAGTTGACTTTTTGGTCCTTCCTAGGTGGAGACCTAGTCACTTTAGTCCATCTGTCGAGTGACTCTTACTTAGTCATTTTGGTTGAGTTGGGCCTACTCAAATTTATTTCAACCCCCTTTTTACCCTAGGGATGGGCATTTTGGTCATTTGGCAACGCTTTGACCCTAAAGTTTTAGGTTCCACCCTTGCTTAGGGTTTATTTGTCCTTTTTGAATTTATTTAGCTTCCCTACTAAATAATTCTTATCACTCAACCAATTATCCAAATTTAAGAAATTAACTAATTTCTATTTGCTTTATTTCAATGTGCCATAATAATTATTAATTATTATGTTACACAACCAAAGTTTGGCAATTTAATAAAGATTTGTTACTAAATAACCATACTCGTCCAAATTAACATTACCCCAAATAAATTTGTCACACTCTATAGTTTCACAAAAAAAAACTATTTGTAACTTGACAATAGTTCTCATTTAACTATTTTAACTAATTAATTATTGTTTGTTACATTAATCGACTAATTTCTAGCTCAAGACTAATAATTCAATAATATTATTAGCTTGTCAATATAAGTTAATATTTCATTAACTTTTATTTATTGTCACATGTCCTAAGTTCCCTATTTTAATATCAATTATATCCAATTATAATAATCACCTAATGTTTTTGATTTAAGAGAGAAGAAAATACATAGTTATTGTGATTAATTTAATTTATGTCACACCCCTAAGTTTTAAACGATTATTATTATTATTTATTATTATTATTTTTTTAACATCATCTTCTTCTCTCTTTCGCGCGACCGAACGCCACCACCATCCACCTTCTTCGCCGGCGAGCTCCGAGCACCTACCCATGCTCGGTCCCCGACGCCGAGAGTTCCACGACCACGGCCAGCCCTACAGAGCGCCTTAAATTTCGTCAGCGACGAAAACTAACAAACTCTCGGCCGGGACTTCCCCTTCCCGGCGAGGCTCTAGCGTCGACCATATGCTTTCATGAGAATGACTCTAAAATACTCTCTGAGAGTTTTCGATGCTACCGAGGGGTTTTGTCGATGATGGGGAAGTGTAGCCGGTGTCGCGATAAACGCCTCTGTCTCTACTCCGACGCAGCTTCGGCCGGCAATGGCTTCTTCTCCTCTTGGCGTTGTCACAGCTACCGCCCTTCTTCTCCCCGTGAGCCATGGGCCTTAGTCCCCTGACTCGCCTTTGGATCCTTGGCGCTGAGAGCTTCCAAGAGAGCTCCTTCTGCTTCCACGCTGCGTCACCTCAGGAGAGCGGAAAAGCTCAAATTGCTTAGTGTCCGGGACAAAGGGGTGGAATGCTCCTTTTATAGGGCCTGGGGTAGCTAGAGCGAAGGGGCGATTCCATGCGAACAACCCCTGCGTCTTCAAGAGAGGCCGTTCATGCGTAACCTTGAGGTAGGCAGCGGCTTCAGCAAGCTGGCCGTTAGGTACGGGGAAGAGAGGTGGCGTCGCCTGCGTGATCGCCTACCAGGCGATCCACGGTGAAGATCGCATACGATGGCCATCAAGCGTCCCCCGGCACGCCTCAAATTCGGCCATCAACTTCGGCGATCAAAGGTTCAAGATTTTATGGGCTTTTAACGGGCCAAGGTTTCATCTCATGCTCATTATCTAGTAACACCCAAGATGGGCCTGTTAGAGATTGCCCGCACGGTGAGTCCTTCCCTTCCTTGACCTTCTTTGCATGCCTCGTATCAGGCAATAATGAGATGGATTCCATCTCTGATCGCCACGTGGCTCAATAAGAGCCCTTATAAGGCCTCACGATTTGCAGTCTGTGATCTTTTTAATCTCCTACTGCTCGCTCGTTCGTTCTCCCTGATGGGGTTTTCTCTCACGAAATTTTATGAGAGGTCCCTGACTCTTTTAAAATTATACTTAGGTCCAAATCTGTGAGAGAGGAAAACTTCTGTAAGGTCCTCATGTCTTTCAAAATTACTATTAGGTCCCTACAGACCCCATAATAATTTTTAATTTCCATTTAAATTAAATAAATCATTTAATCCCACATTATCACTAATCGCGGTAAGTAAAAATATTTTAAATATTTTCGTGGATTTTACAATCCTCCCCCCTTACAAAAATTTCGTCCTCGAAATTTCAACGCAGTTTATATTTCATACAAACATCTCACAGGTAACTTGCCGCCTCATGTCCTCCCTCACGCTCCTGTGTAGCTTCCTTCGGTGTGGTTACTCCACTTCACCTTAATAAAAGGAATAGTTCTCTTCCTTAACTGCTTGTCCTCTCGGCCCAAAATAGCTACTGGGCGTTCCACATAGGACATATCCTCTTGGACTTCCACCGGAACTTGTGGAATCACTCTGGTAGGATCTCGAATACACTTCTTCAACATTGAAATATGGAAGACATCGTGAACCTGAGCGAGATCCTGAGGTAAAGCCAACCTATATGCCACAACCCCTACGCGCTCCAATATCTCAAAGGGTCCAATATAACGTGGAGCAAGTTTTCCACGTCGTCCAAACCTTACTACCCCTTTCATAGGAGACACTTTTAAGAATACCAAGTCTCCCACTTGAAACTCCTGATTAGATCTTTTTCGGTCGGCATAGCTCTTTTGTCTACTCGGCAAGCTTGGAGTCGTTCCCTGATCATTTTGACATGTTCCTCCGTTTGTCTTACAAAATCAGGTTGTTTAAGTGTCGACTCAGCTACCAGCTTCCTTTCTCCCACATCTCCCCAACAAATGGGAGTTCGGCACCTCCTCCCATAGAGTGCCTCATACGGTGCCATCTTAATGCTTGCCTGGTAACTGTTGTTATAGGCAAATTCTATCAAACTTAGGCGTTCATCCCAAGATTCTGTAAAGTTTATCGCACATACCCTCAACATGTCCTCTAGCACCTGGATGGTCCTTTCGCATTTGTCCATCGATTACCGTAAGGTGAAATTTATCAGGTTTGAGAGCGCTAATCCACGTACTTAAAGCGGTGTGCAAGCTCTCCCAGAATCTAGAGACGAACCGGGTGTCTCGATCAGAGGTGATCTTCACCGGTACTCCATGTAATCTGACGATCTGATCAATATATAACTCGGCCAACTTTTCCAAGGATGCTCCTCGCCCCCAATCGGTGATAAAATGGGCCGATTTAGTCACCGGTCCACTATAACCCAGTGATCGATTCATGGCTTCTTTGAGTGCGCGGGCAACCTGCTACAAAATCCATGTTAATGTGTTCCCATTTCCACTCCGGAATGGGTAGGGGTTGTAACATCCTCATGGAAGCCGGTGTTCAAAATTCTTTACCATCCTGGACAGCGACGCGACTTAGCCACGAACTTCGCAATAGCTTCGCTTCATCCCCTTCCACCGTAAGTGGTCCTTCAACCCTTTTGTACATCTTGGTACCACTGTGGTGTATCGAGTAGCTCGAATAGTGAGCTTCCTCCAAAATCTCCCGCTTTTATTTCGGGACATTTGGTACACAAATCCTTTCATCAAATCTAAGGTGCCATCTTCATGGACCATCGAACCGTGTTGGTTCTCCTTGGCCAATGTGCTCCTTGATCTCCTCCAGCCAGGATCTTGTCCCCGAGCAACCCTAATTCTCTCAATAACGAGGGTCGGATATGCAAGCCGCCAATGAGACATCCATTACGTGTAAAACGCACCTCTAAGTTGAGCCTTCTCATTATCCTCCAATAGTGGCTTACGAAGTTGTTAACATAGCGGCAACTCCATATCCGGACTTCCCCGCCACAGATCGGGCCACCACGTTTGCCTTGCCCGGGTGGTAATGGACACTGAGATCATAGTCCTTGATTAACTCTAACCATCGCCGCTGTCTCATATTTAGTTCCTTCTGTGTGAATATGTACTTGAGGCTCTTATGATCGGTGTAGATCTCGCAAGGAACACCGTAGAGGAAGTGTCGCCAGATCTTTAAGGCAAACACGATCGCTGCTAACTCAAGATCGTGTGTAGGGTAGTTCTCCTCGAAAGGTTTTAATTGTCGTGATGCATAAGCAATCACGCGCCCTTCTTGCATCAACACACATCCAAGGCCAGTCTTGCAGGCGTCGCTGTAGACCGTATACCCACGATTACTTTGTGGTAACGCCAACACCGGTGCTGATATCAACCTCTGTTTCAGCTCCTGGAAGCTCCTTTCACAGGATTCAGTCCAAATGAATTTGGTACCCTTCCTGGTCAGCTTGGTTAATGGTGCTGCTATAACCGAGAAACCCTCAACGAATCTCCGGTAATAGCCAGCTAATCCCAGGAAACTCCGTCTCTCCCGCACCGTTGTTGGTCTTTTCCATTCCACAACGGCTTCAATTTTTTTGGGATCTACTGAAACTCCAACTCCACTTACCACGTGGCCCAAGAAAGCTACACTTTCCAACCAAAAATCACACTTGGAGAACTTTGCATAAAGCTGACGTTCCCTCAAGGTCTCTAGCACTATTCTTAAGTGCTCCTCGTGGGCCTGGTGGCTTCTTGAGTAAACCAAGATGTCATCGATGAACACCACTACAAACTGGTCCAAATATTGATGGAATACCCGGTTCATCATGTCCATAAAGACTTCCGGGGCATTGGTAAGCCCAAACGGCATTACCAAAAACTCGTAGTGCCCGTATCTAGTGCGGAAAGCACTCTTTGGGATATCTGTTTCTTTAATCCTTACTTGATGATAACCAGATCTCAAATCGATCTTGGAGAAGACTTGAGCTCCCTCAGAAATGATCCAAAGAAGTCATCAATTCTTGGTAGAGGATATTTATTCTTTACAGTCACCTTATTCAACTCCCGATAATCAATGCACAACCGTAGCGACCCGTCTTTCTTCTTGACGAAAAGAACAGGTGCTCCCCAAGGTGACATACTAGGTCTAATAAAACCTTTGTCCAATAATTCCTCTAGTTGGGTCTTTAATTCCTTAAGCTCCGCAGGCGCCATCCGATAAGGAGCCTTAGACACAGGGGCTGTTCCCGGTACCAAATCAATGGAAAACTCCAATTCCCTTTCCGGGGGTAGTCCCGGTAACTCTTCCGGAAACACGTCAGGGTACTCCCTTACTACCGGTACGTCTGAGACTACAATCTCCTTATCCTTCTTCATCTCGGAAATAGAAGCCAAGTAGCCTATACACCCACCCCTAAGGAGCTTCCGAACCTGGAGAGCTGAGATCTCCTGTACTAGGGAACAAGTGTGGCTGCCTTTAAAAGTAAATTCCTCTTTTCCCGGCATCCTAAATATAACTCTCTTCCCTCGACAGTCTACCACTGCGTAAACTGAAGAGAGCCAGTCCATCCCGAGGATCACATCGTAATCCTTCAGGTCCATTACATGCAGGTTTGCAAGTAATCTCCGCCCCTCAATTATTATAGGGCATGCCGGTACCATTTTCCTTACCATCATGGCAGCTCCTACCGGGGTGTCTACACACAAGTCCTGGGGTAGATCTATAGTAGGCAAAGTGTGTTTTCGTGCAAACCGTGCAGATACGAAAGAGTGTGTGGCTCCAGGATCAAATAAAGTGCAGGCATAGAAAGAACTAACTGAAATGGTACCTGCCACGACATCTGCTGATGCCTGTGCTTCCTCGGTTGTCAAATGGTAGACCCGACCATGGGTCATTGGCCTCTCTTCTTGTTAGGGGTTGGTTTTGAGTAGAAGGTCACGAGGTCGCCTTCCCTTTTTTGTCCCCACCTTGTGATCTTGGTGGTGGTCCAACAGACTGTCGAGAAGCTTGTTGAGATCCCTGGGTTCCCCCTACTACACTCTGTCCTTGTTGACGCTGGGGACATTGGGCCTTTTGGTGATCCAAGGCCAAGCAGTAATAACACCCTCCAGTTATTCTAGGGCATTGGGACCTCTTATGTGGTCCCTTGCACTCAAAGCACTTAATGTTCTGGGTCACACCGGGTCAAGAGACCTTTTACCTCGTGAAATGAGGTCATGGACCGGCCTGCGACTTCCCATAGGGTCGATACTTGTTGTCCGGCCTTCGCTTTTCAGTGCTCTTTCCAGATGATTGGCTCTGGCTATTTGCCCCTTTGTCCTTTTTATCTTTCTGGGATGACCCCTGGGCGTCCCCTTGACAAGAAGCCTCAGTATACTTAGCCCTAGCCACAACTTCGGTGTAAGTCTTGCACATGTGGCTAGTCACAATCTTTTTCAGTGATGGCCGCAGTCCTGCCTCAAATTTCATTACTCGGCTCTCTTCTGTCGGAACCATATCAGGCAAGAAGCGAGCCAACCGATCAAATTCAGTTTCATATTGCTCCACCGTGGAGCCTCGTTGAACAAGCTGGGAGAATTGTTGTCCGAAATGTACGGATGTCCTCTCGAGAAATACTTGGCGAAGAACGCAGTCCTGAATTCTTCCCAAGTCTGGAAGGCCTCACCCTTCCTCAGCCTAATTTCTCCAAAGTACCAATCTTCAGCGGGTCCTTGGAGCATGTACACGGCGGTCCTAATCTTCTCCGCCTCAGTAGTCTGGAAGACCTCGAAGGTCTTCTCCATCTCCCGTATCCATTGTTCTGCTGCGTGGGGATCTGCAGCCCCTTCGAAAGGTCGGGGAGAGGGTCTCTTGATCTCCCCTAGTAATCCTCTACTTGTCGTGGGGGTGGTTGGTGGTGCACGCTGTTGTCGGGTCTCTTGAATTAGCCCCAACATTTCCCTCATTAGTTCCATCATGCTCATGGGGGGTACCTCCCCCCTTGGGTTTTGGCCCTCTGCCTGAGGCGCCTGAGCATTGGATTGAGCAGGCACCTCTCGCCGGGACTTCCATTAGATCCACAGTGCGGGTACCTCTCCACCCCTGCGGTTGAGGAACTTCTTCTTCCACAGTGAGGTCGTGGTATTTCTGCATCGACGCATTTAGGTCGCCCTCGTCTACCCCTTCCTCTTCCCCTACCACCTCGACCTCCACGCAAGTGATCCATAGTTTAACTGTATAAGGATTACAAAGTTACTTTTATTTCCAGCTAGACAGATGATGATAAAAACATACTTTTATTTATTTCAAAAGGAACAACTAGAGTCAACATGCTAAAACAAAAGATACTACGAGACATAATAAAGGTAGTTCATACAACACATAAATTTGTAAGACTACGATTATTCTAGCAACTAAAACTAGAACTCAGTCCAGATGATGCTTTCGGAAGTAGAGATTTGGCAGGTAGGGTGTAGTCAAGGTGGTTGATGTCCTCCACCCTCTAGCGGTCCCTGCTAGGTCCAGGTGCACCAGATGGACAGTAGAAAGCCAGATGCTCCCGACTGCCACAGCTGCGGCACCAGAGGGTGGCTTCTACACTCCGTCATACAAAGGCTGTGATACTCCACATTACATGCGGCACCAAGAGATCCTCAGAACGGTAGGAGATGGTCCTGCAGCTCTCTCCCGAATCTGCACCCCCAATCCACGGCGGTAATCGCGGGCTCTGCACACGCGCCGTGGAGGAATACTAGGGCTCACGATCTCCTGTGCTAACGGAACCCTGGGTCCTACTGGCCTCTACATAGCGATGTGGTCCCTAAGTCCCTGGACCAAACATGGTAATCGTAGTCTCAAGCTCGCACAACCTTTGTTTGGTGGCTTCCAGCGTCCTCCTCATCTCGGCGAGGACCTCAGCGGGCTCAGACGAATCAGCTCTGGGTGGTGGAGTGTTCTCCCGGATGGACTCCACCTCATCATCTGACGAATCACGGTACAATGGTCCCGATATCCTGAAAGTAAACCAGGTGTCATTCTAGCGTACCACTATCTATACTACCCCAGTCCCGCACTCAGTCTATGCAACTGGCTAAGGGCATCTAGGGTCTGCTATATGCTCTATTTAGAGAACTCCTCTCTGATACCACTTTAATCTGTAACGCCCCGACCCGGATCCCGGGACCTCGGCACGTCAACAGACCGGCCGTATTAAAGAAGAGATAAGCTCAACTCGAATACAAGGCCTAAATAATGTGATAAGCAGATAACAATCCATAAATAAACATAAACTCGAGTTCATAAGAACATAGAGTCATTAGGGTCCGTAGGCCCTATATAAGTCACAGTCCCTATACGGGTCCTACAATAACAAAGCTCACAAAGACAAAGATAAAGAAGACTCCCATAACCTCCGGGTCCTCCTCAAGTCCCTCTCCCCAGGCTCTCTCCCCACCTATACCTCGGAATCTGTAAAGAGGAAAAGAGAAAACACATGAGCTTTCGAAGGGAAAGCTCAGTAAGTACCCCTGCAGGTCACAATGTCATAAATAGAAAATATGACGGTCAATGAGATCACAAAAATCAACAATATGATCCTAGGAGTCTACCACAAACAAGTCTAAGGTACGACCCCTAATTCAGATGCCCTCGGGCTCTGTAGAGAGTTCAAAGAGAACTCAGAGTTTACTCCCGGCCAGTAAGTCCAGCTTTTGGATATAAGTTCGACCTAATTGGTCGTTTGACCCTCCAGTCAAAAGATCGGTAGAGCTACCTCTTCTACGTGTTAACACGGTCAGTGTACCATGCCCACTGACAGGTAAGACCTCCAGAGATTTGCTTCTCTGGTGAGGCTGTCAGGAAGGTCAGGGGGTCCTAACCCTGAACATTCCTAAATTGGAGCTTCCCTAGCTCCACTGAGTCGAGCAAGAGAACATAGCAAATAGGGACACCAACGTCCCGTAAACAAGCATACATGCTTAACAGGATTCAAGAACAGATATAAACAGCATGTATGGCATCAACAGTGCATGTAATAAGAATACATAGCAAGTCCAAGAAATCCCGTTGCCGGGTGGAAACTAGGCAAGTGAACTTACCTCTGGAAAGACTAAATGTCTTCCTGGACTCCTTTGAAATGCCTTTCGTCTCCCCTGAGAGTATCTGGCATACATAGACTCTTATTAGAGTCAAGTTTTTCCACAAGCTTCTATTTTCACATGCATGTCCTACGTACTTGTTGGGCTGAGGCCCACTAACGGGTCCTAGGGACCATCTCTCGAGATTCTGAGAAGCCCTCCTATTCCCGTTTGATTGCCCCCAAGTTGACTTTTGGTCCTTCCTAGGTGGACCTAGTCAGCCTTTAGTCCATCTGTCGAGTCGACTCTTACTTAGTCATTTTGGTTGAGTTGGGCCTACTCAAATTTATTTCAACCCCCTTTTTACCCTAGATGGGCATTTTGGTCATTTGGCAACGCTTTGACCCTAAAGTTTTAGGTTCCACCCTTGCTTAGGGTTTATTTGTCCTTTTGAATTTATTTAGCTTCCCTACTAAATAATTCTTATCACTCAACCAATTATCCAAATTTAAGAAATTAACTAATTTCTATTTGCTTTTATTTCAATGTTCCATAATAATTATTAATTATTATGTTACACAAATCCAAAGTTTGGCAATTTAATAAAAGATTTGTTACTAAATAACCATACTGGCCCAAATTAACATTACCCCAAATAAATTTGTCACACTCTATAGTTTCACAAAAAACTATTTGTAACTTGACAATAGTTCTCATTTAACTATTTTAACCAATTAATTATTGTTTGTTACATTAATCGACTAATTTCTAGCTCAAGACTAATAATTCAATAATATTATTAGCTTGTCAATATAAGTTAATATTTCATTAACTTTTATTTATTGTCACATGTCCTAAGTTCCCTATTTTAATATCAATTATATCCAATTATAATAATCACCTAATGTTTTTGATTAAAGAGAGAAGAAAATACATAGTTATTGTGATTAATTTAATTAATGTCACACCCCTAAGTTTTAAACGATTATTATTATTATTTATTATTATTATTATTTTTAACATCATCTTCTTCTCTCTTTTAGCTTAATCAACGCCACCACCATCCACCTTCTTCGCCGGCGAGCTCCGAGCACCTACCCATGCTCGGTCCCCGACGCCGAGAGTTCCACGACCACGGCCAGCCCTACAGAGCGCCTTCAGCCTTCATCGTCAACGAGAAAACTAACAAACTCTCGGCCAGGACTTCCCCTTCCCCGGCGAGCTCTCGCCGTCGACCATATGCTCGCGAGAATGACTCTAAAATACTCTACAGAGTTTTTAGATGCTTACCGAGGGGTTTGTCGATGACGGGGGTGTCGGTGTCGCCGGTAAACGCCTCCTGTCTCTACTCCGACGAGCTCGGCCGGCAATGGCTTCTTCTCCTCTTCGCATTGTCACGGTACTTTGCCCTTCTTCTCCCCGTGAGCCGCGGCCTTGGTCCCCTGACTCGCCTGGATCCTCGGCGCGAGAGCTTCCACCGAGAGCTCCTTCTCTTCCACCCGTCACCTCACCGGAGAACGGAAAACTCACCGCTTAGTGTCGAGACAAAGGGGTGGAATGCTCCTTTATAGGGCACAGGGGTAGCTAGGCGAAGGGGCGCTGCGTAATGACGACCTGCGTCTTCAAGAGGCGGCGTTCATCGCGTAACTCGGGCGAGGTAGACGGCAAGGCTTCGCAAGCAGCGCTAGGGGAAGAGGTGGCGTCGCCTCGTGATCGTCTACCAGCGATCTACGGTGAAGATCGCACGATGGCCATCAACGGTCCCTGGCCTGCCTCAAATTCGTCAACTCGGCGATCAAAGGTTAAGATTTTATGGGCTTTTAACGGCCAAGGTTTCATCTCATGCTCCGTATCTAGCAACACCCAAGATGGACGGTTAGAGATTGCCCGCACGGTGAGTCCTTCCCTTCCTTGACCTTCTTTGCATGCCTCGTATCAGGCAATGATGAGATGGATTCCATCTCTGATCGCCACGTGGCTCAATAAGAGCCCTTATAAGGCCTCGCGATTTGCCAGAGTCTGTGATCTTTTAATCTCGGCCGTTCGTTCTCTCTGATGGGGTTTTCTCTCACGAAATTTTATGAGAGGTCCCTGACTCTTTTAAAATTATACTTAGGTCCAAATCTGTGAGAGAGGAAAACTTCTGTAAGGTCCTCATGTCTTTCAAAATTACTATTAGGTCCCTACAGACCCCATAATAATTTTTAATTTCCATTTAAATTAAATAAATCATTTAATCCCACATTATCACTAATCGCGGTAAGTAAAAATATTTTAAATATTTTCGTGGATTTTACATAGAATATAAATAATATTATGGACAAATTGAATAATGTATGCATGTGGTGGTTTAGGGAAACCAAAGGCCACAAGATGGTTTTTGTTTTGGTAAAACCAAAAGGTTTTTTATTTTTTTGAAACCCAAAAAGGTTTTGGGAAAGCCAAAAGCCACATGCATGCTTGATGGTTTTGGGAGACCCAAAGGTTTTGGAAAAACCCAAAAGCCATATGCATTTGGTTTGGGAAACCAAAAAGCCAAATGAAAACACATATAATGGATGGGCTTGCATATGGTTTGGTAAGAAGGAGAGATGCAATCCATCAAGTGAGTTTTGAGAGTCAAAAACATTTTGTTCAATTTGTTCATCGATTCCATTTATCAAAGGGTTGATTGCAGAGATTGGTCTCCGTGTAGATACGCATCGAAGAGTTTAAGCACAAAAGGGCTAATCCGCTTTCAAGGTATGTTTTAGATCCGATCTATAACATGTTGAATAAATTTTGAATGCAAATAGATCTTCCATTGGATTGTTTTGTCTTTCGCTGGGTGTTTTGAACACCGTATAATCCTACATTTAAGCCCTCCTATGTGGGTTAGACTCACTCATGCACTAATTTTGCAATTTATCCCTCCTTTTAGGGTCTATTTATGTGTGCCACTGTATTTGGCAGTTCAATCCCTCATTTTTCTTAAAATTAATTCTGGATTAATAGGTGTTTAAGAAAGTTGTATTAATCAAAATCAGGGGGCCTTTACAACAAGATATTAGCTCACACAATAATCAAGATAAATCAACAACTAGGAAGTATGTAAGTAGGAGCAACATTGTAACAAAGTATTGATCAAAATAATGATATATCAATTCTCAGACATGAAATGTTCTCAAACATCCAGATTCATTGTAACAAAGATATGATCAAATAACAGTGAATATGGAGTCCAAATTCTACCCATCAATTCTCAAACATCTATGGCAATAGTTGGTCATTGGCATTCACAAGCATAAGACAATCATAATGTGGCTAATTTTTCCCTCGAGACCCTCCTCCTTGATTGCCCACTGTTTCAAAAAATTCTTCCACACAATACATTTTGAGCGCTTCATCTTTTGCTAAGAAAGATATAGCTCTACTTTCATCTACCATCAACCAATCATACGACTTGTTGATAAGTGCATAATTATACATATTTCATACTATATTTGCATGTACTTTGCTTGCCTTTTCACATAGATTCCTCTATTTTTGTACTCTGTTGGGTATCTTGTAGTAATTGAATATGTAAATATTTACACGAGACAAAAGAAGCAAAAATAAGAACAATTCGGAGCATAAAGAGCTGAATAGTCACTTTATATAGAGTGACATAGCCCTGGACAGGGGCGTGTCTCGATGCACACTAGCATGTTCAGCCCATGTACAGGTATGTATATCTCAGGATTAGTCAAAATTGCGTCGATTAGATTCTTGAAGATTCAAGAGTTATACATAGGATCAACACAACCCTAACACGGGGGGTGTGGTGTATAATTGAAGCTTATAAAAGGCAAGCAAATGCAATTTGCAAAGGGACTTTTGGTGATTCCTCTATGGATGGCTAGGGTTTCGGGCGGAGATTGAAGGCAAAGGAGACATCGATCGGGGAAGTTGTTTTATCTTTAATCATGTCTTTCTCCTTAGACTTTGTGTGAGGTTTTCTTAGCATGAGAGGCTAAACCTTCCGTGGTACCTCGGATCCTTGAACTCTAGGATGAACTTGTGACTCTTTTCCTTTCACTTTAATATTAGGCTTTTCTTTTTGAGTATTCTTGTGGATTGTCTATGTGTGATAAATGATTGTGATTTGTTAGTCCGAATGCACCGATCATATATATTTAGTTGCTTGATGTATGAAGAGAAATCTTAGTTAAGCTAGATCTGGACATAGATGATAGGAGGTGAGTACACGCTGAGAGATCGGGTGTATGGTGTCAGCATCATACAATACACTCTCTGGATTATGGTAAAACCTAATAGTAGGAACTACAGAGCCTATAATAATTATAATGCATTCGTATGACGAAGTTACTTTATGGGACTAGTGTTTGGCTTCACTCGAGATCACGGTCAAGCTAATTTAGGGTTCGTCACAATCCAAGAATATATCAACTAGATAGCTAATACTAGGAAATTAGTTGAGCAAGGGATTCTTAGGGGGATAGAGATCCGGGGTGCCATGTCCTCTTGATTGATAACCCCAGATTTGCCAACTGTTCACCGTAGTCTTTCTTTAGATCTCTTAGTTAGGATTACACTATCACACATAGTTTTAGGCTTGATAATAGAAGTCGAATTAGTAATAGCTTTGCTGGTCCCTATGGATTTGACTACTCTACCCTCAGGGTACTTTACTACTAGAGTGACCCTTCACTTGCGCGAACATACATCAGTGCCGCCACCGTCGCGCCAACTTTTTCTCCTTCCTAAGAGAAGAGTCAAGTTTTTTGCTCCAAAAAAGAGAGAGAGAGTTAGGCTTTCACTGAGTGATCTCTATATCTGTTATTCTTCAGTCAAATCAATAAATCTAGTGTGGCTCCCGAGGACGTAGACAAATTATCGAACCTCATTAAATCTTGTTTTTGTGATTGTTTGAGATTTATTTTTATTTTTTTTCTTCTCCTTAGTGTGGTTTGATCCTAACATTGATGTGGTCTCGATGAGCTGATGAAGGAACTAGTTGTCATTCCTTTCTAGTCAACTTCTTGAAATTGCTCACTCTTAGCTTTGCAATCTTAGCCTCTTCTTCAGAAGTGGTCTCCCTCACTACAATAGTTAAGTGATATCTTGGTAGCACCATGACTCCGCATCTTCCCTTGGTATGTTATGCGAGATGCTTCAAATAGAGCCCTTTCCCAACAAAGGCTTCTTCTATTGGGAGACACAAGCAGTGGCATAATTTGGCCAGGATCTCACAAGAAGATTTCATCTTAAGTCACAACATATGATAATTTAGAACTCACTAGCTAAGTGGATAACCTATAATTCCAAAATCAAAAAAGTATTCAATAATGTTAAAGAGGACAAACACAACCGAAAACATAGTCTATAGTATATTTTTATGGTTGGATGTGTTAAAGGAAAAAAAATAGTCAAGGAGGAAATTGTGGATCGTATCAATCTGCAACCAAATCTGCAATCAATCACCAATTAGCAGGATTATTGATCGTCACCAATGGTACCACAAGTGCACAGGTCGGATAAGTATTAAAATAGAGTAGAAAGTCAGGTAGCGAATCCTCAGGGACTATGAGAAATACTTGTACGAACTACTTGTCTTTTATCTAACCTAACCAAAGATTGTGGGGTTTTGAACTAGTCTAAGTATTAAACTTAAGGAAGAGAGAGAATCAAATCTTGGAGAAGGATGGGATGAAATTATTGGGCAAACAATCAGAAAAAGAGATACTCGAGGAATGAATCCCTCTTAGGTTCTTGATAAAGGATACCAACAAAGTCTTCTATATTGATAATTATGTGGGGTTGGATCAAGAATTCCTAAGATATATTGAATCCCTCTCTTGAGGTGATCAATCTCTAACACCCTTGTTGCATTAAGTTTTAGGGAATCAATGACTTGGGAGAGTCATGGGAACAATGCATATTAAAGAGTTGCTCACCTAAATATCTGATCTCTCGGTGTAGAGTTGCTCACGCCACTCTCTATTGAGGTAGTTCTAATACTAGGAGGCATTCGATTCTTCCCTAATGTAAACCTTATTGAATGCTCGGGTTGTCGCAACGTAGGTACTCAATGCATACAATACTCTCAATAGATCTCAACCCAACAACAATTAATTAAGCAAAATAGAAGACAATATCATACATTTAAACCTAACCAAAGAGTTCATCATACCCAAGTGTCTAAAGAGTTAGTTCACTAGTAGAGGGGAACACAAATCAAATACAAAGGTAAACACAAGATAAAACATAGGACAGTGATATATTATTCCCTCAACTATTAGTGAGGACCGTTGGCGTATACACTCCGATGCTTCATCGCCAAGCGACACTCTTCATTCCTTTTATATGCTCTAGATGATGGATGGATGAATCTGAGTGCTGAGAGCCTCCAGGGGTGGTGGATGAGATTAGAAGATGCTCTCCAAACCTTAAACCTCAGTATAGTCCCAAAGGTGATTAAGAGGTCTAATACAGTTTCTAAGACATTTGGGCTTAATCAGGTCGATATACCGAGTCCAAACCCAAGCCAAACAGGACCTCATACAGGAGTCTGATCACCCATCTGGTCCACTAGCAAGTTAGAGTTGTAACTTCTCCATTCCAAACGGGTCCATCTATATCCAAACGGATCGATCTAGTTCTTCAAAATAAGTATCTCCTGAACCAGACAACCTCGTCTAGCTTCAGGAGGGTCCGTCTGACTCTCTTATATGGCTTCTTCGATTAAAACGGGATAGTAGACGACCGTTTGGACTCCCGTCAGGTTCACATACAGATTAGAAGGGGCTTTGAAGTGTTCTGCCGTTCAGACCGGACCACCTTGTTCAAGACGGTTCAATCTGGTTCTTTATTTCACCCTTCTTCTGCTCAGGTTTGCTGCAAATTGCTTCAAAACTTGAACTTTCCAATAAATGGCCCCCGATATGTTTTGTTTCACAAAATTAACACAATTTAAGTATCAGTGGGCTATAATTCCCCAAATTCATATACTATTTTAATGCAAATATAATATAAAAATATAGTAAAGTGAAGACTTATCAATTATAGGATTGTAAATTTCTGTATTGTTTCATTCCTAGTGTAGTAATGTTCTTATTCTATCTTTTAACTAGTGTGTACAAACAACACCATTGCAATACATACAACAATGCATCCTCCTATCAATTTGATCGTGGTATTATAGCTACAATTCAAGTGCCTCTAGCTCAACACCTTCCGCCACAAACAAAGCCCAAACCACCATCACACCGACAACCATGGTTGACATGTGATATGCTGCTAGCCCATAAGTGCACATGGTCCCTCAAGTAGTAAAGTACCCTGAGGGTAGGGTAGTCGAATCCACAGGGACTAACACTAGTGCTCACTAGAAATCTATTACCTAGCGTCGAGAATATGGTTGATGATTTGATCCTAACTAAAATCTAAATCAAACTAAACTAAAGTGATAGTTGTCAATCTGGGGTTTATCAATCGAGAGAGCATGGCACCCCGGAACTATACTACTTTAGGCTTCTTAGACCGTGGAGAAGCCTAAAGTAGTATGGTTCCGATCTCTCGGTAACCAAACCCTAGTCCTATACGGAGACTTCTTGTCACGCCCCGAACCCGGGTACCGGGCCTTGGCGCACGCGACAGACGCCGCCTACTTATAGGGTCACCCCTATAAGCACGCAAGGCGCAGTAACACAAGAAGATAATCAATACAGAGTTTAAATTATTAATCAGCGGAAGAAAATATATATAAGGTTTTTACAAAACCCTAGCAGGTCCTGAATAAAACAACTCTCACTCAGAAAAGAATGGAGGCCCGCAAACCTCATTCTGAAATATCTAGCGGCTGCTAGGTCATCCTCGGAAGCTCCCTCTAGAGTCAGCTCCCTAGCTACCGTGTCGTCACACGCAGGAAAACATCAAGCAAATTCAAGTGCATGAGCCAAAGAAAGGCCTAGTAGGATCCGCACATAAATCAATAAAGAATTGGCGAAAGCCATAAGCAAAAAGAAACGAGAATAAAAGCAAGTGCAAATATGCAAGTAAAACAACATCACGAGCAAATAACAAGTCTCTGGAATGCGGATAAATCCACAGATGTACTCAATCTCTTGGCATATGCGATACAATGATACCTCTAGTATCATATGATATCCTCCAGATATCATCTCTGGTTTACGCCGGATAGCGCTATAACAATCATGTGCACATGGCCAGAAAATACCGCTCTCTAACTGAGCTTGGTGGCCAGATATTATAAGCCCTCCGCCGGGGCCTCCGTCCGATGGAGCACTAAGTGCTCGTGGCCAGATATTATACACGCCCTCTTCAGCCGGGCCAAGTCCGATGTATACGTGCACATGCGTAAGAGATTGCTAGTACAAATACCTAACAACAGGTATACATATATATTACAAGGCAGCAACATCTCGTATATATAATGATCAGTAATCTCCTTGAGATCGGAAGCTAATACGTATTTAAGGAGTGACTCAACTCAAATACATACATAAAATAAGGAAAGCAACAATCTCCCCGAGATATAAAGCCGATACATATGAGAAAACCCATCTCGAATATGTATTGGGAACCTCTCGAGGAAATAAGAGTACAAGAAACATAAACAAGGTAAGGGAAAAGAATCTTCAATGCAAAGAATAGAAAATAAACAGACTGTTATGGAGTACCACCCCCCTTGACCATCCCAAGTGCAAGTAGAATGCCGGAGGGTACTCCACTGACCATATGCCATGGAGTATCACTCCCACTGGCTATATGCCATGGAGCACCACCTCCTGGCCATCCCACAACAACACAAGAAGAATGTCAAGGGGTACTGATAAGCGTTCAAATGAGCATATTTACATACCATATATATACTTATTTTCATGTCAAATGTAATGATTTGTAGCCCGCCGATACTTAAAATGCTTCATATTTTGTAAGCAGGGGCATAAATAGGCCACCGGATGAAAAGGAAGCATTTATCAACAAAATGAAGAACAAGCGAAGATATTTTGAAGTAAGCGAGGGTGAAACGGCCTTGTGAGCGGCCGTTCCTACGATGGAGCACAAAAGGCGAGGGCACAAAGAGAGGGTGAGCGACCTTGTGAATGGCGTTCAACCGCCGATTCGAGAGCAAAATTTGTGAGGTGAATTGGGTGATGAACCACGGTTCACACTGCCGGTTCGAGCGGTACGTGGTCAGAGCGGACTAATGAAACGAACGTTCACGAGGTACATTCATCGTAACTTTTGCAGTTTCACGGGCCCAATCAAGGGCAATGTTGTAATTTTTTAGTGGAACCCTAATTCATGGGTATAAATAGTTAAGTATGAGAGTTTAGAAGGGAGGTTGGCTTGGGAGAAAGGGAAGAGGAGAGATTAGGGCTTGGGGGTCATCACCCCCAAATCTTAAGAATAGAGAACCATTGGAGCTGCAATCTTGGAGGTAATGGTGTTCTCTATTACCTTTGCATTGATTTGTAAGCTTTCCTTCTTTGGTTTAAGTTCCCTATCTATGGGGAACTAATCTATTGGTACTTGGGTATGTTGAACTTTTGGATTGAGCATTAATCGCATTGAATGTTTATGATGATTTGTTGGTACCTTCTTGAATGTCTAATGAATGTTATGTATTGATTGTAATTTCATCACTAAAAATTACTTGTGTGCAATACAAGGGTAGAGCTAGCGCCTCCTTGTATTAGGAACTTGCTTCATTAGAGAGTTTCATGAGTATACCGAGGAATCGGGTACTAGAAGGGTGAACGACTTTTTCATACCTAATTCACCCCATGATTCTTCCAATATACATAAATTTCCTTGAGCCTCATATCAAGTCCTAGGAGACTAGTCATCCAACCACCTTGGAAGAGGGGTTGGGTGTAATTTAGGAATCACCCCTTGAGCTTCATATCAAGTCCTAGGAGACTAGTTATCCAATCACCTTGGAAGAGGGATTGGGTATAATTTAGGGACTATTGGCACAAGAAGTACCAACTTTGATTTATAAACATCTTTTGCTCATCTTTAGAATTGAAATCCAAAAGGGATACATACCCAAGTATCCTCTCTTGCTATTGATTTACCCCAATCAACTCTCGATTTTTAGTTCTCACTTTCAACCCTTTTTAGTCTTTACGTTTGAAAACCAAAACCCCCCCAATTTACCATTTAGACTAGGTTATTAAAGCTTGGTTTACACTTAGCAATCTCTATTCCCTGTGGTTCGACATCCGACTTCCCATAGTCCACTTTATTACTTGATCGCGACCCGTATACTTGCGGAAACCACACCATCAGGTACTCCCTCAAAGCAGATCTTATCAGAACATACAAGCTTAGACAAATGCAACAAGCATAACATGTCAGCAGACAACGCAAGTATCAAAAGATGGACTCCAACATCTATCTAGCTCAACAACAACAGAAATCAACATAATACTATGAGTTAAAAATACTCACAGCACTAGTATGAGAGCCTACCGAATATACTGAACAAGTATATATCCAAGGAAACAATCCATCTCAAATATATATATGAATAGAAATAAATCACAAGTAGGGTAGGGAGTTAGAAACACTCACAACACTCGATGCGAGAGCCTACCTTTTTCACTCATGGGCCTACTCGGGCCCGATCCTCCCAGTCTGGTCATAGACAGCCTCACCACGTCCTAAACATGGTAAATGTTCATCATATAACATTTCATAACAATCTGAATGCATTTCATGCATTTAATTACCCTAACCGTGAGATTACCGAAATGTCGGCTTTTTAATTTATAACCGATGGATCCGGGCTCTTAGACACCTGTCCACACCATTTTTATTAGTTTAAATATACACCCGAACTATCTGGATGATCGGAATCGAATTCTGAGTCTTTTTGAAAATATTGGAGTTTATAGTTCACTCTTTGTCGGTAGCCACAGTAACTCTCAAAACCTTGAAATTGAAACCTCAATTTCAAGCTCAAAATCTTCACCATTTCATCTTAAAATCCTAGTATATTATATTGGCAATATTAACTTTCATTTCCAACAGGATTGGGTCATTATTGTCTCCTATACCCCAAAAAAAATTAAACAAAATCAATGTTCTGCAGGTGCTACAGTGTTTCCTGCAGAATCCTTTCTCCTTGAAGCTTAATTCTCCTCAATTAAACTCCAACCTTAGAATCCAATACTTGCATTTCTTAAACAATACATAGGCATGTTCATTCTTAAAAACAACAACACATTCATGCCAAATTCCTTGATCTTGCAATCATAAAAATATGCACATCATCAAACCAATTTGTCAAGCTTCCTCATTATCTATCCAAGCATACAAAACTATAATATCAACCATTGAATCAACCATCTTTAGGACAGTCCCACTGTTTGTGACAATTCCCAATTTAGTTAATCTACAATTTCCATACAAAATATGGTTTAACAGAACTACTTTTGATTAACTAATTCATTGAGACATTAACACAAACAAATGTTGTGCATCATGGAGAAACCAATTGATCTTGGACAAGACTCTCTTAATTCCCCAATTTTTACACACAAACAATTCACTAATCATACCATCTAAATTCCATACATCATCATCTCAAAATTATCCAAATAACCCATCATTTGATTTCTAATTCTAGAGATTTACAACATACATCTAGTCAAATACAAGGACAACTAAACTTCATCAGCAGTAATTACAACATTCATTAACTAACTTAACCTTGGAGACATTATATCCAACAAAGATCAAAACTCCATAGAAAAATAGCAAGGAAGGTTCCAATCCAACTCACCACACTAAACATTGGTCACTATCTCATGTCCTCAGATGGATAGCAATACGAAGCTATGAATTTACACATAATACGAGATGTATCCATTCCCATCCTTAGCATAGAAGAAGGCTCTAACATGATCCTTAAGAGGAATCAATTGCTATATAATTCATGGAGAATAAAGCATATATTTTTGAAGAAATTTGGGCAGCATCTCCTCTATTTCTAGGGGCCCGAAAATATACAAATATTCACCATCATTTATCCATTACACATGGATTTAATAACTCACACATACAAGCATTCATTTATCCATCTCTACAAGCATACTTGCAATATTACATGGTATTCAATTCAAATGACTCCTACAACCCATACATATAATCAATCATCATTAGTCTTTCAATCAAAGCAACAACCCCAAGATCTTATAATTATTCAAGGTTAGAAATCCTCACTATCGCGATGGATGACGGCAATTGGCGCGAGGGGCTGCAGGCAGGCGATGTGGCTACACGTGCATAGGGCGGGGCTGCAGGCCTAGAGAGCTTGTGCAAAGTGCGGTGCAGGTGAGAGGGAACGCTGCCTTGGCCGCACGCTTGTGGCACAGGCTAGAGGCGCTTGGCGCAAGCAAGGCTGGCGGGCGCACGCTTTGTGTCGCTGGCGGCGTCTGCGTGTGCAGCAGTCTGGCCGAAATTTGGCGGCCGCTTGAGTAGGCCGGGTAGCCTTGACGTGGTAGGGAGGCTGAGTGGGAGTATTGGTCGGAGGCCGTCGGGTGCCAGCACGAGGTGGGTCGCCAGCATAGATAGGGGAAGGAGATGGGGAGAAATTAGGGCATCGGGCTGAGGGTTCAATCAATTGAATCTCAATTGATTTTAAAACCTAAGTCCCCCATACCTCTTTATCATATATGTATATATATGTATTACTTTTTACTTTAATTATTTAACTCCCTTATCGTATAGATTATTGTCATATGGCTTGAATTAATCCAATTATCTTTAGCTTTATGTCACATCGCCCTATTTTAATATTATCTTTTAAATACTTCATCTACCTAGGTCCTAAAATTCTCGGGTCAATGATCCCAGTGTCACTGGCGTACTAAAAACATCACGGGGTTGTCTCGGTCCCCGACCAGATCCACCTTTCCCCGGATTTGAATTTGTCTGTTTTCCTCAATAATTAATCTGATTTAATTAGTACTTAATTAAATCTGGATTAATTAACCCTTTATAATTTTCCCAAATTTCATCGCTTATCGTATTAAATTATTATTTAATAAATTCTGGAAATAAATAAATAAAAATTCTTATTTATTTTGGGCCGGGTTTTACACTTCTTACGTATGACTGCATTGTTATGGTGTTCTATGGTTCCCACTATTAGGTTTTACCCTAATCCGGAGAATGAGTTGGTGCTGGGTTAACAACACAATGAAAACACCCAATCTCTCTCAAGGCACCCCACCCCACCCACCCCACCTCCTCCTCCTCCTCCTCCTCCTCCTCCTCCTCCAATTGTCTATGCTATAACCTAGCTTGACCATAATCGCTCGTCATGCATCAAGCAATTCTAGTGGTCTGGCCGGTACTTTTGCACTAACAAACCATACGAAAAAAGCATACACAGACAATTCACATAAATAAATATAGAGGACACTAATATTAAGAAGAGAAAGAGTCAAAAGTTTATCTAAGGGTTCAATGATCCGAGGCACCACAAAGGGTTTAGCCTCTCATACTAATGGCAGACATCAAACTGCTAAAAGAAGGAGACATAATTAAATTCATAAACTTCCTAGCTTGGTTTCTTCTTTGTCTTCAACCTCTCCTCGAAACCTTAGCCGTCGGTCCTGGATGTGCCAAAAGTCCTCCCAAGAGTAGAACCGACGACCTTTAATAAGCTTCAGATTTTATGATACACGCCTATGTCATCTTCTACATGCTCGTGTCATCTTCTACACAGCCGTGTCATCTGACACATGACCATGTCTCCAATAGGCTGAGCGTGCTTCTTAGTTGATCTCAATTTAAATCCACATGCTACTTGACACGCCCGTGTGGGTGACCGTGTCATGCTATGTTCTGGCCCTTTTTGCTCTAAATTGCTCCCGAACTTGTTTCTTTTGTCCAAAGTGTC
The DNA here is from genome assembly GCA_026586065.1 of Dioscorea zingiberensis. NCBI lineage: Eukaryota > Viridiplantae > Streptophyta > Magnoliopsida > Dioscoreales > Dioscoreaceae > Dioscorea > Dioscorea zingiberensis. The sequence continues at coordinate 31,401,969 of CM048822.1, read as the reverse complement.
GAATTATCAGTCAAGTTATACAAAACACCCAACAATACGCAAAAGTGGGTGAAACTATGCCAAAATGGATGCAAAGTATAGATAAATGTGATAAGAAAATATGTATAATTATGCCCTCATCATAAATACCTCCACACATAAATGTTTGTTTTTCCTCAAGCAAAGAAAAATATAGAATATAAGAAAGATGATGAGTGCCTGATCTCATATCTCACAAAGAGTTGGGAGTCCATTTGGTGTCCGGGAAAACATAGTGCTAGGTGTTATGACAATTTTTTTTACAGAAAATAGGTCTTACTTTACACTCAAACTCCCCAGGTGTGTGTGTGTAACCCTTTCACTAAACTACTTTTCTTAACTCTTTTCGTTGGGGGTAGTAGCTTTATATATTTAATAAGGTAGCCTTATCCCTCGCTAGGTCATCAAGTGAACATTTGTGATGCCCAAGCTCCGACTACTCACAGGTGGCTTTCACGCTTCAAAGGTGATAGCTCTTTCTACCATCTTTTCTATACCGGTAGTGTCACTCCCCGACCTGGATTTCAGGGCCTCGGGCAAGTGCACAGACCGGCCGTACCTAAGTGGAGGCAAGCCCCACTTAGATACAAGGCCTAAGTGAATCATAAGCATAAAATAAAATAAAGTAACTATCAACAATATTCAGAGTTATATAGCGGAATTGAAAATACAAATTTGGTTTCTGACATCCTACAAAGGTTATGGCCCTACAAGTAACATCATCTCACATATGGAAAAGACTTGAGGTCCTCGAACCTCGCTAAGCTAGTCCAAACTCTCGCGCAGCTCCTGAAACCAATCCAGCTAATCCCTCAACCTGAAAGAGAGGAAATCAAGTGGAATAAGCTTTCGAAAGGAAAGATCAGTAAGCACCCCCGCAGGGGAATATGATGAAGCCAAAAGGGATAATAAAAACTAAAAGTGGTCTAGACAAAACCATAAACATATTAGAATATAAGAACAGACACGAGGATCACTATCAGTCAGTCTCATAACAAAGAATACAACAAGTAATAGTCAAGAAATCTTTCACGTCATCTCCCAGTGCTCATCTTAATCACATCCAGACCCTCGAGTCTGGTAGCGCTCCAACATGCACGTACACGGTCAACGTATCATCCAACTGACGGGTAGACATCCAGAGTTTCCTCCCCGTGGTAAGATTATAGGACGTTCAAAGTGTCCTCCCCCTGAACGCCCGCAACTTATCTGTACTAATTGGGAGAATCTTCAACACAAGAAGTGCTAAAACACCAACCCGGACGGAGCACAGGCACACATGTTTCCACGGCCACGTGCCGATCAACGGGAATGGTATGTTCAACGATCTCAAGCATATCAAGAAGCATACACTAACATGGAATTCAACAAAACAGGAAAACAATTACGTGTATGCAAATCAAACACTAAAATACTACACATTGAGTCTTCAAGGCCGATCAAGGAAAATCAATAATATCGATGCCAACAACATTCAAACAAAGAAACAAGACTAAGGGTTCAAAGCCAAGAAAACCCAAAACTGGGTAGCGAACTAGGCAGGAGTAAGTTACCTGTTTTTACGATATTTTGAATCCTCCCCGGACTCCTACTCACGATACATCTCTACGTCGGTATCTAGCAGCAAAGCCTAATTTAGTAACGGCAACGTTTTAAAATTTCTAGTAAAACATGCATGATACCCTAATTTGACCCAAGTCTGACTTATGGGCCTTTCCGTGTCCTCCATATTATATTCCTTCTATTTTCTAAGCTTCTGTCCCTATATTAATAAAGTTTCCCTGCTTAGTCCAAAAGAACTAACTAGTATAGTGGATAAGGCCCACCAAGCCCAAGTGAGAGATCCCTGGTTCAATCCCCCTTCTCTACCCCTTTTTCTCTCTATATTTTTGTTTTGATAATCCTGTTTCAAACATGATCAGACCCAATCTCTTAATTGACTAAGCTGGTTTGACCAAACCCAGCTCAAATTAACTGATTTATTCTAATGTGATTGAATCCCAAATCCAACTTAATTCATTAGACCCTAGCCTGATTTAACTGGACTTGACTTAATCCAATTAGCTTTGATTTAATCTAGACTTGTGTATGAACCGAACTGACTTGGCTAAATCCATTTCTTCATTACTCTCACAAACCCGATTGAACCCAACCATCTTAAAACCGGTTCAAACCCAGCTGACTTTACTCAACCATATCTTCTAACCTACAATCAAGCTTGATTAATTTCAATTCAATTACTTATTTTAAACTAGACCTGACTTATTGATTGATCGAACCTGTTTAGTTCTAATGACCAGATCCAACCTAATTCTTTCTTTTTGGCTCGAGCTCATCTTCAACCTGCGGACTGGGCTTCACCGGAGGGAAGTAGCGCCCAGGCTTGTCCGCTAATCACAGGCGGTTAGAGCTGGTAAACTATCAAACTGTTCGCAAGTACCTCAAGTTTGATTCGATATTGGCTCGAGTTTTATTCGATTATTTTAATAACAAACTGAACTTGAATTCAAATTTGAGCTTGAAAAATAAATGAGTCGAACTCAAGCTAGAGTCAGCTCATTTGAGTTCGGTTTGAAGTTTTAATATATATATATATATATATATATATATATATATATATATATATATATATATATATATAATTATTTGGGTTGCATAATTTATTCTTGATTTTTATCTTATAAAATATAATTATAATGTAGTTATTTATTAGTTCTATGTAGAAAGTAGAAACCCTTTATATTTTTTTAAATTTAAACTAATAATTTTTTAAATTTTAAATTCTAAATCGTTGGATCAAATGATCCAACGGATCAACATTCCAATATATACCAAAAAGGGCCAAACCCTAACCCTTGTTTGCGCCTCTCTCCCGCTCTCTCTCTCTCGCTCTTGCTCTCTCGCTCTCTCAATCTCGACCCCAGCCAGCCCCAACCGATGATCATCCAGCTAAGGCCGGTTAGACGAATGGGGGAAGAGGAGGAAAACAACGAGAGAGGAACACCGAATGATCCCGTGCCGTCACCCTCACCAGACCTCGCGTCCCCCTCCTCAATAGTGTGCTTCTCCTCTCTTTTTCTAATGAGACTGTCACAGACTCACAGTCGCTCAGGCGAGTGTAGAGAGCCAGAGCATTGGGGGCCTTAGAGTGGTGTCAGCAACTGAACTCTCATCGAGTAGTTAGATATCATTGAATAGGCCAGTCAAGGAGACCTGTAGGCTGTAGCTGAATTCAAGCAAAAAACACCACAAGACACCATGTATACTCCAAAGAATAATAGAGAAGAGGAACAGAGAGAGAAATCTCACCACCAGTTTCAAGAGTTTGCTTAAATATATAATGTTTTATAGGATTTTTAAATGATGCTAACCATGTTTAACATTTGTCATAACAATATTTATTATAATTTTATATATATTTTTTTAATTTTGAGTTTTATTGAATTGAACTCGAATTTTTATAAATATTATCGAGCCGAACTCGAGCCAAAAATTATAATTCGAACTTGAACTAAACTCAAACTGAATATTATAATTTTGAACTCGAGCCGAACTCGAGCCGAACAATGGAATTTTGAGCCGAACTCGAGCTAGGCTCAGCTCGTTCAGGTTCGGCTCGTTTCCAGCCTTACCGGCGCTGGTGGGCATGGACGACAGGGTCCTTCCCTTCTCGAGTCCCTCGCTGTTCGAGGGTGGTGTGCGCGTCATTCACGCCGCTCGGGCCGTAGGGACCGGGTTCTCCACTCCCTCGCCTGGAAAGCATACTCGCCCATGGCGGCTCTTCACGCCCAATCGGCGTTGATCCCCATAATCGATAGAAAAGCCCTGTGGCTGCCTATTAACGCCCACAGCGCTACTATGGATGCATGGCAATAATAAAAAAGAAATCTGAATACTTACATAAGATTGATCTCAGACGAACCCTGCTCCTCCTCTTCTTGCTTCTTTGGATCATTGAATCCAGAACGTTGATTCTTTCTATAGGTTCTCTGTGCATGCCTTTTTGCCATCAATTTGCAAATAAACCATCCCAATCTCTATCGGTTACATACAAGTCCACTAGCTGAGAGTGAGACAAAATTATCCTTCAGTCCTCAGCTTTTCTGAGAATTACAATTAGGTCCTTAATGATCCCAATTAACCATAATTAGGGTATTTATTATTTTACTCTCTCTTTCCATAAGAAACCATATAATCTCCAATCACATTAAGCTTCTTAATTTATAAATTAATTAAAGAGGTCAACTAAAAGATAAACCATTATTCAAATAAAAATTCGGTTACATCCTATCCATAAAAACTTTTATTGCCAACCAAACAACGAAGTGTACTAATTAAAGACTAATATAAACACATTTATTCTCAAAAGAAACTCTAAGTAAAATAAACCCTAAAATTCATGGATCTTACGGGTAGGGCATCCTTAATGGATCAGGCCTTTCGGCCGGTAGGGCATCTTTGATGGATTCTACTTTCCGTTTATACCAGCCGCTCTAAATCTCTCCTCCCTCCCTCCTCCTTTTTTTTAATCAAAGCTTCTTTAACCGTTAAACAAACTAGAGTCCAAGCCTAAGTTAGCAAGTGTCATTAAAGTTAAGGTTTATGCTCAAAATTTTTGTGAGGTGTCAAGCAAAGGCAAGACTAAATATATATTTTTGAAAAATTTGGCACCTAACGGTAATGTCAACCTAGAATCAAAGAGGACTCATATCAATTTGTTCATAGATCATCTTAAACGAGCATTCATCATAATCAATATAAGCATAGCTAATCCCTCCCCCACACTTAAACTGTACATTGTCCCCATTGCGTATGCATAAGAAGAAGAAGATATGACATGCAAAATCAAAAAGGTGAAAGGGGTTACTCTACATAACTATGTGGTGGTGCTCGTGTAAAGATTCCTGTCAAGTTCTTGTGCCATGATTTCGAAAAATACCCTGTGACATAAACATAGAGGAACATAAGTGGTGCTAAAGAGAAATATATAAAGATAGCGAAACTGTGGTGCCTCGGTTTTTGAAAATAAAAGAAAAATACAAAAGTGGTCAAAAATAAAAAGAAAACTTCTGATGGTCCATCATCATACTTCTTTTCCTCGTCACTAGGAGTCCCAAAGTGGTTGCTGGCTTTCACCCCCACATCTCTCGTGGTATGCTTGGGAGCAAGTGGTGGGGGTGGGTACTGGTGACCACGCTGTTGGATCAGAAAATGGACTGCCCCTACCAGCCAGTCTAGTAGTGTGTTGTGCTCGACCGGGGTCTGTCCTGGAGCTGGTATGGGTACTACTGGTGGTGATGTTGAAGGTGGTGATACGGTGCTCGGTCCTTCTACTACCAAGTCTCCTGGCTCCTGTTGCTGAGTCGTGTCGTGCTCGATGACTCGGTAGGTTGTCCCTCTGGAGATGCGGATTGGTTGAACTATCCGCAATGCCCGTAGTGTCTCAAGTGTAATCTCCAGGTCTCTCCTTCCGCCGTTAGTCTCACCGTGGCCCCTCCTGATAGTAGACCCATCCCCCTAGCAAGTCTTGTAATGTACGGGCAAGCGAAGATGGTCTAGAACCTGGGGTAGGTACCCTAATGGACTAAAAACTGTGCGATGACCCAACCAAGGTGGATCGAGAATCCCTCCTCCATGTTTGAAAGGAAGAGGAAGTCTCTGGTGCCCACCACCACTGTACTGTCGCCTTGTTCTGTGATAGAGTATGAGAGAACGTAGTTGATGTACCGAGGGCGTGGGTCCTAAGTGTGCTGGCCTTTGACCGTATCGTGTTTTACATCACCTCTGTGCTGAGCGTAGTCCAATATTCGAGCTCTGACCTCCCGTGCGGTATGATGGTATCGAGGGCATGGTACTCAGGCGTCCGGGTGATCTAGTGTCATCTTGGTTCCTCCATTCCATTCAACCCAACATAGCTCTCAGTGTAATCTACTCAGATACGGTAGCAACAGTTTGAAGAGACCTCCATGATAGATTCTCTCAAGGAGACAATTCAAGAATCTATCAAATGCAGCAAGAAGTTGCAGAATGTCGCCAACGATCCCTCTCTATTTCTTCCTACTACATAAACTGAAAAGCCTTTGGGACGAGCTTGAATCTTACCAGGTGCCTATTGCATGTTTCTACAACATGTTGAAGAAGATTGCTATTTAGAAGAAAATAAGAAAGTGATGCAGTTTTTTTATAGGACTAAATAAATCTTATTCCCAGGTTCATGGGGCGACCTTGATGATAAGTCCACTTCCAGACACATGGAAGACTCATGGGTTGATTCTCCAACATGAGAGGTCGATGGAGATAGCAGTTCGCGACGAGATACCATCAATTTCATATGTGATCACGAGACAACTTCGGCACTTAAGCGGCCAGCTTGCAGCTAGTAGCACCTCTTCTTCTTATCACAAGGATTTGTAATGTACTTATTGTGATCAAAGAGGACATCTGTTGATCGATGATATTATTTGATTGGTTTCCCAGTGCGCCAAAAATGGTATAGAAAAAGTGTCAATCCCAGAAACAAGAAACTTGCTGATGTTAAAATGAATAAGACCCAACCAATGAAAGCCTAACCTTCACTGCTTAAGAATATAAGAACACCATGGCCTTGTTTCACAACAAACCCGGTAATAATGGTAATGATCAACCATTAGCAAATACGATAGGTATATTTACACCCAGTTGCAATAATATTGAGCATGATGCACATTCAAGTTTATATTGGATAGTGGATAGTGGAGTAACTGATCACGTATCACACCTCTCACCTACACATAATAAAATTAAGGTCTTTCATGATTTTGTTGGCCTACCTAATAGAGAACGAGCAACCATTAAAAGTGTAGGATCCATCCAATTGTCATTAAATTTAACCTTGGAGTTCTTCATGTGCCTAACTTTTGTGTAAACTTAATATTTGTGAGTAAATTGACTCAGCCTTTGAGGTGTATAGTGATATTTCTTCCAGATTTGTGTGTTATGCAGTACATAGATACAAGAAGAACGATTGGCCTTGGCAAGCATTTTAATGGTCTCTACTATCTCACACCAACCCAAAACCCTCGCCTTATCAACCATATCATCTGAACTTCTGACCTTTGGCACTGAGGCCTCAAACATCCTTCAGCCGCACGTCTCCATACCCTATCCAAATCTTTTCTAGGTATTATTTTCCATTCCAAGCATGTTTGTGAAATTTGAACCTTAGCAAAACAAACTCAATTATCCTTTGTTTCTAGTTCAATAAAAACAATTGCACCTTTTTATTTGATTCATTGCGATATTTGGGGACCACACAAAATTCACACACATTCTGGCGCCCGATATTTTCTAACTGGCGTCGATGACTACACTCATTTTACTTGGGTCCATCTCATGAGTATTAAATCAGATACCCAATCTTTGTTGAAATCCTTCTTTTCTTGGGTTAAACTGCAATTTTATTGAGATATTAAAATTTGACGTTCCAATCATAGTTATTAAACCCGGACTGGCCCGGCGGTCCGACCGGTCAACCCTGTGACTCGGTGCTTAAACCGGTCCAGGTCTCTAATTGGCCCGTTTAAGCAATCGACCCAGTTTGACCCGGCTTGACCCGGTTTGACCAGGCCGAATTTCTATGACTCGGCCGGGTCAATGTTTTTTTTTTTTTTTTTTTTTAAATGGCCATTTATCCTCAAATTTTAAATTTTTTATGATGTATTAAAGGGAAAATTATGTAATTTTATTAAAATAAAAAATTTTATAACTAAATCCCTAAATAAATGATTCAGTATGGATTGTGATTTTCTTTGTCATCTGACACATTATTCAGTAATGCATTCCAGAGACCTTTTTATGTCAGGGATGTTGAGCATGGTATGATTCAGATGAGAATTGATAACATATTTGTTTTTTTTCCTTTAATAATTAAAAAAAATAATATATTATTACACATTAATTTTTTTTTATAATTTAAAAAATAATATTTAAAAATATTTATATTAAGATATTAACCCAACATTGACCCGAATGACCCGACAGTTGAACCAGTTGACCCGTGACCCAGAGCCTCAGCCGGGTCAATGCTCGAGCTGTGTTTGATAACTATGGTACCGATAATAGGGGTGAATTCACATCAATGGGTTCTTTTCTTGAAGAACATGATACTATTTTTCAGCACACTAGCATTCACACTCCTCAACAAAATGGGGTGGTAGAGCGTAAACAACGACATCATTCAAATGTAGTTCACGCCCTCAGATTCCAAACCAATTCACGATTAAAATTTTGGGTTGAGAGTGTCCAAATAGCCTGCTACCTTAACAATCGTTGATGAGTTCATAAATATACATATTTTTATATCACATTTACATGTACTTTGCATATATTTTGGCATAGTTTCTTCCACTTTTGTGTGTTGTTGGGTGTTTTGTGTGATTGGACAGATAATCAGGCACTCAAGAGAAAAGAAGCAAAAAGAGGATCAATTGTGATCAAAAGAAGCCAAAAAACATTCTCCAGATAAGAGATTGATTAAGTGGTAATTAAAAGGGGTGTTCTATGACATAGGATCAAGATAGAGAAGGGGAGATTATGCTGTGAGTAGTCTGAATGAGCTGCAGAGGTCTAGAATTTACTACAAGAGATACTAGACTCCAAACCCAATCTCCACTATTCAAATTAAAGAAATATGAGTAAGGAATACCCAGTTAAAATTTCAGGTCAATCCGAGTTGATTTCGTCATCCAATCGAACGCTTGATAAAGAATGCGCGAACCAGGAAAAGTACAAGGGCGGTACAAGACGGTGTCACTCTCTATATCTCAGAAACCGCTCTGAATCTATCCAGAAGTTATCCAGAACTTATCCGGACATTTACACGGGCGTGTACAAGATCCACACAGGAGTATACACCTCAAAAATTACCCAAAACCCCGTGAATTCAAATCCAAAGTTATCCATAATCACACGCGGACCCTACACACTCATGTGGCATCAAATTGAAGTCTATAAAAGGATGTTAGATCAAATTTATAGAGGAATCTTCGAGCAGAGGCCCAAGGGACTTTTGGTGTATCTAGGAATCGACGGCTAGGGTTTCGGAGAGAAGTCGAAGGTGCAGGAAGCATCGTATCAAGGTGTCTATGAGTCTTCTTATGTCTTCCTCCTTATTTATTGTGATGCTTGTCATTAGTATAAGAGGCTAAACCCCTGGTGGTACCTCGGGTCCGTGAACTCTTAGATGAACTTGTGAATCTTTATCCCTCTTAATATTAGTTTCCCTTTTTACTTATTTTTGTGAATTGTCTATGTGTGCCTATTCGTATGGTTTGTTAGTGCGAAAGCGCCAGCCATACTATTAGAATTACTGATGCATGACGAGAGATCGTGGTCTAGCTAGGTCTTAGCATAGACAATAGAGGGGTCGCACGCCGAGAGATCGGGTGGTTGCTTTGGTTGCTTTGCAACAACAACTCAATTTCCAGATTAGGGTAAAATATAATTGTAAGAAGCATAGAACACCAATAAGAATGCAGTCGTACGTTGAGAAGCCTCTATATGGGACTAGGGTTTGTTTGCGAAGAGATCGGGACCAAACTAATTCCGGGTTCTTCATGGTCTAGGAATAGATAAAATTAGGTTACTAGTATTAGAAGATTAGTCATGAGGGATTCTTAGGGGATAGTGATCCGAGGTGCCATAGTCTCCTAATTCATAAACCCTAGATTGCCAACTGTCAACTTTGTTTAGTTTAAATTTGATTCTAATTAGAATAAATTCATCACCAACCATATTTTCAGAGCTACGTAATAGAGTTCTAGTGAGTACTAGTGCCGGTCCCTGTAGAGTCGACTACCCTATCCTCAGGGTATTTTACTACTTGAGCGACCCCTTGCAGTTGCGAGAGAGCAGCACTATCATGTTTTTGGTGTCGTTGCAGGGGATCGGCGTTCTATGAACATTAGGTTTGTTACTCTAGCTATCTCTGTTTTAGGTTTAGTTTTATTTTCTGTTGTGGTTTATCTTATCTTATTTTCCTTTTTATCGAAAAAAAATTATCAAAAATATCAAAAAATCAAAAAAATCAAAAAATGAAAAATATCTAAAAACACAATAAACAAAATAACTATAAGTTTCAAAAAAAAAAAATTTAAAAATTAGCCTGATTTTAGAGTTGCATTATCTTTTGTGCCTAATTTAAATTTTCTATTGAATTGATAATGTAAAATCCAAGGATTGTTTGAAATAAAAAGGTGTTTAATTTTCTTAAATAAATTTATTAAATAAAGAAATTCCCTAAGTGTTTAACGATAGGATTAAGTGGGGGAACATAAGGCTTAAAAGGTATAAAACCCCAAATTAGGGTTAGTAGGGAGTCTGAAGGACTTTTTGGTAATTTTGAAAGGTATTAAGGACTGTATGGTAATTGTCCTCTCTCTCAGTGGTGGACTAAAATGTGACCTAAAAAGGACTAGGGACTTTTGGATAATTTTCCATAGGAAAACCCTTTTACAGGAGAATCAACGGCCGAGATTAAAAGATCTCGGATTGTTATAAATCGCTAAGCATTATAACGGCATCCGTGAAGCCAAGTGTCGTCCTAAGGAGCGTCCATCTGAATCGCGAGCTGGATTCGAGGCAGAGGGAGGTGGTTAAGTGAGGGTGACCTCACGGTGGGGGCAAACAAGGGCCATTGATCTTAAGATCGTCTTAAGATCGAGGCACAGTAATCTCATATGACCGTCGGACGTAATGGAATTTGGGTCGTCGATCCGAAGGGATGCTAGATCCGGAGCATGGGATCTAATTGGGACCCTTCGCGCATTATAACTCTACGTAGAGCTATCGTGGCTGTTTATCCAGGAAGGAAGAGAGATACGAGGTTGGGGAAATGATTTTGGCTGTCCGTTCACGCGATCTGGCATTTCTCTCCGCCAGGCAGGCCGTCGTGAACGCCTCCTCCTTCCCTGGGCGTAACGTGCAGAGAGCTCGCTAGTCAGGCGACGGTTCGACCCAACGACACTGTCAGTCATTTCGGCTACCCCAGCTCTATATAAACCCCTTGCAGCTTCCATCTGAGACACAAAGGAGAAGAAAGTCGAAGGAGTCACCGGCGAGAGCGTTTGGAGAAGAAGGAAGGGGCACCAGGATTTCCGCCGCCACCAAAAGTCACAGGGAGGTTGCTCAGACAGGTAACCTCTTCTCCTCGATGTGTATGGTTATACAGAAACATGCATTGCGACGTGTGTACGAGCTCGCCGGAGAATGGGTGCCGGTTGTGAGTGACGGGGTCCGGAGATAGGGATAGGGAACAATTCGTGGGTGCTGATAGCTTCCTCGATCGAAGGAGAAGCTCGTCGCAGTGGTTTCCGATGGTAGGAACCTCAGGCGATGGAGAGAAGAGCTCGCGGAGTCGGTGTCGCGCTTGGCCGGGACTGGCTGGGCAGTTAGAAAAGGTGAAGTAAAAAAAAAAATAGAAAATTTAAATAATAGTAATAACAGAGACAAATAATTAAGTTAATTATTTAACTAAATCACTTAATCACAGATTAGTGATTAGTTAGTTGGAAATAAATTTGTTTTAATTTATTGAGATGTGACAAAAAACATAGTTTGATTAATCAATATGAAGTATAGGTAGAATAATCATTTAACTATTTAATTGGTTCGATTAAAGATCAATTGGGTTTAACAAAGTAAGTTGAACCCAGATGGCTAGCCAAAATGGTTGGGTCAAGTCTAATCCATCTAACCTAGCCAATTTGATAGATTGGATTAAATGGTTAACCAAGATTGGGGGTAGATATAATTGATTGATATCTAGGTATTTAAATAACTAATACCTAAGTATCTAGATGCTTAAATTTAGTTCATGTAATTGGCTAATGGGCTCAAACAAATCGATAAATTAATTAAATTAAAAGTACCAAGGTTTCCGGCCTAAATTGTGAAATAATTGATTTAATAAAATCAATTAAAGAAAAGTTAATTGGTGAGCTTCATAGTAAGGCCCAACTAAATTGGGCTTAGTATATGGGCCCAATTGAACTAAGAAGACTCGAAATGGCCAACTAGGGTTCATGCCATGACAAACAAGAGTAAAGTTGACCAGTTGACCAAAGTTTGACTAGAGTTGACCAAATGTGGGGTGAAAGTCCTAGAAACATAGGGTTTTATTAGAATTTTGGCTCTAATAGAAACTCTATTATCAGATACTCTTGGGGAGTCTTAGAGACACTACAGGAGGAGACTAAGGAGGTTTCCAGATTCTGTTAAAGGTAAGTGCTTTTGTCTAGTACCGTTATCATTGGTTGATCTTCGATACATGTGTAAGTACACTTGCTTTGAGCTCACTCTTCGGAGTTTCTTGGCTTTGCTGTTATCATGTTGATAGTTGCTTTATTGATTTCATACATGCTATCTTTTCTCTTAAATTCCTGTTGAGCATGTATGTTTGTTTCAGGATGTTGGTATCCCTGTTTGTTGTGGTCTACTGCCCGGACTCAGTAGAGCGTAGGGGCTCTAATAGGGAAATGATCAGGGACGGGACACCCAGGCATTTCTGCTTGCCACGCCAGAGAGGCGATGCTTTGGTAGTCCTACCCATCAGTGGGAATGATACGCTGGCCGTGTCGATAGGTATGAGAGGTGGTATTACCAACCTACGACCGGAGGGTCGTGTTTACAGCGCGTAGCTGGATATACTGACCGGGAGTGATCCCTGAGCTTTTCTTTTGAAACTCAACACAGAGCCTAAGGGCTTCTGTTGATAGGGGTCGTACCGTTGTCTTTATTTGTGGTAGACTCCTAGAGATGTTTTCTTAGGGACGTGGTCCCATTGTTGACATGTTATATTATGTCTTTATGACCCTGCAGGGGTACTTACTGGGCTTTCCATTCGAAAGCTCACACATTTGTTCTTTCTCTCTTTTACAGATCTCGACGTTTAGGGGCTGTTGCTGGGGAGATTGTCTAGGAGATCAGAGGTTTGAGGATCACCCTTGTCTTTTCTTTTGAGAGTTGTTTTTATGTAGGACCCGTATAGGGACCTGACTTTGTATAGGGCCTATGGACCCTTACAACTTTATGTTCTATTGGACTTGAGTATAATTTATCTATTGCTTGATATCTGCTGATTTATACTTAGGCCTTGTATTTGAGCTGAGCTTGACTCTACTCGGATACGGCCAATCTGTGCACGTGCTCGGGGTCTGAAATCCAGGACTGGGCGTGACAGATAATGTCTTTTCTTTCAAGAGACGCACATTATAGCCAGTTCAATCTGTCATAATATGGGCAACCATGTTTGGAAGATCTCCTTACGTACTACACTCATCGTAATATCGCAACATTAAGAGAGTCGAGGCTATGAAGAGGGGTTGCCCCTCCCCGAAAGGAATTGGATTTGGAGGAAGACTTGCACAAGTTTGAGATACACTCACTCCTATTCGCACTCGAAAATGGGATCAAAACACCTCTTTCCTCCCCATTGGTAGTTTATGAGGCACCCCCGTCAAGCAAGTCCTTTCTTCTTTTATGAGCACGAATAAAGTAATCAATTTGGAAGTGGATAATCAGGAACCCCGACAAGACACGGATACAGTTGAGGAAACCTCTGAGAAAACAACCGTGGTGAAGATCTCGTCAAGGAGACTCCACTTGGTGAGGACAATAAGGACACACATCCTCATCTACCTTTTTCTCAATGGGAACTACCACAAGAACTAAATGACCAAATCTAGTCCATTTTCCAAGAAAAGGAAGAAAGTATGGTACTCTGCTCGACAAACCCTAGCATGGAGGAAAAGTGTTATATCAACCCAATCATCAATGCGACATTGTTTTATGAGCCCTTGGACCAAAATTTTCTCATTGAGGGAGTTGATGGATGGCATGAAAATTCAGCTTTAACAAGAAGAGCCAAACGAAGATACCACATAGTTACGTTGAAGCAATTATTGCAAGTAACAGAAATCAATTAGTCAAAATCTTCTAAGATCATTGGGTGGTTGTCTCTGCACAATGTTGAGCCACATGTCGACCCTATCAAGACTTAGAAGAAGCGGCGAAATCGATACAAAGGGGAAGGTCTTGAGAAAGATGCAGCGGCTCTTATCATCAAAGAGCTAGAATAACATACAGGTATGTCAAACTAGTGATATAAAACAAGCGGTTCTTGGGAGGCAACCCAAGCTTAGTAACTTTAGGTAGCCTTTTAGTTTTCATGATTAGGATTATTTTAGGCTTAGTTTTAGGCATACATTAGTGGTGACACTATCTTTTGATGATGTTGTTTAATAGTTATATGATTCCGAAGTGTTTTAATGACTAAATGTTGTCTTTGGAGTCTATAACACTTTGGTTGTATCACCCATCTCCTTTTCAAGGGACACATGTCACACCAGCCAAGTCAAGGGAATGAACTCTAAACCTAAGGCTGTTAAACTACTAATTAACTATAAATCAATAACTTGCAGAAGCTAAGTAAAGCAAACTGAATATATTATAACTCAAACATCAAATATGGTTTAATACAACACCACATAAATATTGTCTTAAGCTTAAGGGTCTCAAATACACTCATAATCAAACATAAAGACACGGGAGTCAGAGCTAGCTACAAGGCATCTCCACTAGACTAGCGATCAGACAAACCCTCTATACGGTCTTCTGTCCATCGCTTGCAATCACAATGTTAAGAGAAAAGGGGCTGAGCTACTGGAGCTCAGTGAGTTGGGAACAGTACTATCGATCGTAAACTATACCCGTATAATAAAATGAAAACTGTAAATAATAAGCATAAAATATGCATATTAAATAACTGAGATAAATTACTAAAATCTGAAATACTGAGCAAATACATGCTGGTTAATGTATTATCTTCAATATGCAAATCTGATTTTCCCTGGGTAATCTGTACCTGTGCCTCCACGCTCCAAGATAAAATTCAATCTCTGAAAGGCGAAAAATGCACAATCATCTAATAATCACAAGACTAAAATCTACGACTACACATCTACTTCAATACTGTAGAACCAGCGACCAATGGGTAGATCTGCTATGCGAGGTCATCTATATATGTACACTAGGCACCTGAGAGTATGGAAAGGGGGTTTTAATTTAAGAAAATGGAAAGTTTTAAAATAGATAGTTTGGTAATGAAAATCAGAGTGTAAATCGCCCCTTTCTTAACCTAATGCCGTACTCTTTGGCTCTATACGAGCTACCACTGATCCATACAAGCAAATCAGTAAAGTATAATCTATTTGTTTCTCTTTTTTGTTACTGATTACGGTGCATGAAATGATTTTCTAAAACTCTAGAAATTTTCATAAAATTCCTAGTTGATGCTTTTCAAACTGAAATCTATACTATATAAAAATACAGTAAAATAAGCGAACTGTACAGCTAATTGCCCTCACCTGAGTCTGGTCCGAGCTTTAGTCTGGCTCGGTCTTTCGGCAGTGGCTGACTTGCCTTTGCCCTTTCCTTTTCCTGATAATTGAAATACAAAATCTGTAAATACGGAGTCCGTATTCTTGACTCGTACTCTAATTTAAACTAAATAGAATACGGGAAGAATACGAGATTTACTCTTCTTACTAACTATACTCATTTCTATCATTAACATAACTTGGAAACTTAATCATATATTTCATGGAAATTTAAAGGCCTCTAACATGCTTTCCTTGAAGGAATTACTTTCTAGACATGGCATGAATAATCTAAGAAAATTGACAAAATTTCGGATGCACATCCTTTATTTCTAGGGCTCCGAATTAATACAAACATTCATCTCATTTATCATGATTAATAACATACAAAACATGGTATTGACATCTAACTATCTCACAGCCCTATTATCCTAAATAAAGCATTCTATGCACAATCTCAGTCCTCTATTCTACATCCAGACAACAATTTATCTCAAGTATGAAATCATTCCAAAATTTTCACAATTTGAGCTCACATGAGGAGTAAGGACCTTGCCGGCGTAGGGATCGTCGACAAAAAGGGCGTCGGTGAGCTATGAGCCAAATGGAGAAGGGGCAGAGCTAGATCGGCATGGGGAGCTACGATTGACGTGCAGGCGGACGAGTGGCGTGGCCGAGTAACCAGCTGGCTTGTGGTGGCCGGCGGATGGCGGCGTCTTGAGGGTGGCCGGTGGCGGATCACGTGTGCTGCGAAGGGGCTCGCGGGGTAGCTACCGGCAAAGGGTTCTCACGGTGGAGCGCGGCCTAAGGGGGACTGGTCGGCGGTGGCTGCTTTGGGCGGTGAGCATGGGTAAGGAAGGAAAGGAAATGAAGAGAAGGGGGAAAAAAATCATTCTCTCTCTCCTCTCATATATATAACCTATATAATAAACACTATTCTACTTTATAATATTTTAAATCTAATTTTATAAATTATCTACTAAAAAGCACTAATTAAACACCAATAAGAATGCAGTCGTATGTTGAGAAGCTTCCGTATGGGACTAGGGTTTGGTTGCCGAGAGATCGGAACCAAACTAATTTTGGATTCTTCACGGTCCAGGAATAGATAAAATTAGGTTAATAGTATTAGAGGATTAGTCATGAGGGATTCTTAGGGATAGTGATCCGAGGTGCCATACTCTCCTGATTGATAATACCCTAGATTACCAATTGTCAACTTAGTTTAGTTTGATTTAGATTCTAATTAGGATAAATCCATCACCAACCATATTTTCTGAGCTAGGTAATAGAGTTCTAGTGAGTACTAGTGCCGGTCCACATAGATTCGACTACCCTACCCTTAAGGTACTTTACAACTTAGCGGCCCCGTGCACTTGTGGGTGAGCAACACTATCAATCGCCTACCCACACCCCTCCTCTCTCATAAGTCTCTATATGAACTATTACACAACACACCACCAATATATTCACATCTCCAGATTTTTGGTTGCCTCTGTTATGCCACTAATCTCACTCCCCATAATAAGCTTGATGTTTCTGCCTATCGGTGCTTTTTCAATTGTTATCCTCTTAGACAAAAAGGCTACCCCATTTATGACCTTGAAAACAAAAAGTTTTCCTCCACCCGGGATGTTACTTTCCATGAACACATTTATCCTTCACCAATTTATTACCAAAAAATAAAGAAGACTTCACAGTCCTTCCTAGTTCCGTTGACCTAATCCAAATTGAGCCAAACACACATATTCGACGTACATCCTCTTCACCACTTATCGACTCCAATCCTTCCTCATTCGCACATACCAACTATGACCCTTCACCGTTGCATCCCATCTTATCGCCTATAAACGATCACCCAATCCCACCGTCGCCACCATTGATGACGGCAACTACCGCTGATCTTTCGTTGGTGCTCTCCCCATCACACCCATCTTCTTCTCCCTAATCATCTTCCTCAAATCCCTCACCGTCGTAACCGAACAACTCACTGTCATTGGCCAAGATAGTCTCCACCACTCTAGATCCTCTCCGCTCCTCTCGTCCCCATAGACCTTCACCCTACCAAGAGATTACAATAGATACCATGCTGCTATCCTGGGCCCTGACGCCTCCTCTTCCACCTTGTCTGGCACTAGCAATCCCCTCCAAAGCTATGTTTCCTACTCTAGTTTGTCTTACTCATATCATTCTTTTGTTCATCATATTTCTCATCTGGTGGAGCAACCTAGTTATGTACAAACACAACATGATCCTCAATGGGTTGTGATAAGCATTCAATTAATCATGTTTTTATATCAATTCTTTGTACATTATTCATGTGATTTCAAGTAATCCTTGCCCATTGATACTTAATTAGTGTTAATTCTTATTTGTAGGACACCGGAGAGCTTCAAGAGTGAAACGGAAGTAACATAGATCGACTCGAAGCAAAGCTCCAATTTACTGAAGCCATGCGGGCTAGCTTGCGCTCGCACAAAGCAGATTACGGGCACCCTTGCGCCTTTAAGCGCCCGCAAAGACCCTTTGAGCACACATCCCCAAACTTACAGAGAGCTTCATAGGCGAGCATGTACCTGTATTACCAACCGCATGCGCCTGGAGATGGGGTGTACGGGCAACCTTGCTCCCGTAAGACCGCCCGCAGGCCTCGTGCTCAAACGCGACTGATAAGTGTTCAAATGAGCATATTTACTTATCAATTATGCACATGTTCTCATATCAAATGCATTGATTTATAGCCTGTAGGTACTTCAATTGCTTCATATTTTGTTAACAGGGCATTGGAGAGCCTCAAGAATAAAAAGGAAGAAATTCTACATTATTTGAGGCGAAAAGGGGAGAAAATAGAGAAAACTGCAGCGATTCTGAAAGAGCAAAGCAAAGATCAGAAATTTATTACAAGAATTATAGGCCTCTAAATCGAACCTCCACTGTTCAGATTAAAGATAAACAAGTTAGGAACGCTCGGTTAAAATTCCAGGTCAATCCGACAAGAATTGGTCATCCGATCGAGCACTTGATGAAGATCATAGCGATGCAGAAAACCTAAACGGGATGATGAACCGCCCGTTCAACCGCGGTTCGTGAGCAACCCGTGAGTCGAACCGACCGATGAACCGCCAGCTTGACCTGCCGCCTGCTCAGAGCAACTCAGGTTCTCAACGGGCCGATGAACAGCCCGTTCACGGGCCCATACAACCTATTTCTGGGCCCGACCTGCATCCGATTTTTTACATGATTTAGCCCCACACAAACCCTAATGTTGAAAACCCCTATAAATACCAATGTTTGAGGGTTTAGGGTTTAGGGTTTGGTCTTGAGCAACATTGAAGATCTTTGGGAGACCTCGACAGCTAGGGCTTGAAGGAGGAACATCTTGGAGGACATCAATCATTCGGAAGAGGGGAGATCCGTTGGAGATTCACCATCGGAGCATTGTGGAGACTAGAGGGGAGTTTTCATTGTTTATTTTCATGTCTCCACTTTGTCATTGCTTGGATTTTTGTTCCTCTTCCATGAGGAACTAACTTGTTAAGTACTTGGGTGTGATGAACCCTTAGATTATGCATTAATATCATGTTGATTTCTATGTTTGATTGATTGGATGTATGTTTGATTGTCTAATGAATGTTATGTATTGATTGTAATTTCATTACTAGAAATTACTTGTGTGCAATACAAGGGCTAGAGCTAGCGCCTCCTTGTATTAGGAACCTGCTTCATTAGAGAGTTTCATGAGTATACCGAGGAATCAGGTACTAGAAGGGCGAACGACTCTTTCATACGAATTCACCCCCATGATTCTTCCAATACACATAAATTTCCTTGAGCTTCATATCAAGTCCTAGGAGACTAGTTATCCAACCACCTTGGAAGAGGGATTGGATATAATTTAGGGATTATTGGCACAAACATCACTAATCATCAACATAGGGATTTTCATATATCTTTAGAATACAATCTGTGGGGGATTCACTACCCGAGTACCGTCTTTCTATGATTGGTCCACCCCAAGATTTAATCCCGCCATTAGCGATACCCTATTATTAGTTTTCTTATCCTTATTGTTAGGAATTAGATTCAAACCACCAACTATCTTTATTTAGACTAGATAATAGATTGATAGTTTGTACTAGTGTCTCTTGGTCCTTGTGGGTTCGACATCTGACTTTCATAGTCCACTTTATTATTTGATCACGACCCGTATACTTGCGGAAACACACCCCATCAGCGACCTGACCTGATTTTACTACAGATTTGAGTCCGGATTTGGCTGATTAGGTCACTAATCATGTATATTAACCTGAACCCTATAAATAGTTGATTTATGGTTTAGAGAAGGGGGCTTTTGGAACTTAAAACTCATCACCTTTCTTGGAGGCTCCCACCCTTTCTCCACCTTAGAGATTAGGGCACATTGAAGATCTTGGAGTAAGAGGAGGAAGGCAAGTATCGAAGGAGCATCTCCACGCACACCGCAAAAGGTCCTTGCCAACAATGGAGGGAAGGGTGTTTCATATCATGTTTCTTATCTTTCTCTTGAACATTGTGTTGGATTTGAGTTCCCCTTTGATGGAGAACTAACTTATTAGATACTTGGGCATGATGAACCTCCGGATTTATGTTTAACTTTGCTTGTATAGATTTCTATGAATGAATGAATGTCTTAATGTTTGAAAACCTATTAAATGTATTGTTTGGTATTGATGATTTACGTTGCGACAGCTCTAAGTGTCAATCTAGATCTATAAGGGTGTAGACAATAACGCTCCCTCTATATAAACATAGATCTACTTCAATAAGTGGGGGTTGTGAACATGCCGAGAGATAGGAAAGTGACTCTTTAAGATGGATTATTCTCACAACTCTTCCAAGATTATGCGTTTCCTAGAACGAATTAAGGAAATTAGATTAGTAACTCGCCTCGACGTAGGGTGTGAAAGAATTGTAGGAACTCTTGGTCCATAACCTAATATTCGTTAATTAGAAATTCATACTTGCCCCAATTGATGAATATCCGGAGGGGATACATTGCCCGAGTATCTCCCCTTTATGATTGATTGCCATTATTACCTTCATCAAGTTGATCTTAAGCCACTTTCAATTTTAGAAATTAGATTAGGAATTCAACAACCTTTGGATAGGCTGGGTAGAAGACAATTAGACAAGATTAGTGATTTAGGTCTCTGTGGGTTCGACATCCGACTTTCATAGGCCACTTTACTACTTGATACGACCCGTGTACTTCTGATATAAGCATAAGCATTAGGCTCACCTATATCAAGTTGTAGTAATGAACTCTGAAAATATTTCCCTTGAGGACAATAATACATGGTCCATGTCTCTTTTCCTCATGGCCACCGACCTATCGATTTTAAATGGATCTTTAAGATCAAGTACGATATCGACGACATCATTGAGCGTTACAACCTTCGCCCCTGTTGCCAAGTTGATTACCATTCGTTACTTAATCGCCATTGTCGTGGTTCGGGATTGGTCGTTACACCAGATGGATGTGCACAAAGCTTTGTTACACGGTAAACTTAATGAGGAAGTCTATTTGCTTTCGCCTCCCGACTATCGTTGACAGAGAGGAATGTAGTTTGTCAACTCTACAAGTCCCTTTATAGGCTTATGCAGGCATCTCGTAGTTGGTTCCAAAGATTCTCATGTGCTATTCAAGAGATTGGCTTCCAGTAGTCCCGTGCCGATTATACACTTTTTACATAGGTTTGTGGGGATTCCATTACTATTGTGTTACTTTGCATTGATGATATCTTCATAACAGGAAATGATGATAAAGTCATCAATGATCTCAAGAAGTTCCTCAATAGGTTCTTCGAGATTAAAGATCTTGGACCGCTCAAAGAATTTCTTGGTTATCCATGGCAGAGATTACAGTGTGTCAGTGAAAATACACGTTGGACATATTGGAGAAAGCCGTGTTACTTGGAGCAAAGCCAACAAAAGTTCCCATGAAGCCTTACATAGTGCTAATAGACACGGGGAGTGCAACACTCAAGGATCCTACTCAATATCGGCGACTAGTTAAATAATTGATCTATCTCACAATTAGCAGACCCAAAATCACATACTCCGTGAATACACTTAGTCAGTTCATGAAGGAACCCAAACAACATCACCCCAAGACTTCTCATCGACTCCTCCAATACTTGAAGGCAGCTCCGAGACAGGGGTTATTGTTTTCTTCAAACAACCCGCTTCGCTTGATCAGATACTATGATGCCAACTGGGCAAGGTGTTCAGTTACACGACGATCTGTGACAAGATATTGTATTTTTCTTGGAAAGTCACTTGGATCATGGACGAGCAAGAAGCAAGCAATGGTGTTAAGATCATCAGCTGTGGCAGAATATTTCTCGATGGTTGCAGCCGCTTGTAAGCTTTCTTGGTTAAGATATTTATTGAAGGATTTATGTGTACCACATCCTGAACCAGCAAAGTTGTTTTGTGATAGTTAGGTAGCCTTACACATATTTGCATATTCGGTTTATCATGTACGAATGAAGCATATCAAACTAGATTATCATACAGTTTGGGAGAGAATTCAAAGGGGAGAAATCAAAATAACCTATATATAAACTAGAAGCCAGATTGTAGACTTATTCATGAAGCCATTACGATCACTAGTATTTCATACACATCTCAGCAAGTTGGGTGTCATTGATATTTACACTCCAACTTGAGGGGGAGTGTTAAAGGAAAGAAAATTAGTCAAGGAGGAAAATTTTGATCGTATCAATCTGCAGTCAATCAGCAATTAGCATGATATCAATCTGCAGCCAAATTTACAGTCAATCAATAACTAGCATGATATCAATTGTAGCCAAATCTACAGTCAATCACCAATTAGCTTGATTATAGGATTGTAAATTTATGTATAGTTTCATTCCTAGAATAGCTATGTTCTTATTCTATATATTAACTAGTTTGTATAAACAACACTACTGCAATACATACAACAATTCATCCTCTAATGAATTTGTTTAGGATGTACTTTTCAAGTTTAAATACCTTTTATGCAAAGTTCTTAGACACCAAAATTGTTTGTATTTGGGGACAATACTTTGGAGCCATGAGACATATTCGACAAACTCTAACAAATAGATGCAAATAAATAAGGTGATAATTATCTACTTTCACTACCTTTTTTGCAATATTTGCTTAGTTATTTAGCGAGTGTACCTATAGCATGAGATGTGGTTAGAGTTAAAAACTTCTTGTAAATCGAAGGGTACCAACTATCTAGGTTAAAAGGAATAGATGACCGAGAAGTCAGCAAGAAGGTAATTAGAACCTATACATAATGAGCAGAATTCACATCACCTGATAAATGCTCTTTGCGGCTCATTTCATCGTTACTTGAAGTTGTAGATGTGAACCTTCAACACGCATTCCTCAACCAGTTTAGCCACCAAATTAACCTTTTTTGGACTCTTTAACATCCCATTCACATAAGAAAAGTGAAGAAAAACGTGTAGATAAGTTCGGCAGGAGCGATGAACAATCCATGCAACAATCATAGTTTTACTAAGATGCTAGCTAACTAATAGGGTTAAAATAGGAATACGAAACCTACAAATAAAATTGTCGCTAGTTTGTTATTAAGTGAAAAAATTATCCATAAAAGCGTAAAACTAAAATTGAGCAATCACAAACCTTAAAATGCAAGTTGGAATCTGGCACATGTGAAATTGAAACAATTCATGATTTTATATGGTGTAACTAAACTAACCAAGGATACTAGGAGAACCATTAAAGAGGATGCACTTGATCTCATGTATAACTCAAATAGTTGACCTCATAATGGTAAACAATTTAAACAAAAACTAGACAAGGGGTAAACCTCCTTGGCAATTGGAACATCCAAGAATGAAAAGGAAAAGAATTGATTAAAACCACATGATAGTGGTTTGTAACTTGACTTCCTCGGGAGCATCTAGGTATGTAATTCCCCATGAATTTTGTAAAAGGAATTGACTCAAATCAGCATGTATGCTAGTAGAGCCTACTTGAAAAGCATATTACTTCTACGAAAAACTAAAGCTTCATAAAATAAGCAAAAAAAAGGTGATGAAAAGGATAAATAAGCTTAATACTAATAGAATAACTTGTTTTATATACTTTTTAATAGCTTGGATCTTTAAGGGTTTAGCAGTTGCACACTTTTTCTCAGTTTTCTGTCCAGATCCCATATTTGGAATAAGAGGAGAGGAAATTGGAACCAAATTTGTGCCTTTCTGCTAATAAATACCTTGAACGATAAATTCCCTGCAAAAAAAAAAAGAACAAAAGAACAAAAAAAAGCAGCATAAGGCTGCCCATTCATATCACTAACTTTACATGTTGCATGATAATTTGGGATGATCCCTTATAGTCTAGGGGTGGCTACTGATCAGTGCATAATTATACATATTTTCATACTATATTTGAATGCACTTTGTCTACCTTTTCGCATGGATTCCTCTATTTTTGTACTCCATTAGGTATTTTGTTGTGATTGAATAGGAAAATAGGTACCCAGACAAAAGAAGCGAAAATCAGAACAATTCAACCTATATGCAGACCGTGTACATCTAAGGATTAGTTGAAACCGCGTCAATTTTATTCTAAAAGATTTCAGAGTTATACACGATGCCAACACAACCCTAATACAACCTTGTGTCGTAAATTTGAAGCCTATAAAAGGCCATCAGATGCAAATTGCCGAAGGACTTTTGGCAGTTCCTCTACCGGCGGCTAGGGTTTCTGAGTGACGAGTGAGATTGAAGACGGAGGAGACATTGATCTAGGGAGTTCATTATCTTTATTTATGTCTTCCTCTTTAGCTTTTGTGATGTATTCTTATAGTATGGGAGGTTAAACCTTCTATGATGCCTCAAGTCCTGGAACCCTGAGATGAACTTGTGAATCTTTTCCTTATAATACTTAGGCTTTTCTTTGATTATTCTTGGGGATTGCTTATGTGTTCTTCATGCTTGTGATTTGTTCTACAAAAGTGTCGATCACATATTTGTAGTTACTTGATGCATGAAGAGAAATCTCGGTCAAGCTAGATCTAGGGATAAATGATAGGGGTGAGTGCACGCCGAGAGATCGAGTGTATGGCATCACACTCTCCGGACCTAGGGTAAAACCTAATAGTGGGAACAATAGAACCTAAAAATAATTATAATGTAGTCGTACGACGAAGTCTCTGTATGGGACTAATGTTTGGCTACACGAGAAATCGAGGTCAAACTAATTATTTAAGGTTCCTCACGATCCAAGAATATATCAACTAGATAGCTAGTATTAGGAAATAAGTTGAGCAAGGGATTCTTAGGGGATAGAGATCTAGGGTACCATGCCCTCTTGATTGATAACTATAGATTTATCAACTATTCTCTATGGTTCTCTATTTAGATCTTTTAGTTAGGTTTAGACTATCACACATAGTTTTAGGCTAGATAATAGAAGTCTAATTATTTCTAGCTCTACCGCTCCCTGTGGATTTGACTACTTTACCCACAGGGTACTTTACTACTTGTGCTACCCCGTCCACTTGCGGACAAGTACACATCAATCACATAGCGGATGTGCTCAGCTAGTTGTTTGACAAAATATTTTTTCAAAAAGTGATTTTGTCCTCTTGGTATTGCCTCTCAACCCAATCCTTGAAGACATAATAGTCTTCAATTGTATCTCCCAGCACTCTATGTCACGTGCAGTAACTGGCATGATCTTTCATGGTTTGCTCTTTTAGTCTCTTGTATTCAGGGAGTTTCAGACCTTCCTTCACAGTGTCTTAAGAGGTCTTAGGTACCTTATCTCTTCAGAAAGAATATTTATTATTCATCCTTTCTTTTAAAGAAGGAAGAGGCCTTGATTCATTACAAACAACACCTAAACTAGGTGGCTTAACTTGTTTAAGTTTATGGGACTCCACAATACCTTTTCGTTTATCAATGTTGAAGCTTGTAGCAGTGTACTTGACGCCTTCTACCCTTTTAGGTTTCTCTTTATCATTTTTGAAATTTGAAAATTTTACAACAGTACCCTTGGGTTGGTCCTTTCTAATTTCTTGGCTTGTGAGATTAGCTCTTGAAATGGAGTAATGCCATATGTGCTTAGGAAAGGGACCATCTAACTATCGATATTCTCGAGCAATAAACCCACTTCCTGTTGTTGATCCAAGAATTGTTCACACTTAATGCTCAAGTTCCTCCATCTCATAGTATAGTCCACCACTTTTTCATCACTATTCTGACGAGTGTCGGCAAGGTCAGCTAACTTGATTTTCTCAATTATACCCGTGAATCATACTCAAAATGTATTTTTTAACTACTGCTATATTTTTATTGACTCGGATTGTAGACTACAATACCATTCAAATGCTACTCCTATGAGTCTCTTGCAGAAAATTGTCTGAGGAGATGCGAGGTTTTACATAGGTATCTCCACAAGCAGCCACAAAATGAGCCAAGTGTTAATCGAGATTACCAATTCCATTAAACTGCTTCATCTTATGTAAATGCATTAGTCGATCTCTCATGCAATTCTATGGCACTTTTCTTTGGATGGATCAAGCCTCTGTCTTCTATATCCTTCAAAAGCATTTTTCTTCCAGAGCCTTATTTTCCTTGCAAATGCAGTTGTGAGAATAGTATAAGTTTTGATATTAGGATAACGGGTTATGGTCTTCATGGTTCCTATTGGACAATGCACACATTAAATTACATACACATAAATACAACAAAGAGTCGAAGAGGATCCAAGCATTTTATTGAACAGGTTATATGCACAATAGATTTACCGAAATCCTTAATCGAATGTTTCTTTGGAACCTTTGTTTACAAAGATGTATAACATAAAGCACTCAAACAACTTCATCTCAACTCCTTCAAGCTTTCCCTTCATAGGGTGCCTTGATGATCTTGTTATGCCTGATGATATCCACGAACACTTTTCGCTTGTATATTTGGCTTAATCCTCCACTGATTCCCTGATGGAGTTGCTGCTGGTTTTGAGTCAGTGAA
Organism: Dioscorea zingiberensis; assembly: GCA_026586065.1. Taxonomy (NCBI): domain Eukaryota; kingdom Viridiplantae; phylum Streptophyta; class Magnoliopsida; order Dioscoreales; family Dioscoreaceae; genus Dioscorea; species Dioscorea zingiberensis. The sequence goes on along the minus strand of CM048822.1, from coordinate 31,375,496 downwards.
TCTATTTCAAATTGTGAGCCCCTAACCAGCTCCCTTCTAGTTGTTTCATTGTCCACTTCCTTTTCTTTTGTCTTCTTCATGGAGTTGCAACCCTTCTTTTCTACTCATTTTCTTTTCTTCTCATTTCTTCGTGGAGCTGCAATCCTCTACAATCTTGTTCTTTTTCTTCTCCCTAGCTGCAAACCCCTTCATCTTTTCTTTTCTTTTATTTTCATTTCTTCATGGAGCTGCAGTCCTCTCAGCCTTGTTCTTCTTCTTCTCCCTAGTTGCAACCCTCTTTTTCTTATTCTTTTCTTTCCTTTTCATTTTTTCATAGAACTGCAATCCTCTACAGCCGCCTTGTTCTTCTTCTTTTTCTTCTCCCTACCTGCAACGCTCTTCTTCTTTTTATTCTCCCTTAATGCAGCTGACTGTCCTCTTTCTTTTCTTAAGGTGCATTGTGCATGTCGAAATGGTGCTTATGTTACCTTATGTGTTTTGCTGCTTCATGATTATGCTCCAATTTTCCAAAGATGTATATCTCATTTCGGAATTTGTACTTATTTTTTTTAATCACCTCGGGATTGCCTACCCTAGGGATTTGTATTTCATTGCTTTGTTAGTCATCCTCTCATTGGGATTTGTATTATTGTTGGTTCAGGATTTGTGCAACCTAGCAGGCTTGGGATACATGTTTCGGTCGCTTCAGGATTAGTAATCTCTAGTCACCTTAGAATGCATGTTCTCTACCTTCTAGGCTTTTGTTTTTTGGGTTGCCTCAGGATTTGTGTTTTGTGGCACCACCTCAGGTTGTGTACTTTATTATGACTCGAGATTTGTGCTTGTAACACCCATCTCGCTAATGACACAGATGTCACACCAGCTGGGCCAGGAGTGCACCCAACCCATAAGCTGTGTACTTAAACCTTGAAAATGATCATGTACTCTAAAATAATTTTCATATGACTTAACATAACCGGTTACACACCGGAAGTAATATTCAAACTAGGTCAGAAATAGAGTACAACACGCAGAGTTATGGGCAACTATGGCTCTAAATACAACGGAAGAAAAGACATATTCAAGGTCTAGTACAACCCAACATAATAAAATACAAAGTAGGTACGCCAGAGCATGTTAGACTTCGATCCCTGCTCGAGACATGAGCTACTATCCCGATCCAAGTCTACGTCCTGTAACAGGAAAACAATAATCTAGAGGGCTGAGCTAAACAAGCTCAGTGAGAAAGAACTTCTCCGCCAAATATTATGCATACCTGTCATCTGTACTAAAATACTAGTACAAGAACAATGCAAGTATAAATCATAAAGATCGGTAGAATTATCTTAAATCTTGATAAGCATGTTATACGATCAAAAATCCGAAGAATCCTACAATTAATCTCATATCATATCCTGATATAGTAAACATATATATGCAAAAGTCTCGTATCGTAATCAACATGCAACTCTAGTTCAATACTATGAAAGAAACCAGTTGTCATTAGCCGGATAACCGGATCCTGATGATCGGGAGACAGCAGAATAATCCGATCCAGTACTCAAGGCCTGACGATCAGTGATATAATCAACCAACTGTATCAATCGTCACGCATCTCATATCCGAGACCTGACGACTAGTGGTATGATCAACCAAGCTATATCAATCGTTACGCGTACATCTCGTATCTTATTATTCCAATCCAGTACCCGAGGCCTGACGACCAGTGGTATAATCAACCAACTGTATCAATCATCACGCATCTCATATCCGAGACCTGACGACCAGTGGTATGATCAACCAAGCTGTATCAATCGTCACGCGTACATCCTCGTATCCGATTCGAGCACTCAAAAGAGTTAGGAAGGGGTTTTACTAGAAAACAATTTCGCAAACATTTTATTTAAGAAAAACGGATTAAAACAAATCCCTTCCTTAACCCGAGATCATCTACAATTCTTTATGGGCTCTATCCTGAGCCCCGCTGGATCAATCGTCTGTGTCTACCTAGGGAGCAGTCACGACACGGTGAATATTAATCTTTACCAGTTGAAGTTTCACTTTATAATTAATCATGCTGGTTCATTTCATAGCATATAACAAGTATTGAAATCACTATGCAACTATAGCGATAAAATCCATCGACAAATCACAAACCGATTTAAATCTCATAAAAATACGAGAAACCAAAATCAAAGTAAACACATTAAATAAATCTGGATTTACGGTGATGTCCCCTCACCTCAAATCCTTGCAATTTCTAAGAGTCTCTTGGTCCTTCGGCAGCTTCTGCTGGACCTTTTCCCTTTCCTAGAATCAACGAGAGTACTAAGTAAGTACGAAGTCCGTATTTACCATACTTAGTTCTATAGCTTAAAAATACGGTATCTAAGAATACGGAAATCATATTCTTAACTTAGAAATTCCATTTAAGCTTCAAGGAGCATATAAGACATTTAAACTCATAACATCATGTTTTTCCTACTTAACGAGCATTACATGCCCTCAACACTTTTATAATATCACTAAGCATGCTAGATTTGCAAGGTTAACCATTCTTAAGCATGTAACACTTAAAATATGATAATAATGGAGCTGTCAACTTAAGCATGCCATCATGATCGTTAATAAAGCATTTAAACTTAAGAATTTCATGTAAAATTCGGCAGTACCTCCGCTATTTATAGGGCCCCAAAAATTATACAAACATGCATCCCATTAATTCCAATAATCACACCAACAAACTAAGGGTTCATAACATACAACCATACATCAATCCCCCTTGATTTCCCCTCTAATTCCCAGCCCTATTAACACCATCCATCAAGAAAACACTATAAACCTAATTCATGGATCTAGTCAGGGCTTCCCAATATTCAACTCAAGAAGGAGGAAATGAATCTCGCCGGTGTTCGAACCTCACTGGAGCAAGAAGATAGGCTACAGGCCGGAGCTACAAGGGGTGGCACCGGAGTGAGTGTAGGGTGGTCTGGGCGGCGGATGGCGCCGGAGGAGTTGAGATCTGGCCTTGAGCGGCCTTGAGGAGAAGCTGGCGCTTCAAGCCTGCAGCCGCGTGTGCTTCACTGCTTGGCGGTGTGGAGTCAGGCCCGTGGCCAGGCCGCATTACTATGGCAGTGTGGCGTGTGTGGAGAAGAGGGTGGTGGATCCGACGCGGGCCCGGAGGCGGTTAGAGGCTGACAAGCCCAAGTAGACGCTCGCTGGCTCACGCGAGAGAAATAGAGAACGAGGCACGGGTCTTCTCTCAATTGAAATCTAATTTCTATCATGACATCTAAGTCCATTATATACTTCATATATAAATAAAATAATATTAATCTTTATTATTTATTCCCCGTGATTATCATTACCTTTAATTTTTCCATTAAACTAACTTATCATTCCAATAATGCCACATGGGTCCAATTAATTAACTTATCCCCAATCTTTATTTCACATTGTCATTTGTTAATATTATCTTTTAATAATTCATCGACCCAGATTCAGAAATCCCGGGTCAATAATTCTAGTCATCCTAGGCGTACTGTAGCCTCAAGGGGTCTGTCCCTCGTCACACCAGATCAGCGAATACCGGCTTTTGACTCGCTCGATCTACTTTATCAGAACTCAATGATTTGTCTGATTTTTCTACTTAATTAATCTTGATTAATTAACACTAACGAAATCTCCCATTTATTTAGTTGAGGTTATCTTTATCGTCCACTTCCAACTATTTCAAGTGTAAGCGGCCTAGCCCAGTAAGACCTTCCCTAGGCTCATTAGTTGCGAGGCTGGTTTTAAATTTATTATTCCTCGATTTTTTTCTTTTAATTGGGCTTTAAAATAAATAATTAATTTCTTGTGCTATTCAATCTCATTAAATGTCGAAAATCTTCTGATTTATTCACTTAGAAAATTCGGGGCGTTACATTTCTCCTACCCTTAAGAAATTTCGTTCCGAAATTTCGTACGTGTATATCTAAAATAGATGAGGGTATTGTTCCTTCATCTGGTCTTCTCTTTCCCAAGTAGCTTCCTCCACTTGGTGATGACTCCACAATACCTTTACCAACGGTATTATCTTGTTCCGCAGAGCTTGTTCTCTCCTGTCAAGAATACGTACCAGTCCTTCTACGTACGTCAAATCTTGAGCCAGCTCCAGGGTTGGTCCGGACAGAATCTGATGTTGATCTCTGAGACATTTCCGTAGAACTGAAATATGGAACACGTTGTGTATCCTTGAAAGTTCCTCTTGTAGGTCAAGTCGGTCGGCTATCGGGCCTACTCTGTCCACTATCTCGTAAGGCTCGATATACGGTGGGTTTAGCTTCCCCCGCTTACGGAACCTAAACACTCCCTTCCATGGAGATACCTTCAAAAATACCCTATCTCCCACTTTAAATTCCAGGAACCGACGACGGTTATTAGCATAACCCCGTTGTCTGTGTTGGGCCTTCTTCAACCGCTCCCTAATGAGCTTTACCTTCTCCATAGTTTGTTGCACCAGCTCTAGGCCCAGTATCTTTCGTTCACCCTCCTTATCCCAACACAAGGGAGTCCTACATCTTCGACCGTATAATGCTTCATACGGTGGCATACCAATACTGCTCTGGCAGCTGTTGTTGTAGGTAAACTCCAGAGGTCCCAAATTTTCATCCCAGCGACCAGGAAGTTCCATGATACTAGCCCAAAGCAGGTCTTCGAGTATCTAGATTGTCCTTTCGGACTGTCCATCGGACTCTGGATGGAACGCCGAGCTAAGGTCCAATCCTGTCCCCAAAGCTTTATAGAGGCTTTTCCAAAAATGAGAAGTAAATCTTGGGTCCCTGTTCGATACAATTGACACGGGTACTCCATGTAACCTCACTATCTGGTCCACGTACAACCGTGCCAATTTCCCCTGAGAATAAGTCATCTTGATTGGAATAAAGTTGGCCGACTTGGTCAGTCTGTAGATGATCACCCAGATAGCATCTTTGCCTTGACTGGTTCGTGGTAAACTGGTCATAAAGTCCATAGCTATCTTCTCCCACTTCCATTCCGGGATCTCTAAGGGTACCAACAACCCCGGTGGATTCTTGTATTCAGCTTTGATTTGCTGACAAACCATGTACCTAGCCACATGCTCCGCAATATCCTTCTTCATCCTTCTCCAGACATAGTTCTCCTTGATATTCCGATACATCTTGGTGCTCCCTGGATGCATAGTATATGCTAAGCTATGCGTCTCCTCCATTATTTGTAGCTTGAGAGCCGTCTCGTTGCGTGGCATATAGATCTGAGCACCTACCATCACTGTTTTATCTGGAGATAGAGAGTAGTTACACTTGCCATTCCTTCGTCCCCAAAGTCTTCCATTTTGCAGTGTACCAGCTAGCTTCATTAACTTTGGGTCCCGTAGTTCAGCTTCCTTGATTTGCTTAATCAGCAGCGGTCGAAGGTGGAAGCTCGCCAATAGCACTCCCAACTCATCCATGGAAAGTTGTGCTCCTGTGGATATCAGATCGTGGAGTTGGGTAAGGCTAGTGGTCCCCAACCGAGCCATCATCTTCCGACTCAAAGCATCGACCACCACATTCACCTTCCCAAGGTGGTACTCAAATATGCAGTTGTAATCTTTCAATAACTCCATCCACCTTCACTGACGGATGTTGAGCTCCCTCTGGGTCATCATGTACTTCAAGCTTTTATGGTCGGTGAAGATTTTACAGGCTTCACCATAGAGATAGTGTCGCCATATCTTTAATGCAAAGACCACCGCAACTAACTCCAAATCTTGTACTGGATGGTTCACCTCATGGGTTTTGAGTTGTCTGGAAGCATAGGCAATCACTCTGCCCTGTTGCATCAAGACACACCCCAAACCCTGGTATGAAGCATCACTATATATTTCAAAACCTACTCCAGGTGCAGGTAAGGTTAGAATAGGAGCAGATACCAATCGGTTCTTCAGCTTCGGGAAGCTCTGTTCGCAATCTTCAGTCCATTCGAACCTTGCGTTCTTCCTCAGCAGCTTCGTCATCGATAGGGCAATCATAGAAAAACCCTCCACAAATCTCCTGTAGTAACCGGCTAACCCCAGAAAACTCCTAATCTCTTTAACATTGGTGGGGCTTGCCAGTTCACTACTGCTTCGATCTTCTGGGGGTCCACATATATTCCTGTCGCTGAGACGACATGCCCCAAGAAGTTGACTTGCTCCAACAAAAACTCACATCTGAGTTTGGCATACAACCGCTGCTCTCATAGAGTTTGTAGAACTATTCTCAAATGATTGATGTGCTCCTCCACGTTCCGCGAGTACACCAGAATGTCGTCAATGAAGACCACAACAAACTGGTCTAAGTAGGGTGCGAACACCCTTTTCATTATTCCTATGAACGCAGCTGGTCCATTCGTCAACCCGAACTGCATTACTAAAAATTCGTAATGTCCATATCGAGTTCGGAACGCCGTCTTTGGCACATCCTCCTCCCGCACTCGCAGTTGATGATAGCCCGACTTCAAATCAATCTTGGAGAACACACAGGCTCCCCGTTGTTGGTCAAACGGGTCATCAATGCGTGGTAGCGGGTACTGGTTCCGGATGGTCACCTCTTTTAATTGTCTATAGTCGATACACAACCGCATGGAGCCGTCTTTCTTCTTTACGAATAGTACATGCGCACACCAAGGGGAGACACTAGGTCTAATAAGCCTCGGTGCGGTGGTAATCCGGGTAAGTCTTGAAACACATTCGGATACTCGCATGCCACGGCTATATCCCGAACTTTTGTCTTCGGAGCTTCCACTTGTGCCACATTTGCCAAATAGGCTTCCTCCGTCTCGGGTCGTCTCCCGTAGAAAAGTATCTCCGCCTCTCTCGGACGCTGAAAACGCACCATCTTCCAATAGTAGTCAACGTGGGCATGGTGGAAAGCTAACCAATCTATCCCTAGGATCCCATCAAAGTATCTCCGTCTCGGTGGCTCACGCGAGAGAAAGAGAGAACGAGGCACGGGTCTTCTCTCAATTGAAATGTAATTTCTATCATGACATCTAAGTCCCTTATATACTTCATATATAAATAAAATAATATTAATCTTTATTATTTATTCCCCATGATTGTCATTACCTTTAATTTTTCCATTAAACTAACTTATTATTCCAATAATGCCACATGGGTCCAATTAATTAACTTATCCCCAATCTTTATGTCACATCGTCCTTTGTTAATATTATCTTTTAATAATTCATCGACCCAGATTAGGAAATCCCGGGTCAATGATTCTAGTCATCCTTGTAGCGCATCGTAGGTTCTCACACTGGGTCTCCCTCGTCGCACTGTGATCCGCGAATACCGGCTTTTGACTAGCCCTATCTACTTTATCGACATTAAATGATTTGTCCGATTCTCCTACTTAATTAATCTTGATTAATTAACACTAACGAAATCTCCCATTTAATTAATCGAGGTTATCTTTATCGTCCACCTCCAACTATTCCAAGTGTAAGCGGCCTGGCCCAGTAAGGCCTTCCCTAGGCCCATTAGTTGCGAGGTTGGTTTTAAATTTATTATTCCACGATTTTTTTTTCCTTTAATTGGGCTTTAAAATAAATAATTAATTTACTGTGCTAATTAATCTCATTAATTGTAGAAAATCATCTGATTTATTCACATAGAAAATTTCGGGCATTACAGTGCTTTATCATTACCTTGAGGTGCATGCTTCGCAACTTCGAGATCAATGTTTGGATCACTTTACCTCGTGATTTGTGTCTTGATAGGCTTACCTCATGATTTGCATCTAAATCACCTCACCTTGTGATTTCTGCCTCGATTTGGTTGTCCCATGACTCATCTTGATCGGGTCACCTTGGGATCAACACTTTCCATTGCTCCAAGATGTATTTATTCGTTGCTTCGGGGTGTGTGTGTTTTTGGCACCTTGGGATTTGTGTCTCGATCATTTTGGGATTTGTGTTTTTCATTGTCTCGAGATTTGCATTTTGTCTACTTGAGATCGCTTCATGTTTTTTTGGTGTTGCCTCTGTATATTTGTTCCGTCGTCTCGCTATGTGTATTCCAACATCTTCGGGTTTCTAGATTTCTCTATTGCCTCAAAACTTTTGATTTCTCCATTCACTTGGGGTTTGTACCAGATGTATCAGCTCGGGATGCGCGATCCTTTACCTAGGGTTTTGTGTAATCCACCACCTCCGAATTTGCGTTTCACCTTTCGAGATTAGCTCCTCATCGCCTCATCGCCTCATCGCGTAGATCAAATAATGTTTTTTTAATCTATTTGTTTATCATTATCTTTTTTTTTTTTCGAAACATACCTTCCAAGTGATCACCAAAGAAAGGATCCTTCTGTTGTTGCCTCTTCCTGCATGCTTTTCTTCTTTTTAGCATTGTTGTCATCGCACTAGCTCAGTTGTGGTTGTCACTATGTTTGTCTCTGTGACTTTCTATCTTTTTATTTGTCACTCTCTATCTTTTTTTTTTTCTTATTCTGTCTGCTGTTTTATCCACCAGAGGATAACACCCCCGATAAGATGTCAGGCAAGTCCCAACAAGCAGTATACATGATATTTGGTCATGGGATCGTGTCTTCATCCGTTGAGGCGTGCGATAAACCGAGTCATGGCAACAACATGTGTACATCTTATCAAAAGATATCCATCTTTTTCCTTTAAAAAAAATTGAAATACTAATCTAAAATGTTACTAAAATTTCAAATTTTATTGTTATCAGGATATAGACTATAGTGTCTTATTATCCTACTTTTTTTTCGACCAAACCACTTGTATTTTATTAGTGAAGTTTTTAATGAAGGTTTTTATAATATTGTTGTTTTTATGGAAGAAAAATTCAAAAAAATATTTTGAAATAATTAAACAAATTTATATTTTATCTTATATGATAGACAGTAGATTTAAATTTGATGGTACATTTTTTCCTTGTTGACTAACATGATGAAAATATGGTGGATGCAATTTTCTGCAGTTTTTACAATTTTTCCTGATTTATGAATTTTTTTAAGATATTTATGGAATTTCATGGATTTTTTTTGGATGGGTTTTTTGTGTGTGTGTGTAGAGGGGTTTAAAGATTATATGTGTTTTAAATTTTTATGTTTTTGTGAAATTCCCGTGTTTATTTATTGATTTAGTTATTTATTTTTGGTTTGTCAGGGATTTTTTTATAGTTTTGTACTCATTTTTTTGGTAAATCTTAAATATTTTTTGTGTTTTTTTTGGCAAGTTCCTAAATTTATTTATGTTTTTTTAATATATGGTATTTTTGGATTTTTAGAAGGCTTTCAGAAATTTTTTCTAGTTTTAGTGATTTTTTGGATTTATTTTATTTTTATTTTTCTAAATTTATTATAATTATTATAATTTATTATAATTATTTTTAAATTACAGAGTCGACCGCGGGGAGCTCGGACCAAACTAGGTGGGCGGTGTCGCGTGTGGGGCCGACAGATTTGGCTTCACCGGCTATGTAGACCAAGCACAGCTTGCAGGCGGCCTGTGTTGGCACGGGCACGCATAGTGCTTGGCACAATCAGAGCCATTACCCTACTATGTCAGGCTAGTCCTTTTTGACACCATGAGCTCAGACCGTTATCGAGTGATGGACCTTAGTTTAAGTTTTACAATGAAAGTGTGTCTTTTGGATTGTGTCAAATAGGTCACCCCGGCATGGCGCGACACTGCTCAGCTTGTGCTAGGCAATGCACATTTCCATGCCTTTTCGGCCCATCTGCGAGTCAAGGCGTGCCGGCATGACCCTTGATTATTTTTGTAGTCTACCCCATATGAGGCTGACACAACTTGTGTTGTACCGGGCTAGCCAACGATTCAGCCAACTAAATTTAAAAAAAAAATTATATGTTTTTTTAAATAAAGAAGAAAACAAAAATATCCAAAACAAAATCACAGAAAATCTTAAAAAATACCACAAATTAGAAAATCCCTAAAACGTTCAAGAAAATTCCAAAAAAAAAAACTCTAAAAATTCCATAATCCAAAAATTTCCAAAAATCCAAAAAAATCATAAATGTCCTCAAATATATCAATTTTATAGCTAGTATAATAATTTTCTTAATTTATAAAGATTTAAAATATAATTATAAAATCCATGATTTTAAAGAAATAATGGTTTCTAACTGTTCTCTAAATTACTCTTTAATTATTTTAATAATTGAAGGAGTTTCCATGTTAAGAATTAATTTGATTTAATTTGAGAAGAGGAAATAAATTGCTTAATTCCTAAATTGGGGATGCCAAGGGCTAAGTAGTAAATTCAGAAAGTAATGGGGACTTAATCAAAATTGTGCCCCTCTCACAAGAAGACGACCTGTAGGTAACCTAGGAAATATGAGGAGGTTATGTGCAAAAGATCGAGAGAAAACCATATAGAAGGTATGCAAATGAAACCAACGGTTGTGATTAAAAGATCATGAGATGGGGGTTAAGTTGAGGCACTGGTTTTGATCCTGGCCATCCATCCAATTACTAATTATGAATTAATCTGAGACGTCCATCTCAGAGCAGTAATTAAGTTCGAGACAAGATGAGGAGATCCAACCATCCGTTTATAATCTCTGAGATAAGGGTGGGAAAGCGCCTACCGTGCGGGCAAATGATAACCGTCCATCCGAGAGTTAATGTAAGTTCGAGGCGTCAAAGCCACATCAGCCACTTATCCTGTCAAGCCCCGTCCCGGATTCCAGGCCCCGAGCACGTGAACAGACCGGCCTTACAGGCCTAAGTGTAAACAAGTAGATAACAAACCATAATAAATTCATACTCAAGTCCAAAAGAACATAGATTCATAAGGGTCCGTAGGCCCTATACAAAGTCAGGTCCCTATACGGGTCCTACATAAAACAACTCTCAGAAGAAAAGTCAACGGAGACCCTCAGACCTCGGATCTCCTAAACAACCTCCCAAACAATCTCCTCAGCACCGGCCCCTAAACCTCGGGATCTGTTAAAGAGAGAAGGAACAAACGCATGAGATTTTGAATGAAAAGCTCAGTAAGTACCCCCGCAGGGTCACAGAGTCATAAGATAGCAACAAGTCAATAAGGGGACCACGTTCCTAAGAAAGTGCATCTCTAGGAGTGTACAACAAAATAAAGACAACGGCACGACCCCTTAGCAACAGAAACCCTCAAGCTCTGTGTTGAGTTTCAAAGATAACTCAAGGATCACTCCCGGTCGGCGTAACCAGCTATGCGTTGTAATACACGACCCTCCGGTCGTAATTCGTTAGTACCACCTCTCATACGTGTCGACACGGCCAGCGTATCATTCCTACTGACGGGTAGGACCACAAGAGTATCGCCTCTCTGGCGCGGCAAAAAGAAATGTCAGGGTGTCCTGTCCCTGATCATTTCCATATCGGAGCCCCCACGATCCACTGAGTCTGGGCATTAGACCACAACAAACAGGGATACCAACATCCCGAAACAAATATACATGCTCAACAGGAGTTTACAACAGAAAGGATAGCATGTATGAAGTCATCATGATAATAACATTGCCAAGAAAACTTCGAAGAGTGAGCTCAAGGCAAGTGTACTTACCTCTTGCTGGAACTAGAAACCCTCCTAGTCTCCTCCTGTAGTGCCTCTAAGACTCCTCGAGAGTATCTGATAATAGAGTTTCTATTAGAGCCAATATTCTAATAAAACCCTAGGTTTCTAAATGCACATGCACAACTCTCGCTTTTGGTGGACCTAAGCCCAACTAAATGGGTCTCAAAGTCCATCTACTTGGCTACCGACCCATTTCACTCGTTACCAAGCCCTTAGTTGACTTTCAACCTACACTAGGTCAACTTTAGTCAACCCTGGTCAACTAGTCGACCTTTCTCTTGTTTGTCGTGGTATGAACCCTAATTGGCCATTTATAGTCTTTTTAGTCAAATTGGGCCCATCTATTAACCCCACAAAGTTGTCTAGTTATACCTTGCCATGTTCTATTTAATTTAGAAAGAGCAACCTCTGTCATGTGGCTAGACATGTCCCCTTGGGTTAAGGCCCAACTACACAATCTAGGTGGTCCAGGGTTCAACCCCCACCACCCACACCCCTTTCTTTTATTTATTAATTTTTTTTTATTAATTAACCTAGATATTAATTTTTTTAAATACCTAGGTGACAAATTTCAATTAATCTAATTAATTCATCAAACCAATCTTCAACCTTGGTTGGACCCAACCATGTAAGTTAGCTATCTTGGTTCAACCCAACTCCAACAACTTATTTTAATCAATCCGATTAATTAATTAAAAGGATTAATTTACCCTTAGTTGATATCAACCATTTAACTATACATTTTGTCACATTATTAAGAAATTAAAACAAATTCATCATTAATCTGTAATTTACTAAATAATTTATTTAACTATTTTCCCATGCCTTTATCATACTATTTTATTTTTATTATTTATTTCTTTTTTTTTTAAACTTCTTCTTCCTCACTCTTTACTCTCACTGTCTACGCCTGAGCCTCGCCGGAGTTCGGGGAAGATTCTAGTGAGCACCCAAACCACCCGGGGAACTGCACCGGAGCCCGTGGCCCTCTCCAAGCATCTTCTGCAATCAGCCGAGCTTTGTTTTCCAACCGTCAAACCCCGCTGGAACTTCACTGTCTCGGCTGAGCGACACACCAGCTCCGGAGAGCTCGAGACGACACAGACATGCATGAAAGCCACATAAATTCACTGTAGAGAGTAAGGAAGCTTACCAAAATTCGGTGAACGCCAAACAAAACCCCTAAAGAGCTTTCCGACGCCTGAGAGGGGCGGCTTTGTCTTTTCCGGCGAAGTTGTCGGGTGGCAACTTCCTTCTCTTCACCACCGCCTTCTCCTCTGCTTAAAATTGGTCACGACAGAACCGTACTCAACAGAGATCACGAACCCGGCGATCTAGATCGGAATACTCTCGCTTCACTCCGATCACTCTCACCGAACCTTCGTACGATTGTGCTCGGCTCTCCACGCTCAGTGCTCTAACCCGAGCTATTCCAACCTTTATATAGGACTAGGGAGGCGAGACGACGCCACCCGGCATGCAAGCTTCCGTTGGTGACGTCCGACCTTCGCCATGTAACGGGCGACCGAGGTGGCGGGACTGGAGCAACCGTTTGGTGGCTGAGGGAGGGGATGTTCTCAGCTCGGGATCAGACTTCACAAATGGGTGGTGGAGATCGGTTGGATCCAATCCAACAACCACCGCTTAAGTCACTACCTCGGATCAATAAACGCCCCAAGATTAAGGGCTGAGATCTACGGAGAACCAATGACCGGATATTGTTCATTTGCCTAGCATCACGCGTACTCTCAGATGAACGTCTCACGAAGAGCCACGTGGCTTCACGGATGGCCTAATAACGCTACGCGATCAGCACCCTTAATCTCAGCCGCTAAACTATACTATAAGAGGTCCCTATTTGGAAAATTATCCAGAGGTCCTCAGACCTTTCTAGGTCTCAATTTAGTCTATCCTCCTTGAGTGAGGATAATTTCCACCAGGTCCTCAAACTTTTTGGAAATTATAACTAGCTCCCTAACAACCTCTAATTAGGGTTTTATTCTTTTAAATTTCCTTTTTCCCCATCTGATCAAACCATTTAATCCCTTAGGAAATTTCTTTAATTTTAGAGCACATTATTTTTTATTCCTAAAAAAATCTTGGATTTTACAATCCTCCCCCCTTACATTAATTTCGTCCCCGAAATTTCAACCTAAAAGTCATCAGAAGGCAAACAAATCAGGGTAACATTTCTTCATATCCTCTTCTCGTTCCCAAGTCGCTTCTCGATCAGAGTGGTTGCTCCATCTCACTTTGACAAAGGGAATGGTCCTATTCCTCAACTGCTTATCCTCCCGACCCATGATAGCTACTAGGCGTTTCTCATAGGACATATCATCTTGGACTTCCACGGGAATCTGGGGAATTACTCGAGATGGGTCCCGAACACATTTCTTTAGCATCGAGATATGAAAGACATCATGAACCTGGGCAAGATCCTGAGGTAAGGCCAACCTGTAGGCCACGGCTCCTATGCGTTCCAAAATCTCAAAAGGTCTGATATAACGTGGAGCAAGTTTTCCACGTTTGCCAAACCTCACTATTCCTTTCATAGGAGATACCTTCAGGAACACAAGATCCCCACTGAAACTCCCCGATCCAGACAAGCGTTCCGGTCCGCATAGCTCTTACATGCGCTTTGAATGTACTGAAGTCTCTCCCTGATCATCCTGACATGCTCCTCTGTCTACTTAATAAAGTGTGCTGCTCAAACGTCTTCTCGGCTACTAGCTTCCTCTCACCCACAGCTCCCCAACAAATAGGTGTACGGCACTTCCTCCCATAAAGTGCCTCATACGGAGCCATCTGGATGCTTGGCTGATAACTGTTATTTTAGGCAAACTCTACTAAACTCAGACGCTCATCCCAGGACCCCGTAAAATCCAATGCACATGCTCTAGGCATATCCTCCAACACCTGGATGGTTCTTTCAGACTGATCATCAGTCTGTAGGTGAAAATCTGTACTAAATGCCAAACTTATACCCAGAGCGGGTGCAGACTCTCCCAAAACCTCGAGACAAACCTGGTGTCAAGATCAAAAGTGATCGACACCGGTACTCCATGTAGTCTGACTATCTTATCAATATACAGCTGGGCCAACTTCTGTAAGGATGCCCCCCGTCCTCAGAGGTATGAAATGGGCTGACTTAGTCAAACGGTCTACTATGACCCAAATTGATTCGTTACCCCTCTGAGTACGGGGTAACCCCCTTACGAAGTCCATATTGATGTGCTCTCATTTCCACTCTGGAATGGGTAACGGTTGCAAGGTTCCTGCTAGCCTCTAATGCTCTGCCTTCACTAACTGACAAGTGATACACCGGGCCACAAACTCTGCGACCTCTCGCTTCATACCCTTCCACCATAAATGATCTTTTAATCCTTTATACATCTTGGTACCACCAGGGTGAATGGTACAGCTAGAATAATGGGCCTCTTCAAGAATCTCCCTCTTCAGCTCTGGGACGTTGGGAACACAAATTTGATCTGCGTGTACCCTAAACCGTGTAGGCTCTCCCTGGCCGATCTGCCCTCTAATCTCATCCAGATCAGAATCCCGCCTCTGTGAATCTCTAATCCTCTCTAACAATGAGGGTCGGATATGTAGGCTAGCCAAAGTGGCACCCATCTCTGGTAGAACAACCTCTAACTCGAGCCTTCTCATATCCTCTAACAGAGGTCTCTGAGCTGTCATCAATGCCGCAACACCATAGCTAGACTTCCTACTCAAAGCATCAGCCACCACGTTAGCATTTGCCGGGTGGTAATGGACGCTCAAGTCATAGTCCTTAATCAGTTCTAGCCAACGCCGCTGTCTCATGTTCAACTCCTTCTGAGTGAAAATGTACTTGAGACACTTATGATCGGTGTATATCTCACACGGTACACCGTAGAGGAAATATCGCCAGATCTTTAGAGCAAACACAATGGCTGCCGACTCAAGATCGTGGGTTGGGTAGTTTTCCTCAAAAGGCTTCAGCTGACGGGAAGCATAAGCAATAACTCTCCAGTCCTGCATCAAAACACATACTAAGCAAGTCTTACATGTGTCACTGTAGACTGTATACCCGCGTCCACTTTGTGGCAATGCCAAAACCGGCGCGGGTATCAATCTTTGTTTCAACTCCAGGAAACTCTTTTCACAAGATTTTGTCCAAACAAATTTGGTACCCTTCCTAGTCAATATTGTCAAAGGTGCTGCTGTGACCGAGAAATCCTCTATAAATCCCCCATAATAGGCAGCTAACCCCAGGAAACTCCGTATCTCTCGAACCGTGGTGGGTCTCTTCCAATCGACGACTGCTTCAATCTTCTTGGGGTCTACTAAAACTCTAGGTCCACTGATCACGTGCCCCAGGAAAGTGACACTATCCAACCAAAACTCATACTTTGAGAACTTGGCGTAGAGCTTGTGCTCCCTCAAAGTCTCTAGCACAATTCTCAAGTGCTCCTTATGTGCCTGGTGGCTACCTGAGTAAACCAAAATATCGTCAATGAAGACCACCACAAACTGGTCTAAGTACTGACGGAATACCCGGTTCATCATATCCATAAATATTGCCGGGGCGTTGGTAAGCCCAAACGGCATCACCAAGAACTTATAGTGCCTATATCTAGTACGAAAGGCACTCTTCGGGATGTCAGCTTCCTTAATCCGTACTTGATGGTACCCTTATCTCAAATAAATCTTAGAAAATACCCGAGCTCCCTGCAACTGATCCAATAGATCATCGATCCTAGGTAATGGGTACTTGTTCTTTATGGTCACCTTGTTCAGCTTTCTATAGTCGATGCACAATCTCATCAACCCATCTTTCTTCTTGACAAATAGAATAGGTGCTTCCCAAGGTGACATACTAGGCCTTATAAAGCCTTTCTCCAACAACTCCTCTAACTGTATTTTCAACTCCTTTAGCTCCGCAGGCGCCATCCTATAAGGTGCCTTAGACATAGGAGTTGTTCCCAGAACCAAATCAATCGAGAATTCCAGTTCTCATTCTGGAGGCAGTCCCGATAAGTTCTCTGGAAATACATCCGCATACTCCCTCACTACCGGGACATTTGAGACTACGGTCTCCCCATCCTGTTTCGCCTCAGAGGTAGAGGCCAAATAACCTATAAATCCTCCCCTAAGTAACTTTCTAGCCTAGAGAGCTGAAATCTCCTATACTAAGGAACAAGTCTGACTGCCATATAAAGTGAACTCTTCATCTCCAGGTACCTTGAACACCACTCTCTTCTCTCGACAGTCCACCACTGCGTATACTGAAGAGAGCCAGTCCATCCCGAGGATCACATCATAATCCTTCAGATCCATTACATGCAGATCTGCGGGTAACTCCCGTCCCTCAATTCACTACTGGGCATGCCGATATTATCTTCCTCACCATCTTGGCAGCTCCTACCGGGGTATCTACACTCAACTCATAGGGTTAGATCTATAGCAGGCAAGGTGTGTCTTTGTGCAAATCGTGCAGATACAAAAGAGTGTGTTGCACCTGGATCAAATAAACTGCAAGCATAGAATGAACCAACAGAAATGGTACCTGCGACAACATCAACAGATGCCTGGGCCTCCTCTGTCGTCAGGTGATAGACTCGTCCATGAGTCATGGGCCTCTGCAGCTGCTGGGGCTGGCTAGGTGTAAAACTTTGTCCAGCTGTCGCCTTCCCCTTCTTATCGCCCCTCTGTGGCCTCGGTGGTAGTCCAACCGATTGTTTAGATGCCTGCTGTGACCCTTGGGTTCCTCCTACTACACTCTGTCCTGTCTGACGCTGAGGGCATCGGGCTTTCTTATGATCCAAACTCAGACAGATGAAGCATCCCCCTGTAAGCCTTGGGTACTGTGACTTCTTGTGCGGCCCCTTGCACTCAAAATATCTAAGGGTCTGAGTCATACTAGCTGATGACCCTTTGCCTCCTGACGAGGCCGTAGACCCTGTTGGCTTACCATAGGGTCGGTACTTGTTGTCTGGCCTACGCCATCGTGAACACTTTCCAACGGATTGCCCCTGGCTGTTAGACCCCTTATCCTTCTTCTCCTTTTAGGACGACCCCTCGGTGTTCCCTTGGCAAGAGGCCTCAATGTACTTGGCCCGAGCTACTACCCCTGTGTAGGTCTTACACATATGACTGGTCACAATCTTCTTCAGTGATGGCCGCAGTCCGGCCTCAAACTTCATCACTCTACTTTCCTCACTAGGAACCGTATCAAGCAGAAAGCAGGCCAACCTATCGATCTCTGTCTCATACTGCTCCACAGTCGAGCCGCCCTGAACTAGCTGAGAGAATTGCTGTCCCAACTGCACCAAATGACCCCTGGAGAAGTACTTAGCGAAGAATGCAACCCTGAACTCCTCCCAGGTGTGGAAGGCCTCACCCTTCCTCAGTCTAATCTCTCCAAAATACCAATCCTCGGCCGGTCCCTGAAGCATATAGACAGTTGTCCTATTCTTCTCTGCCTCAGTAGTATGATAGACCTCAAAGGTCTTCTCCATTTCCCTTATCCATAACTCAGCCGTGTGTGGGTTAGCGGCTTCCTCAAAAGGTTGGGGAGAGGACCTCCTAATCTCCCCTAGTAATCCCCTGCTAGCGATGGGGGAGGCAGGTGTAGTGGAGGTGGTGCTCGCTGCTGCCTGGTCTCCTGGATCAGTCCCATCATTTCTCGCATAAGGTCCAGCATACTCATGGGGGGTACCTCCCCCTGGGATCTTGGCCCTCTGCCGGAGGCACCTCAGCATTGGATTGGGCAGGTACCTCCTGCTCCACCTCCATCTCATCTAGAGATGAGGGTACCTCCCCGCCCTGAGGTTGGGGTATCTCCTCCACAGGCGACTGTGGCACCTCAACCCGGCGAGGTCGCTCTCACCTACCTCTACCTCTACCACGTCCACCATGCCCTCCACGACCTTGATTCATATTTTAACTGTCAAAATTTAGCAGGGTTACTCAATTCACAATAACACATGGCGTAAAACAAACTTTTATTAAATTTAAAAGCAACCATACGACATGAAAGCATCACACAAGTAGTTCATACAACACTAAGTGTTTGTAGGACTAAAACTTATTCAAACATAACAAACTAGACTCAATCTAGGTGGTGCCTATCGGGAGATAGTGGGGTGTAGTCGACAAGGGGCAGATATCCTCCGGACCCCTGTGGCCCCTACTAGGTCCTAGCGCGGCACCTCGGCAATAAAAGGCGAGATGCTCGGTGCTACCATAGCTACGATACCAAAGAGGAGGGTGCCTGCACTCCGACGCCCGATGCCCATATCTACCGCAACGTTGACACCTCACAATAGTGATCACGTTAACGGTCGAGCCCCCAACCCTAACTACCAGCTGCCCACCAAGACTCCTACGATAGTCCCGGGCTCGACATACCTGCCTAGGAGGAATGCTCGGGCTCACAATCTCCTGCACCAGCGGAACCCTGGTGCTCAAGTCCATTGGCCTCTGAACCACAAGGACTCTCACACTCTCGTCCATCTAACTCTGGACGAGCCTCTCAACAATGGACTGAAGTCTGTCAATCCTCCGGTTGATAGCTCCAATAGCCCCTCGCAACTCTGTGAAAGCTCCCTCAGATACTGGGGAATCAGATCGGGGTGGAGGGGTGTTCTCTCGAACCGACTCCACCTCCTCCTCAGAAGAATCCTGAAAGTACCCGGGTCCAGACATCCTGCATGTAAAACCATACATCAATCTAACGCACCACTAACTATGCTACCCTAGACCCACTCTCAGTCTATACAACTGACTAAGGGTAACTAGGGTGTTTGCTATCTGCTCTAATCTAGAACCCACTCTGATACCACTTTAATCTGTCACCCCCCGTCCCGGATTCCAGGCCCCGAGCACATGAACAGACCAGTCGTACTCGAGTAGAGTCAAGATCAGCTCGAATACAAGGCCTAAGTATAAACAAGTAGATAACAAACCATAATAAATTCATACTCAAGTCCAAAAGAACATAGAGTCATAAGGGTCCGTAGGCCCTATACAAAGTTTGATCCCTATACGGGTCCTACATAAAACAACTCTCAGAAGAAAAGTCAATGGAGACCCTCAGACCTCGGATCTCCTAAACAACCTCCCAGACAATCTCCTCAAAACCGGCCCCTAAACCTCGGGATCTGTAAAAGAGAGAAGGAACAAACGCATGAGCTTTCGAATGGAAAGCTCAGTAAGTACCCTCGCAGGGTTACAAAGTCATAAGATAACATGTCAATAAGGGGACCACGTTCCTAAGAAAGTGCATCTCTAGGAGTCTACCACAAAATAAAGACAACGGCATGACCCCTTAACAACAGAAACCCTCTGGCTCTGTGTTGAATTTCAAAGATAGAGTAAGCTCAAGGCAAGTGTACTTACCTCTTGTTGGAACGAGAAACCCTCCTAGTCTCCTCGTGTAGTGCCTCTAAGACTCCTCGAGAGTATCTGATAATAGAGTTTCTATTAAAGCCAATATTCTAATAAAACCCTAGGTTTCTAGATGCACATGCACAACTCTCGCTTTTGGTGTACCCAAGCCCAACTAAATGGGTCTCAAAGTCCATCTACTTGGTTACTGACCTATTTCACTTGTTACCAAGCCCTTAGTTGACTTTCAACCTACACTAGGTCAACTTTAGTCAACCCTGGTCAACTGGTCGGCCTTTCTCTTGTTTGTCGTGGTATGAACCCTAATTGGTCATTTCTAGTCTTTTTAGTCAAATTGGGCCCATCTATTAACCCCACAAACTAGTCTAGTTATACCTTGACATGTTCTATTTAATTTAGAAAGAGCAACCTCTATCACGTGGTTAGCCATGTCCCCTTGGGTTAAGGCCCAACCAAACAATCTAGGTGGTCCAGGGTTCAACCCCCACCACCCACACCCCTTTCTTTTATTTATTAATTTTTTTTATTAATTAACCTAGATATTAATTTTTTTAACTACCTAGGTGACAAATTTCAATTAATCAAATTAATTCATCAAACCAATCTTCAACCTTGGTTGAACCCAACCATGTAAGTTAGCTATCTTGGTTCAACCCGACTCCAACAACTTATTTTAATCAATCCGATTAATCAATTAAAAGGATTAATTTAACCTTACTTGATATCAACCATTTAACTATACATTTTGTCACATTATTAAGAAATTAAAACAAATTCATCATTAATCTGTAATTTACTAAATAATTTTTTTAACTATTTTCCCCTGCCTTTATCATACTATTTTATTTTTATTATTTATTTCTTATTTTTTTAAACTTCTTCTTCCTCACTCTTCACTCTCACTATCTCTTCCTCCGTCTAAGCCTCGCCGGAGTTCGGGGAGACTTCCAATGAGCACCCAAACCGCCCAGGGAACTGCATCGGAGCCCGTGACCCTCTCCAAGCATCTTCTGCGGTCAGCCAAGCTCTGTTTCCCCATCGTTAAACCCCGCTGGAACTTCACTATCTCAGCTGAGCGACGCACCAGCTCCGGCGAGCTCGAGACGACACACACATGCATGAAAGCTACATAAATTCACCGCAGAGAGCAAGGAAGCTTATCGGAATCCGGTGAACGCCAAACAAAACCCCTAAAGAGCTTTCCGACGCCTGAGAGGGGCGGCTCTGTCTTTTCCGGCGAACTCGTCGGGTGGCAACTTCCTTCTCTTCACCACCGTCTTCTCCTCTGGTTGAAGTTCGTCACGACAGAACCGTACTCAACTGAGATCGCGAACCCGGCGATCTCGATCGGAATACTCTCCCTTCACTCCGATTGCTCTCACCGGACCTTCGTACAATGGTGCTCAGCTCTCCACGCTCAGTGGTCTAACCCGAGCTATTCGAACCCTTATATAGGACCAGGGAGGCGAGACGGCGCCGCAAGGCATGGAAGCTTCCGTTGGTGACGTCCGACCTTCCCGCAGTTAACGGGCGACGGAGATGGCAGGACTGGCGCGGTCGTTTGGTGGCTGAGGGAGGGGATGTTCTCGCCTCGAGATCAAACTTCGCAGATGGGTGGTGGAGATTGGTTGGATCCAATCCAACGGCCACCGCTCAAGTCACTGCCTCGGATCCATAAACGCCCCCAGATTAAAGGTTGAGATCTACGGAGAACCAATGACCGTATCTTATTCATCTGCCTTGCATCACGCGCACTCTCAGATGAACGTCTCACGAAGAGCCACGTGGCTTCACGGATGGCCTAATAACGCTACGCGATAAGCACCCTCCAAGCACGACTTAATCTCAGCCGTTAAACTATACTGATAAGGGTAAAAATGATCAGCCACATGGACATATCAGAACCATCCAGCCAACAAGCTTGATCTGCCTATATAGCGATTCTTCATCACTCCGCACGTGCCTAATAAGCCCTATCGTCTCAAATATGCCACTAGCTGACCTAAGTCTCCGTCACCCTGACAAGAGATCAAGGCCAAAGTTAGAGCATAGGGAAAAACAATGGTAAGGATTTAATTGACCGAATGACCTATGTCATAATATAAGTACGGTCAACAAGGGATCTGAACCCAAAAAGGACGAGCGCCCATATTGACAAGACAACCCTCACTTATAAACCGACTTGACAAGAGGAACTACCCACTTGAACCTCAACTGGACGTATACAAGAGCCCACTTGGGTCCTGATTGGATAGACTAGACAGCTACATAAGGTCCCTGGCTTATAAGTCAGGAAAAACTGCCTAGTTCTTGAGGGAACATGGAAAAAAGCTATCTTTGACACCGAAGGGACAGATTGGAAGAAATGTCCACCCAGCATAAAGACGAGCCCCACCCATCGTGTCCGCCATAACACCCATCACGTCCTCCAAAATACCCATCACTTCGGCCAAGGCTATATTTATGAGAAGAAATTATCAGAACAGGAGCGAGTAACGAGAGAGAGCATTCATCCTACTTCATGCAAAAAGAAGAATCCCGCTAACTTGATAAGCTTAGCTCGGGCATTCAGGCCCAACTCCGACCGGTTACTCTTCTGTGCAGGTATCTCGATCTTTGGGAGGCGTTCTTGGTTTCCTTCAGCGATTGTTAAGGTCAGCGCAATCAAATATAAATCTAACCGTTAATCTGAAATCAGTATCGATCTCTAGATAGATACCGATTTTAGCCCCAACAGTTTGGCGCCTTCTGTAGGGACTGAACAAAAAGCTATCATGAGGAAATCCAAACACATCCAAGAAAGAGAGACAAGAAGTAGTATAGCTTGAGAACCGAGCAATATGATACCGGCGGGCAGCGCCGTTCCTCCCGTACCGGAGGGAGAGAGTACCCAAAACAAGCAATACCAGGCCCTGGCACGCCGCTGTGAACAGCTTGCTCAAGATCTTCAAGACATAAGACAGCAAGTTCCCCAGGTCCCAACACCTCCAGGTCCGCCCCCAGCACCCTCGATTTAGTCTGAAAACCGTGGGAGGCAGAACGTTCGCACCCACCACCCACGAAGGGCTAGAGAAGAATGGAGAGAAGAAACTCCAATTGATATCTGGGAATACTCCAGAGGTGAACCCCATGTAAGTCACAAGAGAAAAGATGGAGAAAACCGACGAGAACACGCGTGGTCCGGAAGTCCAAGCTTACCCCCGTTCCTACGCCGGCGTTGGACCTCTCCAATATCACCAAGATACACACAATCTCGTGGAGAAGGGATGCGACACCGCAGCCGGCCTCATAAGGAGAGGGGATTCGGAAACGATTTGTCCCGAGTAACTTCTCCTTTTACTAAAGAGATCCTTGAGGAAAGCATTCCCGACAGTTTCCGACCACCTTTGATGGCAGCATACCATGGAAAAACCGACCCATCTCATCATCTAAAATCTTTTCGCTCCAAAATGCTTCTGTCGGGAAATTCAGATGCTCGGATGTGACAAGCTTTCCCATCCATCCTTGAGGGCGCGGCGCAAGATTGGCTCGTCGACCTCCACTCAAACTACATCTCCTCCTTCCAAGTAATGGCCGACCTTTTTCTCACCCGCTTTGCTAACCACTCCAAACAGCAGAAAACTCCCTCAACCCTCATGCGGGTGAAGCAGCAAAGAGTGGAGAGTCTCCAAACATACCTTGACCGATTCATTGAGGAAGCGGCCAAAGTGGAGCATCTTCCCCCCAGAATGGTCATAGCCATGCTAATTGAAGGAATGCAAGACTCTCCGTTGCGCTTTTCACTCACCTTGGAGTTACCAAGGAGCATAGCCGACCTCATGTCTCATGCCCAGAAATACATCAATTCAGAAAAAATTCACGCAGGCTGGGAAAAAGAGGCCCGACAACAAGAAAACTGAGATAAGAATGATCGTCGCGACCTTAGAAGAGCCTACAGAGGGGACAGGCACGATCCGCCTTGGAAGATGGATCATGCTCAAAGATCCCCACCTCGTCGTGGACATTACCAGCTCCAGCCTCGAGTCCCAAAAAGATAAGGACCAGCACCCCAATACAAGTACCATACCCCCCTCAACCTTCCACGCAGCCATGTCCTCATGGAGATCCGAGGCAAGAAAATCCTGATGAAACCAGAACCCCTACGAAACTCTAGTGGACGGAGAGGCAATGGTAGAAGATATTGCAAGTTCCACCAAGCTCCCGGCCATGATACTGACGAGTACACCCATCTGTGGAACGCACTCGAGGAAGCTGTGCGGAAAGGAACGCTCGAAAAATACATCTGCCACGAGTCAGCACCTACAAAAGAGTCACCCACAAGGCGCAATGAAACCGGCAAAGAAATTGTTGGTCGTGACCGGTGAGGGCCCCGGATAATGCTTTGGAGAAAGTTACGCTTAAGTAAAAAATTACGCTCGGATGGTGCTAACGACCCAAATGAAGCCAACCCAGAAAAGAGCTCGAGCAATGCCGCCAATAATCTTTTACGATGACGAGGCAGAAAAGGTCTGCCACCCTCACGACGACGCCTTAATTATCGCCATTACGGTCTCAAACTTTGAACTGAGAAGGATTCTCGTCTACACCGGAAGCTCAGTTGACGTCATTTTCTAGAGTGCATTCGAAAGGATGAGGTTTGACATAGACCAACTGCTCCCGGTGAAATCGGCCTTGATAGGTTTTTCAGGAGGGGTGATACAACCAGAGGGAATGCTGACGTTCCCTGTAACGGTCGGACGCCCACCATGGCAGTCCACAACGACGGCTAACTTCTTGGTCATACGGTACGCATCCAGTTACAATGCCATTCTTGGCAGGCCAACCCTTAACTCCTTAAGGGCGCCTGTGTCCACCTACCACTTCATTTTGAAGTTTCCGACTCAAAACGGATGTGGAGAAGTAAGAGGGGATCAGCCGCTGGCCCGATAGTATTATGCTGACATCCTCAAAGGAAAGGATTCGGCAAAACGAACAACTCCCGAGACCATGACGCTAAAGGAATACACAGGCGCCCCAGACGAGGAGGATCACAAACCAACCCCTGTCGAGGAGCTAATCATGATCCCACTCGACGAAGATCAACCAGAACGCACTGTTAAGATTGGAACTGGGCTGTCGTCAGAACATCAAAGGGAGATAATGGCACTCCTATGAAACAACGCCGATCTCTTCGCATGGTCTCCTGAAGATATGCAGAGAGTGAATCGGGAAATCATCGAGCATCGACTTAATGTCGACCTGGTTTTCAAACAGGTAATTCAGAAGCGAAGGAGTTTCGCACCAGAAAGACAAAAGACTGCGAAAGAAGAGGTCGACAAGCTCCTTAAAGCAGGCTTTATAAGGGAAGTAGTCTACCTGAACTGGCCAGTTGATGCGTTCTAACCTCAAGTGTACGGGTCGAATCAAGTAATAAAGTGGACTAGAAGTCGGGTTATCGATCCTCAGGGAGAAGGAAGTACTAGTACTATCTATTTGTCTATTATCTAATCGATCAGAAATTGGGTAACTATCAACTAACTCTAAACCTAGAACTTAGGAATTGAACTTGCACAATCGCTTAATACTTGGAGAAATTCAATCAAGAAGGAGATACTTGGGTGTTCGAATCCCCTTTGGATTTGATGAGATTGATTAGTGTGAACTATGTCAATGCTTGATAATTCAATTGCCAAAGGTACCTAATGTGCTTTCACTCTCTCCACCAGAGAAGAGTTACTAACCTAATGCTCTAACCGATGATGTCTCGACCTAATTTGGGAAGATTAGGGGAATAAACAATATAAAAGAGTCACCCTCCTTAGTACCCGGTCTCCCGGTGTACTCCTAATCCTCTCTATTGGAGAAAGTCTACACGTGGGGAGGTGTTCGCGTCTTCCCCCACATGGACGACAATAGTCTTTCCGGGCTCTCGCAACGTAGAAAAACTAATACCTCAATACAAATCATCCAATAGACCTAATGAAATCATGCAAGCAATTAACATAGTAACACTAATTTAATAAAAATAACATCCAAAGGTTCATCTACACCCAAGCATCAAGAAATTAGCCCTCCATCAATGCAGGGCAACAATCCACAACAATGAAGCAAGATAAAAACATGAATCTCAAATAAAAACTCCATATTGATGAAAGTAGGTGGATCCTTCGCTTGCTCGCCCTTCCTTCTTGCCTTCTAGAGCTTCGAGGTGAGGAACCCCTCCGATGCCCTCTCCTCCAAGTTGGGGAAGAAGATGATGATGAGGCTCCTCCTCTAGCTCTCTCTTTCTCTCCAAGGTTTTCTAATCCAAGAGGCAAGATCCCCAAAGCCTGATTAGGCTTTCCCTTTTATAGTTGACATTAGGGTTTTGGGTTCTTTCCCGTTTTTACCCCTGGGCGGATCAAATCGTCGCTGGAAACTTACGCCATACGGACTTCCCTATGGACTCCCATACGGGTCCGTATGACTTCACAGGTCGTAGTATACGGGGCGCTGCCAGTCCGTATGGGACACCGTATGGACTCATATGAGGTCTGATACGAGGTTGGAGTCGAGGCCCTCTCTGCCCAGGTTCATACGGGTCCGTATGGTACCCCGTATGGCCTGGGTCTTCACTCTCCTTTGTCCTATTTTGGCTCGAAATCTTCTCCAAACGCTTTCTTTTCTTCGGAGTCTCCATATTTTGCCCTGTTCACAAAAATAAACCATTTTTAAGTATCGGTGGGCTGAAACTCCTCTAAAACTCATAATACACATGCATGATATGATATGAAATATAGGTCAAATGAACACTTATCACATATCTCCACACTTAAAGGTTTGCTTGTCCTCTAAAACTCATATTTTGCTTGTCCTATAACTACACCAGGGTCTAGATCAATCCCGTGATATTTCATCAAAGCTCTGGACAGAAGCTTGTTCACTCCACATGCCGTGTTCTAAAGTCTTAGTAAGACAAACATGCCCTTAGTGGACTCTAGAAAGTCCTTGAGGCCAGGATCAAAAGAGCTCCCCCCTAGATGGATGATGGACAAAGTCTTAGAAACTTATAATCAAAACAAACTTTATCCACACACATCCTTTTTTTCATTTTTTTTTTGTTTTTTTTTAACACACGGGTAGGGCATCCTTTAGATCCGACTTTCCTGTGCTAGAAAACAAGGTAGAGTGTAGCCCCTCCCTTTTGCAGAGGATCCATTCTGATTAGGCACCCGAACCCTTAGCTACTTAGGTAGTTACAACTTTACCCATGAGTGTTCATGCTAAGTAGTGACTTTTCGAAATGAGGAACACTCTGATTAGGAGCCTGGGCCCCAACCTACTTTGTCTCCAAAAGCATTGGAACACTGTCTTTATTAATTAACAGTTAAATTGTGTAGAGCTATGATACTTGTCCACTATGTACATTATGAGGGGTTTAACAAATTCGAACTAGTGCCACGAAATTTCTTGGAGCCATTGAAAACAATGTTTGGCTATTAAATTCAAAAGAACACGGCAATGGGTTATCTATTGTCCCTGGCAGTCATGATTGCCACAAGAATTGTCTCTAATGCCCATGGTGTTTCAATGGAAGACTTTCAACATTCTAGCATATGATGGTGCACTAGGAATAAAAACATGTCAAAGTGATTTCTCAACAAGGTCCTAATTACACATATCATCCATGCTATAAAGATTTTCAACGAATGCTAATAATGGCCACTTATCTCCACACTTAAAGATTTGCAGTAATTCTAAAAGTAGATAAGTAGCCACCCATCCCCACTTTTAAAACCTACATTGTCCTCAATGTATCAAAATAATTAAAAGTGGAGAAAGGTGAACTAAGACTCCCCTAAAAATATGGTGGACGTGGTCGTTCTGCTCGAATTGATGGGTCCTTGAAAATATGGGAGTATTGATCCGTTTTCCATCTACGAAAGAAGAATCATTAACTCTACACAAGATTATAAAACAAAGGATCTACTAATGATAATGATAAAGGATAGGGTAGCAGGGTGATGCCCTTGCTAGTAAGAAATCTGAGAGATCTTGCGAAAATAGAAAATAAACAGAAAGTCTGAGGTAAATGAAAGAAGTCTCAAAGGTCTGCTGCTGGCTCGTCATCTGCTGGTGTTGGAGGTGGAGGAGGTGCAAAGGCTGGATGCCCGCGAATAAAGAGAGAGAGCTCGGTGAGTTGCTCCCTCATCTGACGGTGCTCCTCTAGGAGTGTCTCCTGGGTGGTGCGGATCGCCATCAACTGGTCCTCCATCCGTGCTGAGTGGCTCCTGGGTGCATGTGGGCGCTGTCCGGCTGGCTCCTCGGGTGCCGAGTCCTCAGAGGCGGAGTCTGATGCCTCCTCGTCAGAGCTGTCGGATGGCTGGCCGATCAGGATATAGCGCCCACCAGCGCGTCGGACGAGCCTCATCTGGACGAGTGTGGTCATGTCCAGCGGGGTGATCAGCTATAGATGTGTCTTTCCCTGTAGCTCGGCCTCAAGGCCCATGCCCATGATGAGTCTGGTGATGTATGGTCCGCCATGGATGTCCGTCAGCTTGATGTTCTGCCCCTGGCTGCCCAGGTAGTCAGCGAGTGCGTATCCCAGGTGGATTGGCACTCTCTCGATCAAGCTGTAAAGGAATAGGCGCTCTGTGATGAGAACCACCCTACAGTTGTCACTACGACCCGCCGATCATCTGTCGAGTAGGGCATGGA
This sequence comes from Dioscorea zingiberensis, assembly GCA_026586065.1. Lineage (NCBI taxonomy): Eukaryota > Viridiplantae > Streptophyta > Magnoliopsida > Dioscoreales > Dioscoreaceae > Dioscorea > Dioscorea zingiberensis. The sequence goes on along the minus strand of CM048822.1, from coordinate 31,346,860 downwards.
TGTATCACATTATCTGGGTCCGCACGTCATCGGGGACGCCTTGTTGTTGTTGTAGCGCCTTAGCCCGGAGCCGATACTTGAGAGGAAGAGATAGGTGCTCGGGGAAAGAGGTATCAGTGGTAATTACGTACATTACTCGCTCATCACGTGTACTTTTCATGATCGTATATACCCATGTAGAGGGAGAACTGTGTGTAGCTCATCTGGTACTTCCTCCCAAAGGGCTGGAAAGTGACGGCGGTGTGCTTCTTCTACCCCACTGCGCTCCTGTCCTCCTCGAAGGTGCTGAGGATCTCGAGGGTAGGTCCTCTGAAGACCTCGTGGTTAAGTGAGAAGAGGCTGTCCCATCCGCCAAAAGAGATCATCTCCCGGACGAGGTCGGCGATGCCTAGCTGGGAGCAGATGCCCCAGTTGATCACTCGGGTGCGACCAAACCTCCGGGAGGACAGGCGAAGGTAGCGGGTCTGGAACACCTCGTCGTTAAACTGAGGTGCTCCGGCGGAGGAACTCCCCCAATGGTCTTCCTCTTCTTCGACGCTAGGATCTTCCTCTTCGGCATTTCTGCAGAAACATAAAAGGGGTTGTTAATGCAATTTAGAAAATATGAATTTAAGCGAAAAATTGCACGAGAATGCCTAAATTACCCCCATACGGAGTCCTATACGGACTGTCAGAGGTCCGTATGGGGCAGCCTGTAAACCTATACGGGGTCCCATACGGGTCCGTATGGAATACTGTATGGACATACGGACCCGTATGAAGGTCCGTATGCACCTAGCCGCGGGCAAGCCGACGGCCAAGGTGGTGTTTGGCCCCTTTTTACATCAAATCTCGTTTCTACAACACCCCTAATACTCAATACATGCCTTCAATAGAGATTTCACCGTGAGAAGCATGCAATCCAAGCAAATACGATCTAATCCTCATTTCAATCAATCCACACAACCCCTAGGTTTTTTAACATGAAAAACATGATTATAATCCGTAAAAGTAGGGTATAGATGCGTACCTAGGGTGGATCGATGCCCAAATCCAAGAAATCAAAGTCGCCGGAGCAAAAGGAGTGGAGGATGGAGGAGGCGCGGCTAGGGTTATAAAGGAATTGAAGGGTTGTGGCGTTTTATTTAAAACGCTTCATATCGCGCCTTTCAGCCGATTTCATACAGACCTCCATACGAGTCCGTATGGTGTCCCGTATGGACTCACAGGCTCCCTCATACGGAGTCTCATACGGGTCCGTATGGGACTCCGTATTAACCTGGAGAATGGCTTATACAGCCCCTCCTGGTTGTGTCCATGCTCCCTTTTGCTCGGCATAATCATGATTATAATTCTAGGGCTAATCTAAACATCCAGCAGCATGCAAAGAGTGTATACGAGACATTCGATCATTTATTTCAAACACTAATATTAGCTAATATAAACTAGAATTGAAAACAAACTGAAACTAAAAGGGAAATTTACAGCACTTGGGTTGCCTCCTAAGCATCGCTTGTTTAACGTCACTAGCTTGATGTACCTTCAACCTACCTTATGGAGGTTCAAATACCTGGAAGCTTTCATTGTCCTTTCCTTTGAAAAGTTTGCCAAGTAAATACCTCCCCAATTGTGTGTAGATAGAGCAAGTGTTCGGCTCCCAAGTTGGTTCTTCTGTGGTATTGAGTTCTTCTTTATTACCGACCTCCACTCCTTCCTAAACTTCTTGTGCTTCTTCTTCTTTGGCCTCTTGACCTTGATTTCCTCAATTTCTTCCTCCACTTCCTCATGGGAGGAAGTTACCATCAAGAGATCTTCCACACAACTAGAGGTGATTAGATCGATGTCGTCCCCACTATAGGATGTATCGTCTTGGGCCATGGTGTGTCGCATTGTCTCGGGTATTTGGAAGACCACTTCTTGATTCCCCACTCTTAATGCAAGCTTCCCTTGGGCATGATCCTCAAGTGCCTAGGCGGTAGCAAGGAAAGGAAGCCCGAGGATGATGGGCACATCGACATCCAAAAGAACAAAATAGGCCGGGAATACAAAATCATTAATCTTGATGAAGACATCTTCGGCTAAGCCCTTGGGCCTCTTCACAGACCGATCCGCCAATTGTATTGTCATTCCTGTAGGCTTTGGGTCATCAAGCCCAAGCGTCACGTAGAAGTTATACGGTATCACATTAATACTTGCTCCTGAATCCGCCAATGCCTTCTTGATGATCCCCTTACCAAGCGTACATGGAACAATGAAACTGCCCGGATCTTTGAGTTTCTTGGGCAAGTCGTGTTGCAAAACTGCCGAACATTGGGCATTGAGAGTAACGCCACCCACTTCCTCCAACTTCCTCTTATTGGATAGGAGGTCCTTCATGAATTTCGCATACTTCGGCATTTGGGCTAGGACATCCACCAATGGCAAGCTAATTTGTAGTTGCTTTAGCATGCTTGTGAATTTTGCAAATTGGGCATCTTCCTTATCCTTTCTCAATCTTGCTGGATAAGGAATTTTTGGTTGGTATAGAGGAATAGGTGTGGCTTCCTCTTTGTCTCTCTTCTCTTCATTGGAAGTAGCAACGGGTACCGGTGCATCTTTCTTAATTGAACTTTTCCCTTGTAGCTTCTCCACTGGAACGTCAACTTCTTTGCCACTCCTTAAAGTGATTGCTTTGCATTGCTCACGTGGGTTTGTCTCCGTGTTGCTAGGCAAACTTCCTTGCGGCCTCTCAGAAAGTGTCTTGACCATTTGGCCCATTTGATTCTCTAAATTGTGCACAGTGACTTGTAAATTTCGGATAGTTGCTTGATTATCTTGCACAATCTTCAAAATCATCTCCTCCAAGCTTGGCTTTCTCTCTCGTGGCTTCGGGGGATGTTGGAAACCCGGCGGGTATTGCCCCCCTTGAGGATTTCCATATGCCAACCCGAGGTGGTTCCACTTGGGTGCATAAGCTCTGTATTGCCCCCCTGGTTGCCCTTGAATGTTTTTCAAGTATTGCACTTGCTCCATGGCAAGATTCTCTATGCTCATAATTGGGCAACTTGTCGTGTCATGCCCTCCACCACAAGTATTGCAAGATAACACCGGAGACGATCTTGAGGGACTACCGGTGGTCAACGCCTCGATCTTTCTTATTAAGATGTCCAACTTCTCCGCGAGAGCTACATCAATTGTATTGGTTTCATTCAAGGAGTTCACCAATTTAACCTATTTCCCACGAGTAGACCAATGGGCTTCATTGCTAGCCATGTATTCAAAAATCTTCTTGGCATCATGGGGATATTTGTTTCCCAAAGAGCCTCCAGCAGCCGCATCAACTAAATGTCATGTTGCATCATCTAATCCATGGTAGAAGGTTGGCACTTTAGCACAATCGTCCAACCCATGTTGGGGCAACGCCGGAGTAGGTCTTTGTATCTCTCATAAGCTTCATAGAATGACTCATTGGGTCCTTGCTTGAAAGAAGAGATGTCCAATCTAAGCTTCGCAGCCTTGCTAGGTTGGAAGTACCGCCCAAGGAACTTATCAAGCATCTCGGCCCATGTGCGAATAGATCCCGATGGAAGCGAAGTCAACCACCTATAGGCTCCTTCTCTCAAACTGAACTGAAACAACCTCAATCGAATGGCGTCATCGGATGCCACATTAATCTTGAACATGTTGCAAATCTGAACAAACTTGGCAATATGAGCGTGAGGGTCTTCATCCGGCCTTCCATCAAACCGGGCTGAATTCTGGATCATAATCATAGTGCTCGGCTTGATCTCGAAGTTATTCATGTTCACATTAGGAGGATGCACACTGAATTCCTCCCCCGTGTAGTCAGACCTTTCATAATCAGATAGTGTAAGTCGTCTTCCCGCCATATGACAGGAATCTCTCTAACTTCCAAACTGCCTTCAGTAGGTATGAAGTTCTCCGACCCCGAAGAGGGTCCTGGATTTGCTTCCTCCACTTCTCTCAACCTTCTATGAAAAGTCCGTTCAATTTCACTATCAGCTTCAACAAGGTCCTTAGAGTTCTTTCGGGTCATATATCAACACCTTGCAATGAAAAATTGAGAGAAATCAATAATCACGAAACAAATAAAACAAAACAAAAATTAAAGTGCAAAAAGATAATATGATTAAATTAATAAACTCTTAGATTTCTTAGTAGTCCTAAAACTTCCCCGGCAACGGCGCCAAAAACTTGATGCGTTCTAACCGCAAGTGTACGGGTCGAATCAAGTAATAAAGTGGACTAGAAGTCGGGTTATCGATCCTTAGGGAGAAGGAAGTACTAGTACTATCTATTTGTCTATTATCTAATCGATCGGAAATTGGGTGACTATCAACTAACTCTAAACCTAGAACTTTGGAATTGAACTTGCACAATCGCTTAATACTTGGAGAAATTCAATCAAGAAGGGGATACTTGGGTGTTCGAATCCCCTTTGGATTTGATGAGATTGATTAGTGTGAACTATGTCAATGCTTGATAATTCATTGGCCAAAGGTACCTAATGTGCTTTCACTCTCTCCACCAGAGAAGAGTTACTAACCTAATGCTCTCACCGATGATGTCTCGACCTAATTTGGGAAGATTAGGGGAATAAACAATATAAAAGAGTCGCCCTCCTTAGTACCCGGGCTCCCGGTGTACTCCTAATCCTCTCTATTGGAGAAAGTCTACACGTGGGGAGGTGTTCGCGTCTTCCCTCACATGGACGACAATAGTCTTTCCGGGCTCTCGCAACGTAGAAAAACTAATACCTCAATACAAATCATCCAATAGACCTAATGAAATCATGCAAGCAATTAACATAGTAACACTAATTTAATAAAAATAACATCCAAAGGTTCATCTACACCCAAACATCAAGAAATTAGCCCTCCATCAATGGAGGGCAACAATCCACAACGATGAAGGAAGATGAAAACATGAATCTCAAATAAAAACTCCCTATCGATGAAAGTAGGTGGATCCTTCGCTTGCTCGCCCTTCCTTCTTGCCTTCTAGAGCTTCGAGGTGAGTAACCCTTCCGATGCCCTCTCCTCCAAGTTAGGGAAGAAGATGATGATGAAGCTCCTCCTCTAGCTCTCTCTTTCTCTCTAAGGTTTTCTAATCAAGAGGCAAGATCCCCAAAACCTAATTAGGCTTTCCCTTTTATAGTTGACACTAGGGTTTTGGGTTACTTCCCGGTTTTACCCCTGGCCGGATCAAACCGTCGCTGGAAATTTACGCCATACGGACTTCCATAAGAACTCCCATACGGGTCCGTATGACTTCGCCGTCGTAAGTAGTATACGGGCATTTGCCGGTCATTATGGGACACCGTATGGACTCATCTGAGGTCTCATCTGAGGTAGGAGTCGAGGCCCTCTCTGCCCAAGTTCATACGGGTCCGTATGGTACCCCGTATGGCCTGGGTCTTCACTCTCCTTTGTCCTGTTTTGGCCCGAAATCTTCTCCAAACGCTTCCTTTTCTTCGTAGTCTCCATATTTTGCCATGTTCACAAAAATAAACCTTTTTTAAGTATCGGTGGGCTAAAACTCCTCTAAAACTCATAATACACATGCATGATATGATACGAAATATAGGTCAAATGAAAACTTATCACTAGCTAACGTAGTCTTGGTTAAAAAGCCATCGGGAAAATGGAGGATGTGTGTAGACTATTCTGACTTGAATAAAGCCTGTCCTAAGGACTCTTTTCCTTTCCCTCGATTGATGATCTCGTGGACTCTACATCGGGGCATGAGATGCTTAGCTTCTTAGACGCATTTTTCGGATATAATCAAACCCGAATGGCCACCGCTGACGAGGAGAAAACTTCATTTGTCCTAGTGAAAAGCCCAAAAACCGAAAACCACATAGCAGACTTACGGGAAGCTTTCGGATCCCTTCAGGAATATGGCATGCACCTCAACCCAAGTAAGTGCGCCTTTGGAGTTCGTTCAGGAAAATTTTTAGGGTTCATGTTGACTCAACGGGGCATCGAGGCAAATCCAGAGAAAATCAAAGCAATACTGGAAATTAGATCCCCAAAAACCCTTAATGAAATCCAAAGGTTAAATGGCATTTGGCCGCCCTTGGACGTTTTATCTCAAGAGCATGGGAAAGAAACCTTCCTTTCTTCCGAGCGTTGCAAAAAGCCCCAAAAATGGACTGGAAAGAAGTCTGTGAAAATGCGCTCAGACAACTCAAAGACTACCTCAGATCTACCATGCTACTCGCCAAGTCCCAGCCCGGCGAAGAACTCTACATATACTTAGCAGCAACTACCTCCACGGTAAGCTCGGTCCTCTTGAGAGAAGAAAAGGGCATTCAAAAATCGATCTACTACACCAGCAAAGTTCTTAGTGACGCAGAAACAAGATACCTCCCACTTGGAAAACTAGCTTTTGCCCTCATCACGGAAGCCAGACAGTTTAGGCCTTACTTTCAAGCACACAAGGTTACTGTGCTCTCGGATCAGCTACAAACCCCGAACTGCGATCAAGGCCCAAGTGCTGGCAGATTTCATAGTAGAGCTAATGGCATAAGATCAGGAAAAGATTACCACAACAGAAACCTTAGGATCAGCGGAAGTACCTTCCCCTTACTGGACCCTACACGTGGATGGCTCGGCCACAGAGGAAAGAGAGGGAGCAGGGCTGATCCTGCGTTCCCCCTCTAGATGGCATATGTCAAAAATCCTAAGGTTTGACTTTAAGGCAACGAATAATGAGGCAGAATATGAAACTCTCATTGCAGGACTCCAACTAGCCCGAGGCCTGGGGGTACAAAAATTACGGGCATACACAGACTCCCAACTCATTGCCGGACACACCACGGGAGATTTCGAACCCCGGGAGGAAAACATGGTAAAATATCGGGCGGTAGTAAGAAAAATCATCCCCAGCTTTGCCAATTAGAAATAATTAAGATCCCACGGACGGAAAATGAAGAGGCCAACCTCCTATCCAAGATGGCGTCTTCACCCGAAATCAATCTGAAACAACCTTTCAACGTCCAAAACCTGATAGAGAAAACCATTGAAGGACGCCCAGAAGAGGAAATACTTAATATAGAGGAAGAGCAATGTTGGATCGACCTTATAAAGAAGTACATCCAAGATGGATCCCTCCTACCCGAAGCAAAGGAAGCCCGACGCATAGTCACAAAGTCTGCTAAATATAGTATAATTGACGACAGCTTATACAAGAGATCTTATACCCTACCACTCCTGAGGTGTTTACGACCGACCGAAGCCGAATACATCCTACGAGAAATACATGAAGGCATTGGTGGAGACCACTTGGGAAGGAAGGGTTTAGGGCACAAGGTGTTACAACAAGGGTATTACTGGCCGACTCTATCCAAGGAAGCAATGGAATTCGTTCGCAAATGTGACGCATGCCAATGACACGTGAGAATACAGAGGCGACCACCAACGCTACTCACCCCGATAGTAAGTCCGAGGCCATTCGCCCTATGGGTGGTCGACATTCTTGGCCCATTCCCTACAGCAGTCAAACATATGAAGTTACTAATCGTCGGCATCAATTACTTCACTAAATGGGTAGAAGCTGAGCCCTTGGCCACAATCACTGAAAAGGCTTGCGAAGGTTTTCTATGGCGTACCGTTGTCAGTTGATTCGAGATCCCAGTAGCCTTCATCACCGACAATGGATGATAGTTTGATAACCATGTCTTCAAGAACTTTTGCACCAAATTAGGAATAGAATCTAGGTTGACATTGGTAACACATCCCCAAGCCAATGGCCAAGTCGAGGTAACCAATCAGACTTTACTTCAGATGCTAAAAACTCGGGTCCTCAGGGATGGTGCAAAAAGAAGAATCCCGCTAACTTGATCGTCGGAGCTAAACCCGGGCATTCAGGCCCGACTCCGACCGGATACTCTTCTGTGCAGGTATCTCGATCTTTGGGAGGGGTTCTTGGATTCCTTCAGCGATTATCAAGTATCAGCCTAATCAAATATAAATCTAACCGTTGATCTGAAATCAGTATCGATCTCTAGATAGATACTGATTTTAGCCCCAACATATACTATAAGAGGTCTTGATCTGGAAAATTGTCTAGAGGTCCTCAGACCTTTCTAGGTCTCAATTTAGTCCATCCTCTGTGAGTGAGGATAATTTCCACCAGGTCCTCAAACTTTTTGAAAATTATAACTAGGTCCTTAACGACCTCCACTAACCCTAATTAGGGTTTTATTCTTTTAAATTTCCTCTTTCCCCATTTGATCAAACCATTTAATCCCTTAGGGAATTTCTTTAATTTTATAATAAATTTTAGAGCACATTATTTTTTATTCCTAAAAAAATCTTGGATTTTTCACATCCTATGGAGTGCTGGATTCGATGCACGTGTGGGAGATAGACTTGATCATCAATCCATGCACTCCATCATCACCGTCCATCGGAGTGAGTATTGATCGCGAGGCAAGTCCCTGCCTCTCTTCTCCGCCAGCGTCAGCTCGCGCACCGTTGGGTTCTCGTCTCCACCGCTATCAATTCTTGCCTTCTTTCCCCGATCTCACAGCGACCAGAGAAGGTAAGTAGGGATTATGCCCTATTAAGCACCCCTAATGATGCGACTAGCTGTAAAGTCCAAGATTTATCTTTTCTTTTAGTCTTTAATTAGTTATTTTCTTTACTTGTTTAGAAATTAAGTGAGAGTCTCCCAAATTTGGAATTGTTTGAATTATTACTTGAATAAATCTTTTTAAATACTCCTTAGAGTAATTTAGTGATTAATTTGTCAATTAAGAGAGTTTATTAAACTGGGATGATAAGTACAAAGGGAGGTCAAAATGGAAAATACCCTAATTAGGGTTAATTGGGGTCGTTAAAGACCTAAGGGTAATTTTGAAAAAAAAATTAAGGACTAGAAGATAATTTTTCTCCCTCTAGACGAGGGACATAGCGGTGATTTCAGAAAAGACTAGGGATAGGAATAAAATTGTGTTTCCCTCTCTCTCTCAGAAAGGACTTACATGTAATAGAACGGGAAAGGGGGGACTTATTTGCAAATTTATGTGATAAACGATGCATGAGAAGAGCTCAGAGGAAATCAATAGTGGAGATTGAAAATCTGGAAAAAAACGCTAATCACAAGGCCGCAATCTGACGCCGTTCCGGGTGTCTAGATGAGGGTGCATACGCTCTTATTGTGCGGGTAGTCTAGGACCGTCCATCTACGAATTGGCTCAAGTTCGAGGCGCGGGAAACTAATCCTAGCCATTCGACGCCAAACGATCTCGGTCGTCTATCCAGACGAATAACGGGAATCGAGGCACGATGGAGCACTTCCATCGTTCATCAGAGGGTGCCTAAGCTGAGCCGTCCGATCGACAGAGAGCTGATCCCGGAGCGACAGCGAACCATTCGTCCCAAGTCACGTCGCCGCCACGTACGCCGCCCTGAAGTTGATCCTCGCTGATAAGCGTTCAAATGAGCATATTCACATACCATATATATACTTATTTTCATGTCAAATGTAATGATTTGTAGCCCGCCGGTACTTAAAATGCTTCATATTTTGTAAACAGGGCATAAATAGGCCACCGACAATTTAAAAGGGAAGCATTTATCAACAAAATGAAGAACAAACGAAGATATTTTGAAGTAAACAGGGGGGGTGAACGGCCTTGTGAGCGGCCGCTCACACCGCACAAAGGCGAGGCACAAAGAGAGGGTGAACGACCTTGTGAATGGCCGCTCACCGCCGGCTCGAGCAAGCCGTGAGGTGAACCTACTGATGAACTGGCCAGCTTCACCTATCGGTTCAGAAAGTAAGTTTGTGAGCTGAATCTGATGAGCATAATGTGCCGTTCATCGTAACTTTTGCAGTTTCATGGGCCCAATCAAGGGCAATGTTGTAATTTTTTTTAGTGGAGCCCTAATTCATGGGTATAAATAGTTAAGTATGAGAGTTTAGGGAGGAGGTTGGCTTGGGAGAGAGGCTAGAGGAGAGATTAGGACTTGGGGGTCATCACCCCCAAATCTTGAGAATAGAGAACAATTGGAGTTGCAAGCATTGGAGGTAATGGTGTCCCCTATTACCTTTTCTTTGGTTTGTAAGCTTTCCTATTTTGGTTTGAGTTCCCCATTTATGGGGAACTAATCTATTGGTACTTGGGTATGTTGAACTTTTGGATTGAGCATTAATAGCATTGAATGTTTATGATGATTTGTTGGTTCTCGCTTGAATGTCTAATGAATGTTATGTATTGATTGTAATTTCATTACTAGAAATTACTTGTGTGCAATACAAGGGCTAGAGCTAGCGCCTCCTTGTATTAGGAACTTGCTTCATTAGAGAGTTTCATGAGTACACCGAGGAATCGGGTACTAGAAGGGCGAACGACTCCTTTATACGAATTCACCCCCATGATTCTTCCAATATACATGAATTTCCTTGAACTTTATATCAAGTCCTAGGAGACTAGTTATCCAACCACCTTGGAAGAGGGGTTGGATATAATTTAGGAATTACCCCTTGAACCTCATATCAAGTCCTAGGAGACTAGTTATCCAATCGCCTTGGAAGAGGGGTTGGATATAATTTTAGGGATTGTTGGCACAAGAAGCATCAACCTTGATTCATAAACATCTTTGCTCATCTTTAGAATTGAAATCCAAAATGGATACATACCCAAGTACCCTCTCTTGCTATTGATTTACCCCAGTCAACTCTTGATTTTCAGTTCTTACTTTCAATTCTTTTTTTAGTTCTTTACTTTTGAAAACCAAAACCCCCCAATTTACTATTCGGACTAGGTTAGTAAAGCTTGGTTTACACTTAGCAATCTCTATTCCCTGTGGTTCGACATCCGACTTCCCATAGTCCACTTTATTACTTGATCACGACCCGTATACTTGAGAAAAAACACACCATCAAGTTTTTGGCGCCATTGCCGGGGAATAGTCTTGCTAGTTAGACTAAGATTTTATTAATTTAGTCTCCTATGCTCTTGTTTTTCTTTCTTATTTATTCTTTTATTTTGATTCTTTATTTACACACTCCGCGACACTAATATCTTCGTCATCTCATTTTGCGAGGTACAACATGGCGGATCTCAAGGACATGATGTTGATAAAAGTAGCCATCTTAGAGCAATGGATTCAGGCCAAGTTTTTCGAGCAAAACATCTACTTACTCCGAGAGCAACTGTTTGCTATATATTCATATGGTGCACCATACAATGCGTGCAATGCATCCTTGAAACAAGAGGAATACCTCATGGACAGTCAACAAGGTTCCTTGGAATTAGACAACTTAAATGTGTCAAGATTTTATAGCGATCCGCTCTGTGATGATCGTAATCAATTGGAATTACCTAAGGTCGAATCCACCTTGTTATAAATCTGTAAAATTCCCTATGCAAACCTCATCATCATCGGAATGCACATTTGGACACCGCTCAAATTTAATCAAGGAAAAGACCCCATGGATCTTGACCTGTGTGAATCTTGAGTATTAACAATATTCCACTTTATATCGGAAAGTGGATATCGTGTTAGATGCACGTGAGGAGGACACTTATCTTATAGGATCAATTCTATGAAGACCAACAAATTTTGGGGGTAGAGGCTATACACGAAGAGTTGGGCAATGATTACGCTTAGGTTAAAGCCATCAATTGAAGATCCACCCAGGTGGAACTAAAGGAGATTACGAGGAAACATCTTGAATATGCATTTTTTGACAACTCCCAACTTCCGGTCATCATTGCTTCAAATCTAACTTCATTCTGAAGGAGAAGTCATATGTGTCCTTCACGCCTGCATAAGCGATTGCTTGGAAAATCTCCGATATAAAGGGCATCAACCCATCTTTTTGTACTCATAAGATTTTGATGGAAGATAACTACAAGCCATCCGCTCAACCACAACGAAGAGTGAACCCGAATATGAAAGAAGTGGATTAAAGCCGAGGTTATCAAACTTCTAGACGCCGCATAATTTACCCTATTTCGCATAAAGGCGTGGGTGAGTCCAAAGACAGTGGTACCAAAGAAGGGAGGTATGGCGGTGGTAGCCAATGAGGAAAAATGGCTGATACCGACAAGGACCATCACGGGGTGGCGAATGTGTATTGACTACCAGAAACTAAATGATGCCACCAGAAAGGATCACTTCCCTCTCCCATTTATTGATCAGATGCTCGAAAGGTTGGCCGGCCATTCTCATTATTGTTTCTTGGATGGGCTTTCAGGTTACCTCCAGATCCCTATTGCCCCCGAAGACCAAGGAAAGACTACTTTCACCTGCCCTTACGGCACCTTTGCCTATCGTCAGATGCCTTTTGGGTTGTCCAACGCTCCCGCCACTTTTCAAAGGTGCATGTTGGCTATTTTTGATGATTTTGTGGGAGACAATATGGAAGTATTTATGGACGATTTCTCAATTTTTGGGGACTCCTTCGACCTTTGTTTGAGAAATTTGGAAAAGGTATTAGCCCGGTGTGAGGACACAAACTTGGTACTCAGCTGGGAAAAATGTCACTTCATGGTTTAGGAGGGCATTGTTCTAGGACACAAAATTTCAAGCAATGGCATGGAGGTAGACAAGGCCAAAGTGGACACAATCCAAAAACTACCCCCACCCACATCAGTCAAGGCTGTTAGAAGTTTTCTTGGTCACGCAGGCTTCTACAGGAGGTTCATTCAAGATTTTTCCAAGATCTCGAAACCCATGACTAAGTTGCTGGAGAAAGATGCCCCATTTGATTTCAATAAGGAGTGTTTGGAGGCTTACGCATATTTAAAAGAGAAGTTGATTCAAGCACCTATAGTGACTACGCTCGATTGGAACATCCTGTTCAAACTCATGTGTGATGCGAGCGATTTTGCTATTGGGGCAGTACTGGGCCAAAGGAAAGACAAACATTTCAGACCCATATACTATGCCAGCAAGAGTTTGACTGAAGCACAAGCCAACTACACCACTACTGAAAAAGAACTCCTCGCTATAGTTTTCGCATTTGATAAATTTCGCCCCTATTTGGTACTCTCCAAGATTATAGTCTACACTGATCATTCGGCATTACGCTACTTATTGGCCAAACTCTGACGCCAAGCCACGGCTTATTAGATGGATCTTGCTTTGCAAGAGTTCGATTTGGAGATCCGAGACAAACGTGGGGCGTAAAACTTGGTCACGTAACCATTTATCCCGATTGGAGAATCCACATTAGGACTCGTGGACATGAAGTTGTCATTAGAGAGGAATTTCCTGATGAGCAAATTGTACAACCTTCTGGATAATGCGTGATCAGTCCTTCACCACTAAGAAGAAAGAAGCGCCACCTTGGTTTGTCGACTTTTGCTAATTTTCTAGCAAATGAGTCCCTCCCAAAATCTTACAACTATCACAGAAAAAAATTCTTGTAATCAAGCATTACATCCTGGATGACCCTTTATTTGTTTCTGGATATGCGCCGACCAAATAGTTAGGAGATGTATCTCTCAACCAGAGGGATGGAAGATCTTGATGGATTGTCATTCAGGCCCCGCCGGTGGACATTACTGCGCGAATCGAACAGCCCGGAAAGTCCTCGATTCTGGTTTTTTTTGGCCTACCTTGTTTCGGGATGCCAAGGAGTTCTCCCAGTCCTGTGACAGTTGCCAACGCACGGGTAGCATATCCCGCCGCGATGAAATGCCACAACGCACCTCTCAAGTATGCGAGATATTTGACGTATGGGGGATTGACTTCATGGGACCTTTTCCATCATCCCGAGGGAACAAATACGTCCTAGTGGTTGTAGATTACTTATCGAAGTGGGTAGAAGCCCAAGCCTTACCCGCCAATGATGCTCGAAATGTGATCAAATTCTTGAAGAAACTCTTCTCTCGTTTTGGCACACCAAGGGTGATAATTAGCGATCGAGGGACTAATTTTTGCAATGCCCAATTTGCAAAAATTCTAAAACGATATGGAGTCACGCACCGTACCTCCACGCCGTATCATCCTCAAACAAGTGGCCAAGTGGAGGTTTCCAACCGGGAATTAAAGAGAATCCTGGAAAAAACAGTTTCAAAGAATAGGAAGGATTGGGCTGAAAAGCTTGACGATGCATTGTGGGCCTATCGAACAGCATACAAGACCCCCACTGGGAGCACGCCATATAGACTGGTATACGGAAAAGCATGCCACCTGCCCGTTGAACTTGAGCACAAAGCGTATTGGGCAATCAAGTTCTTAAATTTTGACCCTACCATGGCCAGCAAGGAAAGAAATATGCAATTGAACGAACTCAACGAATGGCGTTCCTCGTGCTATGATAACTCCAAAATGTACAAGGAGCGGATGAAGTATTATCATGATAAACTTCTAAGGCAAACAAAACAATTCCAGGAAGGAGACAGGGTCCTGCTATTCAATTCCCGGCTTAAACTATTTCCCGGTAAGCTACGATCAAGATGGTCTGGCCCCTTCACTATCTCTAAAGTATATCCACATGGGGCAGTTGAGATTTACCAAGCCGGAGGAGACCCTTTCAAGGTAAATGGACATCGACTCAAACTGTACTATGATGCGAGTGCTGACGGGACACCAAGTAACTATCCACAATCCTTCAAGCCGCCTTGAGGCAGTTATAAGTACGTCAAGCTAGTGACGTAAAACAAGCGCTCTTTGGGAGGCAGCCCAAAAGTCCGACGCCAAGTGCTTTGTTAGGTTAGATATCGCTTTTTAGTTTTCTTTACTATCACAATAAATCTCTAGTCATCGCTCGTAGGGTAGTCATTATTGCGGGGGAGAACGGGTATCGAACAGCCATCAACTAGCCTGTTCACACCCTCTGTGGAGGATAAACTGGGTAGTGAACGGCCATTCACATGGCCGTTCACACCACACTAGTTGGCATTCTCTTAATGATGAACGGGGAGATGAACGGCCCGTACACGGGGCCGTTCACACCCCTCATTATATGTTGAAGGATGCCCTAATTTCCCCCTATCCTTCTTCACGATTCACCCACTCTCACCTTCTTTGCCGTCGGCCATCCGGGTGCAGCACCTCCCCCACACACACCCCCCACACCGGCGCCCAATCCGGCCCGCTTTCAGCCCAACCCTACACCCACTTGCACTGACCATTCGCAGGTAAGCTCGCTCGTTCATTTCTTTTCACCGTTGCATTTTCTTGATTCCATCTCTCGCGCCCTTAGGGTCGCTAATAGGCTCATACCCCTTGCCCCATCTATTAGTGCACTCCCCCTCTCGTCGGGACTTGTAAACGCCGACCATCTATGTACGCCACTCGCTGGGCGTGGCAGATGATCGTGAACGGGCGTCCATCAGCCCGTTCACTTCACTGCCTCACTCAACGGCCCCCTCAATGCCGCTCATCGGCCCGCTCGGTGAGGCGGTGATTTGAACGGCCCCGAATCGCTGCTCACCGGCCCCGCTCGCACTCCAAATCCTCATCATAATCCATTCTCTCACCCCTTGTCCCACGCGGCAAATGATACCGAGGAAAGAGATTGCGGCTACCGGCCGGACGCATGCCGGGCCTTCCTTCCGACCACTGCGCTTTGCACATGGCAAAGACGCCAGCCGATACGCTCGCCTCGCAGAAGTTACCACTTAGCCGCACTTTCCTCCTCGACCGGGACCCTCTTAAGCGGCTTCATATCACGGCACCGAAGTCCGGCACCGCTTTCCGCTAATGGTTGGGACCGAAGTCTTCGCCATTAACGGCGACATATCAGCGAGCATACACTCGAGGTCCCGAGCTCCTTCGAAGTTTGACCGCGACGGCCATCGGGCGAAGCGCTGGCCAACACGGCCATATCATTCCAGCTTCTATTGCGCAGACACGGATGAGCCCCGGATCGATTCGCGATCTATATGGGAATCTACGATCGATTACCTTCGAAGTCCCCGGCGCAGCGGCTCCTCACCTCGTTCCCCGCCACATCATCTCTCATTCTCGATATTGACAGCAACTGGGAGGGGGCCCCAACAAGAAGGCCTCGAGCATGACTGATCCAGTACACCGTTATATCCATGCCTTAGTCAGCCGGACTATCGCGGGCCGCACTGACAGCACCGGAGTGGTCACCGTCTCCGACCGATTTCTCCTATATAGCATCTTCAAGCGCACTAACATCCATCTCGGCTATGTGCTTGCTGACTACATAGCCCACCAGGGGCAGAGTCACAAGCACAAGCACATTATTGCTGGGCCCTATATTACTCGCTTGATCAGGGGGATGCCAGTGGAGCTCGCGCGATGGCATCGGCGCCATCCATGCGCCCGGCTGGGATGACCACCCTCCTTCAGATGAAGCTAGTCCAGCTTTCAGGAGGCCGCCATGCACTTCGCATGGCAAAGATTTAGCCACTAGCCGGGGACGCATCCACTACTCCTACGACCCCTCCTCCGACACCCCGGCAGAGCCTCCCTTCCCGTCCACGCGCAGCCGTCTCACTCGCATTGAGGAGCGCCTCACCGAGGTCTATGATATGCAGACGACACTCCTCAAGGAGCACCACAACCTCGGCGACCAGTTAGCGTAACTCTTCGCACTGCGTTCCTGCACTCCACCCACCTCGGTCCTCCACTACCATCCCACTCCAAAGATTCTGACGCACCACCCTCTCGCCGATGACCAGACCGCTTTAGTTTCCCCCTTTTATGTTATGTTGTTCCTATGTTCGCTTTGTAGACTTCTTCACAAGGGTTCCACCCTGTGACTTGACTTTTATTTACTTTTATGCACTATTGACTATGTCGTCACCTTTCGAGCTATCCCTCCTATCTCACTCTATTTTGCAGATACTCATGATGGAACACCCCGGAAAAAGCTTTCATGTATAAACCTAATTGCAACCCCATCTACCAAATATCACCGGGGAAGTTTCAGTTTGCACTCCTCTTTGTTATTATTGCATATTACACACTTTTCAATTTAATTGTATACATTGAGGACAATGTACGCTTTTAAGTGTGGGGATGGGTAGCTCCCTTCCATTGATAAATTTATTGCAAAACTCTAAGTGTGGGGATAGTGAGCTAATTATTTGAAGCATGTTTGATATGGACCTATGATGGCACTATTAGGAAATGCAATGTGTCACTCTACTTCTCGTTCACCATTTTAGTACCCAAATTTTTTTTTAGAATTCTCCTACGACACACCATGGACATCTAGAGACTATATTCATGAAATTCAAAAGCTCTAGTCATAATAGATAACCCACTACCATGTTTTGTTGACTTTAATTGCTAAGCATTATTCTCAATTGCTCCAAGAGGATTCGTGGCACTAGTTTAGCTTCTGACCCTTCATAATTCAACTTAGTGGACAAGTTAGAGAAAAATAAAATAATATGTACATAGTAGTTGAGTCATTAGAGCAATAAAGACAATGCTCCGCTACTTGTTGTGATGAAGTAGCTTAGGGTCCTGGCCCCTAATCAGGGTGTTCCTTAATTCCAAAAATTACTTCTAAGTATAAGCACATCTAGGTAGAGTTGTAACCCTCAAAGTACCCGGGTGTTCTGGTGCCTAAACAGCATGTGCATCCTGAAGAAAAGAGGACTTACACTCTACACTGATCTTTAGCACGGGAAAGTCGGATCTATTAGAGATGCCCTACCCAAATAAAATAAAATTTAAAAAAAAAAAACTTCTCGAACTTGTCCACCATTTTCTCCATAGAGGGTTGGTTAGCATAAAACTTAGGGCCTCAAGGACTCTCTAGAGTCCATTGAGGGAATGCTTGTCTTGCTAAGACTCTAGAACTGGAGTGAAAACCCTCATCTAGAGCCGCGATGACATTATACAAACTCTAGGTCCCGGTGTGAAAGTAGGAGAATACGCACACTTCGATGGTGAACTTGGGATAGAGCAGATTCATTACTATTATAGCCGGAGGTTGAACGCTTATCATTCTTTTTACTTGTACTTTCATTGTCTTGTTTGCTTGAGGACAAGCAAATGCTTAAGTGTGGGGATATTTGATAAGCGTTCAAATGAGCATATTCACATACCATATATATACTTATTTTCATGTCAAATGTAATGATTTGCAACCTGCCGGTACTTAAAATGCTTCATATTTTGTAAACAAGGCATAAATAGGCCACCCCGACGAAAAGGAAGCATTTATCAACAAAATGAAGAACAAACGAAGATATTTTGAAGTAAGCAGGGGGGGTGAACGGCCTTGTGAACGGTCATTCACACCTGGGCACAAAGGCAGGCACAAAGAGAGGGTGAACGGCCTTGTGAATGGTCGTTCACCTGCCGGTTCAGAGCAAGCTGTGAGGTGAACCGGCTGATGAACCGCCAGTTCACCTGCCGGTTCAGAGTGTGTCGCGGAGTAATCTGACCGGGATGAATGTGCAGCCATTCACGGGCCGCTCATCGTAATCCTTTGTAGCTTTCATGGGCCCAATCAAGGGCAATGTTGTAATTTTTTTAGTGGAGCCCTAATTCATGGGTATAAATAGTTAAGTATGAGAGTTTAGGGAGGAGGTTGGCTTGGGAGAGAGGCTAGAGGAGAGATTAGGACTTGGGGTTCATCACCCCCAAATCTTGAGAATAGAGAACCATTGGAGTTGCAAGCATTGGAGGTAATGGTGTCCTCTATTACCTTTTCTTTGGTTTGTAAGCTTTCCTATTTTGGTTTGAGTTCCCCATTTATAGGGAACTAATCTATTGGTACTTGGGTATGTTGAACTTTTGGATTGAGCATTAATAGCATTGAATGTTTATGATGATTTGTTGGTACTCGCTTGAATGTCTAATGAATGTTATGTATTGATTGTAATTTCATTACTAGAAATTACTTGTGTGCAATACAAGGGCTAGAGCTAGCGCCTCCTTGTATTAGGAACTTGCTTCATTAGAGAGTTTCATGAGTACACCGAGGAATCGGGTACTAGAAGGGCGAACGACTCCTTTATACGAATTCACCCCCATGATTCTTCCAATATACATGAATTTCCTTGAACTTTATATCAAGTCCTAGGAGACTAGTTATCCAACCACCTTGGAAGAGGGGTTGGATATAATTTAGGAATTACCCCTTGAACCTCATATCAAGTCCTAGGAGACTAGTTATCCAATCGCCTTGGAAGAGGGGTTGGATATAATTTTAGGGATTGTTGGTACAAGAAGCATCAACCTTGATTCATAAACATCTTTGCTCATCTTTAGAATTGAAATCCAAAAGGGATACATACCCAAGTACCCTCTCTTGCTATTGATTTACCCCAGTCAACTCTTGATTTTCAGTTCTTACTTTCAATCTTTTTTTTAGTTCTTTACTTTTGAAAACCAAAACCCCCCAATTTACTATTCAGACTAGGTTAGTAAAGCTTGGTTTACACTTAGTAATCTCTATTCCCTGTGGTTCGACATCCGACTTCCCATAGTCTACTTTATTACTTGATCACGACCCGTATACTTGCGGAAAACACACCATCACTCGCCGTCAGACTTCTAGAAACAGAGATTAAATTAAAAGATAAGTGTTATCCGAACGCAAAGATAATCTTTGAGATTGATCCGAACTCTACCGAGAGTTCTATAAATAGGGAGGGACCCTGGAGCCTCACTTCCACTTATCGGTCGAGAGCCAGCGCCGCTGCTACCACCGTGAGGGACGGAGAGACAGGGAGGAGAAGGAGAGAGCACCGAGGGATCGCCGTGGCCAGAGAGCGGTCGCCAGACACTGGAAGTCATACGGAGGAGGAGAACTCTTCACACCGGGCACCGTGGGATCGGAACGAACATCGCGCGCCGTTGTCGTCTGGTAAGTCCCTCTCCTTCTGTAACCATGATAATAGTCAGGCATGTATATAGCTTAGAGAAGACGCCGGAGAGAATTCCAGACCTCTGTCGCCTCCAGTTAAGAGGTAAACGCCAGAGAAGTGTGAGGTTCATCCGAGAGAGAGGTGCTCCGGCGAGGGAAGAAAGAGCACGATGGCTCATGAACCAGGGAACCCTCATGGCGCGCAGGGCTTCTCTTACTGACGGGGGCCAAGAGTTGGAGGAGACTCTGGGGGTCGGAGCACCATCGAACCGCTCCACCTCCTGTCTCTCCGGTGACGGGCTGCTCGGAGAGAAGAACCTGGGTCCGGATGAAGATGGCAAGTTAGGACTCAGCTTAAAACCAAGCTGATTCAATCAAGTCAAGAGTAAATCAATTAGATTTAGTTGATTAGATTAAAAGGTTGGGTTGAACCTAGATTAAATAACTAGGTTGGGTTGGTTGAATCAGGTTCAACCAAGTGATGGGGATAGATTGGGCTTGATTCAGTTTTAAAACAAATTGACTCGATTTTATTTAGTTTCCTTCAAGTCAAATTAGATTAAGTTTGGATTGGGTTTCAAGAAAAATGATGATTGGGTTGGGTCCGTTCTCCTTTGAATTGATTCGGTGGGGTCAAGTCGGTTGGCAATGGTTTAGATCCACACAGTTAGGAGGGTGGATCTAATCAGGTTAATGGGCCTTGCTAATGGGCTTGGGTAAAATAAAACAAAAAAAATAGTGGGTAATGGGATTGGAACACAAGACTCCTATAAGCACCATAGAGTCTCTTAACCACCAAGCTAGAGTAAATCAATTGATCAAGGGATAAAGACAAATAAGTTAAGGGTGAACTCATGGATATGAGTTTGGGTCTATCCATGTTCAATAAGTTAGCAAGACCCAGGTAATGAAGCTATGATACTAAGTAGGGAATACACATGCATCTAGACGGGTAGAATTCATGCATAGAATCAATACTGATATATGTCTCATTACCAGACTCGACGTAGTGACGCATCGGAAAGGAGTCCCGTGGAATTCAGACATCGGTATTAAAGTAACTTACATCTGCCTAATTTTCCACCCATCATCGGGTTTCTTGGTTTTATTGTTGCTATTTCTTTTAGCATACCTGTTGCCTTTTTGTTTATTGGAATACGTGCACATACCTATTGTTTGTTTTCCTTCTTTGTATGTGCGTGGTTGATATTCTAGAATTTTACTTCATTACTTGTTATTTGGGCACATTGCCCTGTGACCGATATTTGATCATGGACACATGATCTTATGTGCTGGCCAGACAGGTGTGTGCCAGATGGGTTCGTTATTCTGTCGGTTCAGTGGAGCAAATGCTCATGTGGAGCGCTCAGGGCTCAGGACACCCTGATGTTCTGATAGTTCCATGCCAGGGGAAGGATACCCTAGCAGTCCAACCTATCAGTGGGATGATATACTGACCGTGTCGACACGTACGAGAGACCGAGGTCGATTCCAGATGAGGCTGGGTGCTGACTGGAAAAGTTTGTTGAGCTTGAGGGCTATTGCTTAATCTAGGAGTTTCTTCTTTCCCAGTCTCCTAGAACTTTGTTTCTGCGGGGAATGGCCCCGGTTGCCTGACTTGTTGACTATTGAATTATGATATACCTTTTTCATGTTTATAGGTTTGCTTTCATTGTGATCCCTGTGGGGAACTTACTGAGCTTTCCTTCCAGAAGCTCATCCCTTTTGCTTTCCTTTTCTTACAGGTCCTAAAGGATAGTTGTTTCAGATTTAGGAGCGGCGTGAGGGATCAGAACACAGCTTGCCGACTCAACTAGTTCTGACTTTTAGGACCCCTGTAGGCCGTTGTTATTGTAGGATGTATGAATTCTTTTTTTTTTTTTTACGCTGTAACTCTGATTAATAAATTTTGAGTTATTTTGATATATTTTTGTTATCTATTTCTGATAGGGCTTGTTTCCGAGCCGGGCCAGTCTCCACTTGGATACGGCTGGTCTGTGCAGGTGCTCGAGGTCCTGAAAACTGGGCCGGGGCGTGACACTAGTGATCCTCTATGATTGCTCTGAGAGTCTCTATAAGAACAGGCACAATCTACAAACCCTAAACGCCTCTGTCTTCCGTCCGAAACCAGCACTGCCACCGTCTCCTTTCTCCAGCGTTGGAAACGAAGGAGCATAGGGGGTTCGCCAGAGTAATCGCTCCACGGTGAGCGGCGAAAGCGTATGGCGGGCGGGTCTCGTGAGAAAGTACGACTACTCTTCTGAATCCCAGCCATCGGACGAGGAGTGGAAGGAGAAGGGAAACAAATGGCCCGTCCCAACGATCGTAGCTCTATTCTCAGGAGGTTATTGTGTTGTGCGGCGGCTCACGACAGGCAGAGATACGCCTTGCAATGAAAAATTGAGAGAAATCAATAATTATGAAACAAATAAAACAAAATAAAAATTAAAGTGCAAAAAGATAGTATGACTAAATTAATAAACTCCTAGATTTCCTAGTAGTCCTAAAACTCCCCGGCAACGGCGCCAAAAACTTGATGCCTTCTAACCTCAAGTGTACGGGTCGAATCAAGTAATAAAGTTGACTTAAAGTCGGGTTATCGATCCTCAAGGAGAAGGAGGTACTGGTACTATCTATTTGTCTATTATCTAATCGATCGGAAATTGGGTGACTATGAACTAACTCTAAACCTAGAACTTAGAAATTGAAATTGCACAATCGCTTAATACTTGGAGAAATTCAATCAAAAAAGGGATACTTGGGTGTTCGAATCCCCTTTGGATTTGATGAGATTGATTAGTGTGAACTATGTCAATGCTTGATTATTCATTGGCCAAAGGTACCTAATGTGCTTTCACTCTCTCCACCAGAGATGAATTACTAATCTAATGCTCTCACCGATGATGTCTCGACCTAATTTGGGAAGATTAGGGGAATAAACAATGTAAAAGAATCGCCCTCCTTAGTACCCGGGCTCCCGGTGTACTCCTAATCCTCTCTATTGGAGAAAGTCTACACGTGGGGAGGCGTTCGCGTCTTCCCCCACATGGACGACAATAGTCTTTCCGGGCTCTCGCAACGTAGAGAGACTAATACCTCAATACAAATCATCCAATAGACCTAATAAAATCATACAAGCAATTAACATAGAAACACTAATTTAATTAAAATAACATCCAAAGGTTAATCTACACCCAAGCATCAAGAAATTAGCCCTCCATCAATGGAGGGCAACAATCCACAACGATGAAGGAAGATGAAAACATGAATCTCAAATAAAAACTCCCTATCGATGAAAGTAGGTGGATCCTTCGCTTGCTCGCCCTTCCTTCTTGCCTTCGAGAGCTTCGAGGTGAGTAACCCTTCCGATGCCCTCTCCTCCAAGTTGGGGAAGAAGATGATGATGAGGCTCCTCCTCTAGCTCTCTCTTTCTCTCCAAGGTTTTCTAATCCAAGAGGTAAGATCCCCCAAAACCTAATTAGGCTTTCCCTTTTATAGTTGATACTAAGGTTTTGGGTTCTTTTCCATTTTTACCCCTGGGCGGATCAAATCGTCGCTGGAAACTTACGCCATACGGACTTCCATACGGACTCCCATACGGGTCTGTATGACTTCATAGGTCATAGTATATGGGGCTCTGTCAGTCCGTATGGGATCCCCTATGGACTCATACGAGGTCTCATACGAGGTTGGAGTCGAGGCCCTTCTCTCCGCCTGTGTTCATACGGGTCCGTATGGTACCCCGTATAGCCTGGTCTTCACTCTCTTTTGTCCTGTTTTGGCCCGAAATCTTCTCCAAACGCTTCCTTTTCTCCGGAGTCTCCCTATTTTGCCCTGTTCACAAAAATAAACCTTTTTTAAGTATCGGTGGGCTGAAACTCCTCTAAAACTCATAATAAACATGCATAATATGATACGAAATATAGGTCAAATCAACACTTATAAACTTGCATTGTTCTTGTACTAGTATTTTAGTACAGATAACAGGTAAGTATAATACCTGGAGGAGAAGTTCTTACTCACTGAGCTTATATTGCTCAGCCCTCTCGATTACTGTTTTTCTGTTACAGGACCTAGACTTGGATCTGGAAAGTAGCTCGTGTCTCGAGCAAGGATCGAAGTCTAGCTGGCTGTAGCGTACCTACTCTGTATTTGATTATGTTGGGTTGTACTAGACCTTGATTATGTCTTTTCTTCCGCTGTATTTGGGGCCATAGTTGCCCATAAATCTGTGTGTTGTACTTTATTTCTGATTTGGTTTGAATATGACTTCTGGTGTGTAACCGGTTATGTTATGTCATATGGATTTTTCTTTAGAGTACATGATCATTTTCAGGTTTAAAGTACACAGCTTATTGGTTGGGTGCACTCCTAGCCCAGCTGGTGTGACATCTGTCTCATTAGCGAGATGGGTGTTACATTTAGTGGTATCAGAGCGGTTGATCTTAGGGAATTCGATTTTAGAGTCCAGAAGAAATATTTGAGACACTTAGAGTCATAGGTCCACTAAATGCCATGGGATGAGATTTAGTGGTATCAGAATAGTTCACTCCTTGACTTTAGAGTTCTAGAGGTAGTCAGAGCTTTAGGGTGGGAGTCGAAGTCAGTTGACATAAGAAATTAGCTGGTTAGTTGTTAAGTGGGATTATGTCGTTAATTGACACTTATTGGATGTTGCAGAATGCCGCCAAAAAGAGGACGTGGAAGACCACCGAGGATACCACGTGAGGAGCCCCATGAGGAGCCCCACATGGAGGCCCCTGAACTAGAGGAGTATGGCGACGCATCTCATGCGCATCTTGCCCCGGGGTATAACCTGGGTATGCAATAGTTTCCGGGGATGCAGCAATTCTTCGAGCAGATGACCAAGACATTTACTGCGTTACCAACCTTTCAATAACAACAGCAACCCAAGGGTCTGGACTATGTCACTCGAGCCCGGCAGATGGGGCTTAATCACTCCCTAGGAACACAGGATCCGACTGAAGCAGAGACTTGGATCCGACAGCTAGAGATGGTGTTCATGGCGATGAGTATCCCAGAAGATGAAAAGGTCATAACGGTATAGCTGTTGTTGGGACAAGAAGCATTGTTGTGGTGGGAGATGGCTCGTATGTGCCTTCCCAGGTCGGGTGTTTGGACTTGGCTGGAGTTCAATATGGCCTTTGAGAGGGAGTACTCACCCCGAGTACACCAAGATGCAAAGAGAGCAGAGTTTATCTACCTGACTCAAGGGAATTCGACTGTGGCCGAGTATCAGGCCAAGTTCACTGCCTTGAGCCGCTATGCACCAGAGATGGTGGAGGATCCCTATAACCGATGCAAGAAGTTCCAAGAGGGGCTTAGGGATGAGATCAAGATCCCGGTTATGGCTTCTGGATTTGTAGATTTTCGAGGAGTGGTCAAGTCTGCGCTTCGAGTAGAGAGGGGTCTGAACAAGCAAAAACAAAGACTTGAGAAGTTGAACAAGAGAAGTAGCCCAAGCTCCCAAGGAGGGGGAGATACAAGGCCCAGTAAGAAGAGTAACAACAGCAGCAGCTCTGGTTCCCCGTTAAGTGGAAACCAGAAAGGGAAACCGCAGTGTCCCGTCTGCAGCAAGTATCATTACGGGACTTGTGGTGCTAATGTGTGTTTCTACTACAAGCAGCCAGGGCATTACAAGAAGGAGTACCTGCTACTGACCCAGGGAAGCAGAGTTGCTCTACAGACTAGTGCTGGAGACCATACTACGCATCAGACGCAAGGATTCTCTATTATGGGTGGTACTAGAGGCAGCCAAGGAGGATCTTTTGGAGGAAGGTCCCAAGAAGGCGGTCGTGGGGCCCCATCCCATCTGCAAGCCCAGGCCTTCGCTATGATAGAACAGCAGGCTGCTGCTACTTCTGATGACATCCCAGATACACAAGATTGAGTGACCACAGTTGACTCTAACGTCTTCGTGGTAGGTTCTATCTGTTGACTCGTGTGTGCTTTATTTGATAGACATTAAGTATTTATATGGTTGTATCTAAGGCGGTATTACTCAGATATTTATGGTTTGTAATTGAGACTACTCGACCTGTTTAGATTAATTGCTATTTAAGTAGTTGTTTTCATCTATTTCCCTTAAGTTTGAAGTGGGTGATAAAGTATTCTTGAAGGTATCTCCATGGAAAGGAGTATTAAGGTTCCGCAAACTTTGGAAGCTGAGCCCACGGTATATCGGGCCTTACGAGATAGTGGACAGAGTAGGCCCGGTAGCCTACCTACTCGAGCTACCAAAGGAACTGTTAAGGATACACAATTTGTTCCACATATCGGTTTTACGGAAATGCCTAGGAGATCAACATCAAATTCTGACGGGACCGACCGTAGAGTTGGCTCAGGATTTGACATATGTAGAAGGACCAGTACGTATTCTTGACAGGAGAGAGCAAGCCCTATGAAACAAGATAATACCTCGGGTAAAGGTATTACGGAGTTATCACCAAGTGGAGGAGGCCACTTGGGCAAGGGGAAGATCAGATGAGGGAGCAATACCCTTATTTGTCTTAGATGTATATGTATGGAATTTCGGGGACGAAATTTCTAAATGGTGGGATAACTGTAACACCCCGAATTTTCTAAATAAATGAATTAGAAAATTTTTGATAATTAATGAGATTAATTAGCATGAAAAAGAAATTTATTATTAATTTACAGCTCAATTAAAGGAAAATCGAGTAAAAAATTTAAATCCAGCCTCACAACTAATGGACCTAAGGAAGCCTTATTGCGCTAGGCCGCTTACACTATGAATAGTTGGAGGTGGATGATTAAGATAACCTTGGTTAATTAATTGGGAGATTGCGTAATTGTTAATTGATCAAGATTAATTAAGTAGGAGAATTTGACAAATGTTCGAGTTTCGATAAAGTAGATCGGGCTAGTCAAAAGCCGGTATTCGCCGATCTGGACTAGCGAGAGATAGACCCCGTGATGTTACAGTACACCCGTGACACTGGTATCATTGACCCGGGATTTTTCAGATCTGGGTCGATGAATTATTAAAAAAATAATATTTATTTAAGGGTGATGTGATATAAAAATTAGAGACAATTTAATTAATTTAAATTTATGTGACAATAATGAGATGATAAGATAAATTATTAATAAGTCCAATGATTTAATATTAAACATTGAATGATAAATGGCAGCCCTAAGTTAGAAAAGAGAGGAAAATGAAATTGAAATTGAGAAGGGATTGTCTACCTCCTTCCCCCGCACGCTACCTCCCCCTTGTTCGCGCTTGACCGCAAACTAACCCCTCGACGACGTCGGCCGCCAGCGAGCCCAGCTGCCCTCCGCCGCGAGCTGCGGTCGCGCCACACCGTTCGCCTGAGTATCGCCCCAGCTCTGCTCCATCGTCACGCGTTAGCACCACCGCGCACCAGTGCTGCCTCGCCCCTCCGCCGCTCGCCGCTCGCCGCTCGCCGCCTTCCCCAACGCCGCGCCGCCGAGCCTGCGCCTACACCCGGCGACCCCACGCTCTGCCTGCCCCCCTCCCCCCCCTTCCTCTCCTCCTGCGCCGCCACTGGTGCAGCTCCGCCAGCCCAGTTCTCTGCTCGCTGCCCGGAGCTACGGCTAGGTTTTGAGGAATTCAGACCAGATCCGGGGAACTGTCTGTCAAATCTCAATGACTTACTCTCGGACAGCAAATTAAGGTCAATGCTAATAGTTTTGGTGATGCTTGATAATTATGATTGTTGTGGCTAAATTAGTGATGAATGGATCGAGTTGTTGGTGATGTAGAGATATTGAAGTTATTTGGGGTATTGTTGTATGAATAAATTATGAAATATGATGTATGTTGTATAATTTCAGGGCTCTCCAAACAGAGGAGGTGCTGCCGAATTTTCATAAAAACTTCTAGTAATAATGCTTGATGTAGTCTCCCATGATTATACCTAGCAACTGATCATTTTTTTTAAAGCATGTTATGAGCTTTAAAATTTAGCTTAGGATGATTAGAGCTAAATCCTTTAATTGGACAATTCCGTATTTCCATTCCTTAGAAATACAAATTTCATGTTAAGAGAAATCGTACCCTATTTAATTTAATAAATTTATCATATTCTAATGAGTCTAATTAGAGTATAAGATAAGAATATGGATTCCGTATTCTTATGAATTTTTGGAAGCAGGTAGTAGATCTTAACTAAGAATCCTGCTTAGAGGTATTCTAGGAGTTATGAAAGCATGTAATGCTCGTTAAGAAAGGAAGCAGGATCTCATGAATTTAATGACTTTAATATGCTTCTCCGAGTTTAAATAAGATCTAAGTTAAGAATACGATTTTCGTATTTTTCAGATCTTCGTATTTTAAATAATTAGGACTAAGTTATGGGAAATACGAACGTCGTATTTACTTAGTTACCTTATTACTTCTAGGAAAGGGAAAAGGTCCCGCAGGAGCCTCAGAAGGACCGAGCCACTCCTAGGAATTTGCAAAGGACTTAAGGTGAGGGGACTTCACCGTAAATCCATATTTATTTCATGTATTTACCTTGATTTTGGTTTCTAGTATTCTTATGAGTTTTATCTCTGTTTGTGATTCGCCGATGGATTTTATCGCTATAGTTGCGTAGTGATTTCAATACTTGTTATATACTATGAACTGAATCAGCATGATTAATTATAAAGTGAAACGTCAACTGGTAAAGATTGATATTCACCGTGTCGTGACTGCTTCCTTGGTAGACATAAACAATTGATCCAGCGGGGCTCAAGATAGAGCCCCGAAGGAATTGTAGATGATCTCGGGTTAAGGAAGGGATATGTTTTAATCCGTTTTTCTTAATTAATAAAATGTTTGCGAAATCGTTTTCTATTAAAACCCCTTCCGAACTCTTTTGGGTACCCGAATCGGATACGAGGATATACGCGTGACGATTGATAAAGCTTGGTTGATCATACCACTGGTCGTCAGGTTTCGGATATGAGATGCGTGATGATTGATACAGTTGGTTGATTGTACCACTGGTCGTATGGCCTCGGGTACGGGATTGGAATAATAAAATACGAGATGTACACGTGACGATTGATACAGCTTGGTTGATCATACCACTGGTCGTCAAGTCTCGGATATGAGAGGCATGACGATTGATACAGCTGGTTGATTATATCACTGGTCGTCAGGTCTTGAGTACTGGATCGGATTATTCCACTGTCTCCCGATCATTAGGATCCGGTTATCCGGCCGATGACAGCTGGTTTCTTTCAGAGTATTGAACTAGGGTTGCATGCTGATTATGATACAAGGCTTTTGCATATATACATATACATACATATATATATATATATATATATATATATATATATATATATGCAGGATATGATATGAGATTAATTGTGTGATTTTTTAGATTTCTGATCGTATAACATGCTCATCAAGATTTAAGATAATTCTACTGATCTTCATGATTTATACTTGCATTGTTCTTGTACTAGTATTTTAGTACAGATGACAGGTATGTATAATACCTGGTGGAGAAGTTCTTACTCACGGAGCTTGTATAGCTTTGCCCTATCGATTACTGTTTTTCTGTTACAGGACCTAGACTTGGATCGGGATAGTAGCTCGTGTCTCGAGCAGGGATCGAAGTCTAGCTGGCTCTGAAGTACCTACTCTGTATTTTATTATGATGGGTTGTTCTAGACCTTGATTATGTCTTTTCTTCCGCTGTATTTGGGGCCGTAGTTGCCAATAACTCTGCGTGTTGTACTTTATTTCTGCCTTGGTTTGAAGAGTGTGTAACCGGTTATGTTATGTCATATGGATTTTTCTTTAAAGTACATAATCATTTTCAGGTATAAAGTACACAGCTTATGGGTTGGGTGCACTCCCGGCCCAGCTGATGTGACATCTGTCTCATTAGCGAGATGAGTGTTACATAGGGTATAAAGGCAAATAGTGCACAGATAGTGCTAGGGACTATTAGATAATTTTCCCTTTATTTATTATTTATTTATTTTTGTTTTGTTAGCGATTTTTTGGGTTTTTTTTTTATAATTTTTACTAATTTTTTGATAAATCTTAAAGATGTTTTTGTTGGTTTTTTTAACAATTTCGTAAATTTATATGGTATTTTTAGATTTTTAGAAGGTTTTCAGAAACTTTTTATATTTTTAATGATTTTCTTGGTTTAATTTATTTTTTTCTGAATTTATTAGAATAATTATAATTTATTATTATGTTTTTTAAAATTAAAGAGTCGACCTTGAAGTACCAAATTTCGAACGACAAGCCTGCAGTTAGTTGGGTGGTGTTTTTTGTGGGGCTGACCCATTTGGCTTCACCGGCTATGTCGACTTGGCATAGCTTGCAAGCTGGCCGAATTTGAGTTGGCGAGGCATATAATGCTTGGCACGATTCGAGCCCTTACCCTGCTATGTCGAATTAGTCCTTTTTGACACCATGAACTAAGACCGTTATCAAGTGATGGACCTTAGGTTATGTTTTACAATGAAAGTGAGCTTATTGGATAGTGTCAAATAGGTTGGCCCGGCACAGTACGACACTACTCGGCTCGTGACAAGCATTGCGCATGCCCATGCCTGCTTAGCCCATCTACGAGGCGTGTCATGCCTACATGACCCTTGATTTTTTTTTTTTGGGTCGGCCGGATACGAGGTTGACACAACTTGTGTCGTACTAGGCTAGGCAACGAACCGGGCCACTAAATGTAAAGAAATTTAAAAATTTAAAATATCTAATTTTTTTGAAAAAAATGAAAAAGAAAACCAAAAATCCAAAAAAATCACAGAAAATCTGAAAAAAATACCACAAAATTAAACTTGCAAGAAAATTTAAAACAAAAAACTCTAAAATTCCAAAATCCAAAAATTTCCCAAAATATAAAAAACAATCCTTAAACTCCCAAAAAACCCTTAAAATTTCAAAAAGAAAAAAATCATAAAAATTCTCAAATATATCAATTTATAGTAGATATTTAACTATTCATCCCTTGAATAGTTACTTAATTGCCTAGGGGTCCTTGGGTGGGGGTGTGTAGGATTTAGTATAAATAGTATTTTGGGTGGGTAGTGTATAAAGGCAAATAGTGCACAAATAGTGCTAGGGATTATTAGATAATTTCCCCATTTTATAGCTAGTATAAAGATTTTCTTAATTTAAAAAGATTTAAAATAAAAAAATTGATAAAAGACCTGGTGGGCCGTGTCATCGCGACCATCGTGCATGGGCCAACATGACATGAATGGGCCACACGGGACTAGCCCAACAAGGCGACAAGGCCGTGTCTAGGTATGGCTTGGCTGCTATAGTGTCGGGCCACGAGTGACACGCCCCAGTTGACAACTCTCAAACAAAAGATAACTCAAGGGAGACCCTCAAACCTCCGATCTCCCAAACAATCTCTCCTCAGTACCAGCCCCTAGACCTCGGGATCTGTAAAAGAGAGAAAGAGCAAACGCATGAGCTTTCGAATGGGAAGCCCAGTAAGTACCCCTGCTGGGTCACAAAGACATAATAATAGCATGTCAAGTAAAAGGACCACATCCCAAGAAAACATAACTCTAGGAGTCTACCACAAATCAACCCAAAGGCACGACCCCTAACAACAGAAGCCCTCAAGCTCTGTGTTGAGTTTCAAAGAAAACTCAAGGATCACTCCCGGTTAGTAGATCCAGCTACGTACTGTAAAAACGACCCTCTGGTCGTTCAACCCTCCGGTCGTAAGTCAGTAGTACCACCTCTCATACGTTCGACACGGCCAGCATAGCATTCCCACTGACGGGTAGGACCACCAGAGCATCGCCTCTCTAGCACGGCAAGCAGAAATGCCAGGGTGTCCTATCCCTGAACACTTCCCTATCGGAGCCCCCACGCTCCACTAAGCCCTGGTAGTAGATCACAACAAACAGGGATACCAATGTCCCGAAACAAACATACATGCTCAACAGGAATTTAGAACAAAAAGATAGCATGTATGGAATCAATAAAGTATATATCAACAAGGCATAAGGAAGTCCAAAGAAAACTCCGAAGAGTGGGTACTAGGAAAGTGTACTTACGTCTCACTGGAACTAGAACTTCTTCCTAGTCACTTCCTGAAATGCCTCTAGGACTCCCCGCGAGTATCTGACAGATAGAGTTTCTATTAGAGCCAAAATTCTAATAAAACTCTAGGTTTCTAGATGCAGATACAAAACCCTCGCTTTTGGTGGGCCTAAGCCCAACTAAACAAGTCCTTAAGGCCTTTCATTCGGTTATCAACCCCTTTTCCTTCATTTCAAAGTCCTTAGTTGACTTTCATCCCACATTTGGTCATCACTAGTCAACATTCTTGTATTTGTCGTGGTACGAACCTTAATTGGTCATACCTAGTCTACTGACCACCCTGGTCCCACTTTGTCATGTTTAAAAGCCCATTAGACTGGGCCTGACCTACCACTATTTGTTTTAAAAGGCCATCCACTATACTAGCGGCCTCTCATGGCTTAGTGGTTAGAGCTTGACCATGTTAGCTGGGGGTTGTGGGTTCAAATCCCACCCCTTGCATCATTCTTTTCTATTTTCCTTTATTATTTATTTTCTTTATAACTCGGCTAAGCCCACTTATCTTTCTAGCCCAATCTAATTAGGTCACACCATGAACCCCTCAATTTGCTTCTCTTCAATTGATTTAATTAAATCAATCATCTCACCACTTAGGTCCAAAACCTTGGTCCTTTTAATCTAATTAACTTAGGCCATTACATGATTTTATTTAATCATCTAGATGCCTAGGTATTAATTGATTAATCTTCCTTGGTAATATTTTCCTTAACTAAATTAGGTATTTATTATTTAAATACCTAAATGTCAAATTTTATCTAACTTGTTTAATCAATTTAATTAAATCCACTACCAAACTATTTAGCCAATTAAATTGATTAATTTTCCCGTACTCCCCTCTGTTTTATTGAATTATTAATTGTCACACTATGATTGAAATCTAATCTATTTTTTTAAATGATTAGATAAATCTTTAATTTGATAATGTATTAGATTAAAACAATTTATTATTTATTTATTTTTATTCTTCTTCTTCTCCATGGCCGAGCACCATCGGAGTTTGGGGAAAACCGCCGTCGAGTATTCACTCCATCGCGGGGATCATGAACGGGTGCCCGCGACTCCGCTGGTCATCCTCCTCACTCCGGCCAAGCGCTTGATCCACTGCAGCTTCATCACTGAAGCTCCTCTGTCTCGGCCGAGCGTGGTTCCTCTCCGGCGAGCTTCTTACCTCTTCACCAGAGGTCCTTTCCACCGGAATTCGCCGCAATGAGCTTCCCCTTCGCGTGATAAAGTCTTTGGCTATAACTAATCGCTCCCAAAACCTCCTTTTCCACCATTTCACTCCCGGCCGTTTACCCTTCTCCGGCGAGCTCGATACCCTCACAAAACGCATGCAAACTCTGACAATTACCTATAAGGAGAGTTCATACCTGCTTGCGCGAGTTCACAGCAAAACTTGACGGCGCTCCGGTCCAAGCTCCTTTTGACTACTCCGATCAAGTTCGCCGGCGAGCACCTCAATTCTCCGCTCCACAGTGCCTCAGAGTGATCCGAGGGACGACCTTTATAGACGGGAGGCAGATGAATCGTTCGATAACGCCCTCGAGTTAACTCGCCGCTCTGGCGAGCTACATTTTCGCGCGTAACGCTCGAAGGAGGTGGCGGATCTCGCGGCGATACGCGCTGGGGTAACGGCGGCCATCGCCTCGGGATTGGCCCTCTCTTAGATCAGGGGTGAGGATTGCGTGATCGGTACCGACGGCTCGGATTAAATCAGAATGCCTCAGATCGAACACCTCTTTGATCAACGGCCGAGATCCCATCACTATCAACGGCCCGATCATAAACTTATGCCTCGTATCCAGCAATTCCTCAGATGGAAGGCTGAGATTTAACGTCATCTAACGGCCAGATCTCGATCCTGTGCCTCGGATCGGTTCCTACTAAGATGTGCGGCCATCAGCTCGCCACGTGGCTCCCTAGATCGCTTGATAACGCCTCGCGATAGCATCTGATTAGATGGATCAATTCCCTGCCCGACACGTGGCTTCCCTGTAAATACCCGATCTTTTAACTTGATAGTGGATGCTACACCACCCGACCCCAAAGAAGGTGTCCAGGGCCCAAGGTCATTGACAAATCATGTAATTATACCTATTATACTAGTTTAAAGACAGAACTTGAAACTCAAATATATATATCATCACAATAGGCTCAACCATAGAGATGAGTCATATAATACATCATACCCCAGATTAGCGACTGGGTTTAGGTAACATTTAAGTCTTTCAATACAAATATCCAAAATGACAAAACAACTGTTACTCCTAAGGGACGCCAGAGCCACTACCGTACGCGGATCTCGCCCGTCGACAAGGAATCTACTCCGATCCCAACTTATTCCCTGTAAGAAGAATGCAAGAGTGGTGAGCTACTGGAGCCCAGTGAGTATGGACTAATCTGTCAGGTAATTACCTACATGTCTCCCATCAAGGCACCATACGGATATATAAAAATAAAATGCTAATACATATGCAAAATAACATGGGGGTCAACATAATTACCTTTAATTGGGTTAAGCATGCCAAGTAATCATGAAACTCGATTAAATCCATATGCTACCTCAAGCATCAAAAGCATATCATCATCTTAAGCATATCAAATCATATGTGTGTACATACGGGTCTCGTATACGGTAACAAGCACCTCTAGTTCGACTCCCCCGGAATGAACTCCAGCTTCCGCAAAACTTGACGACCAGTGGTATCCCCTGCATCAAACTGTTTCACGCCAAGCCAAGTCCTAATATCGATACGGGCCTTCCAAAATCGGGAAGGGTTTTATATGAAAACAGTTTTGAAAACAAGTGTGTGCACTAGACGATATTTAAAAACAAATCCCTTCCAATCACCCAATATCGCATACTTGACTTTGGGCTCCACAGCCCATGGATCATTCACATATGTGTAGCTAGGATGCAGTCCTAGATATGTACTTATCCAATTCCGACCAATTAGGGTTTCACTTATACATGTTCATGCTATTCTAACATAAGTAGCATTTAACAAGCAAAAAATCCACTTTACTCTAGTAGCGGAAGAAATCCATCGGCAATCACAAACCGGTAAACAATATCATATAAAAGCCCGGGTAACCAATACGAGAAATACATGCTTCAAACAAGAATGTACAGAGAGGTCCACTCACATGTCGTCCTTCGCGGTTCAAGACTGGCTCAGCTCCGCCGCGTCTCCAAGTACTTCCTTCTCCTTTCCTATGGAAGGGAATACGAAATACGGTCAGATTCCGTACTTAATTTATAGTACGTATTAACAACATAACCCCGAAACACAATTAAAGCGTAGTCATTTAGAACTGTTCCTAACTGTAGATCCGGTTGCCCGATCATGTCGATTAAGCATTCGTTACGCAGGTCCTTCGACGACCTTTCCAACGACTATCTACACTCCCCGATCGGGGAGGTATCGTGGGCGGAATTCATCCCGAAAAGGGACAGCCCGGCATTAGTTTAAACGGGATTTCGGCAGAGTTTCCCCTATTTTTAGGACCCGAAAACTCATACAAACATTCACCAAAAATGTAATCAAACTCAATCATACTCCATATCATCTTCCCAACAACTAATCCCTTCACTTTCCCCCCTTAATCCATCACTAATTTCAGTCCTAAGAGCATATAACATCATGAAACTCAATTCATTCAAAATTAGGTTCTCACTTCGCCGGTGTAGGGCTGGCCGGCCTGAGGTCGCGCAACAGGGGGACGGCGCTTGGAGAAGGGAAGGTGGCAGGGAGGGAGCTCGCCGGAGCTCCACAGCTTCAGCGTGGTGGCCTTGCGCGGAAGGTACGCTGGCGAGGGGCGAGTGCCTTGGTGCGCGGTGATGGCGCCGCAACTTCCGGCTTCTGGCGTGAGTGCAGCGGCTGTGACGGCTCGCCTGTGAGCAGGGGCCTATGTGAGAAGAGAGAGAAAAGGGGCGGTTCACTGAGGGAGAGAGGGTTTCTCTCTCTCTCCCTCTTATAACCCAGCTGCCCCCTTTTTCTTTTTCTTTTTTTTTCTTTTTTCTTTTCCTTTAACTCTTTTCCATTTTCTTTTTCTTTTCTTTTCCCTATGTCTTTAACTTCTTTCTCCTTCCCCTATTTTTATAATGTATGATATAATCTCCCACATTACAATTGTCACGGTTCCAGAGTTCAGTCAGCCGACCAGATCCGCGAATCCGGCTTCGTCACTTATTGGTCTCGGCATACTATGGCTTCACGGGGTCTGTCTCTTGGTTGACCCGATCCGCGAATACCGGCCTTTGACCCGGTCAGCTTACTTTATCGGGACTCTAAACCTTGTCGTTTCCCCCCCTCAATTATCAGCCCCTGGATTACTATTGTTTGATTACCTCCTAATTACATTCCGCCCTATAATTAATCGAGTTTGGTTTTGCCACTGGCCCCTTATTATTCCAATACCATTCGGTCTGGCCCATTACGACCTTTCCTATGGTCGATCTACTGGTGATTAGATGCAAATCCACTAACGCCCGATTACTCCTTGTATCGTGCTAAAGTTCATTATTTCATTATCTGCGTTATTTAACTCCGTCACTGTTCCAAATTTTCTTACTTATTATTATTATCATCATTCAGACAATTCGAGGCGTTACATTCACCATAGCCATTATAATGCTCCGGGATCTACAATGATCTGAGATCATTAGATCTCAGCCGTTGATTCGCTTCTATAAGAACCTTTCTCTGACAAATTAACTAGAGATCCCTGCTTCTTTTTAAGTTACACTTTAGTCCCTTCACTGAGAGAGAGGACAATTTCCATTTAGTCCTTAATACTTTTCGAAATTACATTAAGGTCCATCTGACCCTCCATTAACCCTAATTAGGGTTTTAGTCCTTTTAAACTTCCATTTTCCCCACTTAATCAAACCGTTTAATTACTTAGGGAACTTATTTAATTAATAACTAATTTAAAGAAATTTTAAACTCATTTT
Organism: Dioscorea zingiberensis; assembly: GCA_026586065.1. Taxonomy (NCBI): domain Eukaryota; kingdom Viridiplantae; phylum Streptophyta; class Magnoliopsida; order Dioscoreales; family Dioscoreaceae; genus Dioscorea; species Dioscorea zingiberensis. The sequence goes on along the minus strand of CM048822.1, from coordinate 31,310,054 downwards.
ATTTTAATAAAAATCCTTGGATTTTACAGGTAGCGCCTCTCAAACTCTCTATGCATCATAATAACAATGTTACACATAATATTTCTTGACATACATACACACCCTTGCTTAAAATAACAATGACGTGCATAGTGTTTCTTAACATATACACCCCTGCTCAAATACGGCACTATTAATGGAATTTCTTTATTAATATTTACATATCTATTATACTCCTAATATTACTCCTATAAGATAATTATTGGTAGTCCATTTCAATGTGTGTGGACTTGTGCACTAAATTATCCTTAATAGATTTTTATAATTCTAATAATATCCCAAGACTATTCAATGTATCTTAAATGTCCTATTAAATATATCTTAAATTTATTTTATTATAAAATTATTTATGGATTTTGTATATTAGTTAATTTATACATGTTCCTATTTTGAAAATGTAAAATTTTTAGGTTGGCTATTTTATAATGTAAGTTGCATTATATTAGATTTATATGAAATTAAAAATTTTTCACTTGTATAAGAGATATCCTCTTTAATATTTTATTTATATTATTTTTAATATATCATAAATAACTAACATACTAAATATGCAATATTAATTAACAATAATAAACTAAAAAATATATTATAAATAAATAAATTAAAATTTTGCATATTTTAAAATATTTTTAAAAATTTTCTATTTCTTAACCATTATTTTTTAAAATTATTTTAGAATATTTTTACATTATAAACTTAAATTTAAATAGATTAATATAATTTATTAAAGTTTTAATAGATTAATAAAATTCAATCAAATGATTAAATTTATTTTATTTTATTTTTATCTCCTAATTTATTTAATTTATTATATAACCTTATTTATTTAATTTCTTATGGGTTAAAATTATCTCTTTATTTACCATTAATAAAAAATTATCTAATTTTCATCACTTTCAGTTCAATATAATAATTTCTATAGATAATGAACTATTGGTCCTTGACACTGTTTGCTTTTTCCCTTGGGGTCCTTGGGAAAGGGGGGGTGGCGGGTGTAGGGACTTAGTGTAATAGTATTTTGGGTGTGTGTGTTTTGGGTGGAAAATAGTACCAAATAGTGCCAGGGACTAATAAATAATTACCTCTAATTTCTATCAACATACAACAATTACTTTGTTTTTAAAAATTATTTTAGAAGATTTTTATATTATAAATTAAAATTTCCATTAAAGATTATATATTAGATTAAATAGATTAATATAATTTAGAGATAATTACTTATTAGTCCTATACTATTCATGCACTGTTTACCTTTGTAAAATACAAGGATTTGTATTGGAATAAAATAAGTTAAATTCCTTTAAATTGGATTATTAAAAAAAAGGCCTTCCTAATTAATTAAATGATTTATGTAAGTGGGAGAAAATGAAATTAAAAGATAAAAACCCCAATTAGGGTTAGGTTTGGTCATTAAGGACCTGGATGTAATTACAAAAGTATTAGGGACTAGAAGTAAATAATCTTTTCTCTTAGATGGAGGACTAAAATGTAACCTGGAAAAGATGTAGGGACCTTTGGATAATTTTTCAGAGCAAAAAAAAAAAAAAAACTAATACAATGGGGTCAACGGTCAAGATTAGATGATCTCAGATCTGTGCAAATCGCGAAGCATTATATGATCATCCGTGAGGCCACGTGGTGAGCCAAAAACAGATCCATCTGAGTGAGAGCTGGATCCGAGGCATTAAAGGAAAATAGGGTACAGGTGATCTCTCGGTGCGAGTGAATAGGAGCCGCTTATCTCATGATTGTCTCAAGTTCGAGACAAGATGATCAAATCTGGCCGTTGAACTCAAAGCAATCAGGATCGTAGATCCAATCAAGCGGTGGATCCGAGGCCTTACGGAGGGGTATCCACCGTTAACTTTCATAAAGTGATCCTGGCCATCGGATTTAATCCTGTGCCGATCCTGAGGCAGGCCGCCGTTACCTTCAGCCTCGAGCGCCACCGCGCGCCCCGCCTTCTTCTCCGGGCGTTACGCGCAGGGAACTCGACCGTTGGCCAGCGGATCGGTGCGCGAACGTCTCCCTCTGCCTATTTAAGTGAAGTTTCTCCCGTTGAGAAGAAGTATTGAGCGAAGGAGACGGCGTGGAGGTGAGTCTCGGGAAGGAGATAATACAAGAAGGAGGTCAGGTTTTTTGGTGACCGGCGGGTTTGCTTCCATCGTTGTACCCGAGGACGCAGTTGCTGTCTCCGGGAGAAAGAAGGAGACCGAGGTAGCGACGGGAGGAAGTCTACGGTTCAAGCCCACCGGAGAAGTCAAAGAACACGTTCCGACGCCGGGGAGCCTCTGGTAGAGCTGGTGGTCGTCAGTAGCCTTCCGGTAAGTGTCGTCTTCCCTATTGTAAGGTGTAGAGACGCTTGCATATGCCATTAACGCTAGAATAAGTCCGCCGGAGTTGATGGGGGTGCTTTCGAGGTGGCCAACCGGCTTTCGGGCAGTTACAGTGAATGGCCGACCTTCTCAAGTCTTGAGGCGGGTCGAGGAGAAGAAGACAGTGAGAGGAGATAAAAAAAACAATAACAATGGTATTATTAACAGAAATAAGTAATTAAGTAAATTACTTAATTAACTCCATTAATCACAAGTAAGAGATTAGTTGAAAAAAAAAAGTGAATTTGGTTTAAATGTGACAAAAAGTTTAGTTATAATAGTTGGTATAGTATATGGGTGAATTAACCAATTTAATCGTTAAATTAAATTGGTAGAAGATTTAATTGAATTAAATAAATTAGTGTGACAATTATTTAGTTGTCAAGTTAAAGTAAGTTATTTGAAAAATAATTGGAAAAATTATTTAATTAGTTTGTTAATCATAATTAGTAGTTAATTGGATAATTAACTAGCTAATTATTTGATTAGACAAATTAAAAAGAGAGGATTAATTTATCGTAGTGTGACAGTTGACCGAAGTAAAGGAAGTTAATCGGTTGATTAATTGTTCACCTAGGAGACAAAATAAATAATACCTATGATGAGAAAGAAAACTATATCATGGTTGATTAATTGAAACCTAGGCGTCGAGATGATTTAAATAAAATCATGTAAAGGCCTAAGTTGATTAGAAGGACTTGCTTCTTTCGAAGTTAAATAGAACATGGTTAAGTTAAACTAGACAACCTATTGGGCTTAGAAGATGGGCCCAATCTGGATAGGTTGACTATAGTTGACCACGGTAGGGTTGACCAAGTGAAGGTTAAGGGTCAACTAAGGGACATGGGAATAAGAAATGAGTAGGTCGATAACTAGATAGTTGGTCTATAAGACCCATTTGGTGGGCCAAGGCCCATTAGAAACGAAAGTTATGCATGTAGAAACCTAGGGTTTTATTAAAATGTTGGCTCTAATAGATACCCTACTATCAGATACTCTCGAGGAGACTTAGAGAAGTCATCAGAGGAGATTCGAAAGGTTTCCCGGTCCTAGAAAAAGGTAAGTACACTTGCCTAGTACCTACTCTTCGGAGTTTTCTTTGGACTTGCCTTTATCTTGTTTATAGATATTTTATTCCATACATGCTATCCATGCCTGTTTTCAATTCTTGTTGAGCATGTATGTTGTTTACGGGATGTTGGTATCCTCGCTGCTTTCATGGTCTCTTTGCGGACTCGATGAGCGTGAGGCTCCTATATAGGGAAATGTTAGGGGGACGGGACCCACGGCATTTCATACTGTAGTGCCAAAGAGGCGATTCTCAGGTGGTCTTACGTCGATTGGGAATGAGATACAGGTGCAGCACATGTAACACCCTAATCCTTTCCAAGACCCAGGTGTCACACCAGCCAGGTCAGGGAGTGAACCCCGGCCTAAGGCTGTATATAAACATAATTAACTCATAATCAAACTAACATTAAGGAAATATAAATTCGAGTACAACATTATTACAGCCCAACATGATTTAAAACCTCGCACAAGTCTAGATGGGAGTTCACAGACTCCCCAAATAAAACATCATAAAATCAAATAAAAGACGCGGGCCAGGTGGTCAGAGCCAAACTAAGGGGATCCATCCTAACTTTACTCTAAGCAGGGCCATAACCCTACTTACTGCCTGCAAAAGAAAATTACAACAAGGTGAGCTACAGGAGCTCAGTGAGGTATTAACACAACTGTCAGGAATAACAACCTGTATACTTTCAAATTGAGACAATACAAATATCGAAAGGCGAAATACCAAAACCGGATAACATTGAAAAACATGTGAAACAGCATGCTGATCATGATCCAAGTCATGGTAATATTCACTGAAATCATATGATATGCACTTATGCATTTCTTTAATCTTTTATTATCATCAGAACGGGAGATGAATTTCACACAGGTCAAGGTCCTCCCAGGTTGGACCGTATCAACAACCATGGGGTGACAAGCTATGGAAACAACTCCTCGTCCTGGACATAGATCAATTCCACACAAGTCAAGGTCCTCCCAGGTTGGACCGTATCAACAACCATGGGGTGACAAGCTATGGAATTGATTTCTCATTATCTATCATATTAGTGTCATCAACACCTCTACTTTCATACAGCGGCACCAGAGTGGAATGAACCAATCAATCAAGATCTCTCGGTCCGGATCAACTCATCGGTTGTGAGCTATCTGAGTATATCATTATACTAGGCACTCAAGAGTCACGGAAAGGGGGTTTTGTTTTCTTGAAATCAGAAGAATTGAAAACAGATAGTTGGATAGTTAAAGAAAATCAGAGTTATGTAAACCACCCCTTCCCTACCTAGTACCGTACTCTCTGGCTCTATCGTAGAGCCACGTCTGGCACAAGCATGTATTCAAGTAAGATGCAACGCACTAATATGTCTATCATGGCAATATATAAAAATGTGCAAAGTTTTCACATGCTTTTCATGAACATGATTTCACACTTCGAATAAATCGGTAATCATGCTTGAAAACTGAAAAGCATTTCATAAAATCATAACGATCTCATAACATGCAATCCAAAGATCAATACGATGAAAATACAAATCAAATTAAGAGATTTACAGTTGTGTTCCCTCACCTCAGTATAGTAGATCTCTAAGCTTGGTCGGGCTCCTCGGCAGCAGTGACTTGACCCTTGCCCCTTTCTTGTCCTAGAGAACAAAATACGGATATTCAGGAATATGACTCCGTATTCTTAACTTGTATTCTTATTTAAGCTCAAAGAATACGATAGGTTCTGTCAACTACTTTTAAAGCATAATTTCTCTTAGTACGACTTCGTTTTTGTAAGAATACGGATTTGTTTCCATTAAAGATTTAGCATAGTCCGCTTGGACCCTTCATAACTTCCGATCCAGAAGCCCGATCGGGTCGATCAAGTATTCATTATGAAGGTCTCTCGATAACCTTTCTAACGATCTAAAATACTCCCCAATCGGGGAAGCATCGCAGGCTGAATTCATCCCGAAAAGGGACAGCCCGACATTAGTTCAAATGAAAATGTTGGCAGAGTTTCCCCTATTTCTAGGGCTCTGAAATTTATACAACCATTCATCAAATTGAGGAATTAACATGCAAATTCATCCATCCACATTCTAATCTCCAATTAGCAGCCCCTAATTCCCCTTAAGGTCATGCATCATGCTTAGGGTTTTCCCCAATCTGCAAATTTAGAAATTTACTTGAAAACTGGGATTGTTCGTCGGCGTAGGCTGCAGGCCGTAGATGAGTCTCTACAACCGGCTGTGCGTGCACGTGAGGAGATGGCCGGAGTCGAGCTCCGACTGGCCGCTCGCGTCGGTGGAGCCTCGCCGGCGTTTGGGCAGGGAGGTACGGAGACGCTGCGCTTCGTGAGGCGCCAGGCCGGGTGCACTGATCGGCCAGGGCACGGGGCTAAGTCTGATGCATGCCAAGTGATGAGCTAACAAAAAAAGGAAGGGGTAGGGGTCTCACGAATGAAAGAAAGAAAGAGGAAGAGAGAGAGATTCGTTCCTCTCTCTCTCTTTCTCTCATCTCTATCTTTATAAAGATAGAGATTTCATTTTTTTCATTTTTTTTTAATATTTCATTAATTAAAATGAATTATCTTTTAACTACCTTATCTTTTAAAAGTATTAGCTTTAAATAATTTATAATACTTTATCTTTTTAAAAGAAATTTAATAATATATTATCTTTTACTTTATGTCCCATCACTATTTAAAAAAAATATTATCCTATCAATAATTCTCCGACCCGTGATCCGAATCCCGTCCGACGTCCCCAAAGGAGACGGGCCGATCAGAAGGCCACGCATGTCGCTCTTTCTCTCCCGACCCAGATCCATATTACGCGGGTCGACATCATTAATTCAGTACTTTACTATTCAATTATTTAATTCATTCTTTAATTCCTTTCGGTGGTCACGGACCCTACTGTAACTTCATTGTCGCGACTGTGATCCCAATCCGAGATCCGGCCTTCCTGCTTTGACCCACCAATCCTACTTTATCGGGACTCGTATTTTTGTCCTGTATTCCCGACCAATTAATTGAGATTAATTAACTCTTGTTAAATCCTCTAATTAATCAACCATAATTAATCTCTCTAGTCTATCTCCGACTATTCCATGTCCAATTTGGCTTGGCCCAAATACGGCCTTCTCGACCCAAATGGTTGCGAGTTCGGACTTTAGTTTCATAAGTTCCTGATTTTCTTTAATTTAGTTTTGTTAAAATAATTAATCAATTTACGTGTTAATTAATCCCATGGTTTTCTCCAGAAAATAATTTATTAAATCACGAAAATTTTCAGGGCGTTACATAATACGTGTGAGAGGTGGTACTACCGTATACGCTAATGCGGGAGGGTCGAGCGACCGTGAGGGTCGTGGTTTTCTCGCAAGTAGTCGGATATGTCGACGGGGAGTGACCTCTGAGCTTCGTTCTTGAAACTCAACACAGAGCCTGAGGGTTTCTGTTGATAGGGGTCGCGCCGTTGTTTTCTTTTTGGTAGACCCCTAGAGATGTTTTATGGGGACGTGTCCCCTTGTTGGCTTATTGATATATATTGTGTCTTATGACCCTGCAGGGGTACTTACTGGGCTTTCCATCCGAAAGCTCATACATTTGTTCTTTCTGTCTATTACAGATTCTGAGATTTAGAGTGCAGTTGCTGAGGAGGTCGTGATAGGAGCCATAGAGGTTTGGGAGTCTCCTTGAATTGCCTTTTTATTTTGAGAATTGTCTCCTTTATATAAGGACCCGTATAGGGACCAGACTTTGTATAGGGCCTATGGACCATTATGACACTATGTTCTTTTGAACATGAGTATGATTTTATGGTTTGTCGCCTGCTTGTTTACACTTAGGCCTTGTGTTCGAATGGGGCTCGTTCCCCTTTTGAATACGGCCGATCTGTTGACGTGCCTGGGATCCCGGAATCTAGGTCGGGGCGTGACAACCTTTTTTCCCCACCCACCCAAATACCTATTTACACTAAACCCCTACCCAAGGACCCTAAGGAATAGAATGAACAGTGTCATGGACCAATAGTTAATTAACTATATATTTTATTAAAATTTTAATAGATTAATAAAATTAAATTAAATGAATAAATTTTATTTTATATACTTTAATATACTAATTTATGATATAACCTTATTTATTTAATTTTTATAAGATTTAAAACTATCTATTTATTTACCATTAATAAAAAAATAATCTGATTTTAATCACTTTGAATTAAATATGATAATTTCTAGGGTAAATTATCTAAATAGTCACCGAACTATTCGATCATTCCTATTTGAGTCACTAAACTATAAAAAATTTAATTAGGTACCCCAACTTTAGAATTACGTTCAATTGGGTCGCCCACATTCAATTAGTGTGTTAGGCTTTGTTAATTAGGGTTTTGTAAAGTAAGTAATAGTTGTATTATTTGTTATGTTGTTTGGAATTACATTGATCCAACCCACAGTATTATTTTTAAAAAAAAAATAAAAACATAATTAATGAATTAACAACTAACCTAATTAATGTTAATTACAATCAAATAGCATACCATTGATGGTTAATTTTTTTAACAAATAACATAATCATATCTAAACAACATAAAAAATAATACAACTAAAGATTATTTACTTCACAAAACCATAATTAACAAAACCTAACACCCTAATTAAAAGTGGGTGACCCAATTGAACGTAATTTTAAAGTTGGGGTACCCAATTGAAATTTTTATAGTTTGATGACTCAAATGGGAATGCTCGAATAGTTGGGTGACTATTTAAGTAGTTTACCCATTATGGGAAATTATTTATTAATCCCTGGCACTATTTGGTACTATTTCCCACCCAAAACACACACACCCAAAACACTATTATACTAAAGCCCTACACACCCCTCCCAAGGACCCGAAGGGAAAAAGCAAACAGTGCCAGGGACCAATAGTTCATTATCTATTTCTATTAAAATACAACAATTACTTCAATTTATGTTATCTTTTAAAATATTTAGAAGAAATGATATAATTATCAAAAATTTCTTCCAAATATTCTAATTAATGTTTAACTCCATTACTTCTTCAGTTACAGACTCATAGCCCGCCCCAATCGCACAAACCCCCCCCCCCCCCACCCCACCCCAAACCCAATCCAACCCAATTCCAAACTCCACCTTTGAAGTCTAATAAATTGAAATTAATTTTTTCTTCTCACGTTCCCTTCCATATTTCCATCTTTTCTTCTCCACTCCACCCTTCAACCTAAATCAATGCCATTAAATTGAATAATCTTTTCTTCTCCCATTTTTTGGTTGATGGAGGACCTCAACAGACCTTGGCCGGTGATTTGTTGTTTGCTTCTTCAAGAGGTGTGTTCTTTGTTCAACCTTTAAGGTATGTATCATTTACAAAAAAATAGTCCAAATTATATATGTCTATTAATTTGTGATTCTTAGAACATGTCCTTTCATCTTTTAATTGTGCTTTCTTGAAGACACCCTAATTTTTCATGACCATCACCGTATGTTATTTTGATTCAGATATTGGACACCAGAGATTAAAGAATACTTAGTAGAACTTTCTCAAGTTGAGGCTAGTAAAGAATCTAAACTTAAAAATATTCTATAAAGGTTGATATGGCATTTCAGTAAACATCATCAGGAGTGGAGGCAGTTAGTATTAGTGGTTGCAGGTATCTTTATTCTCTCTTTATTCTCTCTTTGTTCTGAATCTTTTGAGGCAACCTCAACATTTTTCATCCATTTTGCATTTACTTGCCATATTGATAAAGTGACTATGCACATTATCTTGACTCCCCAATTTGGGAATTGTTCTAAAGTAGGTTACCTCGTTAGAACAATGTGCAGCTCATAAAAATTTTGCAACCAATCATTTACTCATTAAAAATTAGTCTAACTGCTTATGTTGTATACATGAGGATGATGTAGCTGATTAGCAGCCCTACTTGCATTTTTAAAACAGTGTGCAACACACTCCATAATTGATTATTCAAATATTTTCTTCATTAACATCTGAGGGTGAGATCTTATGTTTCCATTTCTGTGCTACATTGATATTTGATGGTGAAATTTCATGGTTTTGTCATTAGAAAATGGAATATATCACATCTTTTGTATGGAAAGAAGCTTTTGACTTAGTAGTGCCACACCATATCCCTGCATTGTAAATTTAGTGGAAATTCTGCAGAGTTGAGGATGCAGTTAAATATATATATATATAAACAACTTCGAAGGGACAGTCTCTCAAGGGTTTTGTTTAAGTTTTTATTTGGAATAAAGATTCTAGTTATTTCTTTTATTTGAATAAAGATAGTGTTCCAAATCTTAACATCAAAAGTATTTAAAATTTTAATCATCTTACTTGTAATTAAGGATAAAGTTAAACTTTGTATTTATTTAATTTAGAGGATATCTCTTAAAATATTTATTTGATGAGATAAGTGAATACTCTCTATCATATAGTTTTATATATATATATATATATATATAATTAGAGGAATTATGAACTTAAAAGAGGGATTTAAATAATTAAATCCGTAATTTAGATTAATTGGGGTCATTAAGGACCTAATGGTAATCTTAGAAATGATCAGGGACTGAAGGATAATGTGTCCCTCTCTGGATCAGGGACCTATTTGTAATTTTAGAAAACTCAGGGACCTAGTAAGAATTTTGCCTCTCTCTCTGTGAGGAGGACTTGCATGTAACGAATTAAAAAGGAGGGACTTGTTTGTAAAGTTAAGTGAGAATCATACAGGGGAGTGTATTATAGGTAATGGACGGCCATGATTAGATGATCAAGAAATAGCGATTTAGTTCGAGGCAAGCAGATGAAGATCAAACCGTCCATTTTTATTAGTTATGATGAGTATAGGTATGAACCTACCATACGGGTTAATCCGAGCCACCCATCACGGGATGTGGAATAAGCTCGAGGCATTAGCGATTAATCCAATCGCTAATTACAATTTAATCTCATACGTCCGTCTGAATAAGTGCTAGATCCAAGATATCGCGATGACGCTATGGCCATCAGATCTCCGCATGCGATCACCACCGTCCGATGGGGAAAATGGATCGCGAGGCAGCCAAGGCATCTTCTCCAGCGCCTCGCCGTCATGTGCGCCGCCGCAGGGTTATTCGATTCTCCGGAGCCGGGCGATAAAGTTTTAAACCAAGATAAAATAAAATAAGAGTTCGAGATAAACTTAATTACACAATCAGATAGGATTTTTGTGGCATCTATAAATAGGAGGGAGCTTCCTGGCCGCTGAAAATAGTCTGCGAACGGCGGAGGAGCTCCACCATATATGAGAGACAGAGGGAGGAAAAGAGAGAGAGATAAAAGAGAAGTGCGCGATCAAGGGAGTCGAACTAACATCCAGAAAGGCAACAGGTAGAGAGGCAGAGCTTCAGTATGTGGAATTCGCCAGTCGACGATCACCAGTGAGTTCCCCCTTCTCTCGCTGGATCAAGCTTCCTTATGGCCATGCATGCTTGTAAGCGTGTTAACTACTGCAGGGAAGGATGAGACCGTGGGAGGTTCTTGGTGGCTCTCTGTCACGAGACTGAGCACCAGCGCCGGATGAGCATAAGTGCTCCTACTGGAGAAACATCCGTCAGGTCTCTACCATTGGGAGTACCTCTGGCGCGATCGTGAACGGGAGGTGGAAGCGATTTCAGCCGCCCAGGCGCCGCCAGAGACGGCCGCGCCTCTCTTCCCCGCCGGTGATCACCGTCTGGAGATTGAAGATGAACAGTAACGGGTTGCGGGTTGGGTGAGTTTATTAACGGGTTGGGTTCAATATAAACGGGTTGATGATATTAACGGGTTTGGTTTGAGTTAACTGATTAGGCTTGATCAATATAATAATTGAGTCTGGTTCAGTTGAATCAATTATGATAAAATTGATTGGGTTCAAGTGTTGGGTTTAAACTGATTTAAATTGGTTCAATGAGTTGATTGAGTTACTTGATTTGGTTGAGTCTAATAGTTGGGTCTTGATCAATTAAATCAAGTAATGGGTTGGGCCAAGTCACAAATAGATTGAGTTTAGTGATTGGGTTAGACCTAGCTTTTAAATCAATTTAGAGAAAGATAATGGGTTTGGTCTAATCAATTGGTTTGGGTCTAAACCAGTGCACAATTAAGTCAAATGACTTGATCAGATCAATTAGGTTTGAATTATTTTTGGGATGGTTGGGTTCAACCAAATTGGGTTGGGTCAGGTCCAATGGTCCAGATTTGAGTGATTAATCAAAAATAAAAATAAAAATATCATAAGAGGTGTAGAGAAGGGGATTTGAACTAGGGACACATTACTTGGGCTTTGTGGGCCTTAACCACTTAGCTAGTTGCTTCTTTTGTGATTAAAGAGAGAAAAGCCTATTAATAAATAGGGAAAAGCTTAGGAAGCCCATAAATCCGGCTTGGGTCGAATTAGGACATCATGCATTTTTTATTAGAAAATTTCAAATATTACTATTATTAATCAGATCTTACTAACATATACCGACATAGAGACTTACCGGGAGTAAGGGTCAGGGAAGGTCATTCAAGATATCGATATTAAGGTAAGTTACCAAGATAGTTGCCACCTTGTCACATCGGTTTTCTTGTTTTATTGTTGCTATTCCTTTTAGCATGTCTATCATCTATCTGTTATTGGAATGCGTGCACATAGTTTGTTTCCTTCTTTGTATGTGCATGGTTGATGTGTTTTCAATATCTGTTGTTTGGATTGTTGTTGGGCATACCACCCTGTGACCGACATTTGACCATAGGCCATGGTCTTATGTGCTGGCCAAGCAAGTGTGCGCCAGGTAAGTTATTATTTTGCCGGTTCAGTGGAGCAAATGCTCAAGTAGAGCGCTCAGGGCTGAGGACACCCTGACGTTCTGATAGTTCCTTGCCAGGGGGAGGATACCTTGGTAGTCCAACCTCTTAGTGGGACGATACACTGACCGTGTTAACACGTACGAGAAACCGAGGTCAATTCCAAAGAGAGGTCCGGTGTCAATCGAGAAGTGTGTTGAGCCGGAGGGCTATTTCTTAATCTAGGAGTTCCTTTTATTTTCTAATCTCCTAGATTCTTGTTTGTGCGGGGCATCCCCAATTGTGTGATTTGATGACTGTTGAGTTTTTATATGTTTTTATCAGTCTGTTTTGATTTGTTGTGATCCCTGCGGGGAACTTACTGAGCTTTCCTTTCGAAAGCTCACTCCACTTTCTTTTTCCCCTCTTTCAGGATTGAGGGAATTAGCCGAGTTGATTCCAGGAGCGTCAAAACATAGCTTACCGAGGTTGGGAGAATTCAACTAGTGCTGACATGTAGGACCCTTGTAGGGTATATATGTAACACCCTTTCCCAACACAGGGACAAAATGTCACACCAGCTGGGCCGGGAGTACACCCAGCCCATAAGGTGTGTAATTTACACCTAATAATAATCATAATAATCAAATTACTATTCATAAGAAATAGACAAACTGTTTAATCTTATACAGAGTTTACAAATTTGCAGAAGAGTTCTAGGAGTCTAAACAACAAGTGCAAACAATCACTATCCTTATCTGCTATGTCAGAGCTATCTACTGGATTACTCACGCTCACTTACCTGCGCAAGTAATTCATTTGAGTAAAAATCACTAATATCAGGAAATAAATATAAATAAGGAAAGATTTACGAATCCTAGAAATAATGCTGATCATATGCATTATCTTCTCATTAGATTAACATGCCAAGCATTTCAGAAAACCCGAATAAAACATATATGAAATTTCAATCATCATAAGCATATCACAATCACATAAATGTGTATGCTAAGCCCTCGTATCATACAAGCATGCACCCCTAGCTAAAATGTCTCCAGAAGGACTCCAGCACCCATCAGGAACAGCGGTATGCCTCTACATGATCCTGATAACTGGCGCTACATAAGTTCGGTACATCCCGTATCCGATACGGGCCCTCACAAGAGACAGGAAAGGGGGATTTTTATAAAGAATGACTTTCGCAAACATTTTTAGTTTTAAGAAAAACGGTTGAAAACAAAACCCCTTCCTTAGCCCGGTCTCGTCTATTAAAATACCCGGGCTCTATCCCGAGCCCCTGCTGTGTTCCCCATACATTAACTAACTAAGGTGCAGCTTAAGATACATGCACTAATCTTTAACCACCCCTTACGATTTCCTTAATCATATCTCATGCTCTTTAAAGTCAAATCAATCATACAAGCATAAAAATACTATGCAAGTATAACGATAAATTCATCGGAATCCACAAACCGAGATAAAACTCATATAAACAAATCCGATGATAGAAACCCTAGCATATAAGTATTCTAAGTATAGTGTAATCACTCACCTGAGTCTCGGAGATTCCTAGGATTGGCTCGGTCCTTCGGCAGCTCCCGCTGCACCTTTGCCTTTTTCTTTATCTCCTCCTAGAATTGAAATATGGAAATTATGAATACGAAGACCGTATCCTTACTCGTACTCTAATTTAAACTCGATCGAATAAGATAACTAATTAATTTCTCTAAGCATGATTTTTCACTTAAAACTCTAATACGTGTTTCCAAAGCTCATAAATACTAATAACTACCTTTCATAGCTTTAGTTCTATCGCTAAGAATACGATAAACTCATTAAACTGTCTAAGTATGATTCTTAGTTAAAATCAAATACATGCTTCAAAAATTCATAAGAATATGGAAACCGTATTCTTATCTTATACTCTAATTAGACTCGTTAGAGTACGATGATTTCATCAAGCTATGTAGAGGTTGACTTCTCTTAACATGAAATTCGTATCTCTAATAGATTTAAAATACGAAATTGCCAAATTAAGGGATTTAGCTTTTCTTCTACTTAGTCTCAATTTAAGAATTCTAACATGCTCCTAAAGAGTGATTAAGAGCTAAGCATGATCATGGAGACTTAATCAACTATAATATCCTTAAGATTTCCTACAAAAATTCGGCAGCACCTCCTTTATTTGGAGGGCCCCGAAATTATACAACCATTCACATACATTCATAAACTATCAATACAATTCCACAATTAACACCCACATAAAAATTTAACATCCAACAACTATACAATTGAATAAACCATCATAATCTCGGCCTTGATCACAGCCTGCACTCAAAATAACTCATCAATTGGCTCGGGGGCACTCACAGAGTTAATGGGGTGGCAGATCAGGGTTCCAATTAGAGTTCTTCAATCCTCGACAATGCTCTCGCATTTGCCGGAGTTTCGGTGAGCCAATCCGAGGTAGCGGAGAAGGGAGGGAGGGGCAGAGGGAAGAATCTGCATCGCCGCTGCCGTGGTGCTCGTGGGCGCAGGTGGAGGAGCAGGGAGGTGTTGTCCGCATACTGCCGCACGAGGATGGCGGGGCCGGGGATACCAGAGGGCGCCGCCACGGCTTCCACGGATGGCAGAGGAAAGAAGGTGGCACGATCCTCGTCGTCGGCGGCAAGACTGGCACGCACGCGCATGAACTCGCGGAAGGGGAGAGGCGGATCACGTCCGCGCGTCGCCGGAGATGCATCGAGGTGGGTGGCAACGGGGTCTGCCGGAGGGGCTGGGGTGGCGCCAGGGGCGGACCGGCGCGACGAGGGACGGATCATAGTGGCCGGCCATGAGCCGCCGGGTCAGCAGTGCGCAGTGAAGAAGGGGTATGCGAGGAGCGCACCTGGAGCTACCGAGGCAGGCGTGGATCGACCAAGGTGGAGGACCCTCCCAAGGGCCGGACTCACGGCAAGTGGCGAGGCCAGGCTGATGGGCGTAGGCACAACGAGGAGGACGATGGATATGGAGAAAAGGGGCTAGGGCATTAGCTTCATCATCCATTCATTTAAATTTCAATTAAACATAGGGCCCTAAGTTTCACTCTTTATAATTACATATGTATAATAACAATTCAATAGCTCATATCATGATAACTTAAATAATTCAATCTATCTTAAATTATATATATATTTCCATTAAATTGGCTTATTCACTAGCTTTTGTCACATGAGCCAATTAATCAAAATATACTATAGTTCCATCATTGGTTTTTAAATCAACCCTATTATTGGTCACACCTAGTCCCTTTGTTACTCTATTAAAATAATAGCTTCTATTAATTGATATATATATATTACTCCTCTAACTTTATAGCCTCAAATCGAAATTGTAACACCCATCTCGCAAATGAGACAGATGTCACACTAGTTGGGCCAGGAGTGCACCCAGCCCATAAGCTGTGCAAAATAAACCTAAAATCAAGAATTATGTACTCTGAATAAGGCTCACATAACAAAGCATATCCGCTTACACACCGGGGGCATATTCAAATAAAAGTCATAGTAGAGTATAACACACAGTTATGGGCAACCACGGCCCCAAATACAGCGGAAAGAACATACTAAGGTTTAATACAACCCAACGAAATAAAACATAGAAACAGGCACGCCAGAGCCAGCTAGACCTCGATCCCTGCTCGAGACATGAGCTACTATCCCGGTCCAAGTCTAGATACTGTAACATAAAAACAGTATATAAAGGGGTTGAGCTATACAAATTCAGTGAGTATAGACTACTCCGTGAGGTATTATACATACCTGTCATCGGTACTAAATACTGGTACACAAGTAATGCAAGTCTAAATCATGAAGATCAACATAGTTATCTTTAATCTTGATAAGCATGCTTATACAATCACAAATCCGAGTATAAACACATAAGCAATCTCATATCATATCAAGCATATAGTAAGCATGTATATGTGATGGCCTCATATCATACAAGCGTGCACCCCTAGTTAAAATGTCTCCGTAAGGACTCCAGCAATCTCCAAAAACAGAGGCATACATCTACATGATCCTGATGCCGGGAACAGAGGCATACATCTACATGAACCCGACGCCTGACGACCAGAGGCATACATCTACATGTGTACGTCAAGCGAAAGCATGTCAGTATCCGGATCACGGGTTTCCAAGAGATTGTGAAGGGGGTTTTTATAAAAGGACATTTTTCGCAAACATTTTTAGTTTTAAGAAAAACGATTGAAAACAAATCCCCTTCCTTAGCCCGGTCTTATCTACTCAAATATCCGGGTTCTATCCTGAGCCCTCCCGCTGGGTCCCCCATGCATAACTAATTAAGAGGCAGCTTATGATACATGAATTAATCTTTAACTGCCCCTTAGGGTTTTCTTAATCATTGCTCATGCTCTTGAAAGTTAAATCAATTATACAAGCATGAATACTATGCAAGTATTACGATAATTCAATCAGCATCCACAAACCGAAATAAAACTCATAAGAATACGATAAAGCTGAAATCACGATAAACACATGAAATAACTCTAGGTCTATGGTCAAATCTCCTCACCTTAAGTCCTTGTGAATTCCTAGGAATTGCTCTCTGGCCCTTCAAGGCTAACCGGACCTTTTCCCTTTCCTAGAATCAGTGAAAGGACTAATTAGATACAAAGTCCGTATTTTCCATAATTTCGTCCTATAGCTTAAGAATACGAAGATTTAAGAATACGATTCCGTATTCTTAACTTAGACTCCTATTTAACTCAATGTGCATACAAAGGACATTAAATTCATAAAACCATGTTTTCATACTTAACAAGTATAACATGTCGTTGAATTCTTAGATTACCCTTAAGCATGCTTAATTAGCCGACATTAATCAATCTAAAGCATGTGTCCCTTAAGTGTGACAAACATGGAAACTAATTATGCATAAGCATGTTAATATGATCGTTAATAAAGTCTTTATGCTTAGGGATTTCCAGAAAAATCGGGCAGCACCTACTCTATTTAAAGGGCCCCGAAAATTATACAAACATTCACATTAATTAAAATACCAACTAAATCATGCTTTTATGTCATCATTCAAGCCTCTAATCTCTTTTCTCCCCCTCTTAATCCTTCTCTAATGAGAGCCCTACAATCTTACATCCAAACTTAGGGGTTTTCCCCAATCAAGCAATAATCTTAATAATTTCTCCATCCATTCGTAGTTAAGGATCTCACTTGACCGTTCGACGATAATCCAAGCTCGCCGTGAGTAGATGCTTGGTGGAAGATGACCCTCGCCCGGTGTTGTAGGAACTGGGCGGAGCTACAGGGCTACTTATTTGGGTAGAGTCTGATAGGGATAGTAGAGTGTGGCGAGGGGGGTACCGCCGATGGCGCGGTGGTCGTGGCCTGACGTGGGCTATCGCTAGAAGGCGGTATGTGACGAGGCTTAAACGTACCTGCTTCGCTACGGACAAGGGGCTGCATGTCATCGCTGAGGGCGATATTGTCTGGGCGCTACTCCCAACCGCGTGGGCGTGGCCGTGTCAGTCAAGCAGGTCGAGCAGCTCCAGGAGGCGTGGCCTGGCAAAGGGGCTATGCTTACTGCTATCGGCCGAATCACACGGTGGGTTTCACCGCTACGTCTCGAAAGGGAGTGGTGCCCTAGATCGAGGTTAAAAGGGAGGAGAGGAAGGAAGAACGATGCATTTCGGCTCAAGAGAGAGAGAATGATATTCTCTCTTCTCTCATAATAAGTACCTATACTATACTCCAATTTAATTATATTATCATGATGTTCATTGTCACATGAGTTTAATCAACCCTATACTCTCCATTATTTCTCCCTTTAATTATTTAAACTTATCATCTAACTATTTCCCCCACTAAAATCCAATTAATTTATTTAATATTATCTTTCTACTTTATGTCCCATCACCCAGTTAATTAGTATTATCTTTTAATGATTCATCGACCTAGATCCGAGAATCCCGGGTCAATGATTCCAGTCATCACGAGCATACTGTAGCCTCACGAAGTTTGTCTTTCGTCAGACAAGATTCGCGAATACCGGCTTTTGACCCGCCCATTCATTTTATCGGAACCCTAACATTTAACCGATTCTCCTACTTAATTAATATGGATTAAATATCAATTACGAAATCTTCCGATTAAATAATCGAGGTTATCTTTACCATCCACCTCCAACTATTCCGAGTGTAAACGGCCTGACCCAATAAGGCCTTCCCTACGTCCATTAGTTGCGAGGCTGGATTAAATTTTATATTCCTCGATTTTTCCTTTAATTGGGATTTAAAATAATTAATTTATTTTCCGTGTTAATTAATCTCATTAATTATCGCATAAATTTCTGTTATATTCACTTAGAAAATTCGGAGCGTTACAAAAATGAGTTACCATATCAGCATAGTATTTTGTCACATGCCTAAATTTGTTAAATTTGGGTTTGGCCCGAATCAAAATTATTGGCCAATTCCCATTCTATTTTATTTACTTTATTTTTAAACTCTTGTTTATGAACTAATAAACCCCGATTTATTTTTCAAAAAGTTAAATAGTAATTACTAGAAAAACCGGGGCATTACAGTATAAGTCATATTTTTGTTTCCGTTGTAACTCTGATAAATAAATTTGATTTATTTATTATATTTTGTTATATGTTTCTGAATTACTAGGCCTTGTATCCGAGTGGAGTCCATCTCCACTTGGATATGGCCGGTCTGGGCACATGCCTGAGTTCCCGGGATTCGGGTCGGGCGTGACATTAAGCCTAAAAATTTTTAAGATGCTAGTTTTTTTAAAAAAATTTAGGCTTATGGTAAATATGAAATATTAAATATAAAAAAAGTTGTACCTTTTTTGTTTGATTGCCATTTGATATGCTGCTTCCAAATGACTATATTTATCTCGTCATTTAATTGAAGTACACAATACACTGGTGTCTCCAATTCGTTTAATCCTCTCAATAAGTCATTACTAGATATGACAAAAATATATCTTTCATACATGCATGAAGCAAAATATTCCTCAACGCTCATATCTCCATTTTTTCATTATTTACCAATATAATTTAATATAAAATGGAAAAAATATTTAAGATATATTGTGAAAATAATTTTTGATTACCTGTTCCATGATGTTGCAAAACTCTTCAAGTGTTTTCCCTAATATAATTTCAGTATCTTTGCCATATAAAGTAAGATCTGCAACTCCTGAAGCATCACATATTTGTATATGTATGACATACTTGACAAATTTAATGATGATGTAAGATAACTCATGCCTCAACTAAGACTATTGTTTTATGTTTTTCACATCCCAAAGAATAAATGACACAGATAATGTAAAATAAACCATTCATTTCTTGGAAAATCCGCCCTAAAATAAATAAGAATTTTTATTTATTTATTTCCAGAATTTATTAAATAGTAATTTAATACAGTAAGCGATGAAATTTCGGGGGTGATTAGTTCATAAGCAAGAGTTTAAAGATAAAGTAAATAAATGGAATGAGAATGGGCCAACAATTCCCAGCTCAACCAACAGCGAGCATAAGAGTGATGATATAAGCACAGTAAAATTATTCCAGTAACTCATGTGATGCTATAGTAGCCCATGGGAGTACATAGTGGGGAATTAATTAAATAATATTTAATTTATTTTAGGAAAATGGATTGACCAATTGTTAAAGAGATAAGGTTGACAAAAAGGGGATATTATAGGAAGCTTGGAGATAAATTAGATTAATTAGACCCATGTTACAAATAGTATAATAACAAGGCAAAGTAATTAAAGGGTTAAAGATTAATTAAAATAACAGAATTAAATAATTAAATTAAATGTCATAAGAGTTTTAAATAACTATATGAGGACTTAGGGCATCCAAAATTGGAAATCAATTTGGATCGTGCCTTCTCCTCCCTTGGTTCATCTCTCCTTAGCTTCGGCGAGTGGATCCGGCGGGTGGATCCGGCGGTTATCCTCTCAACCCGATGAGTCCCGAGCACCGATGAGCTGTTGCGATCCTCAAAACCTCAGGTTGGATGGATTGGGGAAATCAGATGATTGTTTATTGTTTTGAGGAATGTTTGTTTGTTGATGGTTGGGTTTAGCTAAGATGGGGATAGTTTGGATGATACTTAGTTGGATGATTCGGGCTGTCAACTAAGTTTTGTATGGAATGATTATGTATGAAGAATTTTGTTAGCTTTGTAAGAGATGCAAGTTTGTAAATATCAGAATTCTTAGAATCGAATGGATGGTTGTTGTTCTGAAAATTGGATATGCATATCACTTGCTTGATGAAATGCCTCTATGAATTTGGTTGTATGAAAACTAATGTTATAAGGCTGGAATGTTATGGGACAGGTATGTGACTGTCTCTAGAGCATGTTGTTGTGAATTCAAGTGTTTATAAGGCTGTTGGAGTGTGGATCTGTTATATGTATGAAGTTGCACATTAGATGTTTGTTAGAATGCCTCAATGAAGTCTATGATTCTCTAGAGCCTTGAAGTCTGATTTTCATGTTTAGGATCCCTTCATGTGTATTTAGATTTCATATTAGAGGCTACTAATATGAGTATGCTAGTTATGGGGGTTGCCATGGTTGTTTCTCTTCATTGTCGTGTTAATATCTTCAAGTAGGAAATGCCCGATGTGGACCTCCGTAAAGTTGTCCCCTTCGAGGAAAGCTGCCCTGCATACACAGCTCGCTCGGGTTGTGTTACATGTCGTTGGAAAGATCTTGAAGTCTTCTTTCTAATGAGCATTATATGAGGGGATTCTGACTTATGGTTCAGAAGTTACGACCCAGACTTTCCAGCTGCGCATGACAGCCTGAAATTTCTGCAGTTTTGTATTTTGGCTTCCAATTTCGTATTTTGTTTTAGTCAATGCCTAAGGGTTAAGTACACTACTTAGTAGCTATTTTGTTATTTATATTACTAGGGAAAGAGAAGAACGTTCCGAGAGCGTCGGGTGGACCGAGTCAAACTTGAATCGGTAAGGAGCTAGCAAGGTAAGTGTTGCGAGGGTCTTCCATCATATTCTTGTCACTTAGCTGTATGATTTCTCAGTTATGATCATGCTCTTAAAGTATCTTAAAGGGTGACTGATCCTACATTAGTTCATGCCCTTGCATTAGAAAACTCCTGGCCTTGTATTCCATTAATGTATGTTTGAAATGAATTGGTCAAATACCCTAGTTAGCCCCTCTATTATTACAATTTGTCCCTTTGGGTCCCTCTAATATAAAACATGGCTTTTTGGTCCCTTTAATTTTACGTTTGTGTCTTTTAAATCCTTCCACAAGCCTTTTTGGTCCCTTTATTTATGTTTTTCAGGCCTTTTTGGTCCCTATAAACTTCGAAGGGGGGGATTTAAAAGACACAAACGTAAAATTAAAGGGACCAAAAAGGCATGTTTTATATTAGAGGGATCCAAACGGACAAATCGTAATAATAGAGGGACTAAATAGGGTATTTGACCAAATGAATTCTATAACCTTACATCTAAGAGCCTATAGTACTTGTCTATTGTGAGCCTCTGAGTATGTTTAAGTCACTTCACCAACCCCAATTGTATGATGACAGGAAGTGTATAATTATGATGGAAAAAGGATGGATTATGTTTTGTGGTTGAATGTTGCCGATTCAAAGTATGTTTAATGCTTCCTTGTTTGAAAGACTCATGCAGTGCGTTTCGGAGTTACCCGGCCAAAGGAGTATTTGGGATGAAATGGCAATGTGAGAGTCATAGTGGCCTTGTATGTGAATGTCTAGAAATAAGATGGGGTACACAAAAGATTAGTTTAAGGAATGTATACTACTAGGGGTTAGTGGAAATGCTTGAGGAGGAATAATTGGGTTGAAGTATTCACTTGGAGATAATTGTAGTAACGACTAATCTGATTTTTTGATGAGATTGGAAATGAGTTGTAGGCTATTCAAGAGAATTGGAATCTTAGTAGAAAGCTATTATTGGGGAATCTTTGTAGCAAAGTAACTTAAGACATTGGATTTAGTTCGTTTAAACGAGCTATGTGGTGTTGGTAATGAACCCCAATTCTGATCACAATGAAAGTGTATATTGGGAAGATCTTGTATTGAAAATTTGGGAAGGAATAGTAAAGATTTTGGGCTTCAATTTGAGGGTTCAATTTCATGATTTAGTTAGTTACTGTAGTTGTAATGAATTTGTGGAATGAGAACTTCAATGTTTTCAAAAAGACTCGGAATTTGATTCTGATCATCCAGATAGTTTGGATATATAATTAAACTAGTAAAAATGGTGCGGGCAAGTGTTATAAGACACGAAACCGATAGTTATAAATTAAAAAGTTGATATTTCGGCTAATACAAGATGAGGACATTTAAATGCATGTAATGCATTATATTTGTTATGAAATGTTATGTGATGAACATTTACTATGTTTAGGACGTGGTGAGGAGGTCGAGGACCTGAGTGGAAGGCTCGGACCTGGGTAGGTCATAGAAGCGAATAAGGTAGGTTCTCTTACGCACGTACTGTGGAGTATTTCTAACCTCATAGTATTCTATTGATTTTTGTTGTTGAGCTAGATGGATGCTGGGAGTCCATCTTGATACTTGCTTTCGCTCAATGGCTACGTTATGCTTGTTGCATTTGTCCGAGCTTGTATGTTACGATATGATCTCGCTTTGAGGGAGTACCCCTTGACGCTCTTTCTCGTGGTTATTTATTTGTGGGATGGCCAGGAGGTGGTACTCCATGGCATATGGCCAGTGGGAGTGATACTCTATGGCATATGGCCAGTGGAGTACCCTCTGGCATCCTACTTGCACCTGGGATGGTCAAGGGGGGTGGTACTCCATAGCGGTCTGTCGATATTCTATTCTTTGCATTGAGTAATCCCTCCTTCTACCTTGCTTTGATTTTTGTACACTTGTTTCCTCGAGAGGTTCCCAAAACATATTCGAGATGGGTTTCCTTATATGTATCGGCTTTATATCTCGGGGAGATTGTTGCTTTCATGTTTTCTTATGCATATTTGAGTGGAGTTTACTCAGATACGTATTGGCTTCCGATCTCGATGAGTTCATTGACCTTATTATATATTCAAGATGTTGTTGCCTTGGATTTATATGTATACCTGTTGTTAGGTATTTGTACTAGCAATCTCTTACTTACATGCATGATACATCGGACGGAGGCCCCGGCAGAGGGTGTATAATATTTGGTTACCTGGCTCAGTTAGAGAGCGGTATTTTCTGGCCATGTGCACATGATTATTATAGCGCTATCCGGCTTAGGCCGAAGACGATGCTGATAGCTGCCGCTGGATTTAAATGAGACATCTTAGTATCACATATGCCGTAGATTGAGTACATACGTGGATTTATCCGCATTCCGGACTTTGTTATTGGCTCGTGATGTTGTTTCACTTGCATATTTGCACTTGTTTTATTCTCGTTTCTTTGCTTTATGGCTTTCGCCACCTTTTATTGATTTATGTGCGATCCTACTGGGCCTTTCTTTGGCTCATGCACTTGGTTACTTCATGTTTTTCCTCAGTGACTACGAGTAGCTAGGGAGAGGGACTCGAGGGAGCTTCCACACGTGCTGAAGCAGGTTGGGATATTTTGAGTCCGAGGTTCACTGCCTCAAATCTCCTTTCCTCGAGCGAGGATCTTGTGTCATTTAGGACTGACATTTTGTATAGGATTGATTATGAAAATCCTAACTTTTTATTTTCTTCCGCTTGATTTATAATTTAAACTTTGTTTTAATTATACGCTTGTATTCTTGAGCCTTGCGTGCTTATAGAATGACTATAAGTATCGCCAAGGACATCTGTCCCACAAGGCATATGCAGAGGCCCGGGATCCGGGTTCGGGGAGTGACATTTCTTTTCATATATAGTTTTCATATTACCTTCTTTTTACTTGAGGGTTAAGGATATTGCAATCATTGCATCTATTGTTGTTTTTTGGATCTAATTTTCGGTGACACCTATTACATGCCTTATATTGGTAGCTTTTATTGATGCAAATACATGAGACATCTACATCAATGCTGAAAAAAAATTTGTATAAAATTTAAAAAACATATTGTTAGTTGTCCTAAGGATATAAACACATATAATTAACATACCCCCGATATTGAATCACCTTTTGAGTATCTTAATTGAGTGACAGATATTCTTGTTGATCTATCAATTAGATCAGCATAGAGTCCGAATTTTGCATAAAAGGGAATGACGTATTGAGCTGTCATTTTCAGACATGAAATTCACAAAGTACAAATTAAAATATATCTCCAAATTTATTTAAATATCAATATTTATTAATTTGAATTAGAAATCTACTAGTGATATAACTCAATGCTCTCCTTGATAGATAGATTGATGTGGATTTACTGAACATAATGAAGGACAATTCATAACCTGCAAATAATTTTTGTGATTAAAGTAGCAATATAAAGTATAAATTAGAAGTGAATATATTAAATTAGAAATTATGTTATACCCTTATACTTTGTTGCTTTTACTTCGAAGCCAAGTAAAATTTGCTTAGTTTTGGAACCATCAGCAAGTTTTTCTCCTTCTGCTTGTGCATGTTGACCCCAAAGAGTCAGAGTGATGGGAATATAGCTGTAAGTTACAATAATTGGATTGTAAATTCAATTAATAAAATAATAATATATTTCAATTATTAATTTACCTTTTATCAAGTAAAATAATGTCCCTCTTTAGTGACCTATGAGATTGTAAAGCCCCGACCCGGATCTAGGGACCTCGGGCACGTCAACAGATCGGTCGTATTGAAAAGGAGACGAGCCTCAATCGAATACAAGGCCTAAATAATGATAAGCAGATAACAAATATAATCCAAATGCCTCAAATATCATAATTAACAATCTCAAAGTTCTACAGCGGAAATTAAATATAAGGGACCAAATGCCCTAAACAAATACAGGCCCTACATGGGTCCTAAACAGAGTGCCTCTCACACAGAAATAAAAGACAAGGAGATCCTCCGACCTCCACAAATATCCCACCCCAACTCTCGCACGTCTCCTGAGCTCGAGTCACCTACTCCTCAGGACCTGAAATGAGAGAAGGGAAAAAGTGATGAGCTTTCGAAAGGAAAGCCCAGTAAGTACCCTTCAAGGATCTCAAAGACACAAGATGAAACAAGATGTCAGCAATCGAAGAATCATCAAAGGGGCTACACCCCTCACAAACAAATCCTAGGAGTCTACCACAAACATCTGCAACGGTATGACTCCTATCCAGCAATAGCCCTCAGGGCTCTGGAAGAGATTTCCAAAGAAACAACTCAACAAAGATCCCCCGGACAACAACACAGCCTCGGGCTGCAAGCGACCAACCTGGCGCACCTCGGTAGCGCCACCTCTCCATGTGTCGACATGACCAACGTATCAATCCCACTAACAGGCAGGACAACTAGAGTATCGTCCCTCTGGCATGGCAAGCCGAAATGCCAGGGTGTCCCATCCATGAAAGTTCCCCAAACCGGAGCCCCCACGCTCCACTGAATCCTGTCGAGGAAGAACAAACTTCGGCTTGGCGACACCTACCCTGACCCAATACACAAGTCGTATATCTCCATGCGGTCTCATGCCGCTGCATAACAGGAGGCTATGTTCGGCGACGAGCTCACACTCCACTCAACGATACCCACCTAGTTTGCACACAAGCACCACGAGTGCCTACAAATAAGTGCTCTGGCCATGCGAGGGCGTGTCCAACGACCATTCCAACAAATAGGTAGGACTAGCACTACCACAAACACATCAATCACACACATACGAGGAAAGAGAGCAATAACTATCATGTATGTGCATGCATCCAAAAACAACAGGTATCACAAAGAAAGACATGCCAACAACCAGTATTAAGCAAAACAAGAAACCCAAGCATTGGGTAGGAGCGAGGCAAGAGTAACTTACCTCAATCGATATAACGAGTCGACTAGCCTGAGTCTCTCCTGACGCGGCTCAATGCTCCACGTCGACACCTGGTAACCATTAACTAGTCTCAAACAATGCACATGTGTTCATAAACAACTAGTTTTACGATGCATGTCTACTAATATCAATAATAACACCAATGCTGAATTCCTGAATCTATCGCGCAGTCCCAAAGAAAACTCCATAACTTTTGATCCAGGAACCCGATCGAGTTGATCTAAGGCTCGTTGGAAAGATTTCTTCCTCATCTTTCCAACGGTACCTTACACGATCCTATCGGAGGTTCACAGACTACCCATCTGTCCTGCAAATGGGACAACCTGTTTGCAACCATTCATGGTTTCCACTAAGCACCTCCAACTAGGTTAATCAAAACTCCATTCCTATCCTACTAGAAACTGAGATCACACACTCATTAATCAACTCTTAAAATACACAACCCAAATCTTTTCAAACTTGACTAAACCAAACCAGTGTTATGATTGTTGAACCCTACCATGTCTCCATAATGGTTTCATTCAACCAACAACTTCATTAACAACCCTCTCCTCCTTCTTTGACATCAACAGAGCTCCACCAAAACACATCAACCCCCAACTCATTCCATCATTCTCAAAAAGCCAGCAAACATATATATGGGGGTATGCACCAACACTCACAACCCCTCTTCTAAATCATCTCCTCCACTTAATCTCATCATGTAACAACACAACAACCGAACATAACTCCACACCAGTGTTACTTTAACTTGAAACCATACGACTAACTCCCACAACTGGAGCATTAGCTCAAACCCAATAACCTTTTAATGAACACAAAAGCCAAGACTAATAACTCGGCTCAGTAGACTCCCTAAAACAGTACCTACTTCTCTCTCTTCCTCTCTCTCTCTCTCTACACCTGTGTATTTATCAGACAAAACCCATGCAAATCTACCTCTGCTCTACTATGCATTATGAAAAGGGAAACATGGCTTTTTATTATCAAAGAGTACACACAGTCCTCAGTATCCACATGTATCTCTTATCACTACTCTCTCACTCTTTCTCTTACAAATGCAAGTATGGTGCTCTCATCAACAGAAATCCTCTACTTTTGCTAATCCATAGATTCTCATTCTTAACAGGTCTTTATTCATTGACCACACAAGCCTTGCCCTCCAGAGACCCTAGTTTCTTCTAAACACCTGCAGCCCTCTCATCTCTTGTTTCCTTTATTAACATATCTATGGATTCATGGGGTTCCCATGTCCTTAATCTAGGTCCAAACCTATCTTACAAACCATGTATATGTTCATCTTTAACACAAACTCTCAACCTGTGAATCTTTCATTTTATGAAACTTAAAGTAGATCCATCATAACAACACTTCATAGATTCAAACTAGAGGATGGATTCATAATCTTATTATCCACTACACCATTACGTTCTCTCTTTCTTTCTCTATTGAAACAAAAGAACAAGGATCGAAGGACTTACCGGCGATCAACAGCCCTCCTCGGGAGATCTCTGAAACCAACTGAAACTCCTCGCACAGCCTCACGTTGGCCTCCACCACCCTTTCTCTTCCCGACTCTCCCGCGAGAAAGAAGACGCCGCCGGAGGAAATGTTCGCATCTAGGGTTTGAGGGTTGACCCTTCTCTTATAGAGCTCGGGAGATCCCCTCATGTTCTCAACGTTTTTTTTTAAATTTTAAATCCCACCTTATCCGCTGGTTTCTAAACGCATGCATAGATTGTCACATTTGCGAAAAGACCCCCCTTTTTCTATAATTACTCTCCGGTCCTTACTGTTTTATCCCATGAGAGAGCATGAGAATTGCCTTTTAATCCTCCAAGTTTTCATATTTATATTTCGGTTCTTGACAGCCTTTTTAATCTCTAAATTAAGATTTAGACTCAATCAAGATTCAATTCCCTTTTTATTCACCTTATCTCTAATTAAGATTTTATCCAAAATAAGTAAGATTTTATCCAAATAATCCCACTTTTCTAATTAGACCAAGTTTAAGAAATTTCTTCAATCATTCATATTTTAAAACGAATATAATATCTTATCCTAAAAAATATACGATTTAAGATTTAAACTAAACATAAATTTAATTCTAACTAACCTCTTTCTCTAATTAAACCAAATTAGAGAACTATCTCCAAAAAATAAGAACAATTAAAAATAACTATATTCTAAAATTATTCCTAAAAACCCTTGGGTTTTACAGAGATGTTGATATTTTCAAGTCTATCACATTCCCAATGTGGATGACGATTCCCATTACATTTGCTAAGTTAAGTAAAACCAAATATTAGAAGAATTAACATTGGTGAATTGAATCATTATTCTATAAGTAATTATTTAGATAAATACCTATCAATTGAAAATCTCTTGTTGCATAAGCTTCCATATTGCTAAAAGGGATAAGATGGTAGTTGTATTTTGGGTTACGTGACCATGAATCACTCATTTGTATAATTTCATTCTTGGCCGTGAGGTGCCAAATATATTCATTGTTAATCAACATATTTTTCATTTGCGATCTTCTTGCGTTCACACCCGAAATTTGATAAATCTTTCCTTCTTGAAGTATACCCTTTAATAATTGTATACATTCCTTTCTTACCATGGCCTTCATCTCAAACCCCTAAATTGAAAATATAACAAATAAGAATAGAGAATATTATTAAACACAAAATGCAAACTTTTGAAATAAGTTGTAATATTTTGCATACTTGATTAATGCAGCATTTCTTCTTTGTTTTGTGAGGATCCAACATTTTCACGATTCTTCCTTTAATTAAACCAATAGATCCTTCATTGCAAATCAACCTGAAGGGTGTATATTCCAATCGGCTCATCCTGTAAAATATTTGATTAGTAGTTTTATTTAAAATAATAATTACATATCAATAGACACTTCATTCCCGCAATATTTTAGTATTTTATCAATCTGTTATGGAACATCATTTTTTTTAAAACATGATTAAGTTAATCATAAATTTAAAATATTCAGTATACTATAGACAATAAACATACATGTATTACAATAATAAAGAGAGGCATACCTTTGCACATTGTTGTACATATATTGTAGTTTCTCAAGCTTATTGTCATATGTGGCGACATCTATAGCATGTTTCCATCTATTAAAAGGAATTATAGTATAAGATAATAAATTTATTGATTACGTGATTGGTTTTTACATACCGGTGTTGAAACGCATCAGTGTCGATTTTATATTCTGTGGCTAGAAGTCCTTGTACCATTAAGAAAGTATCTTTCATAATATTATTGTTTGGGATATGTTTTAAAATATGTGTTTATTTTTTAGCTTTCGTATGTTGTACGTGCAAAATGCCTCTGGTGTACTTTTCACTGTAGATGAACATGAAGGTGAACTCACTTGTATCTTGAACTTGTCGCTTATCCGTGCATTTGATATTTCAGGAAGCCAAAATAAATCATTACTCTCATGAAAATTTCTTAGCACACTGTCTTTACTATTATCCATGTCCGTATCAAACCTGTAAATTGTATATGTAAGTTAAGTGCCGACAAATAAATATATCATTTTAAAAGTACACAACACAAAATTCATATTATCTTACCTCATTTGAATTGTGACATAAACTTTTCATTTCTCTTAATACCTCTTTGTATACAATATTTTTGTATAGACAACGGGACAATTGTTATTGTCCAATATAAGTACCTTTATACCTTTTTTACTTGTACATCTTGATAATGCAACATATAACTGGCCATGGCAAAAAGGAGGTCTAGGTAAATATAAACCGACATTGTCAAGTGTTTGTCCTTGACTTTTATTTATTGTCTTTGCAAATGCCAATCTTAATGGAAACTATCTTCTTCTTAGTCCAGAGGGCACATCAACATCCGATGGAGACATAGTTATTCGAGGGATAAAAACCACATTTCCTATATTTCGGCCATTGGTAACTTTTGCTTCTAAAATCTTTCTGCCAATTCTTTGGATAACTAATCTTGTTCCATTACATAATCCAAGTTCTTGATTCAAGTTTCGTATGAGGATCACTGGTACTCTAACTTTAAGTTCCAAACAATGTTGTGGTAAACCCCCAGAATTAAAGCTATGCGACAATTCTAATGGTTGTGCAATTTCTGTATGATAATTTATGTTAGATGAGGCAATTGAATCTGCGCTCAACAATATATTTACATCTCCTAGTAGCATAGACACAATCTTCTTATTTATATCATCAACGTCTTCATTTCTCAATGATAAAATTACTCATTTTTGTAGATAAACACAATCAGTATAATTTATTTGAATATTCGGATATGTATGTGCAATCAAATGATTTATATTTGCCCCATCATGCTTAATTATGATATCATCTGGGAAAGTGATTAGACCTTCTTCATCATTTGCAGTTGTTGAGTTTTCTTCAACGAAACCATCACCTCTCTTTTGTAACCATTCAACAAATTCTAACATTTCAAGATGTGTTTGTGAATTGGTAGTTATGGCAACTCTCATGTTAGTGTGTAGATTTAGCACGGTACATGCAGACCATATATTTGACCGTTGCAACCCTGCTGATACTGTTGCTTCTCGTCCACCTTTTTTAATTACAAGTAATATCTGCTTGAAGTCACAGCCTAACACCACTATCTTTCCACCAAAAACTGCATTCTTAGAGTTCACATTTTGTAATTTCATAAGATCTCTAAAAGTTCGATCGACTGCCTCAAAAGCATTATGATGTACCATAGGTGCCTCATCTCATATAACCAAATCTATTCTCTTAATTAACTCAGATAATTCTGACTACTGTAAAATGCTGCACACGGAAGTTTCTGATAGTTTTAATGGTATTTTAAATCTAGAATGTGTTGTTCTTCCTTCTTCCATAAGCAAAGATGCAATTCCAGATGATGCTACTGCTAGAATTATTTTCTTCTCGCTCCTTAATTTAGCAAGTAAAACTCTCCATATGAAAGTTTTACCAGTTCCTCCACTTCCATTTATGAAAAACATACCTCCATTACGGAGTCGAATTGCCTCTAAGATAGAATCAAGCACCATACGATGCTCATTGTTTAGTTTTGAAGATAACTGTTCATATTCATCTCTATATGCACTTGCATTATAGTTCAGTTACTCACGTATGAGACCATTACTAAAGTAATTGTTGTCACCAATAAGTACAGTTGGCATAGGTGGAAATTCATGGAGCGATCTTCCATTAGTATTCAAGGTTTTCTCCAACTCATATAAATCTTTCTGCTTTACCCATTTAGGATCTATATTTGTAACACACATCTCTCTAATGAGACAGATGTCACACCAGCTTGGCCGGGAGTGCACCCAGCCCATAAGCTGTGTGCTTTAAACCTGAAAATGATCATGTACTCTAAAGTAAAATCCACATGACATAACATAACCAGTTACACACCGGAAGTCATAATCAAACCAGGTCAGAAATAGAGTACAACATGCAGAGTTATGGGCAACTACAGACCCAAATACAGCGGAAGAAAAGACATAATCAAGGTCTAGTACAACCCAACATAATAAAATACAAAGTAGGTACGCCAGAGCCAACTAGATTTCTATCCCTGCTCGAGACACGAGCTACTATCCCGATCCAAGTCTAGGTCCTATAACAAAAAAAATAGTAATCGAGAGGTCTCTGCCATGTATTATACATACCTGTTATCTGTACTAAAATACTTGTACAAGAACAATACAAGTATAAATCATGAAGATCAATAGAATTATCTTAAATCTTGATAAGCATGTTATACGATCAGAAATCCGAAGAATCACATAATTAATCTCATATCATATCCTGCATATAGTAAACATATATATGCAAAAGCCTCGTATTGTAATCAGCATGCAACCCTAGTTCAATACTCGAAGAAACCCGGTTGTCATCAATTGGATAACCGGATCGATGGGATCGGGGAGACATAGGAATAATCCGATCCAAAGACTCAAGGCGGCGACTCAGTGATATATAATCAACCAACTGTATCAATCGTCAAGCATCTCATATCCAAGACCTAACGACCAGTGGTATGATCAACCAAGATGTATCAATCGTCACGCGTGCATCTCGTATCTGATTATCCCAATCCCATACCCGAGGCCTGACAACCAGTGATATAATCAACCAACTGTATCAATCGTCACGCATCTCACATCCGAGGCTTGACGACCAGTGGTATGATCAATCAAGCTGTATCAATCGTCACACATACATCCTCGTATCCGATTGGGGCACCCAAAAGAGTTCAGAAGGGGGTTTTATATAAAACACAATTTCGCAAACATTTTTGTTTAAGTAAAACAAATTAAAAACAAATCCCTTCCTTTACCCGAGATTGTCTACAATTCTTTATGGGCTATATCCTGAGCCCCGCTGGATCAATCGTCTATGTCTACCTAGGGGGCAGTCACGATACGGTGAATATCAATCTTTACCCATTGGAGTTTTATTTTATAATTAATTATGCTGATTCAGGTCATAGCAGATAACAAGTATTAAAATCACTATGAAACTATAGTGATAAAATCCATCGGCAATCACAAACCGTTATAAATCTCATAAGAATACGATAAACAAAAGTCAAGGCAAATACATAAAAAAATTCTAGATTTACGGTAAAGTCCCCTCACCTTAAGTCTTTGCAAATTCCTAGGAATCGCTCGGTTCTTCAGCAGCTCCCACGGGATCTTTTCCCTTTCCTAGAATCAGAATAATGACTATTAAAAACATGATAATCATATTTCCTTTGTTTAACTCTACTTAACTAGACCAAATGAAATACGATAGTTACTCTTCTTCTTAAGAGCTAGAATTATCCCGCACTTAGCATAATCAGGAAACTACTAGCATCCCCTTTCAAACAGTTAGTTGAAGGCCCTATCACGCTCTTTATAATTAATCTCACGCTATGCTGTTTCAAGAGAATTAAAGGTGTTAAATCGATGAAATTTCGGCAGAGTCTCCCCTGTTTCTAGGGCTTTAGATTTAATACAAACATTCTCCAATTGTCGAATTCATACATACAAACATAATCCAAGTAAAACACATATAATTTTCTTGCATTCATCTCATATCCCTTAGTATGCCAGACCCCTCTTTATCACAGCCCTAATCCTTATACTTTATAGCTTTAATCTCCATTAAGGTTTAGAATCCTCACTGTGAAGCCCAACTTGGTCGAAGAGGATTTTAATCGGCAATTGATAGCGAGGAAAAGGGAGGGGAAAGAGGTGTCGGACTGCCACCTCGCCGGAGCTGGGCCGTGAGAGAAGAGGAGAAAAAGGGCGGTGCAAAGGCTCGGTTGCGCGCATGCAGGTGGTCGCGAGGCGGCGCCGGCGGTGGCGAGGCTGCAAAGGGGGACGCCAGACAGAGAACAGGCCGGTGCGGCCTGTCGTAGTAGGGAGCCGCGGCTCAACGGCGGCGCGCGATCGAGGCAGGAGGCGGGCTACTCGGGTAGAGTAGAGGCACAGAACGCGGATGGCGGGGCGGGGCTCCGTGATGAAGGCTCCGTGGCGGGCAAGAGGCGGTAGTATATATATATATATATATATATATATATATATATATATATATATATATATATATATATATATATATATCATAATATATTATTTTATTCCATCATCTTCGCCTATCAAAATGCTTGTAAATCAATTATTCATCTTCATTTATCATGATGCTTTTAAGTCAATTATTTATTCATCCTCTACATTATTTCTCCCACTATCACAAATTAATATATTTAATATCATCTCTCTACTTTATGTCACATCAATTAGTTTTATATTATTTTTCTTTAATAATACACCGACCCAGATCCGAAAATCCAGGGTCAATGATCCCAGTCATCACGAGCGTACTGTAGCCTCACGGGGTCTCTCTCGTCAGACCAGATCCGCGAATACCGGCTTTTGACTCGCCCGATCTACTTTATCGGAACTCTAACATTTGTCTGGTTCCCTAATTGATTAATCTGTATTAATTAACACTTACGAAATCTCCCAATTAATTAATCGAGGTTATCCTTACCGTCCACCTCCAACTATTCTAAGTGTAAGCAGCCTGGCCCAAAAAAGCCTTCCCTAGGCCCATTAGTTGCGAGGCTGGATTTAAGTTTAGTATTCCTCGATTTTCTTTCCGTTAATTGGACTTTAAAATTAATAATTAATTTCCAATGCTAATTAATCTCATTAATTGTCGAAAATCTTCTGATTTATTCACTTAGAAAATTCGGGGCGTTACAATATTTTGTGAATTTATTCCGCCTTGATTGGTTAAAAGGTATAAAAAATCATTTGTCATACTTTTCCAATATCTTTCCCATAGAGAAGCTGGATTTGTAACAATGCAGAACATTAATAATGATGCAAACAAACGTCTTAATTACATTGATATTGCCCAAACAATAGCTTCCTGAAAGAATTCATGCCATTCATGATCATCCTTTAACAATTCATGTACATTGCAAGCCTCCTTAAAAGTTTGATAAGTAAAACCATCAATTGTACGTAGGTCTTCAAAACATGTAGCACCTTTTACAATATTTAAAAGAATTCTCAGGTAAAATCTTTCTCCTGATGAAGGATGAGCGTAATACATTCTCTCTACACATAATCTTCATTGTCGTATACTCCATTCTTTGTTTTTTTTACATTCCATACCCAGTTTGTAGGAGATTCCGCATAAGTCAGATTTCTCGCCATTTCATAATTCTTGTTTGCTTCAAACCATTTCATACCCAGTTTGTAGGAGATTCAGCATAAGTCAGATTACTCCATTCTTCTAAATTTTCATTATCTTCAAAGACTATGCCTTGTTCTTGTGGCAAGTGGAAAGGAAGTCTTTCAACCGGTGGATAATGTCCATGCAATTCAAAAGCAAATATTCTCCAACATGCTTCTATTGCAGAGACATATCTACAATCAAGGTAATTTCTTACCTCATCAATATTTCTAATTTTTTTAATACCATGTCTTTCATCAGGGACACTGTTATCTTCAATAAAAATAGTTGCTCGATTATTGCCTTTGTGGACATATTTGCATAAAATATTTGAATATCTTCTTATGAGCAACTATTTCAGTATTAATATGAGCATTAAACCTGGTGAGTAAATCAATATTGTACGGTACAACCCCTCGGTTATCAATCACATAACCATTTTTTAAGGTCCACTAAAAATAAAATCGTTTTGTATGAGAAAACTATGTATAAAATCATCGGTTATCATTGTGGTAAAAATAATAATATAATTTTTAACCCATCGGTACAGCCATTGTGCTCTCAGAAAGCTTGTCTGTTTGCTCAAAAGGCTTGTGTGTGAGCAACTATTGTTTGGACCTTAAATCAATATTTCACATCATATCACATACAAAATTCAATAAAAATAAAATAAATCTTACCTTAAATTCAGAAGTGTAACTTGGAGGGTTTGAGAGGGATTGCGGGGAAGAGATTGAACAAAAGAAGTTTGAGAGGTGGAAGGAGTGTGATAATTGTTTCACTTTGGAATTCAAAGGTATGAGAAAATTTCATAAAATTTTTAAAAATCTAAATAAGTAAAATAATGACTTATCTGCCAATTATAAAAATTTATTTATTTTTTTAAATTTGAATTTCTCACGTGCACCCTTTTTAAAGTAAGTAATAATATATATATATATATATATATATATATATATATATATATATATATATATATTAAATTCAAAAACCCCTAATTTTCTTGATAATTTTTAAATTTAAAAAAAATGAAATTAGAAGATAGTTATATTATTTTAATTAAAAATTTTGAGAAAATTTTAAAATCTCAATTTAATTATTATGGATATTTTTTAAAAATTTTTAAAAAAATCCAAAATTTTGAGTATGATAAAATTTTAAAATCTCAATTTAATTATTATGGTTACTTTTTAAAATTTTAAAAAAATCAGAAATTTTTAGATATTTATATTATTTTAAATTCAAAATTATGAGAAAATTTTAAAATCTCAATTTAATTACTATAGATACTTATTAAATTTTCTAAAAATCCAAAATTTTGAGATGTTTATATTATTTTAAATTCAAAACTATCATAAAATTTCATAATCTCAATTAAATTAAGGTAGTTTTTGAATTTGTTTTCAAAATTATAATTATGTGCTAGTCTTCCATAAATATTTAAAGTCATAGATCTCTTTTTAAAATTAAATATATTATAGATAGATAGATAGATTTTTTATAATTAAAAATTCTAAAATTCTCATAAAATTCTGAAACCCCATTCTTATTTTCTGGTTTTTTTAGAATTTTTTAAAATTAAAATTAGACTCCTTTTCGCTTAATATTATATATATATATATATGCCCATTTTGTATAAATATATAAATCAATATATAACAACTTTATAATTTTTATATGTACTTTTTTATATAGCAGTTTATTTTTACAATATATGCATACATGAAAAACAATGTATATAAGCCAATATTAATAAAAAAAAACTAAATAAACTATAAGATATAATATAAATTTGATAAATTAAAATTTTAAAAATAATCAAACAACTCAACATATCGTTCATGCAACGCACATGTATAGAAGCAAGAAAAATCTAAAGTAAAATTAAAATTAAAATATTAATTAGTGGCTGCATGAATAGAAGCAAGAAACCAAGCAAATAACTAGATCCGAAGTCGAAACCTAGAATCAAGAACCAAGCCTTCAAGCAACCTCTCTTCTTAGGGATCGATCGGGTTTCGGGCCGAATCGAGCCCGGCTTGTTGTGCTCGACAAGTGCAGTGCCGATGCTTGGCCCAGCCCAGCATGGGCCCACCTAACATTTTGAAAATAAATAGATTAAAACTCAACTTCCATAAGTAATTCATAAGAATTAATAAACAGGTTCATATCATATGCATTCCCTACATATTCATTATTAAATATGTTTATTATAATATTACAAAAGATTCAAGATACCATATCTATAAAAGGATAGCCACCCACATATAGAATTCCCACAAATAAGAGATAATTTACATGCATTTAAAGAGGAAAGAAGGATCCATTGATTGATTCTAAACTTGGTGAAAACAGATCCATTCCCCCTCCCCCCCTGATCCACAGGTGCAATTTTAGGAAAGGATGGTGATATTATTATTGATATGGATGGACCACCTTCTAATCCTCGCATCTCTTTCCTTGTTTTATAGTCACTCCCACATCTCTTCATCTCACTCAAGGGCCAACCACACCACAGTCACGCGCCCACCACAGGTCAAATAAACAAGTATATAACTTTGGCATGCCACCCATAACCATCTAGCTAGTTTGTCAGAACAGAGCACCAAGGAAAAGAGAGTTTTGAGTTTTCTTCATATGGACTCTGTTTCATCTTCTCTTATTATTGACATTGATGATGAGTATGAGAAGCTGGTCATCAGAATGAATCCTCCAAGGTGACTTCCTTTGCTCTTCTTCTTCTTCTTTTTTTTCAAAAATAAAAGGGGAAAAGAAGGTTTTTATTGTTGTGTGTTTTGTTCCTGCAGGGTGACAGTGGATAACACTTCCGATAGGAATGCTACTTTGGTGAAGGTTTGTTTTTTCATGGATTTATGGGATTTACTTGAAGCTCTTTTATGTTTTTATAGCATCTAACTTGGAGGATTTAATGCAGGTGGACAGTGTTAATAAACATGGGAGCCTCTTGGATGTTGTGCAGGTCTTGACTGATCTGAACCTTACCATCAGGAGAGCTTACATTTCTTCAGATGGAGAGTGGTTTATGGATGGTATGTAATTTCTTTTCAGAAAACAAAAAGGGAGAATACAGCATGAGTTTCTTCCTTCTGGTGTTCATGTTATGATTTGCTCTTCTTTGATTCATTTGCAGTTTTCCATGTTGTGGATCAAGATGGGAATAAGCTCTCGGATGATGAAGTTACTGACAGGATTCAAAAGGTATTCAATCAATCTAGTGTTGTCTTTATGTTTAACAATGTTTCAGGTTTCATTCTTTTTCATGGTTTTGCAGAAATAAATGTTGTTAATCGGATGTACATTTATTTCTTAATGTTGTTACTTTGATCGCATTCCAATTTCATTTGAATGATTGTTGTTGATAAACTATGCTTGTGATGGTACCATCATCTTGCAGTCATTAGCAGCTAGAGCCTATAATTTCCGACAGTTGAGCAGATCGGTAGGCGTTGAGGCCGCCGCAGATCACACTTCTATTGAGTTGATTGGCAGAGACAGACCGGGTTTGCTCTCAGAGATCTTTGCAGTCCTCGCGGACCTTAAATGCAATGTTGTTGCTGCTGAGGTCTGGACTCATAATTCAAGAATGGCTTCAGTAGTATACATTACAGATGAAGCAAATGGAGCTCCAATTGAGGACTCTGATAGACTTGCCAACATAAAGCGCCTTCTTCGCTATGTTCTTAAAGGAAATAGAGATAAACGGAGTGCCAAGACGGCGATCTCCATCGGTGAAACCCACACCGAAAGGAGACTGCACCAAATGATGTATGCTGATCGTGACTATGACATAGATGGTGTTGAAGTTGAAGTACCAATGAATGCGAGAGTCAAACCGATCGTTAACGTAGAGAACTGCGTGGAGAGAGGATACTCACTTATTAATGTCCAGTGCACTGATCGACCTAAGCTTCTTTTCGATACGGTCTGCACTCTGACTGATATGCAGTATGTGGTCTTCCATGCTACTATCATTGCTGAAGGACCTGAAGCATACCAGGTTTTTCCTTGTTTTTTTAGGCGCACTTGTTGATAAGTACTAGTACTGTCTGATATTAGCATTAACATTGATTCGACTTGCAGGAATACTACATTAGACACCTGGATGGATGTCCAATTAGTTCCGAAGGGGAGAGACAGAGATTAATCCATTGTTTAGAAGCTGCCATACAGAGGAGAACTACAGAGGTATTAGAAAAATGCAGATTCAACTGTTCTATTTACATGTATCTATTGGCCAAATGCTTATGTTTGAAATGATGCAGGGATTGAGGCTTGAATTGTGCTGTGAGGATAGAGTTGGTCTACTCTCCGACGTCACACGTATATTCAGAGAAAATGGTCTTTCGGTCACTCGAGCTGAAGTGACTACTAGAGGATCACAGGCAGTGAATGTGTTCTATGTGACTGATACATCAGGGAATCCGG
The DNA here is from genome assembly GCA_026586065.1 of Dioscorea zingiberensis. Lineage (NCBI taxonomy): Eukaryota > Viridiplantae > Streptophyta > Magnoliopsida > Dioscoreales > Dioscoreaceae > Dioscorea > Dioscorea zingiberensis. The sequence goes on along the minus strand of CM048822.1, from coordinate 31,270,565 downwards.
TTCAAAGCGGAGCAATCGAGATGATTCGAAGTGAGATTGGAGAGGCAATTCTTCGAGTAAAAGATGGCAGCACATATTCAAGATCGAAATCTTCACCAGAGGACAGGGGGAGGTTCTCCATCGGAAGTCTCTTTCGATCTAGATCAGAAAAGTTCCTCTACAACTTAGGATTGATTAGATCATGCTCTTGAGGTCAAAAGAACTACTAACAAATATTATTAGTTTCAGTGGTGGTTGTGAAAATCAACATCTTGTTGATGACCCTGACCCTTGTTAACTTACAATTAGGACTGAATTTCTTTCTCAATGGCTCAATTTGAAATGTTTTTTTTTGTTCTTTTTGTCATTTTTTGAGAGAATATGTTCCCCATGGATTGGTTCACAACTTGCAGACAGATGAAGGCTTTTTGAGTATTCAAAAGTATAAGAAAATGGCTGTAAGGTGATAGATTCTGATGATGAAACCAATCCAATTCTATCAAGAGGATTGGCCCCACTGGAATTCAAAGTGGCAACTTGGGAGAGAATTTCCCAAGTGGCTGCCATTACTTGCACTAAAAACACTCTACAACCATCAGAGTACCCAATGCCACCTGATCATGACTCTGTTGTTCTCTTTAGCAAACATATCTATTTATATATATATATATATATATATATATATATATATATATATACTCTTGTCCTTAACCTTAGCAAAACCCAAGTGGCCACCCATCAATGCAAAAATGGTACCATTCCTGTAGTAGAGATGAAATTTCCTTGGTATCTTTGCCTTTCTAGTCAACATAGAATCATAGACCATATTTCTCCATTTGGAAAAGAAAGGTATACTGTAGTTTTACCTTTGTACATTCAATTTTTTGTTTTTTTAAACAGATGTCAACAAATCACTTAAGCTCGTCACAAATATAATTTGAATCCATAACTTTTTCTTATAAAAAGAATAAACTAATCAACTTGAATATATTTATCACACAAACTTTTTTAACTCTATATTGATGCATTTGGGATGTGCAAAGTAATTAATATTTAATTTCAAATTCTCCTCATATGACCATAATAACAGTTTTAGCATTAATATCATATTTTCTGTATTGATTTAATGTGAGTAAGGTGATGATATCTGAAAACTCCTTCAACTCAGATTAAATTATTTTCTCACAAAGTTTAACTCTTATAGCTATTCTCTAGTTATGTTGCTCCTTTAACAACTTGTTTGTTTGTTGTAATCCTATTTATTTCAAATTAAATAGTGATTAATTCATATTTTTAAAAATAATTAACTAAAACCAAGAATCTAAAATTAGTAGAAACGCAACATTTTAAACTCTTCAAATTCCACTTAGACTCTCTTCTCACACATTTTAACTTTGCGGAACTAGATTTTTTTGTTTCTATTTCTCCTGATATTTTTCTTTTTTAATTTTTTTTATTGGGAAGAGGACCTTTGACTCAATAGTAAAGTTGTCATATATGACTTAAGTGGACCTCACGGATAGTAGGAGATTTGTTGTATCAGATTACCTTCTTTTCCTTTGAACTTTTTCAAACACTTATTTTATTGATATTAATCAAACAGATTTTATTCATGTTTCTCCAAGTTCCGAATTACTAAAATCAAACATATCATTTCAATACAACAATATGTTTTGCAAGGGTGTACATGCAAAATAAAGAAAAATAAAGGGGATAATAGTAAAGAGAATTAAAACAGTAAAAAGGGTATTTGTGTCAAAAGAAAGGTTCCAGTTCAGGTGCTGGATCTTGATAAAAAGATAACGGCACGTTGCCCGGTAACGATCCTTGTCGTCACGTGATCTTGGATTGGAGGCCCAACTTGTGCGAGAATTCTGGAAAAAGCATTAAAGGCCCCGGCCCACTTTCGCTGCGTGTGCAGTTGTCTCTGCGGCACCATTTTATGGTGCCCGTTTGGACACGTGTAACTACCCTGATGGCCAGTATGGAACAGCCAGGCGGAAAGCAACGGTTCGTTCGGACCGCTGCTCGGGGCTCACGCTGGCCCCCTGCAGATACTGTCAGGCGGCAGGCCCCCACTTCGGATCCGGAGCCAAACCCGGATTCCGACAAAATCCGATAATGTTTTTTTTTTTTCCAAATAAAAGATAATGTTAAGACACGGATGCGTAATTTGGGATTACAAATTAAAAAATTGATTTTATTCAATATTTTTTAAAAAAAATTTATGGAAATCTATTTAATATTTTATTAATTTATTTATTTATCAAATGAATAATATAGTACAGAGTCTTTGATCAATTAAAAAAGAAGAAAGTAACGAATAATCCCTGCAAATTTTTGAAATCCCTATATAATCCCTCTAACTTTCGGTATCCCCATATAGTCCCTCCTTTTACAGAGACTCACTTTTTAGTCCATACTCCCATAAACGTCGTTATTTTTTGTAGGAAAAGACAATGCTGCCCTTTGTAGAAATGCGGTTCTGCCACGTCTGTACCTGTCACCCACAATTTCTTTTTTTTTTTGATAGGTTATTTTCTTTCTTTTGTCCCTTTGTCTTTTCAACAGGTTAAGGCATCCCTACTTTTCAAAACCTTTCGTCTCCATGCGAAGAAATCAGCCACCACGTCGTTAGTTCTCCTGGAGCTCCCTTTGCCCTCTCTACCTTTCCCATTTGCGCTCAGTTATGTCGGAGTTTGCAAAGAAGGTAGCCACCACGCCGCAACCCTAAAATACGAAGAGATTGGGGCTTTGTCGCTGGTTTTTGCTCTCTCTTGCTTTGTTGTTTTTTAGGGTTATATTCTTTTCTTTTTTTCTCTCCTCCGTGGTAGATTACAATTTGTTCATATGGATTGTAGTATTGTGGAGCTTTAGGGTTTAGGATTTTCCATGATTTGTTCTTTTCTCATGTGTACAAGTAAGCCACTAAAGCCATGTACACCAGTGGTGTTGTTATGTTCTTTTGGTTGTGGGATTTAATGAATTTGTTTCATTGTGGTTTGTTGTTTTAACAATCGGTAACGAAGTATTTAAAATCCAATATATCTGTTTACTAAAATGCTATATCAATGTGGAATCTGAAATTTGTATATCTGTTACAAGATTTACATGCACATGATTTAATGGTTTCTATGTATTGGGCCGATTTCGTTGTAGGTAACGACAACATGACAACATAATGTAGAATTTGGTGAATGGAAGATGCTACATGGCTCCACTAGTTGCCATGCTCGATGAATTGAAGAAACACATTAGCCGAAGACACTGAAATCTCATCAACAGTACTCCCTTTGCTCCACTTCTTGACATGGAGCCAATAGTTCAGGAAAGGGGTATGCTCGACGCACTGACGCAAGTTTACTACTCTCGTCTCAAGAAATTCAAAATCGGCAAAAGTTGGGTGAGTTTTCATCTAGAGGACGTCCCTATAATCCTTGGATTGCGCTACGGTGGAATTGCCGTGGACTTCCAACGACCCACCGCCTTATTTGTATTTGAGGATAAATAGTTGGACAAAGGCTACTCGCAAAATCGAGATTGCATCAAAAATACCCTGTTGAATCTTGTTCATACACGAGGCAAGGAGGAAAATTTTGTGAAACTACTAGTAGTGTATATGATGGGTGCTTTCCTATTTCAGAACACGTCATGCATACGACTTGGACTGCGTATTATGCTGATGACCTATCTGCGCTGGGACAATATGCATAGGCACAGGTAGTACATAAGTGGCTCATGGATGACGTCCACCACACAGCTGCCCGAGTCAAGGAAAGGTGTTTTGGGAAGGCCATGAACACCGGATATCTGCGAGGGTGCTCGAACGTATTGATTGTATGGTTTTAAGTGATGGCGAGAGTGGAAAAATTTGGGAGTTATTTGGGACACCAAGGATTTTGTTTTACGGTGAGAAAAGCTTCAAAAAGACAACTACGGTCAACACACTTATCACCACTTTCGCAGGGAAAGAAGTAAGCTTAGTTCTTTGTTTCAACTCTAAAGTCTTTAGTATTACGAAAAAGTGTTTAGTACTTTTACTAAAGTTTTTATTACCGGCTTTACACCTTTAGTCTTTTAAAGTCTTTGGTATTATTATAAAGTATTTAGTATTCCTACTAAAGTCTTTATTATCGGCTTTAAACCTTTAGTATTGTTTTAAAGTCTTTAGTATTACTATATAGTATTTAGTAATGTTACTGAAGCGTCAGATACCGGCTGTAAACCTTTAGTATTATTTTAAAGTGTTTATTACCATTGTGGTAGTGTTTACTCATCTTTGTAACTGTTTGTAATATTGTCTTTCAGTTCCTCGACCTCGTACCAGCCAACACAGAAGAGGGTGCCATAGCAAGTGGCGGCCAGGCCAATAAATAACTACAACATGGCACAACCATGGAGGAGAAACCGATTACGGTTGCTGGCCCAAGCGTGGCAGAAGGTGCGAAGCTGAGCTTGAAGAGGAAAAGACAGGAATCCCTGCACCGTATTCCCTAGGAGCCGCCTACGTTCTATTCTACTCCTTCTAAATGGAGGAGCCCAAGCAACGATGAATTATTGCAACGTTTGCTGAGTGCATATGAGATACTATTAGAAGAGCTCATTGCTATTTGCGGTCAACTAGCAGAGTTGCTTGTTAGGGACCAACCTTTGGAAACTTAGCAGGGGGCGAGAGAATCTCAACACCCTCAGCCAAACGAAGAAAGACAAAAGTTTCCAGGGGCCCGCAACCTTCCCCCAGATCCCCAATTGCATTGGTCGATGCCGTCAGTGTAACGGTTGCCCGCAAGTTGCAATAAAGACAAGCCCGGAAGGGCAAAGGTAAGAAGGTTGTTGAGGCAAGCCCATCGGTGTCAGAAAGGGACGCCGAGGAATTCGGGCACAACATCGACACATTAATAGAATTTCTTGCGATATTGAAGAACGCACCACCAAGTGATGCAGAGACAATGTCCACTAGTGAGGAAGGGCCCATAGAAGCCCCCCATGCAATTGTAGACATGTTTCCCACCGAAGAAGCCGAGGCGGCCCCCGTCCCTATGGAAGCCGACATTCTCCCTGTCTATGAAAAGACCCTCGTACACCTTGAAATTTATATACTGTCAGCGGCAGTGGATTGATAAGTATTAAAATGTTCATATTTTCATATATTATTCATGTATATTTTGCATGCCATTTAGTGAAAATGCGGCCTACCGAATCTTAATAATTGTTAGTTTTGTTAAACAAGGCACATTAAAGGTGTTTCAAGAGAAAGGGGACTTTTGAAGTGATTTCAAGGGCCAACATGTTAAAGTTGAGAGCTACAAATGGCCTACAAATGCTCCCATACATTAAGGACAAGTTCCCCAAAGTTTTGGAGTAAAAATATAGCTATTTGAGAGGCATACTTGCAAGCATACGGGCCCATATGGACACCTGTACGGACCATACGGACAGCTGCTACAGTAATTTTAGCGTCTTTTATTTTTTCCACACGGCCCGTATACGCCATAAGGGGTAGCATACTGATATGGGCGCCCGTATACGCCATAAGGGGTAGCATACTGATATGGGCCTAATGCTTATGCTTATACCGCACGTGCACGGGTCGTACCAAGTAGTAAAGTGGACTTTGAAGTAGGATGTTGAACCCACAGAGACCTACGACACTAATTCTATCTAATTGTCTGCTACCCAGCCTATTCAAAGGTTGTTGAAATCCTAATCTAATTTCTAAATTGAAAGTCGCTTGAAACCAACTTGATGAGAGTAGTAATTACAATTAATCATAAAGGGGAGATACTACACGAGCAATGACAGGATGTTCATAAATTAGTGCTAGTTTGGATTTCTGCTTAATGAAAGTTAGTTTATGGACCAAGAATTCCTACAATGCTTTCACACCCTCTGTCGAGGTGAGTTACTGACCAAATTTTATCATTGCATTAATGTTCTAGGGAACACATATTTTGGAAGAGTTGTGGGAATAATAAATCTAAAGGAGTCTCTGGCCCAAACACCCAATCTCTCGGCATATTCACAACCCCTATAGATCTAGCTTGACACTTAGAGTTGTCCCAACGTAAAGCATCAATACCATAAATTACATCCAATAGGTTCTCAAAATATTGAAACACTAATTCAAATATAGAAATCCATACAAGAAAAGTTAAACATAAATCCCGAGGTTCATCATGCCCAAGTATCTAGCAAGTTAGTTCCCCATCAAAGGGAACCACAAATCCAACACAAGATTCAAGAGAAAGAAATGAGACATAATATGAAACACCCTTCCCTCCAACGTTAGCGAGGACCATTGGCGGGGTGTGTGGAGATGCCACTTCGATGCTTGCCATCACCTTCTTACTCCAAGATCTTCAATGGAGCCCTAATCTCCACGATGGAGAAAGGGTGGGAGCCTCCAATAGAGGTGATGAGTTCCAAGTTCCAAGCCCCCCTTCTCCTCAAACCCTAAAATTTGCTATTTATAGGGTTTAGTTCAGGTTACATAAATGGTCTCCAAGTCAGCTAACTTTGGCTTCAAGTCAGCCATAAAAATGGGTTAGGTCGAGTCTGAAGCGTGAGTTGTGCGGGCGGTGATGCGTCTTGGCGGGCGCATTTGTCGCACACTTTATCTCAGTGCATGCGGCTCTATGATGCGGGCGCAAGATCGATCGCACAACTCTCTGTAAGAATCTGGAGGTGTGTGCTTAGAACGCTTAAACGAGTGTGTGCAAGCGCATAAAAGCTGAATCCGCTTCGTGCAGGTGCATGTGGGCACACGCTGGCCCGCACAGCTTCAATAACTTGGAGTTTATCCTCAATTTGTGCTGTGTTACTTCCATTTTGCTCTCGAAGCTCTCCAGTGCCCTGTAAATAAGAATTAACACTAATTAGGTACCAATGGGCTAAAATTACTCGAAATTACATGCATAGTATACAAGGAAGTGATATAACAAAATGATCAATGAACGCTTATCACAATATCCCCACACGTAAGTATTTTCTTGTCTTCAAGCAAACAAAGAAATAAAATTTCAAGACATGAGAAGTGTTCACCCTCATGTTATAAAGTATTTGCATTTTATTCTACTCAAAGCATTCACCATTGGCATGTGTATTTTCCTATTCCAACACCTCGGACTTAGGTCAATTCCATAACACAATTTAGTATAGCTCTAGATGAGAATTTCACTCCACTTACCATGTTCCCGAGTCTTAGAATGGCAAGCATACCCTTAGTGGACTCTAGAGGTTCCTTGAAGTCATAAATATAAAACAACTAGCCCTAAAAACAAATAGACTTTCTTTTGGTTCTTTTCTTTTCAAATTTTCTCCTTTCTCTTTTTCTTTTCATACAGATCCCAATAGGGCATCCCTAATGGATCTGACTTTTCAGAGGAGAAAAGATTAACATAGAGTGTAGATCTCCCTTTCCGAGGGATGCACACGCTGACCAGGAACCGGAATACCCAATGATAAGTGCATAATTGTACATGTATTTCCACCATATTTGCATGCACTTATCTACATATTTTGTGTCAATTCCTCTATTTTGGTACTTCTCTGGGTTTGTTTTATGTTTAAGCAGGTGAAATAGGTGCCCTAAGCAAAAGGTACGAGAAACGGGACAAACCAAGGCAAAATAAGCTACAAAGTGCCATTATAGAGATGTGCACGACCATAGTATAATGTGGCACGCCCGTGTACATGCCCGTGAAACTGTTTGTACTCAAAACTCAACAAAACCATTTGGCACAGGCGTGCAGATGTTTGGTACGCCCATGCACAACACAGCCACAACATGCAGATCCAAAATTCCATAAATTATTTAAAAAGATCTAGAATTCCAAATACGATTGCCGCCGTTCAGATTGAAGAAGAAGGGGTTAGGAATATCCAATAAAAATTCCAGGTCGATCCAAGTTGATTTAGTCACCAAATTATTTAATTGAAGAAGACTGTGCAGACTTGGAATTTCAGTCTGAATTATCCCAAATTATCTCAAGATTATCTGGATCCACTCCAACTCAAATCAGAAGTTATCTAGAAGTAGGAGGATGATTTTGCTAGATATTTCCAACCTATATAAACCCAAGGGAAGAGGAGATTAGACTATCTTTGGGAGGGGGCCCAGATCAATCATCTTTTGACGAGAGCTCGATATCAGGGCGTCGGTCGAGTAGCGAGAAGAGATCGAAGGGGCGTAGGGGACATCAAGCAAGGGAAGCCCTATTTCTTAATTATGTAAGCCTCCTGTTTTCTTTGGTTATGTATTCATTAGCATGAGAGGCTAAACCCCTTCGGTAGTGCCTCGGACACATGAACCCTAGGATTTCTTTTAGTAATTGAATTTATTATTTATTAGTTTCTCTCATAGATAGTTCTTGTAATTCTGTTTTTTGATTGATATGATTGTGTTGTGCATGGGCCATGGTCACATACCTTGCTAGGTTTAGCAAAGCATGTTCGTGCTTAGGGTTTTGATTGCATACATCATCTATGCATTGATTCATGTCTGTCTTAGTTAGGTTACAACTAGATATAGGTAATGAGTTCGATTTGCATACCGAGGGATCAGATATGGCGTCTAGATGGCGCAATTGTCGAACTTTCAAGAACCAACTAATAGAGAACTAATAATTAGAATTTGATTTCTAATAAAAGAAACCTAGGGGAATTGAGATCCGATGAACCACGCTTAATTTCTCATTTCTCACAACCAACTGTTTACCCTAGCCTTCGTTAGGATCAACAACCAACACAACCTTTTTCATAGTTTCATACTAGATAGCAAAGAATAGTTATTACTAGATTCCAGTCCCTATGGATTCGGCAACCCTACCTTTTGGGTACCTCTTATTACTTGAGCAACCCCATACACTTGTGGGTAGTTGTCGCGCACTCTATGCGTGCATCACCCAACTACTCAGAAGATTGCATCTCTACATACACGTGCTCATGCTTATAAAGGACTTTTCAGCTTAAGGAACACTCTGTTTAGGAGCACGAACCCTGAGAATACTTCATCACTAAAAGTAGATGAGCACTATCTTGGCTCTTATTTTCATAGTCTCTATGTACAGAAATTTATTCACTATTTACAACTCTACTTGTACAGGCTAGAAGTTTGACTAGTTCCACAAAAACTCTTGGAGCCATTGAAAATAATACTTAACAATCTAAATCAAGGAAACATGATCCTGGGTTATCGAATGTCACTAGAGAATCTGTAATAGTCATGAAGATATTCTCTAAGTGTTCAAAGTGTTTCATAGGAAAAATCAAAAAATTTTACAGAAATGGTGAAACTGAGAGTAAAATAAATTTAAATACAATTTTTCAACATGCCGTCATTGGAGTACACTACGAATGTATTTATACGAAGATATGCAATGAATTCATAGAATACAATCCCCACACTTAAAGATTAGCAATGAATTAATTTGTAAAGATATGCAATGAATTTCAAGGCTACACATGTGTACCCATCCCTACACTTAAAATTTTGCATTGTCCTCAATGCAAACAATAAAGCATGTAAATGATAAGAACATAATAAAATAAAGAGATGGGCAAACTGAAACTTCCCCGGTCACTTGGGGACTGTGTCCATTGCATGAGTGAAATAAAGGTGAAGTTGTGAGGGGGACCACCATTCAACAGTTTACAGATAAACTTGTAAGCACGAAGAGGGAGCAAAAGACACAACCACATAAGAAAAGTAAATAGCATAGAAAAAGATGTTTATTTAGGTTGAGAAAGGTAATCTCTCGCACATTAGTACAAGATTGAAGTTAGAGAGTGCAATGGGGAGAAACCCTAGATACAAAGGTAAGCCTAGTCCCATAAGGGGAACAAGACGTTGTGTCGTCGACTCGGTATTAGTCCTCCTTGGAGTAAGCTGCAGGGGTAGTGTTGGCAGAATTGTCGGCTAGGGGCGGGGTGGAGCCCGGAGGGGGTGGCGGAGGTGAGGTGCGTGCGTGGAAGATAGCGAGAATGTTGTACAGGTCGGCCCTTATACGTTGTTGTCCTTCTCGCATCTATTAGTGAGCTTCAGTTGCTTGCTGGAGCTCAAGGCAGAGCGCCTCCAACTCCTGGATGTGAGGATTTCTTGGGCGAACCATGGTGGAGTGAGGTCAAAAGGGGAGCAAAGTGAGAAAGGAGAGAAATTTGGTAAACATGGGCGGCTAAGGTTTAGGGTAGAAATAGGGAAAGTGATGATTTTCCCGCACGGAGCCCGATGGCGGATGCGTGCGGGTGGTCATGCGGGCACACGACATCCCACATGAATTGATATGGGTCGGGTGTGCGTCCAAGTGTGCCCGCATGCCTTTGTTGCTGGGAAGGGTGTGAGCCCCCATGCAGCCACACGGATGGCCGTACGATCCCTTCTAAGAAGATTTAAGGGAAGAGATTTCAAGTAATTGAATTGCCGATTATCTACGATGGTCCTGACTCCCTACCCTATTGATTTAGAACTGGAATTTCACTGAATGTGCTGGATTGCAGATTCCTCATTACATTATTGGAAATGATGGAGTCGACTGACGGTACAAATGGTGCATAAATTCCTTCAAACTCTTGGGTTGCCTCACAAGAAGCGCTTGTTTAACGTCATTATCTTGACGTTCTTGTGTTCATGGTCAAGGAGGGTTGAATATTGAATATTCCTACTGTCTTCCTTCTGAGTGCTGCTATCATATTACACCTTTGGCCGCTGCCCATTCACTTTGAATGTCCCCTTCGCTTCGTGGTGGATTTCTATCGCACCATGAGGGTAGAGGCTTATAACTGTGAAGGGTTTCCACCATCATGAACGTAGTTTGCTTGGGAAAAGTCGAAGTCGTGAGTTAAACAGTAATACCTGGTCCCCTTGAATTGTTTTCGCTGTTTAATTAGTTTATAGTGATGCTGCTTGGTTAGCTCCTTATATAATTTTGAGTTCTTATATAATGTATATCGCCATTTATCCAACTCATTCAATTGGAGATTCTGCTTATCCCCTGCGAGAGATGGATCACAATTGAGGAATTAGGTGGCCTAATAAGCTTTATATTCCAATTCCACAGGTAGATGGCATGCCTTTCTATACACCAACCAATACGGGGTGCTCCCTGTAGGTGCCTTGTATGCTGTTCGGTATGCCCATAATGCATCATCTAAATTATTAGACTTGTCCTTCCTCTGATATGTGACTATTCTCTCTAAGATATGCTTCAACTCTCTATTAGATACTTCCACTTGCTAAGGTGTTGAAGTGCGGTGTATGACTCCGTATCGTTTGAGGATTTTAGCAAATTGGGTATTACAAAAGTGTGCACCTTGGTCACTGATGATAGCTCTAGGCATTCTGAACCTAGAGAATAGCCTTTTCAAGAACTTGACCACACTCCTAGCATCATTTGAAGGTAATGCTTGCACCTCAACCCATCTGGAGACGTAATCCACAGCTAAGAAAATAAATTTGTTCCTATTGGAGTTTGGGAAGGGACCCATGAAGTCTATACCCAAAATATCAAACACTTTGCATACCTGGGCTGAGTTTTGTGGCATCTAATCCCGGCAGGATATATTTCCTGAACATTTGCAGCTATCGCATTGGCGAGTGAACTCTAGGGTATTTTGAAACAGCGTGGGACAATAAATCCTTGCATCAATAACCTTCCTTATCGTTCTATTCGCGCTATAGTGTTCCCCAACCGGTCCTGCGTGGCAATGGCTGAGAACTTTCCATCCTTCTTCTCTTGGGACACATCTCGGAAGTATCTAATCAGCACAAATCCGAAATAGATGTGTGTAATCCCATATGTAGTGTTTAAAGTCGGCGATGAACTTTATCCTTTGCGAATGCGTACAATCCTTAGGGAATTTTCTTGCTACTAAATTGTTAGCATAGTCTGCAAACCAAGGTGGTCCAACTTCTTCGTTTAGCACCTGCAGTTCCTCGTTCAGCACATGTATGCTATATAAGCGCTTTTGAAGGAAGGATTCGTTGATGTCTTTATCTCTTAGTGTTTCCCTATGGGGGTCCTCTAGTAGAGATAGATGGTCTACGGCCAAATTCTCAGTTCCTCGTTTATCCTTGATTTCCAAATCAAACTCTTGTAGCAACAAAACCCATCGGATCAATCGTGGTTTTGCATCAGTTTTGGTTAGCAGGTAGCACAACGGTGAATGATCTGTGTAGACTATAACCTTGGATAGCACTAAGTATGAGCGAAACCTATTGAATGCGAATACTACGGCTAGGAGTTCTTTCTCTATTGTTGTATAGTTCTCCTGCGCATCACTGAGAGTTTTAGTGTTATAGTATATAGGCTAAAAGTGCTTATTTTGCCTTTGCCCCAGAACTCGTGTTACACATTAGTTCGAATGGTAGATTCTAGTCTGGTGTTATCATAATCGGTGCTTGAGTGAGCTCTGCCTTTAAGGTCGAGAAAGTAGATAGACAGTCATCATTGAAGTTAAATGAGGTGTCCTTCTTAAGATGTTTGGTTAATAGTCTTGCAATTTTAGAGAAATCCTTTATGAAGCATCGATCAAACCTGGCGTGCCCCAAAAAGCTTCGTACAGCCTTGACTGATATGGGTATGGGTAACTTTCAATCGTTTCTACCTTGGCTTTATCGATATCAATACCCTTATGAGAGATTTTGTGACCGAGGACAATTTCTTCCCATACCATGAAGTGATACTTCTCCCAACTTAATACTAGGTTGGTTTCTTCGCACCTTGCTAATACTTTTTCCAGATTGTGCAAGCATATATCGAATGAGTCCCCGAAGATGGAGAAGTTGTCCATAAATACTTCCATCATGCTCCCCATAATGTTTTCAAAAATAGTGAGCATAAATCTTTGGAAAGTGGCGGGCGCGTTGCATGAGCCAAAGGGCCTACGACGGTAGGCGAAGGTACCATAAGGGCAAGTAATGGTGGTTTTCTCTTCATCCTCCAGCATAATAGGGATTTGAAAATAGCCAGAGAATCCATACAACAAACAGTAGTAAGAATGTCAAGCTAATCGCTCAAGCATTTGGTCGATAAAAGGTAACGAAAAATGATCATTTCTTGTAGCATCATTAAGTTTCCCGTAATCAATGCAAATGCGCCATTCTATTACTGTTCTCATGGGGACAAACTTGTTCTTTTCATTTGTCGCGAAAGTCATCCCACCCTTCTTGGGTACCACTTGAACAGGACTCACCCACATACTATCTGAAATAGGATAGATGACCCTAGAATCAAGGAGTTTAATCACCTTGGCTTTTACCACCTTTTGTATATTCGGATTAAGCCTTCTCTGGGGATGAACTGACGGCCTGTAATCTTCTCCCATTAAAATCTTGTGGGTGTAAAACGATGGATCTATCCCTTGAATACTTGTAATTTTCCACGCTATTGCTTTTTTATGCCTTTTTAGCACTTGTAACAACTTCTCCTCCTGCTCGGGGACTAAATTTGCGGAAACAATTAGGGGTAGTTTTGAATTGTTTCCCAGAAATGGGTACTCAAGATGCTTTTGCAGTTTTTTTAGCTCCAAGTTTGGGGGTTCTTCAACCGAAGACCCCTCTCTGATTATTTTCTTCGGATGTCTCGCCGAACTCTTGATCCTCTGAGCCTTGATCAAACCTAGAATCTTCCTCTTGAATGATTGACAAATCTAATCCTTCGGGGCTCTTCTGGCCGCTATTCTCTGACTGTCCTTCGGATCTCCCTTGTATGGCTAGAGGGTGGTGTCGTTCTCTTGTATCCACTTCGCACATTGAGGTGAGGTCTACTTAGTAAACTCCTTCCAGCGTGTCTTCCTGCAAGTTCATATCATGGAGGTCCATTGGGAGGTGTTGTGCGGTTAGGGATTGACCAACGTTCATACTGTTAAGTTGTTGGAAGTATTCCTACTCCTGCTAGATAAAGTCGTTGAACACCTTCTGCCAAACTAGTTCTTTCAAGGCAGATTGTTGCCCTTGATATCCCATATTGTAGCATTCCTCCCACTAGTGCGAGAAGCACATCGCGCATGCTTCCTCATTGCAGCAGCTTGTGAATAGGCATTCCCGATAGGCGTACTCAAATTACTCAATGTGAAGTTGCTCTCTTTCGTACCATTTGTTTAATGTTAATTGTTGCACTATGTTGGCTACTAAGCTGTAGTATGTTACCCCCTCCCAGTTCCTCGCAAAAATAAGAGAGAAGAAAAATTAATAGTACGAATGATCAGAGTAAGCAAAATAAAGTAAATGAAAGAAAATTACAAAGGGAAGCTTTAAAAACCTAATACTAAGACTAACAGACTCTTAGTATTCTTAGTGCTCCAAAGGTCCCCGGCAACGGCACCAAAAACTTGATGTAAGCCTAATGCTTATGCTTACAACGCAAGTACATGGGTCATACCAAGTAGTAAAGTGGACTATGAAAGTCGGATGTCGAACCCATAAGGACCTACGATACTAATTCTATCTAATTATCTGCTATCTAACCTATTCAAAGGTTGTTGAAATCCTAATTTAATTTCTAAATTGAAAGTGGCTTGAAACCAATTAGATGAGACTAGTAATGGCAATCAATCATAAAGAGGAGACACTCGAGCAATGAATCCCCTCCGGATGTTCATAAATTAGAGCAAGTATGGATTTCTAATTAATGAACGTTAGTTTATAGACCAAGAATTCCTACAATGCTTTCACACTCTTCGTCGAGGAGAGTTACAAACCTAATTTCATCATTGAATCAATGTTCTAGGGAACACACATCTTGGAAGAGTTGTGGGAATAATAAATCTAAAGGAATCTCTTGACTAAAAACCCGATCTCTCGGCGTGTTCACAACCACCACCTATTGAAGTAGATCTATATGTATATAGAAGGAGCGTTAAACATCTACACCCCTATAGATCTAGATTGACACTTAGAGCTATCGCAACTTAGAGCATCAATAATATACATTACATCCAATAACTTCTCAAAACATTGAAACATTCATTCAAATATAGAAATCCACACAAGCAAAGTTAAACATAAATCCGGAGGTTCATCGTGCCCAAGTATCTAGCGAGTTAGTTCCCGGAACACAAATCCAACACAAGATTCAAGAGAAATAAATGAGACATAATATGAGACACCCTTCCCTCCACTGTTGGCAAGGTGTGTGGAGATGCCCCTTCGATACTTGTCGTGACCTTCTAGCTCCAAGATCTTCAATGAGGCCCTAATCTCCAAGATAGAGGAAAGGTGGGAGCTTCCAAGAGAGGTGACGAGTTCCAAGTTCCAAACCCCTTCTCAAACCCTAAAATCAACTATTTATAGGGTCTAGCTCAGGTTACATAAATGGTGTCCAAATCAGCTAAATCTAGATTCAAGTCAACCATAAAAATGGTTAGGTTGTGTCTGAAGCGCAAGTCGTGCAGGTGGTTGATGGAGCCAAATGCTCCTATGTAGCTCCGCAAGTGCACGGGTCGTACAAGTAATAGAGTGGACTATAAGAAGTCGGGTATCGAATCCTCAGGGACTATAGAGATACTAGTGCTTGTTATTTGTCTACTATCTAATCTAACAAAGTGAAGATGAGGTTACTAATCTAATTACTGAAATTAAAGAAAAGAGATTGGAATCACTGTGAAGTGAAGAGTGGTATGAAATTAGGGGAATATCAATCAGGAGAAAGGAAACTCAGGTAGGAATCCCTCTTGGGTTCTCCACTAAAAGATACAGACAATACCTCCTAATCAATGATTGATAGGAATTGGACTAAGGATTCCTATATCGCGTTCACTCCCATTGTTGCAGCCGAGTTGCTGACATTGAGTGGGGCTCTATGGAATCTGTTTCTTAGAAGAACTGTGGGAATAAGAAGTATAAAAGAGTTACTCTCCTTAATGCTCAGGTACTCGGTGCACTTGTACTCCTCTCTATTGAGGTAGCTCTAATACATGGATGCGTTCGCTTCTTCCCTCGTATGAACCTATTGAGATACTAAGGTTGTCGCAATGTAAGAATTCAATGAATGGAATAACACTCAATAGATCTCAATCCACATTAATCAATCATGCAATTAAGAGAAATAGTCATATATTAAAACCAACCTAAGAGTTCATCTATACCTAAGTATCTAAAGAGTTAGTTCCTCATGACACAAGAACACATAGCAAATACAGTAATGAGTGCTAATAATAACATAAGATGGCAATTTACTGTTCCAACGCTATCAGCGAGGACCATTGCAAATACTCCCTTAATGCTCTGTTCTTCTCCGATGATGCTCCAAGCTCTGGCCAGTGGCTGACTTCTTCCCAATGGTGAATGATAGTGATGATGATGAGGAGTGCCTCCAAGGATGATGAATAGAATTGAAAGCTCCTGTCTTAACCCTAATCTTTGATATTTACAGCCCTCAGCGTCATCATGATCGAAAATACAATTTAGGAGTCGCTTAGAGAAGCAGATTAAACTACTTTGCTCACGAGGGTCAATTATACCTGCACTGTTTTGTAGAAGATGGCACCGTCTGGATCTCATGAACGACGCGTTTGTGAATCTAGAGTCCCGTTATTTGCCTTAAACATGAATTGGACAAGGTCGTTTAGGGTTTATGTCTGCGTCCTTTGGCTGGACGGTCCAACATACGAAGTAGACAAGTCTGTCTAGATGTTCCAGTTTCTTCTTCTAATTGGACGAATGACCCGCATATGAGTTGGACTACCCTATTACTGACCTTGTATGCACTCTTTACGGGGCCATTTACCAAGTTAGGTCCAAACCCTAACTATCCATCTAGGTTAGACGGTCCTGTCTGTGACTGGACGGAGCTATTTGCCTTTCTTGTGTTGGAGATGGGGTCGTCTTGATGCCAGACAGGTCCATCTGGATCTGGTTGCTCGGCCTTTTTCGACTCAATCTTGTTTAGCTTCCCGACTTCCTTATCGAATCGCCCTGGTCTGTCCTGATTAACAAGAATAGAATATTTTAAGTACCAGAGGCCTGCAATTCATCCGAATTCCATGCTAAGTGCAAGCAATTATAATAGTCAAATATAGCAATTTAAACACTTATCAGTGGTCATATGGGTGCACAGTTGCTCGCACGCTCTATCTCTGGGTTTGTAAGCTCTGTGATGCGGGCGCATGGTCAGTGGCACAGCTCTCTGTAAGAATCTGGAGGTGTGTGCTCATAACACTCGCATAAGTGTGTGCGGGCGCATACAAGCTGTTTCTTGCTTCATGTGGGTACGTGCGGGCACAAGCTAGCCAGCACGGCTTCCATAAGTTGGAGTTTAGCCTCCATTTGAGAAACAGTTGGTTGGAATATTCGATTATCAACCCTCCTTGAACATGAAAACAAGAATGTTAAACTAATGATGTTAAACAGGCACTTCTTGAGAGGCAACCCAAGAGTTTAAAGGAATTTACGCACCATTCATACAGACAGCCAACCCCATCATTTCCAATAACGTAATGAGGAATACACAATCTAGCACATTCAGTGAAATTCTAGTTCTAAATCAATACGATAGGGAGTCAAGACCATCGTAGATAATCGGCAATTCAATTGCTTGAAATCTCTTGCCTTAAATCTGTAGAGAAGGGATCGTACGGCCATCTTTAGCCACCGCCCATTCACTTTGAATGTCCTCTTTACTCCATGGTGGATTTCCATCGCTTCATGAGGGTAGAACCTTATAACCGTGAAGGGTCCCGACCATCATGAACGTAGTTTTCTTAGGAAAAGTTAAAGTCGTGAGTTGAATAGTAATACATGGTTCCCTTGTATTGCTTTCGTTGTTTAATTAATTTATCATTGATCTTTGCATGGTTTGCTCCTTATATAATTTTGAGTTCTCATATCGTATATACGCCATTTATCCAACTAGTTCAATTGGAGATTTCGCTTATCCCTCATGAGAGATTGATCAGCCCAATTAGCTTTATGTTCCAATTCCACTGGTAGATGGCATGCTTTTCCGTACACCAACCGATACGGGGTGCTCCTTGTAGGTGCCTTGTACGTTGTTCGGTATGCCCATAATGTATAATCTAATTTATCGAACAAGTCCTTCCTATGATATGTGACTGTTTTCTCTAAGATGCGCTTCAGCTCTCTATTTGATCTAAACGCGATGTTAATTTCAAACAGAGCACGCTTTCTTGGGATAAATTGATATCGCGATATCCAAGTAACACATCGCGATGTCTGGACATTATGGGCAATCAGGATTGTGAACAAGATCGGGATGTTCTTTAAGGTCATCAAGATGTTTATGTGATAAAGCTTCTCGGGAAATCAAGTTACATTGCAATGTTCGTGAGATACATCGTGATGGCGAATGTACAAGGTCATCAGATTCAGGCGACATCGCGATGTAAGGTCTGACATCGCAATGTCCAAAGTGGAGGATATAAATGTGGGAATGAACTTCTAGGTTTGGATCTTGGGCCTCAGTGGAGGCTGTAGAGAGAGAACATTGGTCTGAAGGCTTCAACCAGCATTCTAGAGCTGGGGGTTACTCGTTCATGAGAGGGATTCATTTATCTTTCATATTTTTATGTTTATTGACTTCTCTTTGACATTGATATGGATGTTTGCATTAATGTTGCCATTGTTTTGGATACACCTTTGGTAATTGCAGTGAAGATACCTTATCTAGCGTTGTATGGACTCAATGACTTGAAATACTTATTATCCTTTGCTTTGCTTTGATGGTGTGCTTATGGATGTGCTTGTGCTTCTACATTGCTTGCTATTGTTGGCCGGTGAGTGACAAATATGTTAATTACGCTGCACATAGGCATATGAGCATGAGGAAGGTGTAGAAGAATAGGGTGGATGGAGTGACACCATATAGGCCCTTCACTTAGGTATAAGTATTGGTCTTCCATAATGATGGTAGAGGTTAGCCCTATAATGCTCTTCATTTCCTCAATAGGCATATTGGGTTGAGAGCATGTCCCATATAGATAAGGGCTTGTAGGATGCACCCGTGATACACCCAAGTGCAATCTTTATCATTGGAAACCCATATCCACTACACTGTTATCTTAGCAAGATAAGGAGAACCCCTACAAGTCAAGTGTACCATACAACCCTAGATCCTTATAATTGAGAGTTTCCCTTAGCAACCTTTGCAATTCAATTATTTTGAGTAGAATTTAATTCTGACTTTCTCCATTACACAAACTCTTCCTTAAATCATTGAAAATAATAGTTTAGTGAACCTAGTAACCGTTCCCTGAGGAAATCGACCCGCTACTTTCCGGTTTAATTAATTATAACCATGTACGCTTGCTTGCTGCGGCGTGAGTGTTGCACTCATTGCGGCGGTCAACAAGTTTTAAGCGCCGTTAATGGGGGAATAAGCGCAAGTTTTTCTATACTTAGTGAAGTAGGAGGTAGAATAGTTTAGTTTAGTTCTTGCGTTGTGTTTGATTAGTTAATATTAGGTTATACTTGTCTATTGTGAATTTTGTTAGTAGTTCTGTGTATACCTAGAATTAGTCCTTTTCTTTATTGCCTTTCTGTTTATTTTTGTGTATGCATTTGAAGTTCTTTGATTTCTTTGCAACTTATGAGCCAGATCTCCACATCATTTGCATAACCTACATAATGGAATGTCAGCCCTCAGAAGTACTACTAGAACCAGCTGGAATAATTTCAGAGATGGGTGGAAGTGAGTCTGAGGTGGAATATGTAGATGTTTGGGAAATTGAGCCAGATATTATCAATATCATTTGGGGATCAGTGCAGTTTGAAGGGGACCCACATGAGGATCCTTATTTGCATATTCGATCATTCTTAGAGTTGAGTGATATAATATTGCCTGCTAGGGAGTCAAAAGGAACAATAAGAGCAAGTCTTTTTTCATTCTCCTTGAGAGAGGAGGCAAAGAATTGGTATTAATCATTGTCATCCAAGGTGACAACCACTTGGGAGCTTATAGAGAAGACATTATACAAGAAATACTTTCCGTTGAAAAAGATCATGAAGTTGAGGGCTGACATCATTGCATTCACACAAGTAGCTTCAGAAACAATTTATGAAGCATGGGGAATATTTAAGTTGATGCTCAAAGATTGTTCTGGTCATGGCCTCCAATAGTGGGTGCAGCTTCATCCTCTAAACAACCATTATCCGTTGTCCACCCCGGGACATGATCGCCATACCAGCCCAACTCAGGTTGTTCTATCACCGCTAGACATGTATAATCATGACAAGAGGTATTCAACATAAAATAAACACTGTCATATCATTTGGTGATGGAATACAAGTCTAACATCCTAGATATTGTACATCAAAATCTTTGGAAAGACTAGTTTCACAATATCCAAAAAGTCACATACATAGTATGTTTCACAAGTCTAGTACTAAGAGTCTACTACATATACATCCAAAAGTAAGTAAATATTAGCTCTCACATCTCCAGTCAGCGATCTAGGTCCTCCTCTAGATTCATTCCCATGGGGAAAAAGGGAATAGTGGTGACACGCTCGATGAGAGAAAAAACTACAGAGGTTAGTATATAAAATAGACAACATCAATAAATCATACATAAGAATATGTATTTAAAATACCCGAATTTTTTGAATTAATATAATAAATAAAAAAATTAATGCTCAATTTAGTAAAATTGGAAAGAAAAGTTGTGGGATAATTAAAAAAAAAAAAAAAAAAATAATAATAATAATAATAATAATAATAATAATAATAATAAGTATATATATATGATGTTTCTAAGAAGCTTCGTGATTTTAAGAAAAAATAATTATTAAATTAAATTAAATAATATGAAATAGATAAGGATGCAGATGTTTCAAGGAGCTTTCGTGGCTCATTAATATATTAAAACTTTTTTATCTATAAATACACCAAACTTCGCCAGCCCGTTACTCAGGAAGAAGAAAGAGAAGAAAAATTGAGAAAGAAAGAAAGGGAGAAGGGGAAAGAGAGAAAGAGGAGAGAGAGAAGGCAGGCAAAAGAGAGGAATAGAGAGAGAAAAAGAGAAGGAAGGAGGAGAGAGAAAAAAGAAGGGGAGAGAGGAACGTTCTGAGGAAGAAAAGGAAGAGAGGGAAAGAGAAAAAAAAGGGGGAAAAAGAAGAAGAGAAAGAGAAAAAGAAGAGAAAGAAGAAGAAAAAGAAGAGAAAGAAGGGAAGAGAGAGAAGAAGAGAGAGAAAGTGGGTTTTTGTAATTTTTATGATGTTTTTTAGCAATTAATTTAGAGGGAACTCTGCCCGTTTAGCTGTAACACCTACAATAATCGGGAATCACAAAACATCATTTTTGAAGGAACCACCAAAGTAGGGGGGGGGTTATCAGGTGAGTTGACTGCAAATGAACTCCAGTATTTTGACCTGTTTGTCGGGTGTATTATCGATGAATTATGAAAAGTTGTATTTTTGATATGTACATGTATTTGCTCCTAGTAGAACCAATGTTTTATGTTTTGTATATTAATCAGTGTCTATGTCACATATGCATCCGTTGAAACATGCCTACGTCGGGGCTTAGGTCCGTGGGACCACCATGTTTAATATATGCAACCGGGGAGGCTGGTAATGTGAATGGAATTGTGAGCACAGGTAATGCTGTGGAGATTGGGTGCATACAAACTAGGTACGATTGATATATTTGTGATTTATACGAGTTTGTGACATGATTATGTTAAGATTATGCACGTATGTCTGGTATGAATTTTGTTACAATTTTTGATAAATATATATGTTACATAAGCTATTATTTTTGTAATTAACCCTGGTGCTATGTTAATCTCTTACTGGGCAAGTTTTAGCTTATAACTCCCACCATTTCAGTGTACATGAATAGATCAGGGTAGCCGGCCTAATTGACTTGGAGTGGTACGGATCTGGAGATTGACGTGACGGGTAAGTGTATAGCTGGCTCTGAGTAGATGTGGACTATAAAATTAATGATTAAAACTATTTCATTTTCAGTTTTAAGTATGAGAATGTACCTAACCTCTGAACATCTAAACTAAAGTTCCTGTGGCATTTGTAATTTAATAATTAGTACTGTATGACTTCCCATGCACTGTAAGAAATTGGGTAAATAATTCCTGCATCTAACCATTTCAGAATTTCTTTCTTCACCACTTCCTTCATGAATGGGTTGGGCCTTTGTTGGTGTTCAATTGTCGGCTTGGCTCCATCTTCCAATAGTATTTTGTGCATGCATATTGAGGGACTAATGCCGTTTATGTTGTTGATCAACTATCCCAGTGCTCGTTTGTTTCTCTTTAGTACCTCAAGGAGTTGATGCTCTTTGCTGGAAGATAAATCGCTGGAGATAAAAATTGGTAGTGTTTCTCCCTCACCATGGAATGCATATTTCAAATGTCCCAGGAGGGGCTTTAAGTCTATTTGAGGTGGTACATCACATGATGATTTCATTTCTTGAGGTAATCTACCTTCCTAGCCCAAGGTATCAAAAGTTCTGACTGTTTCCATGTGAGTAGTCCTCATCTCTACTGATTCTTGATCTTCCTCCAATTTACTCTCCCAATTTCCCAAAGTTATTAATTTCAACTGCTCCATAGGTCCTCATGCATAACACTACTCCATATTGTAGTCTAACTCCATGTCTTGTTCGACCACATTTAGTTCTTCATTCTGTTGGGTACTTATTGGTGCTTGGCTATTTAACCCTGCTAACGGTAAATGCTTGTTTGCCCATTCATTTTCCACTTTTTTTTTTTGCACAACAAAGATCACATGTAACAACCCGAATTTTTCTAGAAAATGGGCTATTAGAGTGAAACCTCAAATGAGGGGTAAAATAGTCCAATAAAGTTGGAAATTAGGGTCAAGAAAGATGTTTCGGTGAGAATAATATTGATTAAGTTATTTTTGAGGATTAAATGAGTTAATGAAGCTTGAGAGGCAAAATGACCATTTTGCCCCTTAAGTAAACACTTAGTGAATTTAATCGATAAGAGTGAATGGTTTCATTCATCTCTCTTTCAGGCAACCAAGGAGGACACTATAGCACTTTGAAGATTTTGAAGGATACTTATCAATCTTCGGCGTTGAGCTAGAATCGAAGGTAGGAAACGCTTAGATAGCATGTATAGATTGAATTCTCTCCATTTAGAGCTTGATTTATGTGATTATGAGCTTCGGTTCATGATTTAGGATATTTGAGGAGGAAATTGAAGGAACTCAATGAAAAGCCCGAGAATATGAATTTTAGAGCATGAGACTTCAATGATGTAAGCTCAATACCAATCTTGGAGCATTTGAATGGTTTTAGTTGGGTATCATGCATATTAGGTCATGAGTTCATGTATGATAGATGAGACCTATATATGGGATTTTAATGGATGAAATGATGCATAAATAGATGGAAATGAATCTAATGAGGTGTATTTAGAGTTTAGAAGTGATTTGAAGTCAATTGGATGTAAATCAAGCTTGGAGTAAGAGATCCAAGTTGAAGGAACACTGTAGCAAAGTTACAGGAATGAACTAGCACAAAACAGAGGCCCAGGTAGGGTCACCTGGATCCAAAAGGGCCTATCTAGCCCTCTATTTTAGAGAGGAAATGGGCTACAAACAGCCAGGCGGGGTCACCTAGATCCAAACAGGCCCACCTAGCTCTCTGCATAGGCATAAATAGTGCATTTTTTTGACATTTTTTAAAAAAATGTTCAGAATTCGATTCCGATCGTTCCGATAGTTGGAAATACATTTAAACTAATAGATAAATTGCAGGCAGGTGTTTAAAGGCCCGGATTCGTCGGTTATCGATTAAAAAGCTGACATTTTAGAATAGATATTAATAGTATCATTTCATATTAGAAATACTTTCCGGTTGATATGAAATGATGAGTAATGGTATGAAACCATGAATAGGATGCAGGAAAGGCGTCGATAGCTCCATGGGAGGATCGGAGGACAATTAGTGCATAGTTGCACTGAGGTGAGTGGAAAGTGGATGACCTACGGGACTTGTTTTTCAACGCATGTTTTATAAATGATTTCAATTCATGTTTTGAATGTCATTTTGTTATTTACAAGATGATTACCCCTAGTGAGGGTTTGCATATAATGAGATGCATGATTTACTATAAAATAGCTTGTGAATACATGATTGTGATATGAGATTTGTAAATGGCTAGTAATGGTAGTCATTCACTGAGTTGTCCGATGGGACATGATTTAGTACATAGAATTAGTGTGTTGGAACTTACATTATAACATAGATATTGTACTGAGATAACCAATGATAAGAAATTGGGAATATGTGTCTTGTGTACACCTTGTCTGATTGACGTAGTTAACACAGTGTTCAGAGAATGAACATGATAGGTCTTTGGGACAGCAGTCAGTGCCCATTTAGGTGGGGAATTTTAAAATGGAGACATTGATTTTTATGAATACTTTTTGGGAGCATAGTACTGGTTGTTAAGCCCTTTGGGGAGTTTATGCATTACATGACATCCCGACTTAGGTGCTAGATTACTTCATGATTCGGCATAGGATTACTTCATGCTTCGGCATAGGATTCATGCCTCGTGCATGGTAAGGGTTCAACTTACGTGGACAATATGATTAGGTGCAACACTTGGCATGATTGATATTGATGAATGTTGAGATGCATTGTGTTGATTGTTTTATCGGTTTTATACGGGGTTTTCCGTATGAATGACATGTTAACTGAATTCAAGATAAGTGAGTGGATTTGCATGTAATCCCGAATTCTTATCTTGATTATGATCAGCATATGCATACTGATTAAATGCATGGATCTTTCATATTTCGATACTGTAACAACCCAGGTTTTTATAGTACATATAATTGACTTTTTATGTGACTGGTTGGAGAATTTGCAAGGACTACCGGAAACTAAATAAGGCGATGTGAAAGGATCATTTTACCCTACCCTTTATTAATCAGATGCTGGATTGGCTGGCGGGGCAAGATTATTACTATTTCTTGGATGGGTATTCAGGTGACAATCAAATTGCAATAGCTCCTGAGGATCAAGAGAAGACAAGATTCACTTGCCCATACGGGACATTTGCATTTAGAATAATGTCTTTTGGACTATGCAATACTCCGGCAACCTTTCAACGGTGTATGATGGCAATATTTTCTGATATGATCGAGAAGAGTCTGGAGGTATTCATGGATGACTTCTCAGTCTTTGGAGAATTATTTGCACACTGTTTGACAAATTTGGACCTAATTCCGAACATGCTTACTATCATATACTTTATTGCTTACTATCTTAAGTGATTACTATCCTTTTAATAAGTGTTTACTATCATATACTTACTGCTTAGTACAGATACATATGCCATTTATTTTGTTTCTTTTGGTTTTTCTTATAGCACCATTGTTTGGAAGAGTGAATGTGCATCATGTAAACGCGGTCAAGTAAACATTTAGTATATGACAAAATCGGTCAAAACAAAATAAGACTCATTTACTTCTGGTACCCAACTATGCATTACACAACATATGTGTTCAGCATACAAAAAGTTTCAACCAAACAAGTAACCATTATAGTTGAGACAATAATTTAATCAGCGATTACTGCATTGCAAGTCCTGCGATTGTGGCCACCATTTTGACAGCGAAATGACCGCAACTCTATCATGCCAAAATCCTGCGACTCAATTCTTTTCCGCCTCGGCTACCCAGGCCGTCTCTTCATAATAAGTGTCCGTAGCTGGAGGACTTGGGATGCATCTGTCGGCTTATCGTGGCCTGGGATGGGCAAAATATAAGCTCCATATGCATTGGCATACATTTCTACCGTGAAGTAGTCACCTATGAAGCGATGTATACTTGCCTTCGAATACACAATTGCCACATAAGAATGCATACAAGCTAGTCCATATATTTCCCAATGTCTAGAAAAGCATTTCCGCATTTGCAAATTCACCGCGTGGTTGCGCTGGTCGATAACATTGAATTGCTCACTATCCGAACAACCTATGCGGAGTAAGCAGCTTAACTCGAAAATGTATTAGAGCTTCCATTGTATTGCTGGGCAAAGATGTGTTCCCTAGCGCCAGACATGCTTGCGCTGGGCACACATCATATTCATGAACTTGTACCAGCGACCAATGATATAGTTAATATAAATAGTAAAGATTTAGAAACGATAGTAAGCGCTTGTAAAGGATAATAAAGCTTTCCGATAATTTGTAAGCTCATTACTCTAAAAGTAAAACGTTATGCTAGATAGTAAAGAGTTATTTGAGATAATAAAGATTTCCAGAAAATAGTAAATACTTACTACCGTAATTAAGCACATTTAGTCACATTTAAATATTACCTAATTGAGTCGAACATGTCGGTAACCGGGAGGTGGCACGCCTCCTTGATCCATGCATTAAATGACTCAACAACATTGGAGTATATCTAACACCATTTTTCCCCATGAACAAATAGTTTGACCAATGGGCCACATCAGACTTTTTGGGTAGCCAACAGTGCGCTTGTACCGATGCGGAAAGAGGTCGTTCACCGTGTCATCGAATTCTTTAGCAATACATGCATATGCGATGCAGGTAAGGACGACCAAACACTCCTCTTTCAATGCTTTCCCAATACTAGTTCATGAAGTTCGCCTCTAAGTGTCGCAAACAATAGGCGTGCGATGATGAAGGGAACACCCTTGAGATAGCATTAATAAGATCTTTCGATCTATCGGATATAAATATAATGACCTTATCATAATCGTCCTATCCATATATTATTTCCCTAAGAGTGGTGAAGAACCAAGTCTAATTGTCGTCGGTTTCGTTGTCCACTATGGCGAATGCGACGTGGAAGAATCCCTCGTTGCAGTCTTTGCCCGTCGCTCCTAACAAGATGCCACCATTTTTTACAAGCAAATGTGTTCCATCAATGAACAACGCCTGCAACCCCTCTTGAAGCCAACGACACAAGCGCGGAAACAAAAAGAAAACCACGTCTGAATCGCTCGCCATCACTGTCAATTACGGCAACACTACCGGGCCAACATCGTATTTGTGTACCATAACAACAAATCGTAGCTCTCTACCTTAGTTCTGTAGAGAATGCTTTGGGAAACTTCTTTTCCCATCCATGCTTGTTTGTTCGGAAGACAAACGGCGTGCTCTCGCAAAATATCCTGTTGAATTTCGAAGTCCCTATACAAGGGATGATCCTTGAGCTTCTGGATTACACGATCACAAACCCATTTTTTGGATGCTTTCGGTTGGGAACTTGTCCCGATACTGACACCACACACATGTGTGGGCTGCAATGTCTTTATTCTAAAAGTGTGCAGATTTCCCTCTCGAGAAGCTTGAACACTCTAATCGCAATCTACCTTGGCACATCTGGCTGTGACCCTTTCTCTGCCATTTTTTATGAAAGTAAAGTCAAATTTTGGTTTGATATCATAGTATCGGAGTGCATCCCAAAAGCGTTCCGCATTTAAAAATCGTTCGCTGACTCTGGGCACTGCAATTTTTTGAGTTTGAGAATAACACATAATGTTCAGAAAATCTTCTGTTGGTCAATGTGATAACATTGTGTCTCTATTCAAGGATATAGTCATGGCTAGAAGATCCCTGTGGATCGATAAGAGATTCTTTTAGGTGAGACAATACAAAGCAAAACGACGGAATACTAAGCCTAGGAGGGTCAAAATAAGCACAAATGTATGATGTTAAATCTTTACGTATCGATAATAAATAGATAAGAGGAATACTAGGTGGATACAACGAAAATAACACTTACGGGTAATAGTAAGTGCTTAGTGTTTATAATACCAGCGGTTGCGGGAAATCTTGAGTAGTAGATGCATGGGAAATAAGCACTTTCAGTTTTACATGGCCCGAGAATATAGACAGTAAATTACGTTAGAAACAAAGAGCCATACTAGCCAGCCCGATCACTTCACCTGTGTCCACAATAAGTCAAACATATTCTTGGATGAGTAAAAAATGTTGCACATATGCACAAAGTCCGTAGAAGTATGTAAAATCCAGAGATTTTAGGGAATTATTTATTTATTTAAA
This sequence comes from Dioscorea zingiberensis, assembly GCA_026586065.1. NCBI lineage: Eukaryota > Viridiplantae > Streptophyta > Magnoliopsida > Dioscoreales > Dioscoreaceae > Dioscorea > Dioscorea zingiberensis. The sequence goes on along the minus strand of CM048822.1, from coordinate 31,242,600 downwards.
TTTCTTATTTTCTAATTAGTTATTTTTCTTAACTGATTGGTAAACAAAGGAAAGACCCCAAGGTTAGAATTGTTCGAATTTTTGGTGGGAATAAAATTTGCTAAATTACTCCTTAGGTAATAGGATGATTTATTAGTTGAATAATTGAGTAAATTTCCCAAACGTAAAATTAGTAGGATATATATATATATATATATATATATATATATATATATGATTTATTTTAAAGAGTTAAAGATAAAAATCAGATTTACTATATATAAATGGGTTAAAGCCATTTTTGGTCCCTAAAAACAGGGCCAATGTTTATTTCCATCCAAAAAATTTTAAATTTGTTCAATACTGTCCACATCAGCATATACTGCCACTTATCACTCCACATCTGCAAAATAACTACCTAAACATAATAATAAAAGATTATATGCATTTCATTGGTATTCCACATGACCGCCATGTCAGCAATAGGGACCAAAAATGCCAAAATACGGAATATATAGGGACCTAAAATGTCAAAATATGCAATACATAGGGACCATATTGAACAAATTTTGAATTTTGGGATGGAAATGAACATTGGTCTAGTTTTCAGGGACCAAAAATGGCTTTAACCCTATATAAATCTATAGTTATATTAAAGATGATATGATAAGATAGGAATGAGGTTTTCTGATTTTAAATACGTAAGGGTTGCGTAAGAAGACGTGCTTGGTTAAAGTCATCAATGGAGGTTGTTTGAAAGTTTTTGAATCAAATAAGATATAGAATTTCTTTGATGGAAAGAGCTGATTTGATAGATGATGCGATGTACCTTATTTTATATATATATATATGTGATTAAATAGGAGGTAATCTTAAACATAAACATCCACGGTGGGAACCATGCAATGGTATCAAGTTTGAAAATAACGGTGGAGATAAGAAGCTTGTAAATAACCTTAAGATCCAACGGCTGAGGTTAAGTATGCCATTTGAGGACGCGTGAGAAGGGCCTACATTATCGTCCGCTGCGTGAGGCGACGAGGACCTTCAGTGATGGGGGCGTAGCGATCAGGACCCCAACTGACTTAGGTGTGGAGATTGGATAACTCCCCTATCAACGGGATTGGTTATCTCCGAAGATCTTCTATGGACGTCTATAAGAACGGAAAACATGTAAACCTTAGCGCCGTCATCGTTTCGTGTGATGGATCGCAAGTGAGGGAGAGTCCATCAACGGGCGTAGCCTCGAGGGCGCCAGTGGAGACCACTCAAAATTTTAAGCCGTCCAGGTGAGGTGGAGGCCAGAGAGGGTTTAGCCGGCGAGGAGCCGTCTTGACGAAAGCGTAGAGGGTGGCCGGCGATCGGCATGGCGCCGGAAGTCTTGGAGCGGCGCAGGCGATCAGAACCGATGAGCAAAGACGTCACAAATTGCCGGTGAGCCCTTATTCCTTGTTGCATGAGATCACCCATGACTTGAAGGATTATACACTTATTTACTCATGTGTTTCTAGGTTCATAGTGTATGAGTTTGGATTTTTAATGACAGAGATATAGGCAATGTCAGGTTTCATGAAAGGTTGGATTGTTTTAATATTGGCATGTATGGGTTAGGTGATTTGAGGTGGTGAACTTCCTGTTGTTTATTAGAAGGATTAGTTTGGTTGGAAGGTTTGAAGCTTCTATGATCCTAGGTTCTCACTGTGATGAGTGCATGGACATGCATTAATAGTTTAAGGTTTTATGGTTAGTGATTCGTGGGTTCATAGGGGGATTTCATGCTTTGTTGGTTTTCATTGATAGTGTTTCTCAGGGACTGACAGAGAGAGAGAGAGAGAGAGAGAGATGGTTATTGTTTAATGAGTCTCTGATTTGTTGTGTGTCCATACATTAATGAATCCATGCTACAGCCATGTCATAGTGATAAAGCCACTGGATTTTCTTTTATCAATTTGGTTGCTATGCAAGCTGAGGAGCCGTTTATGATTTAGGAAGTCCAGGATTTTGTTTTCATAGAGGGGCTTAATTATTCAATGGTTTGTGTTTAATTTAAGTGGTATTGATATAATTGATGTGGTGTATGAAAGTGGTATTTGAGGTTCTGTTGTGACCACGAGCCCAAGTAGAAGTTTGGGCAGGGCTTAGTTAAGTTCACAATTTGAAGTGATGCGGATAGAATGTGCATAGGTGTTAAGGGGCATACATGGCATTGGATTTGATCTAAGAATCAATAGCTCATGGATTGGGTTTGTTTAATGGGCCCGGCCCATTTAGTTGCACATGTATTATAGAGGATAATATTATTTAACACTCGGGCATTTGTTGAGTGTGGACTTGTGATTAACCAGATATCGACGAGGAGCGTGGAGCTTCGTCGGGACAGATACGGAGCGATGGATTGGATTGCGATTAGAGGTAAGTGCCTTTGCCTAGCTCCCACCCAGTGATGGGTTTCTTTGACCTTGCTGTTACCTGGATTGGTGTTTCTTTGTTGGTTTTGTGCTTGTGTATGTTGTTATGATGCCTTGGTCCTCTGTTGTTGATTCCATATCACATTTGGATGGTTTGTTGCTTCCATATCTGTGGATTGGTTGCATGTATAAGTTTGATGTTGGATGCTCGCTGAGCATGCCACCGTGGACCGGGACATTACTGTGAGACTCGTGGTGCTTGTGTTTAGGTTGGGTTGGTATGCGTCCGGATTGGGTAGCGGTACCCATGGAGCATAGCCACCTATCGTCCGGCACTTGACCACTGAGGCGCACGGCACTTGTGCTGACCGTGGAGGTATGATTGGATGAGTATAGGGGGCCCCGTTTGATTGGCTTGTTGTGCTGACTATTTTTGATATGTCTGTTTGACTATCTGTTGTTATTTGTTGTGGCATCGTTGTGATTTTCTGCAGGGTACTTACTGAGCTTTCCTTTCAAAAGCTCATTCCACTTCTTTTCTCTCCCTTCCAGGTTAAGAGGGACAGATATTTCGGGATTTGGAGTACTTGGCGTGGGGTAGGGCAGGTTGGAGAGGTTCGAGGACCTCAGCTGTGTGAGTGAGAGTTTCATCTTTAGGACCCTTATAGGGCCTGAGTTTGTATAGACTGTCATATAGGGTATTTTGAACCCTGATTTTAGTTACCGCTGTGATAACTCTGATTATGTATATGATTTGATTGAGATATTTTATTGATGTGTTGTTATCTGCTATTACATATTTAGGCCTTGTATTCGAGTGGGGCTCGTCTCCACTTGGAGTACCGGCAATGCGTAAACGCGTGCGAGGTCCGGGGATCCGAGGGTCGAGCGATGGCAATTAAAATGGTATCAGAGAAATGCAGATAACGGACACCCTAGTTGCCCTAGTGACATAATCAAGTAGGTTAGAGTGAGTGTTGGGACGAGTTGGCCAAGACTTTGAACGAACACCCGACGTGTTGTTTGTTTGGTAGTGCTACCATGATGCGTGATAGTGACAGACATGGAGGTGCGGAGGCTGCACCTTTCCGGTCGTCGAATCTTTGCTTGAGGCTGACAAGCGTGAGCCCATACCTAAGGGGGGAGGTGCCCCCATTACTAAGATGGAGAGCGTAAGGAAGGTGATGGTCTATCATCTGGTTACGGAGAGGCACGGGCGTCGCCTGTAATCGTCAAGGATTCTTATCTAGGTACTTCTGATAGTAATTTGGGGGACGAAATTTTTTTAAGGGGGGAGGATTGTAAAATCCAGAGATTTTAGGGAATTATTTATTTATTTAACTTTCTTATTTTCTAATTAGTTATTTTTCTTAACTGATTGGTAAACAAAGGAAAGACCCCAAGGTTAGAATTGTTCGAATTTTTGGTGGGAATAAAATTTGCTAAATTACTCCTTAGGTAATAGGATGATTTATTAGTTAAATAATTGAGTAAATTTCCCAAACGTAAAATTAGTAGGATATATATATATATATATATGATTTATTTTAAAGAGTTAAAGATAAAAATAAGATTTACTATATATAAATCTATAGTTATATTAAAGATGATATGATAAGATAGGAATGAGGTTTTCTGATTTTAAATACGTAAGGGTTGCGTGAGAAGACGTGCTTGGTTAAAGTCATCAATGGAGGTTGTTTGAAAGTTTTTGAATCAAATAAGATATAGAATTTCTTTTATGGAAAGAGCTGATTTGATAGATGATGGGATGTACCTTATTTTATATATATATATGTGATTAAATAGGAGGTAATCTTAAACATAAACATCCACGGTGGGAACCATGCAATGGTATCAAGTTTGAAAATAACGGTGGAGATAAGAATTTAAAAGTATTTTAAAGATTTTATCATATAATATTCTATAAGTATTTTATAGACAAATACATATCTCTACTTAACATTACACGAGATGTTTCCAAGATAAACTCCTTGTTTTCAAGAAACTTATATTCGTTATTGATTTCCTCATACTTTTCTGATTTGATGCACCTCACAACTCCAAAAGGCCTAAAATGCTGGTTGTACAATCAATTGCCAAAAGAAGATTGGAGTTTTTATGAGAAGAAGAAGACGAATAACAACAATCGCTGACTGCATGCTTCGAGGATGGAGCGACCACAATCTGAATGCAACCCTATGAAGGGGATAACCAACAAGGGCGAACTAGTATGATGATCATTGCATTAAACAGTATTGGAACCCTCTTAGGAATATGCCATACAACTCATGTAATGTCAAAATATCGCCTGCTACTATCGTAACTGCACCTTCTTATGACTTATTAATAAATGTGGTTTATATACCTCATCGGAAAAAAAAAACAAAACAACACAAAACAAAAAAAAAAACCTCTACTTAACATTTTTTTTAATCCCTCAGAACATTAAAAATAATTTATGAAATACTTTCAAGTCTTTTTTAGATTATTGATTTGATTTAATTATTGAAATTTAAATTTAAAATATGGATAGACTTTTGAAATATTTTATGAAAGATTTTCAAGTCTTCTTTAATGTTGATTTCACTTTGTATTATGTTAGCTCAAAAATCAAGAGAAATCCTAATTTCTCACTAAAGGTTGAATTTATTTGGATTGGGGCACTTAGATCAGCAACAAGATAAATCAAAGTCAAGGCAAAAGGATAGGGGTACAAAATTTAACGTGGAAAAACTTAAAAAATTAGGGAAAAAACCACGATACTCTTTGATAAGAGCAAATCCATTAAACTTTTCTCTATTTACAATGGTTTAGAGAAAGAAATATCAACAAAAATAACCATGGGATGATCTGGTAATTAAGAGAGAAACGGAAGAGAAATTGGGCAGCATGGAGGCTTCAAAGTCCAGAATCCTTCAATCTTCCCTCTCCTTTTATAGCCTCACGGTTGGGAGGAAGCTTGGCCCAAGTTATCATCTACTTGGCCACTTGTATGCCTAGATTCCGGTCATCTTTAGCTTATCGCAAGCAAAGTACCGGTGAGTATCGGTTGAGTGCCAGCTAGGGAGTCCTTCTAGATGGCTAGTTGGACTTCTGGAGTCTTCTTGAAGATATTCTTCTATGGGGAGCAAAGTAGTGTATGAGTTTGCAATGGTCGAGAATGAGCTTCGGCAAGCTGAATAACAGATGGGCCGCTAAGGGCTTCTTGAAGTTCTTCTCTCCTATGACACTGGGTATCGAGTTGACGAACTTCAGGTCCGAGTAGAGGATGTTTTATAACTCTTCCACATGGCTGGTCGGATGAAGGCCACGTGTCTTCCCACTTTCACCCCTATCATCAGCCCCTCCCCTAGTATGCTTGCGTTGAGTCCGATTGAAGAGCGAGTATTCCTCGGCCATCGATTGGCTAAAAAGCTAAACATATGATCAACTGGGTGAGTTGTTTCTAGTGTTGAGTTTCTTTCTTACTCATAGGAGATCTAGGATCATTTTTGTGATTAGGTTGTGTGCTTTGAATGTGGGACCTCGCTTTCAATATCAATTGCCCTACATACGGTCGAGCGTTACAGTTGCTGATTAAGCATATCTAATAGAACATTGGAATGGTAGATCATAATTTGTTGAAGCGGTCTGAGAATTGGTCGAGTTGTGTATACATGGACCATAGTATTTGCCAAGTGTTGAGATTTTAAATGCTTATGTTGTAAGTTTCCTTCAATCATGGTTGTTCTTTTTTCTACAGGTTATAGGCTCCATGAGCTTGTAATGTCAAGGCTGGCATTTAATGCTTATTGCCTTTTTGTAGGTTGACACGGTTTTTCAAAAGACAACTTTTGTGCTAAGTGCGGCGTGGGGGATGGGTTGATGATGAGTGTGTTTCCCCATATTTAACGCGTCAAATATTTCTTCAACTTCTCGCCATATTTTGAGTTGAAGCGTTAGATTTAGATCCACATGTTATTCCTTGATCTCATTCAATTGTGTGGATCGATCTGATCCGTTAAAAATGATTCTTTGGACTGTTCCGTCTTCCCATCTTTTCAAAAAAGGAGTTTCGCTTTTTCGTCCTTTTCATTTCATCCTTGTTAAGTGTTTAATTGAGCATAATTTCCTATCATATTCATGTATGTTTCACATGCTATTTTAATGGAAATATTGTTTGCCAGTACTTAAAAAGTATTATTTTTTATAATCAGGGCATAATAACGATACAGCGGGAGCAAGGAAGCTTTTGAAGACAATTTGAGGCCAAAATGAGGCGATCCTGAAATCAGCACAACCTCATATGGGTATGTATACGACCCGTATGAAACTGGGTAGAGAAACGACCTTTACCATAAGTGTAGCATACAGGCCAATTCCGGGACCTCGAGCACTCAAATAGATCAGCCGTACTCAAGTAGAGAAGAGCCCCACTCGAGTACAAGGCCTAAGAAATCATAAGCATATAATATAGAATAATCAAAAGGTCCAATAATAATAATCAATATCCTCAGGATAAGTCACAACGAAAATGATAAAATAATAAGCCATAAAGGGTCCACAAGCCTTGTACATGTCCAGGCCCTACAAGGGTCCTAAATAAAAATGTCCTCACACAGAAAACAAAAAGGGTAAAGAGATCCTCCGACCTCAGCAAACGTCCCAAACCGACTCTCGCACGTCACCTAAGCTGAGTCAACTACTCCTCAGGACTTGAAATGAGAGAAGGAAAGTGTAGTGAGCTTTCGAATGGAAAGCCCAGTAAGTACCCTGCAAGGATCTCAAAGACATCAGATGAATCATGATATCAAACATCAAAGAATCATCAAGCAATGGGGCTACACCCCGCACAAACAGATCCTAGGAGTCTACCACAAACATCAAAGAATCTGCAGATTTAATTCTATCCAGCGGCGACCCTCGGGACTCACGGAAGAGAATTCCAATAACAAGCTTCAAAGAATGATCCCGGGACAGCAATACGACCTCGAGTACGCACACGACCCTCCGGTCATACCTCAGTAGCGCCACATCTCCACGTGTCGACACGGTCAGTGAACCAACCCCACTGACAGGCAGGACAACCAGAGTATCGTCCCTCTGGCATGGCAAGCCGAAACGCCAAGGTGTCCCGTTCCTGAATGTCCCCCAAATCGGAGCACCCACGCTCCACTGAACCGGGCGGAAGAACAAACTCGGTTGAGATGCGTACTGTAGAGCCCGGCACACCTGAGCCATGTGCCCATGATCAAGTGTTGGCTCACGGATGGGTAAGCCCAACAAAGCATTCCAAACAAACACGTAGTAATATCACTACCACAGGCACATCAAACATACACATACGAGGAAAGATAGCAAAACAAACATGTAAGTGCATGCACCCAAGAATAGCAGGTACCAAACAAGAAACATGCTAACTAATAGCACCAACCAAATCAAGGAACCCCAAACAATGGGTAGGAGCGAGGCAAGAATAACTTACCTCAACTGTATGACGAGTTACTAATCTGAACCCCTCCTGCCGCGGCTCTGTGCTCCACGTCGTCACCAGATTACCAAAGTAAATTCTCAATAAACACCCGTATGATTGAGAACAACTATGTCTATACACACGCCCAACTAAATGAGCTCGACCCATTAACAAACTCAACCCACTGGTATTTGAACTTGACTAACCCAACCGTTGATATGATTAATAAAACCCAACTATGTCTTATAATAGTTCCTTTCAATTAATCATCTGGTCTACCAACTTGTCTAAGTCTAGTTGAGTTCCTAAAGCAACCAATCCAACCAACTGATCTTGTTTGGACTCAACCGAAAGTTATCATCATAAAAACCCCAGCCAAGTCAATACACCTAAATCCAATGATACTATTCTTATTTAAATAGGACCAACTCTCTATAAACTATGAACCTCTATTCATGCAGGTTTACACACCCTATTTATTATCACTGCATCTCCACATGCACCCACCCATTTGGTTGATAAACTCTCATAATCTTGCCGTTCATGGCAGCTTATTACTTGCAAAATAACTTGGCCTTTATAATAGTGGCATAACAAGGACGTTGAAGGCCCATAAAGTGCCCATGTGCACCCATATGCTACCTAGTTCCTAACATGAAACACTATACCATGAAGTATTAAACCAATGAATCTAACACTCACATTCACCTTCACACAAAGAAATAAAATTCTGGGCCTGACCAAATACCTCACATCAACAATGCATCAATTCTTCTAGAACTCATGAACCTTGAATTCCATTCAAACAGTTCCGTATTAAACCTCTACACCTGCACACCTATAGCCAACTAATAATCCTCTAAATATCTCTCCCTTCCATCTCACTTGAAACACATTACCAATGAACCCCTACATATTCACTCCACATATATGCAAAGTAATCACATGAAGATTTATGAGCATAGAATTATCATCTATACATTAAAGAACCCAGACCCTCATGCTCACTGAAATCATCCACAACTAGACATGCACGATCCTTGAAACCACTAACATCATCCTCACAAACATCTCATCGTCACCAGTCATCAGAGTTAGCTCATGTCACCCATTCATATTTCACAGACCAACCAACGGCCACAACAATATGTAAACAAGATACTCTTACAAAAGTCATGAGAACACAACCATCATCCAAACACCCATGCATGCTTCCTGGGACCTAGTTTCAAACCGTAAAGGAATAACAAAGGAAAAGGAAAATAAAGGTGCTCACCCACGCGCGGCGGCTCGGAGTAACTCCGGCGAGCTCCTATGGTGAGAGCAACGTCTTTATCCTCCCTCTATACTCCTCGGAGACGACGGTGGCTCTCGGTCTCCTCGAGCTTCACCCCAGTGCACAACACCCTCTTAGGAGCGAACAACAGTGTTCTTCGGCTATGGCAGACCCCTAGTCTCCCTCCTATTCCTCTAGACGATCACCGGCTGTGAACACTCCGACTGGAAGAGATGGGCAACGAGAAAGGGAAAGGAGATGGCGACGTTAGGGTTTTGATAATCCATTATCTTATATAGGCTCGCGGAGGGAACTCAAACGCGATCAGTCTCGCTAAACACGGGATTCAAACGTGATACGGTAAGATCTTTCCTTATCTTGTGGTTTCTTTCTCTACTTCTTTCTATCTATATATATATATATATATTTTATATATTTCTCTTTATAAGTACATCTATTCAATATATATATATATATATATATATATATATATATATATATATAATATGTTACCCACGTGCACGCATTCCCATCAGTTTGGTAAAGAGCCCCCCCTCCCCAAAAAAAAAAAAAAAATTCATAATTCGCATGCATGAGTTCTTAGTGTATTTAAATTCATAAGAGGGGTGACAATTTTTTTTTTAGCCCCCCATAAGTTCCAAAATCACATGTTAACCCTTCAACCTTAATTTAAAATAAGTTTATTCTTAAAAATTCTTGGGTTTTACATTAAGTCTCCTGGAACTATATACAGCCCGTATAGATCCATAGAGGGTGTCATACAATCTGATATACCGCCTTATAGATGGACCTATATTTCATACGAGACCCCATACGACTTGTATGAATGCCTGTATGATGTAACTCTCCCTTACATTGTGGACCCAGACAGGGGCAAAAACATAAAAGGACACTCCAAATCCCTAGGTGGTGATATAAATACAGCTGATTAGGGTTTTGAAGGGGGAGAAACAGCTTGGAGGAGGTTTAATACTTGGATTAGAGATTGGGAGCTCCGCTTCCCAATCTTGGAGAGAGAAGGTAGCCGGATGGAAGATCAAGTCACTAGAAACAGCTAACGGTGTATGTAATAGCGTTTCATATTATGGTTTTAGTGAATTGTAATCTCTTTATAATGGATTGTTGTTCTCATTTAATGAGTAACTAATTTTGTAGATACTTGGGTATGATAAATCCTTGGAGTATGAATTAAAATGATGTTGATTTCTATGTTTGTTTGATTGGATCATTGATTTGAGTCTATTGGATGTTTAAACGTTATGTTAATCTCTTTACGTTGAGAGAGCTCAGAGAGGTTATTGTACTTGATACGGGGGAAGAAGCGAACGCCTCCCCGTGTGTAGACCTACTCCAATAGAGAGGATTGTGAGTACTCCGAGAGATCTGGTACTAAGGAGTTCAAGCCCTTAATATGACTTATTCCCATAATCCTTCAAAGATATAGGTTCAATATGAGCATAATGCAATTGATGGAATTAGGTATTAATCATCTCGAGAGAGGGATTTAGCACACCTTAGGAACCCTTGGTCATAGCTGCACCAATCATCAACATAGAGATCTCCATGTATCTTTTAGAGTACAATCCAAGGGGATTCATTGCCCAAGTATCTTCTTCTGATAATTAATTATCATGAAGGTTAATTCCTGTTTCCATAGCTTTAGTTACAAGTTTTCTTTCACTCTTGGTTTACTTCACAACCATTCATCTTGGATCGACTAATTAATAGAGGAATAGCTCGTACTAGTACTTTCTAGTCCCTATGGGCTCTACATCCGACTTTCTATAGTCTACTTTATTACTTGATATAACCCATACATTTGCGGATTTAGAGCATATCAGTCGTCTTGTTTGGGGGCGCCGATCTTCTCCTCTTCCATTCACATTTTTGCCTTCGTTGTCTTCTTCTTGCTAAGGTATAGAGTCTGATCCTTGTGTTTCTTCCTTTATTGTTCCTCCTCCATCTAAGATCTATCCCAAACCCGGTAGAGAACCTAAACCTAGTTCCAATTCTTTCGTACATATCCTCACTACTGTAGAAGTCGAGGTCATTGCTGACATTATAGGATTTCAGGTTCCCCTTTTTCGTATAGTGTACCTTCTCCTTCAGAGCGCGCTAGTTTTGCAACCGAAATAGCCCTTCCATTTTATAGAACTTACTTTTTGATAAGTGCATGATCATACGTAGATTTCTTTCATGTTTACATACACTTACGCCGTTTCCTAGCATTGATTATTTATTTCATACTTCTTTGGGTATTTTTGTGTGATTGGACAAGTAAACAGGTACCCAGGGAAAAAGGAACAAGAAACGGGACATTCCACAGCAAAAGGAGTGCAAGAATACACTTGCAGAGAAGTGCACGGCCGTTCTCTTACCCAACACGCGCGTGCTGATGAAGCACGAGTCTGTTCAAGCCCGTGTAACTCTCGAATAATTGAAAACGCATTAACTGTACCGCAGGATGAAGAGCACAGATGTGCTCCAGGTCAACATGGGCGGGCTTTAGGGTACAAAAGGCTTTGCAATTGACTGAAACCGGCGGACAATTGATGGAAATAACCGGTTGAGCAATTGAAATGGACCAGCTGTGTTGGTCCGCGTGAGGGCGCGAGAAGAAGTTCCACGCGGTACCCGTGGGCTGGGTGGGCATTGTAGTAGGATATCCACCGGTGGGGCGATGGTGCAATAGGGAGCGCCGCTAGAGGCTTCTAAGGCATGGGTAGGCAGTGGCGGCTGACAATTGCAGTGGGGAGAAAAAAAAATTAGGGTTTTTGGATCTTGGCTTCTGATACCATGATAGGAAAAGGCTTAATATTACTGATAATAAGTTGGGATATATATAATACCACTACAAGGATAAAATAGGAAATAAAAATATAAAAGATAAATACAAGAAATTCTAATGATAAATACATGAAACCCTATTAGATCTATGGGACCTTGCCCCCTCCCACCCACCTATTTTATATTTTTTTATTGCAACATTACATGTATAATACTATTTTTTATATTATTTAATTTAATACTATTAATTTCCATTAGAACATATCCAATTTATTATTATTCATCTAATAATTTTATTTTTCAATAACTAAAGCATAATAAAACAAAGCAATCTATTATCTCTTCTTCAAATTCCATTCTCAATGAATATCTATCAAACAACCACCTTTGAGAATCTTCATCATATTTTATTGTAACTTTTTTTTGGATTTTTTGAAAATATGGAAAAACCATAATTTATTAATATATTAAGAGTTTTACATAAGTTCCCTTATTACATGATCATTACAAATAGTTCAAAAACCATAATTTATTATATAAAATGATAATAATATAGGTACCAAATTTGTATTTTTTTTATTTTTATTGATAATTTTAATGTTCACTTATTTTGAAATTATTTATAATTTTTTTTTGTATTTGATATATTTTTTAAAATCTACTTCACAAACAATAATTATTTATATCTAGGTAATAAATACATGATATGGGTCTAATAACAAAGCATGTCATTTTATATAATTATGAAAAATTTCAAGGGGTCAAATAGAAATATAATTATTGTTTGTGAAATCAAAGATTTTAAAATAAAATTTTGTCTTGGCGGTGATAAATAAAATAAAATTAAAATATGGAGTTATGGGGTATTATTGAAAAGTGTGGGGGTGATAAAAGAGGAAATTGCAGAGGCATTTAATTCATATTCAATTCTTGAGGATTTTTCGATGCTAAAAGAACGCCGCTCACAATTTTAAGGTTGTGATTTTTTTTTTTATTTGTCTGTTTATTTAATATAAAGTTTTATGAGATGTTTATTATTTATCGTTGAATTTTTTGGTCCCCCTAAGACTTAATGTCAAGATCCGCCATTGCCCTCACTCTCCGTAAAGGCTGCCCGGATCCCTATAAGCCGCCATACCACCCCATGGCAGGGTATGGTCGCCCTCACCTCAAGGACATAAGGGTTGTCCGCACGCCTTTTGTTATGATTACTGACAAGATAGAAGAGGGCAATGGGACCGAGTTCGAATCCCATGGCGCTCCCAAGAGTACAAAGAGAGGAGGACCTCGGACGAGATGAGGAATGCAACACTTGAGCCAAGACTCTCATCTTCCACCCTCTTCTCCAGTGATATGTCCACTGACTTGACAGTCGGAGCGAGATCTGGCCATTAGCACCGACCCCTCTCTTACTTTCTTGTTTATCCCCTTGTTACAGGTTTATTCTCAAAGATTAGGACACCTTCAACACTAGAAGATTCTTTAGTTGGCCTTGACTGAAGTGACCTTCAAGAAGGACAGGTTTTTGTGCTAGCAATATATATATATATATATATATATATATATATATATATATATATATATATATATATATATATATATATATATATATATATATATTCATGGACACGTGGCATGATCTTGACTACTAAGGTAGAAATTTTTATTATTCGGTCATTTAACGAAAGGGAATAAATCTCAAAAGGCACCAAGATCTATCAAGTCAAGTTAGCAAGCTATAAAAGAAGCTCACCAACTCACTGATAAAAGGACAAAATATCTCTTCTGATTAAAATCTTCTCTCTTTTTATCTCTCTCCGAGTTCTTATATGATCATCAGAGACTCCCCTCCTCTCGAGTATGAGCGCTCAAATCCCTTCTCTCCCATGATTCTCTCCTCTTCTAAAATAGGGTTGGATACGTCAAGAATGATCCAAGAAAAAGTTCTTAATCAAAGAGCGATAAGATGGGAAAAAGAAGAAGGAGCATCAACGATCATAACCGACCCCTTCCTGAAAAAGGTAGAAGAATTCCTACCATTTTCAATTTATCTCTCTCGCTGATCAAGATCCACTTAGATCCCAAAGAAGAGCAGATTATTACATCAACAGTTTGGTGACATCTGTGAGGAACAAATCATCTTTTTGAACAAGTAGCCGTGAAGTTTTACCATGGTAAGAAGCAAGCGTAGTTAGATCCCTAATCTAGTTAAAGACAATACCACATGGCGCAATGATATCCAAGAAGCCGATGAAACTAGCTAGGATCAATGAATGATCCAGAGAGATGAAGTTCAAGATTTGTGATATCGAATTCTTGAAGAAAATATTCAAGAGTTCACCTGAGCACTTTGAAACATGGAGCAACAGGTATCTTAGCTCCTATCATCGCTACTAAACATTGTGGCGAACTCATTAGAGACTGGGTGACGTTCAGCTACCCAACCTCAAAAGACAAGATCCACACGAACAGGGAGACAGAAATTGCCTCATCATTTAGCAGCATTAGATCACCTCAACCACGACCCAAGAGCTTGGTTCAAGATTGTCTCCCAAGAAACCAAAGAACAACTAAGTACGCTACTCATTGTCCCCTTTGTTTCAAAAATCATTGATGCTCCGTTCTCGGTAAGATTCAGGATGCAATCGATTGAGATATATAATGGAGCCCGCGATGACATCATGTGTATGACATTCCCAGCCACCTTACGAAGCGTAACCCAAATATGGTTCTCTAGCTTACCACCGGAATTTGTTTCTTCCTTCTAAAAGTTGAGTGACCACTTTGTCAAGAACTTCCATCAGCAACACGAAATAGAAAAGAAATCGGCCATGCTAATAAATGAATCAACATGAAAGAGAAAGCCTTCGATGCTTCACCTGTCATTTTAACATGGAAACGCTTGTAACCCTGGCCTCAAACAAACCTTCATCATAGCAACACTGATGGAAGGGTTACGTCAATCTCTTTTCCAATTCGCCCTTTTCAAGAAACAACCAAAATATTTGGCTAAGCTCTTGGTTAGATCATAGAAGTATATCAATGCTGAGGAGATTCAGGCGGCAAACGAAATTAAACAAGAAAAACCCAAGAGGGAGTAAAGTCAAAGCTAAG
Organism: Dioscorea zingiberensis; assembly: GCA_026586065.1. Classification (NCBI taxonomy): domain Eukaryota; kingdom Viridiplantae; phylum Streptophyta; class Magnoliopsida; order Dioscoreales; family Dioscoreaceae; genus Dioscorea; species Dioscorea zingiberensis. The sequence goes on along the minus strand of CM048822.1, from coordinate 31,227,560 downwards.
AACCTCAAAAATCATTCCTAGAATCCAAAGTTCCAACAATAAGAATGTAATCGCAAGGAAGTAGTTGCTCATTTCCACAACTACACCCCATTAAATGCAAACTGAGAAGAGATCCTCAAGTAAATCCAAAATGAGAGGATCGTAAAGTGGCTTGCCAAGATGAAATTCATCAACTACCAGAAAGATATGAAAAAATACTGCATGTTCCATCAAGATCAGTGTCATAATACTGAAGAATGCATGTTCCACAAGAGGATGTGCTTCTATTCATAAGTGCACTAAGTCGCTCAAGTAGTAAAGTACCCAAAGGTAAGGTAGTCAAATCCATAAGGATCAACACAACTAGTACTAACTAGAAATCTATAATCTAGCCTAAAAATATATGTAGTGTTCTAATCCTAACTAAAGAAATATAAAGAGACTATGGTGATTAGTTGACGAATCTTGGGTTTAATCAGTGCAGAGAACATGGCACCCCAGATCACTATCCCTCAAGGAATCCCTTGCTAGGCTTAATTCCTAATATAGACTATCTAATGATGTATTCTTGGGTCGTGAGGAACCCTAATTTAGTTTGACCCTGATCTCTCGTAACAACCAAACCCTAGTCCCATATAGTGACTTCGTCATAAAACCGTATTATAATTATTGAGTGTTATGTGGTTCCTACTATGACTTTTAACCCTAATCCGGAGAGTGTGTTATGATCTGTCACCACTACACCCGATCTCTCGGCGTGCACGCACCCTCTATTATATATGCCTAGATCTAGCTTGACCGAGGTTTTTCTTCATGCATCAAGCAACTACAGATTATGTGACCTGCGCTTTCGCACTAATCGAGCACAAGCATTAAGCATCACATAGATAATTCACAAAAATAATCAAAATAGAAAATCCTACATTAAATAATAAAAGGAAAAGAGTTCACAAGTTCATCCTAATGATCAAGGACCTGAGGCACCACAAGAGGTTTAGCCTCTCATACTATGAAAACCTAGCACAAGATCTAAAGGAGGAGATATGATTAAAGATACTATGATACTTCCTCAATCGATATCTTCTTGCCTTCAATATCCACTGAAACCCTAGCCGTCGACAAGAAGGTTACCGAAGGCTGGATTGCCAAAAAGTTGCCTCAAATATCGTATTGAGAGCCCTTTTATAGACTTTGAAATTCCTTATGCATGGAAGTGCAAACCTAAACATGCCCGTGCATCTCTTCTGTGATATGGTTTTACATGGTCTTCTAGAACCCTGAGAAATGTATGGGCAAGTGTACACCCGTGCACCAAGCTGTGTATCTCTTGTATCTCTTAGGACACTTTGATCTAACCTTGAAGTTGTTTTCATATTTACACGGGAGTGTATACACTGTGTACTTTTCTTTTTGGCTCTTCTTGATTCGAGTTAGTCTTTATTTCAGTTCTTTTGTTCCGGGTACCTGTTTTCCTGCTCAATCACACAAAAATACCCAATAGAGCACAAAAAATAGAGAAATCTATCCGAAAGAACAAGCAAAGTGCATGTGATAAGCGTTCAAATGAGCATATTTACATACCATATATATATTTATTTTCATGTCAAATGCAATGATTTGTAGCCCGCCGGTACTTAAAATGCTTCATATTTTGTAAACAGGGCATAAATAGGCCACCCCGACGAAAAGGAAGCATTTCTCAACAAAATGAAGAACAAGCGAAGATATTTTGAAGTAAATAGGCGTGAACGGCCTTGTGAGCGGCCCAGTTCACACACAGGCACAAAGGCGGGCACAAGAGAGTGTGAACGGCCTTGTGAATGGCCGTTCATCTGCCGGTTCGAGCAAGGCGTGAGGTGAATCGGTGATGAACCGCCACCACTACCGGTTGAGCAAGGCGTGAAATGAACGGACTGATGAACAGGCCGTTCACGAGACCGTTCATCGTAACTTTTGCAGTTTCATGAGCCCAATCAAGGGCAATGTTGTAATTTTTTTAGTGGAGCCCTAATTCATGGGTATAAATAGTTAAGTATGAGAGTTTAGAGGGGAGGTTGGCTTGGGAGAGAGGCTAGAGGAGAGATTAGGGCTTGGGGGGTCATCTCCCCCAAATCTTAAGAGTAGAGAACCCTTGGAGTTGCAAGCATTGGAGGTAATGGTGTTTTCCATTAACCATTCATTGTTTTGTAAGCTTTTCCATTTTGGTTTGAGTTCCCCTCTCATGGGGAACTAATCTATTGGTACTTGGGTATGTTGAACTTTTGGATTGAGCATTAATAGCATTGAATGTTTATGATGATTTTTTGGTACCTTCTTGAATGTCTACTTAATGTTATGTATTGATTGTAATTTCATCACTAGAAATTACTTGTGTGCAATACAAGGGCTAGAGCTAGCGCCTCCTTGTATTAGGAACTTGCTTCATTAGAGAGATTCATGAGTATACCGAGGAATCGGGTACTAGAAGGGCGAACGACTCTTTCATACGAATTCACCCCCATGATTCTTCCAATATAGATAAATTTCCTTGAGCCTCATATCAAGTCCTAGGAGACTAGTCATCCAACCACCTTGGAAGAGGGGTTGGGTGTAATTTAGGAATTATCCCTTGAGCTTCATATCAAGTCCTAGGAGACTAGTTATCCAACCACCTTGGAAGAGGGATTGGATATAATTTAGGGACTATTGGCACAAGAAATACCAACGTTGATTCATAAACATCTTTGCTCATCTTTAGAATTGAAATCCAAAAGGGATACATACCCAAGTATCCTCTCTTGCCATTGATTTACCCCAAATCAACTCTCAATTTTCAGTTCTTATTTGCAATCCTTTGTAGCTCTTTAGTTTTGAAAACCAAAACCCCCCAAATTACCATTTAGACTAGGTTAGTAAAGCTTGGTTTACACTTAGCAATCTCTATTCCTTGTGGGTTCGACATCCGACTTCCATAGTCCACTTTATTACTTGATCACGACCCGTATACTTGCGGAAACACACCCCATCAAGTTTTTGGCGCCGTTGCCGGGGAATAGGATTGCTAGTTAGACTAGGATTTTATTAATTTAGTCTCTTATTTTCTTGTTTGCTTTTTCGTCTTTTATTTTATTTTATTTTGATCCTTTGGATACTCATTTTTCGTCTTATCTCTTCGTGCGAGCAACCATTTCATGACCCGAAGGAACCCCAAGGGTCTACTGGAAAGAGATAGTGAGATTAGCGGAGGTAACCTTTCACCGACGTTTGAGAGAGGATTAGAAGGTTGTCGGCCGGATCCTTCTATACAGGCGGAAAACTCAGTCACAGTTGAGATTGACACAAAACCGGCAGGCGATTGCCCATTATGGTAGAAGAAGGCGTACATTAGCCGACTATGAGCGATCTCAATACGGGAGAAGAATTGACATCCACCCTCCTCAATGTTAATATCAACACCTTTGAGATCAAGGGAAGCACAATGCATATGCTTCAAAATTCTGCTCAATTTGATGGAAGGCCAGATGTAGACCCTCATGCACACATCGCAAAGTTCCTCCAAATTTGTAGCATTTCTAAGCCAGATGGAGTCACCGATGAAGTCATTCGATTGCGACTCTTTCCATGGAGTCTACGTGGAGGGGCCTATAGTTGGCTCACATCGCTCCCTTCGAGTTCCATCCGTTCTTGGGCTGATATGCTAGAGAAATTCCTGGGCCGCTACTTCCCACCAAGCAAGGCCGCAAAGCTTCGATCTGACATCAATGCCTTCAAGCAGAATGGGGGTGAAACATTTTCTGAAGCCTATGAAAGGTTCAGGGAACTACTTCGCCGTTGCCCTCAGCATGGTTTAGATGCTTGTAGCAAGGTCCGCACCTTCTACAATGGATTAGACAATACCAATAGAGTATTGGTGGATTCTGCTGCAGGAGGTTCATTAAGCAACAAGTACCCCGAAGAAGCAGAAAAGATCTTCGAAGACATGGCCGGAAATGAGGCCCATTGGTCCACAAGGGATAAGCAAGTTAAGCTCGTGGGATCGGTAGAAGGCCCTCCTTCTATAGACACCTTCCTTGCTGAAAAATTGGACACTCTGTCAAAACAAATTGACCGCCTTACCACGGGTGGTGCCCCCCATGTTGGCAGTAGCTCAGCTCCGGTTGCCGTTATGTTTTGCACTGCTTGTGGAGGAGGCCATGAGCTTTCGAATTGTCCAATCTCTTGTGCTAAGGTATCACCTATGAAGCAAGTCAAATACATGGGAAACCAACAAAGAATGCCAAACAATCAGTATCGACCACCAAACCCAATGTGGAACAACCCGGCGCTTTCATATGGGAACCCCCAAGCGGGACAATATCCACCCGGTTTTCAGCCGATACCAAGGCCACCGCAAGAAAAGAAATCCACCTTCGAAGAGACCGTGATGAAGTACATGCAAGAGACTAATGCCACGATCAGAAATCTCCAAGCAGCATTTCAGGGATTGGAGAACCAGGTGGGGCAATTAGCAAAGGAGGTCTCAACAAGGCCACAAGGCACCCTCCCGAGAAACACGGAGGCAAACCCCCGGGAGCATTGCAAGGCCATCTCCTTAAGAAGTGGCAAGGAAGTCACGGTCACCCGATCAGTACCCACCACTTAGATTGAAAGTCTTTGTGGAGGTGGAGGAAGTTGAACCCCAACAAGACTCAGCAGAGAAAGAGAAAGGGGTAGATCAAACACCCCAAAGCACCTATCAACCTCAAATTCCATATCCGGAGAGGCTCAGAAAAGACAAGGAAGATACTTAGTTCACAAAAATTCATGAGCACAATCAAACAGTTGCACATCAGCCTACCGTTGGTGGAGGTCCTTGCCCAAATGCCAAAGTATGCTAAATTTATGAAGGAACTGGTTTCCAACAAAAGGAAACTAGAAGATGCAGGTGCTGTCACGCTGAATGCTTAATGTTCTGCAAGATTGCAACATGAGCTGCCCAAAAAGCTAAAGGATCCAGGGAGCTTTGTAGTCCCTTGCATACTTGGTGAAGGTGTTATGAAAAGGCGCTAGCTGAGACTTCAGTGTGAGTATAAATGTAATGCCCTACAAGTTGTACATGCAATTAGGGCTTGCAGCCCCAAAACCAACGGGGATGGCACTTCAACTAGCCGATAGATCAGTGAAACGACCAAAGAAGCTAGCTGAAGATGTGCTGATTCAGATCAATCAATTTGTATTCCCAGATGATTTTGTCCTCCTGGACGTTGATGATAATGTAGATGTCCCGATTATACTTGGTCGCCCCTTTTTAGCTACAGCTCAAGCATTGGAAGACCACGCTCATGGGAGATTGGCACTTCGAGTAGGGGACCAAGAAGTGGTGTTCAAGCTACCTGAAGCCATGCGACACACCATGGATCACGATGACACCTCTTATAGTGTCGATGAAGTTGACAAGATCACAACCGACTGCTTGGAGGACTTTTTACATACTGATCCAGCATTTCAATGTTTGGAGGAACTCGACGAACAACATGAAGAGCTCATGAATGTGGGCACTATCTCAACTCAACCTACAAAGTTGTCACGAAAGACAAAGTGGAAGGAGCTGAAACTCATTGCCGGTGGCTATGTATGGAGACGAAGAAAAAGGGTACCCCCTAATTCCCCAACTCACCCACTAAATGAAGGTGACCCTGGTATGAATTCTCAAACTTGCTCCATATATGATAATTTGGGAAAGATTCTGTTTGGTAAGTGTTTTTATAAAAATACTGATGGATGCCTCTTCACATATGACCCTCCATAGGTATGATTGAGGTACGTCAAGCTCGTGACGTTAAACAAGCGCTTCTTGGGAGGCAACCCAAGCCAAAAATTTCTTTTCAATCTTGTTTCTTTGTGTTATTTACTTTATAGTGATAGAACTCATGAGATCTATTGACATTAAATTCCTTTGTCCGCATCAGCATCATTAGACTCATCATGCTAGATACGCACTAATGTTTTGTTCAAAATCTGGGCCTTATGGAACTAGCAAGTTTGATTTAAACAATACCTGTCTCTGTACTGGATAGTGAACGGCCGTTCACTGGCTCGTTCACATGGTGGTTAGCAATAATACAATACTGTTCTGCAAACATTCTAAATGATTTTTCTCAAAGGGCTAGTTTTGCAGGCAAACCTGAAATACCAACCTTTTGCTCAATACACCATGTCTTAACTCAACTTGCGCATCAGGGTTCCACTACTTCTTCCTCACCAACATTTCCAAGTTGCAGCTCCGTCCACACCACCTCGTGCGGAAGGTCCACGCCCTTGCATCGAAGATGATGAGGAGGAAGACACAGTTGCTGAGCTCACCCACGCATTCACTCTCTTGACCGTTCACACGGCGACAACCACACGAGCCCAAGCAACTGTAGCGCCAGTCTTGAACCCTTCGCCTAAGGCCGCACCCGGCCAAAGATCCCATGAGCAACTACATACGGATCATTGAGATTTATTGTTAATGTAACTCCTTTTTAGTTTGTTTATCTCCTCAGACTATGTCATCTCCTTTCGAAGCTATCCCTCCTCTCTCACTCTATTTTGCAAATACTCATGATGGAACACCTCTAAGAAAAGCTCTCACCGTCTAAAACCAAATTGCAACACCATCTACCAACTATAACCGGGGAAGTTTCAGTTTGTCATCCTCTTTGTTATTATTGCATATTACACACTTTTCAATTTAATTATATACATTGAGGACAATGTACGATTTTAAGTGTGGGGATGGGTAGCTCCCCTCCATTGATAAATTCATTGCAAAACTCTAAGTGTGGGGATAGGGAGCTAATTATTTGAAGCATGTTTGACATGGACCTATGATGGCACTATTAGGAAATGCAATGTTTCACTCTACTCCTCGTTCACCATTTTAGTACCCAAAATTTTTTTAGAATTCTCCCTGACACTTTCATGGACATCTAGAGATTATATTCATGAAATTCAAAAGCTCTAGTCATAATAGATAACCCACTACCATGTTTTGTTGACTTTAATTTCATAATTCAACTTAGTGGACAAGTTAGAGAAAAATAAAACAGTATGTATATAGTAGTTGAGTCATTAGAGCAATAAAGACAGTGCTCCGCTACTTGTTGTGATGAAGTAGCTTAGGGTCCTAGCCCCTAATCAAGGTGTTCCTTAATTCGAAAAATCACTTCTAAGTATGAGCACATCTAGGTAGAGTTGTAACCCTCTAAGTAGCCGGGTGTTCTGGTGCCTAAACAGCATGTGCATCCTGAAGAAAAGAGGACTTACACTCTACACTGATCTTTAGTACGGGAAAGTCGGATCTATTAGAGATGCCCTACCCGAATAAAAAAAAAACAAAAAAAAACAAAAAAAACAAAAAAAACAAAAAAACTTCTCGAACTTGTCCACCATTTTCTCCATAGAGGGTTGGTTAGCATAAAACTTAGGGCCTCAAGAACTCTCTAGAGTCTATTGAGGGAATGCTTGCCTTGCTAAGACTCTAGAACATGGTATGTGGAGTGAAAACACTCATCTAGAGCCTCGATGACATTATACAAACTCTAAGTCCCGGTGTGAAAGTAGGAGAATACACACACTTCGATGGTGAACTTGGGATAGAGCAGATTCATTACTATTATAGCCGGAGGTTGAACACTTATCATCTCTTTTTACTTGTACTCTCATTGTCTTGTTTGCTTGAGGACAAGCAAATGCTTAAGTGTGGGGATATTTGATAAGCGTTCAAATGAGCATATTTACATACCATATATATACTTATTTTCATGTCAAATGCAATGATTTGTAGCCCGCCGGTACTTAAAATGCTTCATATTTTGTAAACAGGGCATAAATAGGCCACCCGAATTTAAAAGGAAGCATTTCTCAACAAAATGAAGAACAAACGAAGATATTTTGAAGTAAATAGGGCGTGAACGGCCGTTCACACCTGGGCACAAAGGCAGGCACAAAGAGAGTGTGAACGGCCTTGTGAATGGCCGTTCATCCGGCCGGCTTGAGCAGTAGCCGTGAGGTGAACCTACCGATGAACCGCCAGCCACCCGCCGTTCCAGAGCAAACCGTGAGGTGAGCGGGGTGATGAGCGGCCGGTTGACCTTACGGTTCGAGGCTCGTGAAAGCTGAGCGAGTCGAATCTGGATCGATGAATGTGCCGCTTCACGAGGCCGTTCATCGTAACTTTTGCAGTTTCATGAGCCCAATCAAGGGCAATGTTGTAATTTTTTTAGTGGAGCCCTAATTCATGGGTATAAATAGTTAAGTATGAGAGTTTAGAGGGAGGTTGGCTTGGGAGAGAGGCTAGAGGAGAGATTAGGGCTTGGGGGGTCATCTCCCCCAAATCTTAAGAGTAGAGAACCCTTGGAGTTGCAAGCATTGGAGGTAATGGTGTTCTCCATTAACCTTTCATTGTTTTGTAAGCTTTTCCATTTTGGTTTGAGTTCCCCTCTCATGGGGAACTAATCTATTGGTACTTGGGTATGTTGAACTTTTGGATTGAGCATTAATAGCATTGAATGTTTATGATGATTGTTGGTACCTTCTTGAATGTCTAATGAATGTTATGTATTGATTGTAATTTCATCACTAGAAATTACTTGTGTGCAATACAAGGGCTAGAGCTAGCGCCTCCTTGTATTAGGAACTTGCTTCATTAAAGAGATTCATGAGTACACCGAGGAATCGGGTACTAGAAGGGCTTAACGACTCTTTCATACCTAATTCACCCCCATGATTCTTCCAATATAGATAAATTTCCTTGAGCCTCATATCAAGTCCTAGGAGACTAGTCATCCAACCACCTTGGAAGAGGGGTTGGGTGTAATTTAGGAATTATCCCTTGAGCTTCATATCAAGTCCTAGGAGACTAGTTATCCAACCACCTTGGAAGAGGGATTGGATATAATTTAGGGACTATTGGCATAAGAAATACCAACGTTGATTCATAAACATCTTTGCTCATCTTTAGAATTGAAATCCAAAAGGGATACATACCCAAGTATCTTCTCTTGCCATTGATTTACCCCAAATCAACTCTCAATTTTCAGTTCTTATTTGCAATCCTTTGTAGCTCTTTAGTTTTGAAAACCAAAACCCCCAAATTACCATTTAGACTAGGTTAGTAAAGCTTGGTTTACACTTAGCAATCTCTATTCCTTGTGGGTTCAACATCCGACTTCCATAGTCCACTTTATTACTTGATCACGACCCGTATACTTGCGGAAACACACCCCATCAGCATGCAAATATGGTATAAAATTATGTATAATTATGCACTCATCATAATACCCCCATACTTGCACTTTTGCTTATCCTGAAGCAAAGAAAAATATGAAATCCAAGGAAGAAGATGAGTGCATGATCTCCCATCTCACAAAGTAGTTGGGAGTCCCTCTGATATTTGGTAAAACACAGTGCTAAGTGCCATGAAGGTTTTTATGGAAAATAGGTCTTGCCTTACACTCATACTCCCCACGTGTGTGTACCCCGTCCTACGGTGCCGCTTACTAACTCAAGCTAGACTCTGCTAGTCTAAACCTTATTTACTACTTTTCTCAATTCTATTAGCTAGTGGTAGTAGCTTCATACATCCCATGAGGTAGCCTTTTCCCCCGGTAGGTACTCAAGTGAACCTTTATGATGCACATTATCCGACTTCTCAAGTTCGAGTTTCACTCTTCAAAGGTGATAGCTCTCTCTAACATCTTTTATATACAGGTAGGGCATCCCTAATGGATCTGATTTTTCGACCGGAAGGGCATCCTTGATGGATCTGACTTTCTGGTTCTAAAATATATATACATATATTTATCTCATTCTTTTTTCTATAATAATAATAATAATAATAATAATAATAATAAAATATCAGCAACTCTCTAATGGTTAAACTAACTAGAGTCCAAACCTACGAGGCAAGTGATAACAAAGTCAAGGTTTGTGCTTAAATTTCTGTGAGATATCAAGTAAAGACAAAACTAAATATATATATTTTTCAAAAATTTTGACACCTAACGCTAATGTTAGCATAAACTCAAAGAGGACTCCCAATCATTAACTATCATAGATCATTTTAAATCAGCACTCATCATAATCAATATAAGTAACAGCTAATCCTTCCCCTACACTTAAATTGTATATTGTCCCCAATGTACCCAATATATGCGAAAAATATGAATATGACATGTAAAACAAAAGGGAGAAAGGGATTTGTGAAACTTTACTCAATATATGATATGCAGCTGCTCTTGTTTTGTTTCAATATCAATGTTTTAAAGTACTAATTTCAATATATCTTGTGAATATTGAAAGCACATGTTTAAGCCTCAAAAAGATATAGAGATGTCTAAGCCGTGGGTCCCTCAAGATTTGAAAAATAAAAGAATAATACAACAAAGGTAAAATAAAAAGATAATGCTGATGATCCTCATCCGCTGGCCAGCTCCTTGTAGTCTTCATCGTTGGACGATTCCTTACCGTCCAACCCCGTATTTCTTGTGGTTAGTGCTGCTGTAAACAGGGGGGAGGGGGGAGGGGCGGGGAATAGTCAATCTCGTGATGCTTGAGGAGGCGCTGTACTCCTTTTACTAGCTAGTGGAGTAATGTGTCTCGACCGACCTGAGCTGAAGCCCGGGCTAATGGTGGTGGTGTTGTGCTGGGCTCGACTACTAGCGAGTCCTGGCCCTCATCGGAAGCTGCAACTATGTAAATGATGCCTTGTGTGGCATGGGTAGTGTAAGAGCCACTATATTTACGGCCAGACTAAACCTCCTAATTTTCCCCTAATTATGATTAATGAATTAAAATGAATTAACTATGGGGTTTAATTGCTTTTATGGTCTCATCTTGAGTATTAAGAGGTAGGGACCTAGATAAGATAGTGTGGATATGAGGGGCTAAAGTGCAAAGTCAGTTCCCTTCACAGCTTAAAGAAAAGGGGACTTGTATGTGAAGTAAAAAGAAGATTGGGCTTATGTGCAAAAGATCCCTCTCTCATAAGAGAGGGAGAGCCATGTATTACAATATGATTTTATAGGAAATGGAGGGGGGTTTTACAAAATTGCACGATAATGAGTAATGGCTAACAAACTGTCATTTTCTGTCTCTTATGTTGCCTATCCTCTCTCTCTCTAGTTGGAGATAGGATTATGTTGGTTTGAATGTAAATAAGATGTATCAACAGTCACCATTTTTCTCCTCTCTCGCGGATCGCCACGTTGGTGCGCGATCCACGGTTCGTCCAAATAGAGCCTCGGGTGCGAATCATGAACATCGCTTATCTCCTATGTGTCCTTTGACATGGATATGGAATGGGATTCAGCCATTTATACTTACTCAGCCACGCATCAATGCTTCGGCACGAGTGAAGGGTGGCAAGTACGCCGCTCAGCCAAGCATGTAGCCTCGAAGCTTTAAATTAAACTTTTCACAGCAAGGGTACAAGGACCGCTGCAAGGTCTTCTCCCTTCGGTTGAGAGCGAGAGATAACATGAGAAAGAGAGAGGGAGATCTTGTGAGAGCGACCACCATCTTGAACTTGTACCACTGTCTCCTCTGCGGATAAGAAGAGCACGAGCTTCATGTGCGGTGGACAACATAGCTGCCCTTGCAACCAGGAGAGCTGACTCTTCCTACATCGAAGGTCGAACCCGAGGAGCAGTTACCCACTCTACTTCCTCACCTCCCTTACCTTCAGACTAGCAACAGACTTGGACTGGAGAGCAGGCATGTCTGTGACTACTGAGGTGGTGGAGCGACTCTGACGAAGGGACGACTTCAACGTTGAACTCATTCTCGGGGCTTGGAAGGTTACGGTGTCTCCGGTGAGCATCTCCACCCCTTCTACGAAGTTGTTGTTTGTTTAAGGCCCCAAGTTTCAGGTTCATGCTTTAAAGGTTGGAAACCCCAAACTGACAATTGGTTAGTGTATGAATGAAAGGACACTAAGGTGTAGTTAAAGAGAGAGTTTACAGGTGCTGGAACTAGAGAGTGAAACCTATGATAGCTTATGTTGTAATTAACTTCATTATTAGTTTCATTTCATTAAAAGGTTGGTAAGTCTTCATTAAACCAATAAGATTTTGAACTCTAGGCGGTGTGAGCTCACCTCGAGCTGGTAAGGTGGTCATAGCTTTACAAATTTGAGGAAGGAGTGAGAAACTTATCAAACTAATTAATAGTTATTAGAACACATATGTTGAATGGAGGTGACTGACTGCCTGAGGGTTAGTCAACATGAGTGAATTTAATAAAAGGTGTTGTACAAGCTATGAAGAGAGAGAGAATGCATTGGCAATTTTGTTATAAAAAAAAAGGAAGCATTGATGGTAGTTATCCATGTGCATAGTAGTTAAGAAAGAGTATTTACATACATGCATGCAAAAATGAACTTTAAATGAGAGTGAGGTTTCATTATCATGATAATGAGAGATAAAGTATGAAATGGGTTGAGTTGAGGTAGGACCCACATGCATGTAAACATGGAGTAAGGTTAACCATAGAGAGAGAACGGGTAATAGCATGAGAGGAGAAAGAGTAAACACATGTGTATAGGTAAATATATATATATATATATATGGATGGTTGTGCATGGTGAGTTTGGTGTAACTAAACATGCACCCATGAAGGTTTCTATCGGGTTAGGGGAAATCATGGACTCAAGGCTCAGTATAAATATTGTGAGACATATAATTAATATTTAGAAAAATATTATCTTGGACATGAATATAAATTAAACTTAGATGAATCATCAGATATCGAAGTGGTGCGGGAAGGCACGTCGGAGGAGATTCATGGATAAGTAGAGGTATTCTGGACTCAGGCAAGTACCACCGCACTCCTGTTATTGGATATATATTGTTTATCATGTCTCCTTGATGCTTGGATTCATTGTGGTGTATGTGTATCTGTTTCCTTGGATTATTTGTGATTCCATGTTAATACACGTACCTTTGATTCCTCGATGTTTGTTGGTATTCTGGTTTTATACCCGTTGAGCGTGTATCGTCAGCTATGTTGTCGTTGAGGGTTCTCCTGAGGCAGTACGGATGTTCAGGGCCGAGGACACCCTATTCATCCAGTTTACCTTGTCAGAGGGACGATACTCTGGCGGTCCCGTATTCCTTGTCAGTGGGCCGAAGCACTGGCCGTGTACGTACATGCGTGGAGGTGGCGCTACCTTACTGTCGACGGACTTGATTGCGGTTTCGACCGTGTTTGCCCAGAGAGAGGACTTGCAAGTTCGTTAGTTCGCTTGTCATGATTAGTTGTACGATTTATTGCGTGAGGTTTGGATTTTTCCTACCACTTGTGATGGTGTGATCTTGGTAGGATATAGATCCTTATCTCTTTGACTTGACAGGGGTTTCTTGTTCATGTGTGTGACCCTGTTGTTTGATGTGACCATTTCATGCCTTTATTCCTTGGATATCTCTCCTTGATGCATGTTATTGTTTATGAGGCATGATTACATATATCCAGTGGGTGCTTGCTGAGTTTTCATTTCGAAAGCTCACTACTTGTTGACATGTTTCATTTCAGATCCCGGGGAGTAGCCGCTGTGGGACTCAAAGGAGCTGAGCGTAGGGTTATTAGAATTCCTGAGGTTGTTTATTTTTTGCTTAATATGTGTGAGAACATGTTGTCCATGTAGGAGCCGTATTATGATTATGACTCTGATTTGACTGTAGAGTTTGTGAACTCTTGGATTCGTACTCGATACCGTAGTGTACTCTGATTAGATACATTATGTCCTTCTATGTTTCCGTTGTGCATGATTTGTGCATTATTTGAACACTGAGGCTTACGCGGCGGGGCAGATCCCTTTCTCGATGCACTAGGTTGGTTAACGCATTACCAGCGGGCCCCGGACTTTGGGGCGAGTGGCTGTGGCATGCAAAGATCCTAAAAGATTACGGCATCTCTATTGTGATTGGGGTAGAGCCCCTAACCATCGTCATCCTCTTGGTCACTTGATCTGAGTGAAAATCACTCCCACTCTAGAATCTGATGCCTAGTGTAGAAGAAACTCAACGACGACTCATCCCAGGTGGAGTAGGAACCTACCTAGCAAACTTCGGAGAAGGAGGAAGTCTCTGTTGCTGACAACTTCTGTATTATCTCCCCGCCCAATGATCGACTGGCTAAGCACCATATGGATGAATATGAGAATAATGGAGCAGCGCGATGATGCCTTCAATCGCCATGGGTCGTAAATGGGGTCCATGCTGAGCCTCTTCTATACCGCCTCCTGTGTCTTTCCCACTGGTCGGTGGAGTTCGTCATACTCAGCCATCTTGGTGTACTCGATGTCGTATAGGCCGAGGTAGAAGGGAAAATCTATGTAGCTCATCTGATATCGAGTACCACCTAGCTGGAACTCGATCTGGTCCCGTCGGTTCCATGAGACTGCTACCTTGATGATGTGGAGTGTCAATCATACCTTTCAGGTTACCTCCCGGTAGTCCCTCTCCCGAATAGCGAAGAGGCGGGCCCATGCCCTCATCTCCAAGTGTCGATGGACATCGGGGGCAAGGTCCACCTCCACAAGGATATCCCAATCAATGTGTCGGGCCTTGCCAAACATTAGTTGACGAAGACGGAAGTGCGAGGCTCTGTGGGCCGGTAAGGTGAATGTAAGATTCGTTGTGGTGGTGGTCGCCGACAGTGGTGGTAGTGGAGAATGGGGTTGCAAGCTACCCTTCCCTCTCTAACGCTTTGAGGGCCTTTGCACGACTCTCTTTGGAAGCATGATGATGACTGATGACTGTTTAGAGGAGATGAATGAGCGTCGGAGTTAAAGAACACGATCGTGCTCCCCAAGGATAAAGATGATATTGCTCACCAAATCTGAGCACAATCAGAGGCAAACTCTGCGAGGCTTGTCCTAATAGCTTTAGGGAGGTTAAGCGAGTGGGTAATCGCAAGAGAGTGCTGATATTTTGGTCGATGGTAGCTCGATTTCTAGCTTAAAAAGCCCCAGATTTAGACAGTCGGCCCAAGCACGGTCTTAAGCACGGGAGGGTTGACGCCCTTGCATCTCTCTATTTAGCGAGGTTGTGTTGCAAAAAACAATACACGGTCGTGCAGAAATTTATATGCCTATGCACCTCGAACAAGCACGGGAACATGCCCGTGTTTAGTCCACCTTGCACACATTATGTTTTACAGAGAGCTGCACGGTCTTGTGCATAGTCGTGTTCATACCCATGTACTTCTCTTTATTCTTCTGAGTATAGTTCTCACCCTAGTATCGCCTGTACTTGTGGTTTATTGTCTCCAAAAGCTAAAAATAGATCATTAGGTACTTTGGAAAGCATATAATCCATGAGTAATCATCAAAGTATAGAATTTACTACTAATGTATACCTAACCTAAAACTAGATAAACTACTAGTACTAGAAAACTAACTAAAAAGCATGGGTTGCCTCCCAAGAAGCACTTGTTTTACATCACTAGCTTGACGTACCTGTTATGCTTATGGAGGTTCAAATAAGTGGAACCTCTCAGCTTCCCGGCTGGGGGGGAAGACCGCCCAACACCTGCATACTCAAATAAGAAATAACTTCATACTCACAGGTTTGGCTCTCAGAAGAGCCTGATGGTAGAGTTGCAGGTGAAATGGAGTCTCTCCCTTTTCTTTACTTGAACTTCCAGTTCTTCCGCCGCTTCTTTCTTTTCCTTGTGGGGAAGGCCAATTCTGTGTGATCAAGGCCTTCCTCTTCTTTGTTGTTCTCCCAAGGTGGTGTTCGTTTGCAAAGAATTCCTCCAATTGGTCCTTCAACAATTCCTCTTGCACAAAATCAGAAACATAATCATCAATATGGTCAATAAAGTAATAGGAGTCATCAATCACTATAGGGTACCGCATGTCCGATTGGAGCTTGAACTCGACTTCCTCTTCTCCAATACTGAGAACCATCTGGCCATCCTTGATATCGAATAATGTTTATGCAGTCTTTTGGAACGACCTCTCGAGGATGCGGGGTATTTTTACTTGATATCGTCCAAGTCCAATATGATAAAGTCTACTGGGAAAATGAACTTGTCCACTTTTACCAATATATCTTCAATGATTCCACGAGGGTAGTGGATCAACCATCTGAAGTGTCACCTTGGTCTGTTTGGCTCTCCAAGCACTAATTTTTGGAGTATCCTGTATGGCATGAGGTTGATACTTGCTTAAATGTCGGCTAAAGTCTTTTCACCCACTAAATGTTAAATGGTAAAGGGGATTATAAAACTCTCTTGATCTTTCTCCTTCCTTGGTAGCTTGTTGGTGAGAACGATAGAGCATTCTTCACTTAGTATCGTTGTAGATACTTTCTCTAACTTCCTCTTGTTTGTGAGCAGCTCATTCAGAAACTTGGCATACGTTGCCATTTGTGACAGGGCTTCCACGAACTTGACATTGATGTATAACGCCTTAAACATATCCAAGAATATCTTGAACTGCTCATCTTGTTGGTCCTTCTTCAGCTTGGCAGGATAAGGTAGTTTTGGCTGGTACTCATGCACCTTTAGAGATTGCTTATCCTTGCCCTTGCTAAAATTTTTTACGCATTGTCACACTTCTCCTCCTCAGGATTCTCACTCTCTTTCCTCTCGTATGTGGCTACTTCTTGAACTTTGGCTTGAGGTGGAGCTAACTTGGTTCCACTTCTAAGAGTGATGCCCTTGATAGATTCTCTTGGGTTGACCTCCGTGTTGCTGGGAAGGGTGCCAGTAGTCATTCAACCAATGTCTTAGCTATTTTAGCCACTTGATGTTCCAGGATTAACAATGATGTCTATTGGTTTCTCATCATCTCTTCGTTGTCTTTGAAGCCTTCGTTAGTGGTATGAATAAATTATGCAATCATGTTTTCCAAATTCGAACCTTTCTTTTCTGTGCGGGTTGCTGGAGTCCAAGTGGTTGACTTGGCTTTGGTTGACCTTGACTTGTTCCGAGGTGCTCCATGAGAAGTTTGGTTGACTTGGCTTTGGTTGACCTTGACTTGTTCCGAGGTTGCTGGAGTCCATGGGGTTATAAGTAAAACTATACGGATTGTTCTGATATCTTTAATGACTACCCATAAAGTCGACTTGCCCAACAGGTCCTTCTGTAGATGGATACACGATATATGACTGATCCCTATATGCTCCTCAATTCATCACTGGTCTGGTTCAAGTTCCTCTCAGAACTCCACTAATATCCATGGGTTGTCATATCTTCAATTAGTATTTGAGCTGCTTTGGGTTGCTCGTTGAAAAGAGAGCCACCAGCTACTTTGTTTAGTATCTATTTGGTGGCTAAGTTAAATCTATGGGATCGAAAATACCCGCCTGGCATTGTGTATGTAAAGAGACACTAGTAGACACATCAAATCACAAATGAGTATTTTATTTCATTTATTTTAATTATTGTGGGTACTTCCATTCCTAATATAGGCAAGCCCCTATCATTAATTACCCCAAACAAAGTCTTGTGAACCTCTGATTAAGGGCAGAAGTATAAGTAGAACCAATGAATAAAAATGATTTATTTATTTACAAATCATAACATTTATTGCATATGTATGTCATCATATGGATGTATATAAATATTATTTATCTATTTATTTATTTATTTAAATAATGCCGCTTTCCGCCTTGGGACGTATGCCTCGCCACTTTGGGGTTTATGCCGCTTTGGTTGTCTGAAGATACCTACTTTGCCGCCGGCTTGAGACTTGCACCTCCATAGGGTTTATGTTTGTATTGGTTTTCTCAAGATGAGTATTTCATTGCCACCTCGAGATATATGTGCCGCTTTAAAAGTTGTATTTATTAGCCGCCTCAAGATTGCACACTCATCGTCGCTTCAAGATTCGTGCCGTTTTAGGATTTGTATTTCATCGACTGTATCAAGATGCACGTTCTATCATCGAATCAAGATGTGTATTACTTTGAAATTTTTGTTTCATCATCTGCCTCAAGATGCTTGTTCCATCGTCGCATCGAGATGTGTGTCATTTTAAGATTTGTATTTTATATCAGCCGCTTCGAGATGTGTGTTACTTTGTCACATCAGGTATATCAGCGGCACCGATATGCGTGTTATTTTGTCACATCATGATGCGTGCCACTTTGAGATTTGTATTTTATCATCTGCTTCAAGATGAGCAGGACATTTCCTTGGGTATCGACAATCATCATTTCAATTTTTACCATCATCACTATTAATCTGATGCCACTACTAATCTCTAAATTTCGGTAATCTTAAGGAGACAATTTGCTTTTAACCTTCCCATAATGTTCTAACACATGAAATTATCTGAAGAAAACCCATGTTTCCACCACCTTTTGAATTAGCGGGAAAAGAATATACATGGAATAGAATGCTCCAAAATTCTTAGCAGAGAATCTCTTCCTTTACATGATGAGACTTTAAAGTCATTAAAAAGGTGTCGTGAATCTCTTCATTTACTTTTGGTTGATTTGCTTGAGCTCACCCACAAAATTATGCCATTCAATTATGCAACTTAAAAAAATTGTTTATTATGGAACATGTGTTTTGCCATGAAAATTTGGTGGTACTTTTGGCCTATGGGAATACTTGGTGGAAGATGTTGTGAAGCTTCCAAAAAGCTTGGGGCTTGTCAAGCGTGGACTTGCTTGAGTAATAGAGAACGTGTGCTATTGATGTGTCCTCAGGTTTGTCCTATTTATGAAGTTGCACTAGATGCCAAATGTATGGTAATGTGAAGACATCTCATAATGGGCCATTCTTTTCTTAATTTTCACATTTCTTTGTACAATTTTTGTGACCAGTGTGTAGTGATATTAAAACCTCTCATCGTGGGATTTAGTTTGACAACGAATGAATGATTGAATGATGGTCTCTGTTCTGAGCCATTATCTAATGTTTCATTAGTTTTCAAGATATGCTAATGTTTCACTTTGGAAGGTTAAAAAACTCTTTGTCCATAGTGATCTTTGACAATGGAATTCTCTTAAAAGATAAGAAGCTCATTCATGTTTGTCTATTGGTGTACTAGATAACACACTGGCTTCATAACAAGTTACATTATTTCAGTCATGATTGATCAAAGTTATCTAATAGATATTTTCAACTATTCTTGGATTCTACAAGGAGGTCAATTATGAAAATACTATATAGGAAAATTGATGGGTGGATTCCGCAAGTATACAGGTCGTGGTCAAGTAATAAAGTGGACTATGGGAAGTCGGATGTCGAACCACAGGGAATAGAGATTGCTAAGTGTAAACCAAGCTTTAATAACCTAGTCTCAATAGTAAATTGGGGGGTTTTGATTTTCAAAACTAAAGAACTAAATAGGATTGAACGTAAGAACTGAAAATCGAGAGTTGATTGGGGTAAATCAATAGCAAGAGAGGATACTTGGGTATGCATCCCTTTTGGACTTCAATTCTAAAGATGAGCAAAGATGTTTATGAATCAAAATTGATATTTCTTGTGCCAATAATCCCTAAATTACATCCAACCCCTCTTCCAAGGTGATTGGATAACTAGTCTCCTAGGACTTGATATGAAGTTCAAGGGATAATTCCTAAATTATATCCAACCCCTCTTCCAAGGTGGTTGGGTAACTAGTCTCTTAGGACTTGATATGAAGCTCAAGGGAATTTATATTTATTGGAAGGATCATGGGGGTGAATTCGTATGAAAGAGTCGTTCGCCCTTCTAGTACCCGATTCCTTGGTGTACTCATGAAACTCTCTAATGAAGCAAGTTCCTAATACAAGGAGGCACTAGCTCTAGCCCTTGTATTGCACACAAGTAATCTCTAGTAATGAAATTACAATCAATACATAACATTCATTAGACATTCAAGAGAATACCAACAAATCATCATAAACATTCAATGCTATTAATGCTCAATCCAAAAGTTCAACATACCCAAGTACCAATAGATTAGTTCCCCATAAATGGGGAACTCAAACCAAAATGGACAAGCTTACAAACCAATGAAAAGGTAATAGAGAACACCATTACCTCCAAGATTGTAACTCCAATGGTTCTCTATTCTCAAGATTTGGGGGAGATGGCCCCCAAGCCCTAATCTCTCCTCTCACCTCTCTCCTTAGGCCAACCTCCTTTCTAAACTCTCATACTTAACTATTTATACCCATGAATTAGGGTTTCACTTAAAAAATTACAACATTGCCCTTGACTGGGACCGTGGAACTGCAAAGGTTACGGTGAACGGCCTCGTGAACGGCCTGTTCATCAGCCCGTTCATCTCATTAAAGTTGCTCACGGCCAGTTCAACGGGCGGTTCATCAGGCCGTTCAGCTTCTACGTGTTGCTCAACCCGGCAGTTCAACTGGCGGTTCATCAGTCAGTTCAGCTCACAGGTTGCTCTGAACCGGCAGTTGAACGGCTGTTCACAAGGCCGTTCATCTCCTTGGGTATCTGCTCCTATGCCCAGGTGTGAATGGGCGTTCACCATGCCGTTTACCCCTGTTTTCTTCAAAATGTCTTCGTTTGTCCTTCGTTTTATTGATAAATGCTTCCTTTACGTCGGGTTTACTTATATATGCCCTGTTTACAAAATATGAAGCATTTTAAGTACCAGTAGGCTATAAATCGATGCATTTGATATAAAAACATGTGTATAAGTGATAAGTAGATATGCTCATTTGAACACTTATCAAGAATCCATGTAGGTCTGCAATAAAAACAACCTTGAGCTATGTGTACCTTCTACTAAATGCATCTATGGAAAACTTGTCTCTTTGCATATTGATGGTCTAGACAGTTTATTTTCTCCTTGTGATTCAACCTATCTAGCTCTAAAGCATGATGGGGATGCTTCAAACATGTTCCCAACCAATAATAATTATAACAGAAGTTAAACCCAATTTTCTAGCAATTTCATTCTATAATAAAAATATCTTTGAGGCATTTCATCAAAGTGAGGTTATATGCACCTCACACAAGTAAGCATTTGGCATAACCATTAGAACACTCTCTCATGCATCTTTACATAAAACTCTATGGCATTCTTACTTGCTAACTGAATAGGGTTGCAGTTTTCTTCAACTTATCTTCAGTATTCACCATCTTCTCCTTGGCTGCTCCATTAATAGCTAGATCATAATAATCATGGAAACACTATAATGGTTTGTTCATTCAGAAGTTGAGATGTGACCAATTGGTGCAGGTGGAATAATGTACTAAGATCATCCTCCACAATAATATAACATAACTATCAGGCTTGAACAAAGATCGAACAACTTGCACAACTTTAAGCCTCTGTTTTATATCAAGATGACTTGATGGTGCACATAAATTGCAAATCGTTACAACTCTCCACTAGACAAATACCCAATATTCCTATAAAAAAACTAATTCAACAAAGATCAGCCTTCATTTTCTACATCTTTTCTTCACATTTCTCATCTACTTCAGGAAACCTGATAGAGCCACCAACCAGCACAACATCATGAACAATGCTCTTGTCCATCTTGGTATCTCTCAAGCAATTCTCTACCGGCTCCTTGTACTTTCTGAATGACTCCATGTTGAGATCCTTGGACCAGGCATAGGTGATGGTGGTGTAGAAATCTAGGATTTCCACTCCTAGACAAAGTGGTTTAGGAGTGATCTCTACACAGTTGTAGAACCACATACCGACACGATGGTGGTGATCTCGACGTGGTTGCCCTGGTTATTGGCAATGATCTCCACGCGGTTGTGGAGCTACACGCCGACGAGAGAATAAGTTGTCCCAAGATCAATCGACAGGAGACAACGAGGCTAAGAAATGAGCAAAAGAGATGAGAATATTAAGATCTCACCGCTAAGGTTTTAGAGAGGCAGCGAGCATAGTTAAAACTGGGTCATCTCCGGCAAGAACAGAGAGGCATACGGTAGCGCCTTTCTAATCCATCATCATCACCATCTTCATCACCTTCAGGCGGCGATGCTTCACAGAAATTTGGTGGCTAGGTAGTAGCCAGTCAGGGTTCACGGCCTGTGGCACAAAGGTGCAGCAGGTTCTTCGTCTTCATCTTATAGGAGTCTTTGGCCATCTCAATATCAACAAAGGCAACGATCTGCTTGAAAAGGGAGAACCTCTAGAGCCCATTTCAAGATTGGATCCAACCCAGAGATAGGGAGAGGCGATGGATGGCAGCCGCAACGGTGAGGATAATTGTTTCCTCATTGACTTTTATAGTTTTCTCCTGCGGCAGAGGAGGGTGTGGTAGAGTCTTCGGCGACTCGGCGGCGGCGTAGAAGCTCAGAGAAAGGGGATGTCTTCAGATATTATATATATATATATATATATATATATATATATATGTGTGTGTGTGTGTGTTGTGTGTTTCTCTCCTATTTTTCTTTTTTTTTTTTCTTTTTTTTCTTCTTATGAATCCCGACCTCACTTTCCTTTAATTCTATGGGCTACATATGACCCCTGAATTTCCAAGATGACCAAGGTTGGGTTCTAAGGCTTTATTGCATAAAATAGTATATAAAATTAAGAAGCATCACCTTTCTTGTGTTCCTTCTCTGCAAGTGGATAATCGCGAGCCTCTCAAAAAGACAAAAGTCTTCTCTATTGAAATCCCCTTGCCTTTTTATCTTTTAAGGGATAAAATCTCCTCTCCGCAAGATCGTAACCCCGCTAACCTTCCAACTAAGCAATAAGATCAAGAGTTTTAATTTTATTTTAATTTAATTTTAATTCTCTTGAGAAAATCCACACTGCAGAATCTTAACCCCATAACAATAGTAATAAGATCAATATTTTAAATTAATTTGATTTATTATTATTATTATTATTATTATTATTATTATTATTATTATTATTATTATTTGCCTTGGGATTGGTATTCTCAAGATGCCTTGGGATTTGTGTTTTCCCAGATTGCCTCGAGATATGTTCTCGGGCTATCTAGAGATTTGTATTTATTTTTAAGATTGCCTCGAGATTTGTTATCTGGATATCTTTGGATTTGAGATTGCCCCGAGATATGTGTTCTCGGGCTATCTTGAGATTTTAGATTGCCTCAAGATATATGTTCTCAAGCTATCTTGAGATTTAAAATTGCCTCGAGTTTTATGTTCTCATGCTATCTTGAGATTTAAAATTGCCTTATGATTTGTGTTCTCAGGCTATCATGAATTTAAAATTGCCTCGAGATATGTGTTCTATGGCTATCTTGGGATAATATCATATTTGTTCATTTATCTTTTTATTTATTTGATCAAATCTTGATTTAATCAAGATCATGATGAATGAATTTAGATTTATTAAAATTTCAATTCTAATGAGACTGGGATTGATATTATTATTATTTATATATATATATATTATATAAACAAAATCCATTATAGAAGATCTAGACTTGCATGCAGTCCACTATTCCATATTGTGGGCATTTCCTGAGCTGCTCCTCATAACTCTCCCATGTGACAAAAATCTTCTTCGACTCCAGTTGTTTGTAGGAGAAGATGTCTATCCGGAGTTTTGTTCTTGACTGGTTGAAAATATCTGAAGGGAAACTTTTCAGCAAATTAAGCCAACGTGGTGATGGAGCCTTGAGATAGCGAGTTTAGCCACTGCCTGGCTTTGCCTCTGACTAATAAGGGAAGCGATGCGAGGTAAATTGCGTCCATTGGCACTCCTCACGCTTTGATCATGCCGCATATCTACAAGAAGCTTGTTAGATGCACGTATGGGTCCTTATCTTGGAAACCATCAAACTAATATGTCTGCTTAACCACTTGGATGACGTTGGGCTTTAACTCGAAATTAACTGTTGTGATCGGAGGTAGGTTGATGTTTGATTTGGCTTGGCAAAATCGGAGAGACCGGGCGGATGCTGCCATCGCTTCCGGTTGATTAACTTTATCTTGCTCTCCATCGCAAGTGGCTCGCTCCTGTGGTGATTTTCCTAATTTTCTTGCGAAGTTGACACTCAAAGTCTAGATCTGAGGCTTCTATTGGTTGGGCAGAACTTCTGCTCATGCACCGGTACCTTCAACAAAGAAGTAAATCAGCCTAGCGACACCACTACATTGCGTCAGACTGGTGGTCTTGGGTTCTAGCCTCCACTCGCACAAGGTAGTGATAGGTTCCCTACTTAGAGGTGTTTGGCATATTGAGCTTTCTCCATAGTAGAATGCTCCTCTACAAAGGGTAAGGGCACAGTGCGTGCATTGAGCTTGCTCTGCGCGCAACATGTTGAGCTTGCTTCATATAGCTATGCCAGTCTTTTGAATCCCTCGTGGGGTCGTTTGTCGGCTAATTAAAAAAAAAACACCAAATATGATTTAAAAATAGAAGCAAGAAAAGCAATATACTAAACTAACCCTAATTTGACTATAAAAATAGAATTCTAATGTTCCTAAAATTGCTGGTCCCTAGGAACGAAGCCAAAAACTTGATGTCCGTAAGTGCACCGAGTCACTCAAGTAGTAAAGTACCCAAAGGTAGAGAAGTCGAATCTAGAGGGTCGGCAAAACCAGTCCTAACTAGAACTCTATTACCTAGCCTAAAAATATGTGGTGTTCTAATCCTAACTAAAGAAATATAAAGAAACTATAGTAAACAGTTAACAAATCTACGGTTTAATCAGTATAGAATGCACATGGCACCCTGGACCTCTATCCTTTCAAGAATCCGTTGCTAGACTCAATTCCTAATACAGGCTATCTAATGATGTATTCTTGGACCATGAGAAACCATAATTTAGTTTGCAGCTGATCTCTCGTGATAGTCAAACCCTAGTCCCATATAGCGACTTCATCATACGACCACATTATAATTATTGAGTGTTCTGTGGTTCCTAGTAGTAGGTTTTACCCTAATCCTAAGAATGTGTTGTGATCTGTCACACCATCACACTCGATTTCTCAGCAGCACACCACGCCTATTATCTATGGCTAGATCTAGCTTGACCGAGATTTCTTTTCATGCATCAAGTAACTTCTGATTATGCTTGACCTACGCTTTCGCACTAACAAATCACAAGTATTAAGCATCGCATAGATAATTCACAAGAATAATCAAAATAGAAAAGCCTATATTAAAGAAAAACATAAAAGAGTTTACAAGTTCATCCTAAGGTTCAAGGACCCAAGGTACCACAAGAGGTTTAGCCTCTCATACTATGAAAACCTAGCATAAGATCTAAAAGAGGAGACATGATTAAAGATACTATGATACTTCCTTGATCGATATCTTCTCTGCCTTCAATCTCCACTGAAACCCTAACCATCGATAGGAAGGTTGCCCAAGGCTGGTCCGCCATAAAGTTGCCTCCAAATTCATATTAGGCGCCATTTTATAGACTTCAAAATTTCATCAGCATGGTCGTGCAGATCTAAACATGCCCGTGTATCTCTTCAGCAACGCAGTTTTACGTCGTCTTCTAGAATCCTGAAAGATGCACGAGCAAGCGCATGCCCATGCACCTGGATGTGTATTTATCTGTGTCTTTTAGCATGCTCCGATTTAACCCTGAAGTAGTCCTGTCATTTACACAATTGTGTACTTATGTTTTTTGCTCTTTTTGATCAAAATTAGTCTGTATTTCACTTCTTTTATTTCGAGTACCTATTTTCCAGCTTAATCACACGAAAATACTGAAGATAGTACAAAAATAGAGAAATCGATGCGAAAGAACAAGCAAAGTGCACGCAAATATGGTATAAAAATATGTATAGTCATGCACTCATAAGAGAACACCTCCATTATCTTAGACGAGCCCTACAAAAAGAAGGTTCGTCTTCTCCAAAATAAGACTCACCAACATCATATATAGCGGAAGCTCGACCGACATCATGTTTTGGTATGGATCCTATACGATTCCAAGGGTTGTCCGACTTAACAAATACAAGCTAATTGGTTTGTGGAACAGACTACTCAAAAGACCATTATATACTGAGCGCTTGAGGAAATATTATCAATAATTGCTTTGAGGCACTTTCTGGGATCAATCTATCATTGTTTTGAAGGAGTTATCAGGCCATCATTGATTGGAGCCCAACCTCAAGAGTTCCCGCTCATTTTAGAGCCGAGTAGACAGATCATCAGTACTCATATGGACTCCTCTCGATTTTTAGTGCATAGATTTGGTTCACGGGAATCAATTCTGTTCCGTCCCATTTCAGGGCACCCATAGATTGATCGTTAAAACCCTTAGAACCTCGACATGGATTTCATCCTTAGGCATCAGATCACCCACGCCCCCTGTTAGGGTACATAGAGGTTGATTTCTAAAACTCTGAAGATCTCAACCTAAACTACCTTTTAAGAGCTCAATCATTCGACTCTTTTCAAAGCATCCATTTGAGGGCAAGGATTCAGTTCTTAGGGATCGAATTGTCTCCGTCCCTTTTTAGGCCATACAAAGACTGATCGCTTAAAACTTTAGAACCTCAACACATATTTGGTCGTCAGGGATTAGATCTCCCTAATCCCTTTCAAAGCACGTAGAGGCTAATCGCTAAAACCCTAAAGACCTCAACTCGGATGATCATTTTCAAAGCTTGATCATTCGATCCAAAGCGCCCTTTTTAGTATACAAATTCGGTTATCAGGGAGTAGATTGTCCTCGTCCCCTTTTAGGGTATGCAGAGGCTGGTCAGTAAAACTCTTAAAACTTCGACACGAATACCATTTTTCAAAGTGACCTTTTTAGGGCTTCAACATTCGGCCCTTTTTAGGCCACAACCAAATCCTATGGGGCATTAATCCTTGGATCCCTCCTCTCCTGATAAATTTTTTAATTACCATATTCTTGTACCACTTTGGTACATATATAGCAGGAGAATTAGATGAATTACAACTTTCCAGTACTTAATTCATGTTTATTTTACTTATCAAAATACACCGAAGGTGTTTTGAGAACATTTACAAAGTTTGAAGCAATTTCGAGCAAGTTCGAGGAAAACAAGCTGAATTGTACTTGCAGACGACCTCATCTGAAACTTAGACGGAACCGCTTGGTAAGAGAAGATCTCGAACTCACATCCTCAAATCACCAGAAAAGTAGACGAGATCAGAGACAGTCACCTGAGGTCCCACAAAACTCAGCCACCTGAATTTTGCTCTACTAGATGATCTGGGTGGTGCACATCCGGAGCCGTCTGACTTTGAGAAAGCACCAAAAAGCCCACAGATGGAACTATCTGCCATCTCGCACGGAACCGCCTAGCAGGAGAGAACCACCAGAAGAAACCAGACGGAACTTCCTGCATACCAAATGAAACTGACTGGTCTAAATCCGATTGAAAGGTTAAGTCATTCCAAATGGGTTAAGGCCTCTTGTGAATCATGGGGACATATAAATAGAAGGACCTAAGGTTTGGAAAGACAACTTTGGTTCTAGAGACACCCTTGGGGGCTCTCTCATTGATCCACCAGCATCTTCCACATCTAGGGAATCATAAAGGAGCTTAGAGAAGAGCATGAAGATACTATTTCACCTTCCTAATGGCGAGGCTTGGAAGGGGCCAGGTCTACTGTCATTGCACAGTACCGGCAGTTGAGGAAGTCTTTACTTTCTTTATGAATACTTTTGTCTCCATTGTTGTTATGTATTTATCTTCTTCCTCAATAGAAGGACAAATGTTTTTAATGTTTGATGTTGGATATTAATGTTAGTAGTTGCATCTTTTATTGAGATTTATTTGGGAGTCATTCATTGCATTGTTGATCTACGTTTTGACAACCCAGATCATTCAATCCGATGCACCTGGGGAAGAAGCGAACGCCTCCTCGTGTGTAGGCATACCCCAATAGAGGGGATCGTATATTCCAAGTCACAGGTTTCCTAAAACATCATGCAGTGAGGGTACTAAGATTAGTAATTCGCCTCGAGAGAGGGAGTGAAAGCATTCTAGGAATCCTTGGTCCAATAAGTTGCAACTACCGGCATTAATACCCATCATCTATCTTTTAGAGAGTCTAAGGGGGAAATATAGCCCAGATACCCCTCTCTTGATTGATTGTCTTGCGATTCATCACATTTCAACTTACTCTTGTTTTCTAGGTTTCGATTGAGATTAACAAAGATCAACACCAATTATTGTTCATCTAGTTCATAAACGATTAGTAGTTGTAGTTTCTAGTCCCTGGGGATCGATACCCGACTCTTCAAAGTCCACTATATTACTTGTATGACCCGTGCACTTGCAGAGCACGCACTAGGTATTATCATTTCCCATGGTTCTCTCCTCTTGTAAGACATGGTTGGATGCATGAATGCGGATCCAAGTAGGATTTTTTTATCAGGAGAGCGACGGGAAGAAGGATCAACGATTTTGACCGACCTCTTCCTAAAAAAGACAAAAAAAAAATTTCACCATTTCCGATTCATCTCTCTCGTGATCAAGATCTGCTCAGATCCCAAGGAAAAGCAAATTATTGCATCAACAATATATATATATATAGTAGTGATAGGATGAGGTCGGTCGCACTTGCGACCGCCTATCCTATCACTACTTATGTTGATGCCAAAAACTAGTCCACCTCACTCTTTGGCTACTGTGGCCTCGTGATCTGGTCTCAGCCTTTGACAAACGGTTAATATTTATAGTTGGTGTGGACGCTTACTTCTGCTTGCGAACAAGGAGACGCGGAGGGCACTCAGCAATTCCGTCCGGAATTATCCACTGATAGACCTGTGAAGAGGAGGAGAAGTAATCGGAATTGGGCCTTTCTGCCCGGATTTAACTCCGATGCTTAAGTCAGAAATCAGGGTAAGAAGTTCTAGGAAATGCTTTGTGTAATGTGTAGTGAGTGTTTTTCGGTCCCTTTCCTTTTTGTCCTTCCTCTCCTTTTATAGCAAGTGAGAGGCGGTTCAAGCAAATATCTTGCAAGGCGGTGGGGTAAGGCGGTGGGCTAGGTGAATATCTTCTAAGGCGGCAGGAAAATATCTGCCTAGCGTGTAGGTGCTCTGTAGGTAAGTAGAGTAAATATCTGCCCACTGTAGTAAGTGGATAAGGCCTACTTACTGTAGAGGCGTTAGATATTTATTTCTCTTCTTCCACCTCACGCCTTGTATAAGAGGGCTGTTATAATTCCGACGGACTTATTCGCAGGATTTATTCCTCACGTTATTGCCGAACGGAATTGTGCAAGGTTATTTGGTGATATTGCCACGTGGCCAAAGATGGTACGTGGGTCGAGAAAACACGGCCCTGTGTGTGTGTGTGAGGTGGTCCCTAGGTCAATGACATCATGCCTTACCAAATATATCCGTAACACTAGTCCCCCTAAAATGTACTTTGTTCAAGAATCGAAGCGAGAGGTGAGCTAATCGCACGTTTCGTTTGGTTCGAGAACAAGTATTCTTCTTAGCTAGCACGTCTATGTAGGAGTGGGCTTCGTCTATGGCTATGGTATACGTGTTTTTAATAGGTGACCGACGTTTACTGTGTTCTCTTTGCGCTGTTATCGAAGTAGATTTTTCTCTGAAATTTTCGCCTATTTTTCTACTTAAGGGCTTGTATGGGTAACGTTCATAGTCAGAAATCTTTTGTATCATGGCTCAATGTTTGTCTTTTTATAAATTCTTCACTTTTAGCCAATGCTCTCGCCACTTGCGAATTCCTAGCTCCTTTCACGAACATCTGTCGGAATTAAGGACTGGGTTTATCCACCTAGTAAGTCCGAACGGCTGTGTGTGGCCAGGCGTTCTATTGGTTAACGGGGACCCAGGTGAGATATGTATCGATGCAGGGTGGGAGGCTTTTCATGTTGATCATGGCATGGAGGCGGGGGACCTTTTAGTTGTCACTTATGCGGGGGTGTCGTTTGAATTTGAGATGTTTGGAGATGACTCTGCCAGAGAGAAGTGGGTCCCTACCTCGCCCCGTCGCATCCGAGGTTCTCCTAGTGGGAACGAGGATAGTAATGATTGCGGGAGTCCGTGCATCTCATCCGAAGTCTCATTCGAGCGTGGCCCGGACGAATCAGCGGATATTTAACTTTAGTCCGTCGGATAACATGTTTTGTTATTTTGCTTTGTCTCGCATTCGTCATGTAGCTTTGAATAAATGATGTTTGTCGCTTTTACTTGTAAATCCTTTGGCGCTTTTATGGCCTTCAATCGGGCGCATCCTATGTTGGAACTTCGTGGTTTTGTCTTTTATGGTGTTGGTCCTATGGTATTGTGCTCATTATTTCTTTGAGGGACATGTGTCTTTGGCAATCGCTTTCTCATTAAAGGGGAATATGGCGTGACATGCAGCGATTGTCGCGTTTGTCAATGACATGATGGGCGCTGACATTACAAATATGTGTCAGCGGCGTTTGGTATCTTTGGCGTGGGCGGATTTCTTGGAGGAGTAATAATGGCTTATTTGAGCGGTCGAGATTTGGGACCTTTGGTTCGACGGTTTTGATCGGGATGTAACACTGAGATCTAACGGCCAGGGATTTTTTGCTTTTCATATATATGCGAAATTGTACAGGCCGAAAAAGGTTTATTTCGAAAGTTGAATCGTGTCTGCTTCCTAAGATTTCTTCTTATTCTCCAGCGAGCTCTGGTTTCGAGTTTTCTGTGTTTGTGTTATCTTTTTCTTTCCTAAGGTAATGGCTAGCGCCACTTCTAGCGCTACTTCTTCCTCCTCTAGTTCTTCTCATGAGCCCTCGATCCCTTCTCCGTCCAACCCTGCGGTTTTACATTTGCGATCCCTGACATTAGGGTGAACTTGGAGGTGTCCTCTGCTCGAGGTTCGCGGGTTCATCCCGCTTCTAGGGTAATGGGTAGGGGTCGGACACATTCATAAGTCTTCTTGGACAAAAAGGGAAGTAGATAGCACAGTAGCGAAGTATGAGATAAATCATCCCTCGCTTGAGGTTAGGGTTCCCCTGCAGGGGAGAGGGCAAGTTCTCCTAGGGAAGGAGAGATAGCCATCTATCAAGATGCGCTATTGGGTGGCCTTAGGCTTCCTTTTTCTGATTTTGCTAAGGCAATACTAGAAGAGTATCATTTGTGTCCCTCACAGTTGGCCCCAAATTCTTGGAGACTTTTGAACGGCTTTGTTATTATTCTCAAGCATTACGAAATAAGTCCGACCGTCCGTTGGTTCCGTATGCTTTTTAGCCTATGCCTAGAGTCCAACGCCGATTGGTATTACTTTTTGGCCTGTTCTGGGAGGAAATTTTTAGGGAAAGTTCCTTCTTCCATTAAGCGATGGAAGAGTAAATTCTTCTTTGTCAAAAGTAAGTCCGAGTGGGATGTCCGAACAAAGTGGGAGGTTCCCCGAATGGACATCTCTTGTGAGGAAATGACGGGAGAAGAGGAGGTTCTTTTTAAGTCAATGACTGGGCTATCCAAAGTGTACATGGATGAGTTCTTGACAAAGGAAAACCTTGTTAAATGTCGTTTAATAGTGTCCCACGGGTAGGCATTATTCGTGTATCTTGCTAGTCCGATTTTTAACTACAGTGTAATTGACCTGCTTTTGGCCCTTGTTTTGTAGGAAATCCGATGGAGGATGAGGACCTAAGCTATGTTAAGGGTCTTTTGGCCTCTTCGAGGGCGAAGTTCACCCGCCCACTTGCCTCATGAGGAAGAAGAAGGAAGTGGTACTTGGCCAAGGGGTGATATCTCCAAGGAGGAAAGAAAGAAGAGGAAGAGAAAGAAAGCGGATTCTTCCAAGAAGGGTGCAGTGGTCCTCACGGGAGAGGAGGACCAAGAGAAAGAATTCGAGGACGTGTCAGGTCCTGTAATTGCGAGAAGAGCAGTGGGGGTGCCTCGGGGAAGAGGTTAGATGCGGAAGAGGTCCGCCCGGCATTGTCCCCAATTCCGAGGGTCCTTCTTCTAGCCGTAGGAGGACATCCTTCTCATAGAGGTGAGAATTTCTATATATATTTTTTCTAAGGGTAGAATTTTTAACTTAGGTTCTATTTTATAGGCGGAGGCGGGAGAAGCGGCCCTTTTAGACAAATTAAAAGTGGCGGATTCAGTTTTAAAGGGATCTGCCACTAAGAAAAAGGAGTTATCTTCTGAGGATACTCCTTTTCGCGACACTGGGTCCGTAAAGGACGTTTTGATGGCCTTGAGGCCCGAGCAGCTCTCCACGAAACTCCGGAGGGCTGGGAGGGAAGAGGCCACTTATCAACTCTCCGCTCGGCCATGCTAGTAAGGGTTGTTCTCACATTTCCTTTTACTTCTTCTAAACTTGGTAGCGTTTTTTCACGAGTGTCTTGTTATTACGTAGATCGCATTAATCGGGCGGACTGAGTCGGCAATCTTTGCCAAGAAGATTTGGCAAAGATGGAAATGAATAGGCGGATATCGCCAGTTAAAGCTCTAGGGTGGCGGCCTTGGAAGAGAAGGAGAAAGAAGCGACTTGATGCTATCCGGGCCCTTAAAGCGAGATAAGTCCGAAGCGGTGTTGCGGTGGTAGCCGCTATGGAAAAGGAGAAGGCCGATTTAAGCGGCCCAATTATCTGCTTCTAACGGTTCTCTTCTTACCGCTTAGGAGGCTATCAAAGGGTTACAAAATGAATCCAGGCCGGTTAGAAGAAGGAACTTCAATCGACTTCGGGATGAAGCGGCGGCAGCTCGATGGGACCTAAAGATGAAGGCTGCTGAGCTTACCGGCCGGCAAAATTTGAGTTGGCGGAAATAAAGGGAGCGTGACATACTTGAAAAGAAGATTTGGCTTCCGCTTGAAGGCTCCTAAATCCGACTCGCAAGAAATTAAGGATTTAATAGAGCTGAAGCGGACAAATTAGAGAAGGAGGTTGCCCGGCTTAGAGGCGAAAGTTAGAGATGGAGCCACTCGTATATATTCCGTGGTGCAACAAGTGGGCCATCACGTTCCTCCCTAAGTTTTGTCTATGGGGAATTTGGTGGAGTTTTGAAGAAGTTCACGGAATTTGAAAGAGCAACAAGTTATCAAGACTCCAGGAGGCTCTGTCCCCGCTACCTTGGAGCCTTCTACCCAAGTCCCTTGAAGCGGTGGTGTGGCCACAGGGGCCCTAGCTCTTAGGATGTTTTCTTTTATGAACGTTTTCTAAATTCTCAATCACTTGGAAATGTAATTTCTATTCATATGAATGAAATGCAAACCTTTATTTTGGTGAAGGTTTATTTCGAAGTGATGGTTGTCTTTGAACCATGTAACAAATTCATGAACTTCTTTATTCTTCCTTTGGCTTGTAAACTTAGAATGCAGTCCTTAGTCCAATCATGGGACTTTTGTTGAGTGAGGTACTCGCCTTCATGAATGAGATTGTTGCCTCATACTTCGATCGGGATTTTTGTCTTTTGAGAGTTGTCGTTTATCTGTGTAAGATAATTCCGACTCGTCTTTTAGGAATGGGAATTTCACCACATTTTAGTAAAATGGGAATTTCACCGCATTTTAGTAGAATGGGAATTTCACCGCATTTAGTAGAATGGGAATTTCACCGCATTTTAGTAGAGAATGGAAAAGACTTGAACTTTACTCCATGAAATTTAAGAGGCGATTCTGAGAACTCATTGATTGTAGCGTCAGAAGTGTTCAGCATGGAATGGGCGCTTGAGCGTTTTTCCGATCCATATTTACTTGGATAATAGGTGTCATTTCGGACGATTCTTTGCACGACGTAAGGGCCTTCCCAGTTAGGAGTTAGCTTCCCCGTTCGGCTTTTATTTCCTTGGAATTCATTTTCTCTTAGGACCAGATCGCCGATTTGGAAGAAGACTCTTTTTACCCTTGTGCCGTAGAACCTTTTGATTCTTTGGCGATAGACAGCGGCCTTTATTTCTGCCATTTCTCTTCGTTCTTCAAGTAGGTCTAGTTCCGCTCGGAGATTTTTCTCATTTTCTTCTGACGAGAACTTCTGCTGTGTTCGCAAAGAAGGCATTCCTATTTCTGCGAGAATGACGGCTTCGGCCCCGTAAGTAAGAGAAAATGGACTTTCCCCTGTGGGAGTTCTGGTAGTTGTCCTGTAGGCCCAAAGGGCGCTCGGAATTTCTTCCACCCAATTGGTTCCATTTTTGGATACCCGGGTTTTAGTCCGGAGTAAGGAACGGTTTGTCACTTCTACGGCGTTGGCTTGGGGATGTGTCCGCGAAGTCAATCTGGATTCAATTCCGAGTTGAGCGAAACTCACGAAAGCACGGTTATCAAACCGTAAGCCCATTATCGGAGATGAAGGCGTGGAATTCGAATCGGCGGATGACCAGCTCGCCATAAGAATCCTCGGCAAGCTTTCTCCGTGATCTTGGCTAAGGGCTCAACTTCCACCCATTTGGTGAAGTAGTCGATAGCGACTATTAGGAATTTCGATTCTTAGGATCGAAGTAGGGAATGGCCCTAAAAGATCAACCCCCCAAATAGCAAACGGTCGCGGACTGATAATTGGCGTAAGTGGTGCCGGTGGTCGTCTCTGAATTTTAGAATGCCGCTGGCAGGCATCACATTTCCGAGCTAACGCTATTGTATCTTGAGTTAGCGTTAGCCAGTAATAACATTGCCGCAAGACTTTGTAACTCAAGGCTTTGCCTCCTATGTGACCACCGCCGATGCCCTCATGAATTTCTTGAAGGATATAGCTAGCTTCTGTAGGATGTAAGCATCGCAAGAAAGGTTGTGTGTAGGACCTTTTGTACATGCTTTCGTTGATGATGGTGTATCTTGGCGGATTTATGTAAGCGATCCGTCGGGCCTCCACTTTGTTGGGTGGCGCAGGCCCACCTTGTAGGAAACTTTTTATGGGATCCATCCAACTTGGCTCTTCGGCCACACTTTTTACCTCTCCTTCCAGTCTATCGATAGTCTTTGTGGGAAGGTACTTCAGGTTAAAAGAGGATTCTGCATCTCCGTTTGGCGTTGTGGCCTTTTTGGATAAGGCGTCCGCTTCTTCGTTTTGCGCTCGGCAAATTTTCTCAATCTGGAAATAGGTGAAGCATGGTACTATTTTCCTCACTATGGCTTGGTATTTGATCATGTTCTTTTCTTTTGCTTCAAAGCTGCCTAGGGTGTGGCTCACGACTAGCTGCGAATCGGAATACACATCACGAGCCGAATTAGAGCCCAGGCAGTGTAATCCGGCAAGGAGTGCTTCATATTCGGCCTCATTGTTAATTATTTCCGGAGTGGAACTTGAGCAGCATCGCCGCCATTTTCTATTTAGAAGGAGAATAAAGGACAAAACACGCTCACGACCTTTCTTGATTCTTGCCGACCCATCAGCGTATAAAGACCACGGGATGCTAAGACACTCTTACGGATTACATCAAGGAGTTAAGCCCTCATTCGCGAGGAAAAGTTAGTGCGATAAAATCGGCCAGTACTTGGGCCTTGATTGCCGTTCGGGGTTTGTAGGTGAGATCAAACTCGCCTAATTCTATTACCCACTTGGCTAGGCGTCCGGAATTTTCCGGTTTATGAAGAACTTGCTTTAGTGGCTGATCAGTCAATATCGTGATCCTGTGGGCTTGAAAATTTGGTCTCAATCTTCGCACAGATGTAATAAGAGTAGGGCTGTCAAACGATCAAGCTGTTCGTGAGCAGCTCGAGATCGACTCGGTAAAAGCTCGAGTTCGGCTCGGAATTTCGAGCTTTCGAGCTGAGCTCGAGCTTCAATTTCGAGCTCGAAATTAATTTCGAGCCGAGCTCGAGCCGAGTCGAGCTCGATCGAGCTCAGCTCGAAAGCTCGAAATTTAATATTAATATATTAATATATAATATAAATATTATTAAAAAAATCAATAAAATTTAATAAAATTAGTAAAAACTAATAAATATTATAATATATGAATAAAATATTTAATATTTTGTATTGACATATAATATATAATATAAAAAAATTAATTTATAAATTAGTTTTTAATTTAAAACTAAATCCAAGATTTAAAAATTATAATTAAATTCTTAATTTCGAGCTTTCGAGCCGAGCTCGAGCTTTCGAAATTAAAATCGAGCCGAGCTCGAACAAACTTATTCGAGCTAATTTCGAGCTCGAGCCGAGCTCGAGCTCGAGCTAGGCTATTTCGAGCCGAATTCGAGCTGGGCTCAGCCCGATCAAGCTCGGCCCGTTTACAGCCCTAAATAAGAGCAAAGGCCAATTTTCCAAGTGGCAGATATCTTGATTCCGCCTCGTTAAGGATCTTACTTGTGTAGTAGACTGGCTTTTGAACTCCGTTATCTTCTCTCAAAAGAACCGCGCTCACTGCTTGTGGGGCAACGACCAAATAGATGTAGAGTTCTTCTCCCACTTGCGGCTTAGCCAATAGCTGAGGCGATCGGAGATAATTTTTAAGCCCTTGAAAGGCTTTTTCACATTCCTCAGTCCAATCCATTTTTGGCGCTTTTCGCAGGGCTTGAAAGAGCGGGAGATTTTTCTCTCCGGCTTTGGAGATGAATCTGCCAAGTGCCGCAAGGCGTCCATTAAGCCGTTGAATTTCTTGAAGACTCTTGGGCGATCCCAAGTCAAGAATAGCTTTGATCTTTTCTGGATTTGCCTCTATTCCTCTTTGTGTCAAGATAAATCCCAAGAACTTCCCTGATCGAACACCGAAGGAACATTTATTCGGGTTAACCGCGCATAGTGTAACTCGAGTGGTAGAAAAAGCCTCTTGTAAGTCTGATAGATGTTCATCGGCTTTTCGCCTCTTCACCAGGATATCATCTACATACGCCTCAACATTTCTACCAATCTGCTCTTTGAAGACTGTATTTATGAGCCTTTGGAAGGTGGCTCCAGCATTTTTCAGGCCGAACGGCATCACCGTGTAGCAGTAAGTTCCAGTGCTTGTGATGAAGGATGTTTTTTCTTCGTCGCCTTTGGCCATTCGGATTTGGTTGTAGCCTGAAAAGGCGTCTAAGAAACTCAGCATCTCATGCCCCGTTGTAGAGTCAACCAAACCATCAATTGATGGCAAAGGAAACGAATCTTTTGGACAAGCCTTGTTCAAGTCACGTGAAATCAACGCGCATTCTCCATTTTCCTGACGGCTTTTACTATAACAACATTGGCCAACCAATGCGGGTAATACACCTCTCGGATAAACTTAGCCTTTAGGAGGTTCAATACTTCTTCCTCTCAAGGCCTTCCTACGCTTCTCGAGCTGAATTTCTTCTTTTCTGTTTCATAGGCCTAAATGACTGATCTACATTAAGGTGGTGTTCTATGATCTCGCGTTTTACGCCTGGCATATCCTCTGATGACCAAGCGAAGAGATCAGAATTTGCCCTTAATACCCTCATGAGGTCTTCTTGCTGTGTGGTTGCCAAGTTTGCCCCAATCCGTACCGTGCGGTCTGCTCTGGTTGCGTCTAGGGGAACTGTTAGCAATTCTTCAACTGGTGTAGGTCGAAGTCCTTCATCTTCCCGTTCGGCTATTCTGCTGACTAGCATGGCTTCTGAAACCTTTGTTTTCCTTTTATTTAGGACTTTCCCTTTGAGGGTCGAGACGTAACATTGCCGAGCTAAGGGTTGGTCTCCTCTTACTTCTCCACTACCACTCTCAGTTGGGAATTTGAGGAGAAGATGGTAAGTAGAGATGATGGCTTTCAAGGCGTTGAGGGTTGGCTTGCCAAGGATCACGTTATAACTTGAAGCACAGTGTACAACCAAGAATTTCGTTGTCACGGTTGATGATGATAGGTGGTGAGTTTCCTCATGAATCGGTAGAGAGATCATCCCTTCTGGCTGTATCACTCCTCCGGAGAACCCTACTAAGGATGATTTTACAGGAAGTAAATCATCCGCGTCATACCTTATTCTTTCGAAAGCACTCCAGAAGAGGATGTCAACTGAACTTCCACTGTCTATCAGAACTCTCTTCATTTGGAAACTGGAGACCTTGATGGCAATAACCAGCGCGTCATCATGGGGGTGACGAACTTTACTAACATCGTTATCATAAAAAATGATGGGAGCCGCGGGTCGAGACCTTCTTCGTGGTGTTTCTGTCTCTTGCGTCGTTCCCACCATTCGGGCATAACTTTTTCGAGAGGCGGAACTTTCCCCTCCACAACCAGGGCCACCACTAATAAACCCCACCATCTCCCCTTTTTCCTGAATCTCAAGGTTGATATATTGCTCCAACTGTCCTCTTCGAACGACATCCTCTATCGCATTCATCAAGTGGGTACACTTTTCCATGTCATGTCCTTTAGATTGATGAAACTGGCAATATCTCTTGCTATTCTTTTGTCGTTCGGTATTTCTCGCAGGCTCTGGCCATGTCAGAAGCTTTTGCTCTTTGATTTGCATAAGGATGTGGCTTCTGGTTTGATTTAGTGGGGTATGATGATCATATTTAACAATCTTTCCTTCCTTTGTAGGTTCTCTGGGCTGCAGCATATGTAGTTGAGGGCGTGTTGAGGTTTCCAGATTTCTTTTTGTGCCCCTGTCGTCCTTATATGATCTTCTTTCCTTCCGTATATCCGGGGGCCTTTTGTTGACACTTTGGTAGGTTTTTCCTTTTAGGTGTCTGCAGGCCCACGTCGAGTCTCTTCTTCCCAACCCGTATAAATTTCATCGGAATTGATGTATTTTTGGGCATGGCTCATAAGGGCGGGAATTGTCTTTGGTGGATCCAAAGTGAGGGAGAAACGAAAGGGGGAGTCTAACAGTCCCTCCATTAAGAAGGTTACGGCCATTCGCGGAATAAGATCCGCAACATTTGCTATTTCGTCTATATAACAATTTAAATAGGCTTGGAGTGTTTCTCCCATTCGTTGTTTAACGTGCAAAAGGGTAGACGGAGTTTTCTTTTGCTTTGAGTAATTAGCAAAGTAGGCTAAAAAGCGATCTGCTAAAATCTGAAAAGAAGTAATTGTGCTAGATGGAATATCGACAAACCAGTCTTGCGCTTTTCCCTCTAAGGTGGCGGGAAAAGCTCGGCACATACGAGCGTCGGTAATTCCAGTGAGGAGCATCTTTGATCTAAAAGACTTCAGGTGACGGGAAGGATCGGTTCTGCCTTCATATGCGGTCATAATAGGTGGCCTGAAGCTATCAGGAACTCGTTCTTCCAATATCTCCTTGACAAAGGGCGAACACATACTGAGAATATGCCGTTCGGATTTCTTGTTTTCTTGGGAAAGGTCCTGCCGCTGGGTCCTTCTATCCACAGTTTGTATGGATGGGCTATTTTGTTCCACTCTTGTCCGTTCGGTTCTTGCAGCAGCTTGCTCTCTATGTCGAACGGAGGTGGGTTCTGAGCTAGCGAAAAAGGCGGTTCTTTCTCTTTTCTCCTTATGGGTGCGGGTTCTTGTCCTCCCTCTACTTTCGGAATTAGCTAACTGGACCGTTGATACGTTTGGTGTTGGGGCTTGTGTGGGAAGAGGTGGAGGATGGGTCAAAGTGTGGACAGCTTGAGCCAATTGTTCCAGTTGTTGCTGCATGTTAAGGTAAAACTCCGGAATGGACCCTTGGGGTTGGACGGACGGATTTTCTGATGGGGGTAAAATGGGTGGATTGTCCGACCGGATTTCTTCATGTCTTTGGACTTCACCAAGTTCGATAGGTCTTTCAGGGCTAGTAGGTGCTCCTTGTCCTTGGATTCGTT
Source organism: Dioscorea zingiberensis (assembly GCA_026586065.1). Classification (NCBI taxonomy): domain Eukaryota; kingdom Viridiplantae; phylum Streptophyta; class Magnoliopsida; order Dioscoreales; family Dioscoreaceae; genus Dioscorea; species Dioscorea zingiberensis. Next base: position 31,188,103 of record CM048822.1, on the reverse strand, counting down.
TTGACCTTCTGGTAGTGGTCATTTGGCTTTTCGTAAGGGTCCCCACGGACGGCGCCAAACTGTTGATGCCAAAAACTGGTCCACCTCACTCTTTGGCTACTGTGGCCTCGTGATCTGGTCTCAGCCTTTGACAAACGGTTAATATTTATAGTTGGTGTGGACTCTTACTTCTGCTTGCGAACAAGGAGACGCGGAGGGCACTCAGTAATTCCGTCCGGAATTATCCACTGATAGACCTGTGAAGAGGAGGAGAAGTAATCGGAATTGGGCCTTTACGCCTCGGGATTTAACTCCGATGCTTAAGTCGAGAAATCAGGGTAAGAAGTTCTAGGAAATGCTTTGTGTAATGTGTAGTGAGTGTTTTTTGGTCCCTTTCCTTTTTGTCCTTCCTCTCCTTTTATAGCAAGTGAGAGGCGGTTCAAGCAAATATCTTGCAAGGCGGTGGGGTAGGCGGTGGGCTAGGTGAATATCTTCTAAAATTTGGCCGAGGAAAATATCACTGCCTAAGCGTGTAGGTGCTCTGTAGGTAAGTAGAGTAAATATCTCATAGACCGTAGTAAGTGGATAAGGCCTACTTACTTGTAGAGGCGTTAGATATTTATTTCTCTTCTTCCACCTCACGCCTTTCTATAAGAGGGTCATTATAATTCAATGAGGACTTATTCGCAGGATTTATTCCTCACGTTATTGCCGAACGGAATTGTGCAAGGTTATTTGGTGATATTGCCACGTGGCCAAAGATGCTACGTGGCTGAGAAAACACGGTCCTGTGTGTGACAGGTGGTCCCTAGGTCAATGACATCTGTCTTATCAAATATATCCATAACAACTTATATATAGTAAATATATATAAAAATTATATATTATATTTTCTATAATGTATTTAGATTTATATTGATTTATCTAAATATTTTAAACAATTTTTAGATATGTATATATAATTTTTAAATTTATATGTACATATATACATGTATTCAAAGATAAGATAATCTAAAACTTATATATACATATCTAAAAATTGTTTAAAATATATAAATAAATCAATATAAATCTAAATATATTATAAAAATATAATATATAATTTATATATATATTTACTATATATAAGTAGTGATAGGATGAGGCACCGGCAAGTGCGGCCGACCTCATCCTATCACTACTCTCTCTCTCTCTCTATATATATATATATATACACCAGATACTTAACAAATATTTTCTAATTAGAAACTAAAATACTTCTTTTATTTTAAGAGTGAATATATCATATTTAATTTTAAATTTTATGGTCTACTTTTAAGTAACAGATTGAAACTTTCCGATTAAAACCGGGACAATCAAATAATATGAGATATTTTGGACATGGCACAATTTATTTTGAAAGAAATTAAAATAAACAACTCTTGTTCGCCCCATTTTCAAACCAAATAATAATGAATTTCATTATCTATGGTCATGGTTTTCTCATCTTTCAAACTTGGAAGAACTTTTTTTTTCCAAAGAGATGACTGGTTATAAATTTGAAAAATATAAATATATGAAGTTTTGTAGGATCACAAATAAATTGGGGTTAACAGATAATTTTTAATTTCAAACTTTAAGAAATACATATATATAGGGTAATGCTACTGTGGGGCCGGCTGGAACACTGTTCCAGTCTTGTCGCCTCCCATTTTGGCCCCTAGAGTATGTTTGAAGGATTTCCAACCGTACGGATGGGAAGATCATCGAAAAATAAGCTTCTCTATCAATTTTCATACAATTTGGTGACAGTTTGATCCTCTCACTTAATGGTTGAAATTCTGAACGGTTAAAATTTTTCTAAAATAAGAACCGTTAAGTGGGAGGACCAAACGGTCACCAAATTGTATGAAAATTGACAGACTAGCTTATTTTTCAGTGATTTTCCCATCCGTACTGTTGGAAATCCTTCAAACATGCTCCAAGGGCCGAAATGGGAGGCCGACCGGATCTGCACAGTGTCCGACCGGCCTGATACTAGCACCATCGTGTGTGTGTATATATATTTATATATATATATATATTTATATATATATATATATAGACGTGAGCCTATAAGGTCGACCATATTACTGTGTAGATCCGGCCGCCTCCCATTTGGGCACTTGGAGAAAGTTTTAAGGATTTCCAACCGTACGGATGGAAAGCTCATCGAAAAATAAGCTAGCATGTCTATTTTCATACAATTTGGTGACTATTTGGTCCTCCCATTTAACTGTTCTTATTTTATAGAAATCTTAACGATTCAGAATTTCATCCGTTAAGTGGGAGAACCAAACAGTCACCAAATTGTATGAAAATGGACATGCTTGCTTATTTTTCGATGATCTTTCCATCCGTACGGTTGGAAATCCTTGAAACACTCTCCAAGTGCCCAAATGGGAGGCGGCCGGATCTACACAGTAATCCTAGCGACCTCATAGTATCACGTCTATATATATATATATATTGTTAGACGGTGATTTGGTTATGCCACGTGAACTCCTCAAATGCCCAGCTAACTAATTATCTTCAGGGATGAAAGACCTTGTAGCAGGTTTGCTCACTTCGAGTTCACCTGAAGAAGGGACGGTGAAGAGGAAAAGTGAGAGGGGGTAGTGCTTTGTTGCCCGTGCCCGCTTCGACAGTCAAGTTAGTAGAGTGATCAAAGAAGAAGGAGGAGAAGGGAGAGTCTTTTTCTGGCTTGATTCTTGCTTACCTTTCTGACTGGTCACTTGCTTCCTTATATCATTCTCCTTTCCCTTCTTGGGATCTGTGTCCCTTTTTGCTAGCCATGACGAGGTGCTAGGCACGCCTTTCCTTACTCCTAGGGTAGCTTTGTCTTCTCCTAAGAGGGTATGCGACGCCTTGTAAGCTCATATGGATTGCGGGATAGGTATGATGGCGACAGGTGGTTGGACAAGTCTTCTATATTTCACTAGCCCCCCCCTCCCCCTCTTTTTATCCCAAGGCTTTTAGAATCTCAGGGTAAACCTACATATATGAAGGTTCGGTTCTCAGGGCGAAACTTGTTTGGGTTACACAGTATTTCCCCGGAATCTCAGAGCCTCGAGGCTGATTACTTTCCCGTGTTCATGCCCGAGTTAGTTTTTCCTTTGAAGTATTCTTATATTATTTTGTAACCGAGGATCTCCTCTAGATAGCCCCTGGCGACGGAAGTCATTTTTGAGGAGGTGAGGGGTCTTTTGTGGATGACGTAGATATAGTAGGGGCCTATTTCGAGGATGCTGTAACCATCATTGGCCGCGATGTCTCTTTATTCCACGCGACTTTTCTTTCCTTTTAGACGGGCAATCGAGGTAATAATGGATTGCGTTTAATTGGCCACGTATCCCCTCCCTGAGACATGGTATCGGGCGCTTGTTAGCCGTTGACCAAGTATATGGGGGGCGAGAGATGGCCCTTTACCAATTTTGAAAGTAGGTTAAATTTGGGGGGCCGTTTCCTAATCTCCATATGTATTGCCTTCTTCAAGATCGTTTTCTCCTTCTTCACCACTCGTTCTATTTCCCTAGGTAATGGCCTATTCCTCTTAATCGGTTAGGGCGCAAGCGGGAAAGGTCGGACCTTCCTCCATGACGGCGGGTCACTCGGCTGTAGAAGAAACCTGTAGTATCTTTTCTTCCAATGATGTAGCGAAAAATTGTAGTTGCTTCTTCTTGATAAAATCCCCCCGATTTTCTTATAGGGCTCCCAAGTCCAATAAAAGGGTAAATACACCTCGCAATGACTAGATGGCGATTTATTTTGATGTTTTGGTAGCCAGCCTCCGCCTTCCTTTCGCACGGATATTCAGGAAAATCCTGAGGTTTTTTGAACTTTGTTCGTCTCAATTAACCCCCAACTCATGGAGAACGTTAGGGGGCTTCGTTGTAGTTCTTCAATATTTTGGGATTAAGCCTTCCGTTAGATGGTTTTGCCTTTTATTTTCGGTTAGGAGTCATCCCTGAGGGGGCTGATATTACTTTGTTCCACGTTATCAAAAATCCTTCTTAGGTCCTGGTTGGTCTTTCGTTCATGATTGGAAAAATAAATTCTTTTTTTGTTTCCTACAGTCATCCTAGGAGGATCCCGACTTCATGGGGTTCCCCAAATTTACAATCCGGTTCTCAATTTAAAGAGATGGCTGACGAAAAGAGAAAAACGCAAGTATTTTAGGTTTTCCTAGGATTCGCCTTGACAGAATTCTGATCCCAAAAAATCTTCGAGACCATGGGCTTTTTCTAGCAAAGGGTATGGTGCCTTGGGTTCCATCTCAAGATTAAAACTTTGTCGGTTGGTTAACCCGCTTTTTCATCTTTTTCACAGGTGTCGGCATGGATATCAATGAACTTATGGGCTCTCTTGTGGAGGAAGTCCAAGATTTTGAGAATGCTGCTGTGGAAGCTCCATACTTGGAGGACATCATGGCGGCGGTGGATACTGATGCTACCCTTTGGGGTATTGAGGTCCTTCTAGGGGATGTGCCTGTAGAGGTTGAGGCTGTTGCGGCTTCCCTAGTTGAGATCGTCGCTGTTTGGCCCGATTATGAGGTTCAGGGAGGGATGAAAAAGAAGAAATCGAGGGAAAGGATGTTGAAGAAGAGAGAAGCTGGGGAGTCCAGTCGTTCCCAGAAAAGGACTCAGGGTTCTTCTTCTGCGTCCGTCGGGGTTGAATTCTCACCAAGCCGTACGGTCGGGAGGAAGGGAGAGATGTTGCTCCCTCATGGGTCCTCCGTGCCGGTCTTTAAGATCTCGTTTTCCCCTGAGCTTGCTTTCCGGGCCTTAGAGACGGTGCACTCGTCTTCCTTCTAGGCCAAGCTGTCAAATCTTGATGATGACAACTTGGGTTACTACCTTTCCTCCTTGGCATTATTGGTATGTTGTTAGCGCACCCGTTGTCTTTTATTTTGATAGCTCTTACGCCCCATGCTTACTTCTTGCTACCTACAAATTTTTTATGGCGGTTATTTCATAGACCATGCTGCCCGGTGGCTACAACTGAAAGCTTGGGCGACATGCGAGGTATACTCGCAAGAGTTGGCAGCTTGTCAACGATCCCAGGCGGAGCTCCAAGCTCTGGTGGCGGGTCTACAGGAAGAGACGGCCAGAATAAAGAAGGAGCTCTTTCGATGTCGCCTTTCTCTCGAAGCCTCACTAAGGACCTTGGATTCTGAGAGGGACTCTAGAGGCGATCACTGCTCGAGAAGGGGTGGCCGGTGAAGGAGTAAGCGTTATTAGGGAAGGAGTTTAAGTAACTCTCCTTAAGGGGTTGGGGAGTGGATTGATGTAGTTAAGCGTTATTTTGATTCTCGAGAGTTTCAAGCCTCCTTGGTTGTGCGACCGGTGAATGGTTCTTGAGAGAAAGCTCACGGTGGATTTCAAAGTGGCTCCAAGTTCAAAGAGGCCTTATACAAAAATGCCAAAAGTTGCTTCTTGGTCTTCCAAAGCGGTGTCTCCGATCTCACCACGATCTCAGCTTGATTGTTGTGGATCACACCGAGGTTGTGAGGCTTTAGGGCGGCTTTGACAAAAGGAGGAAAGAGCGAAGGGGGTTTTGTGGATGTTGCGGCGGTCCGGGAGGGAGGTAGCCAAGGGAGATGGTGCGGTCACCGGAGGAAGACCAGTGACGGGGGGGATCTGCTGTACCCACACGCCCGGCTTAGCTTTTTATGCCCTTTCCCCTTTGTCTTCGCATTTTGTAAGAGGTGAAATTTCCTCTATTTGTGTAATGAAAACGTTTTTGCTTCCAATCTATTATTCTTTACTTCCAATTCATTTTCAAAATAATCGGGACGATATTACTTTCCCCGCCACATTCCATATTATCCAAATCATAGGGGCTTGGATGTGCTTCACGCCCTGTCCATGCCTTTTACTTGACCTTTTCTACCGCCCGCCCTTGACGGGCCTAGGGGTCCTTTTTCTTCTTGGGCTAAAGGCATTAGACCAAGCCGTGTTGTAGCATTCGTGACACCTATTCGAATTTCATTTTTATCTTCCCTTGACTTGGAAGGAAGGAATTATCTGATTGTCATTCTGCCGAGGTAGCTCTCTATTTGATGTAGTCGAACATTTCGGGTAAAACCGAGATTGCCTAGGATTACAAGTCATCATGATAGGGTAGCTCACGGTTGATCTCGAGGCATTGCATCATAACGAGGATGAACTTTTCTCGATGACTGCGAAGTTGTTCTTCCTCGTTTCTTAGCCAGTCATAGCGTGAGTTTCAAGGTTTGAACGAGGGTACCTAGGGTAACTATGTCATGCCCCGTCCTGGATTCCAGGCCCCGAGCACGTGAACAGACCGGCCGTACTCGAGTAGAGTCAAGCTCAGCTCGAATACAAGGCCTAAGTGTAAACAAGCAAATAACAAACCATAATAAATTCATACTCAAGTCCAAAAGAACATAGAGTCATAAGGGTCCGTAGGCCCTATACAAATTCAGGTTCCTTTACGGGTCCTACATAAAACAACTCTCAAAAGAAAAGTCAAGGGAGACCCTCAGACCTCGGATCTCCTAAACAACCTCCCAGACAATCTCCTCCGGCCATGCGGCCCCTAAACCTCACATTACGCCCGTCCGGATTCGAGGGCAGAAGCGGATGAAACGGAACTGCGTACCGAGTAGAGTCAAGCTCAGCTCGAATACAGGGCCTAAATGAAAATAAGCAGATAACAAACTGTAAAATCATACTCAAGTCCAAAAGAACATAGAGTCATAAGGGTCCATATATAGGCCCTATACAAAATCAGTTCCCTACACGGGTCCTACATAAAAACAACTCTCAAAGGAAAAAGACAAGGGAAACCCTCAGACCTCTGATCTCCTAGACTATCTCCCCAGCACCAGCCCCTAAACCCCGGGATCTGTAAAAGAGAGAAAGAACAAATGGGTGAGCTTTCGAATGGAAAGCCCGATAAAGTACCCTGCTTGAGTCCACAAAGCATATAATATAACAACATGACAACAATGGGACCACATCCCTAAGAAAATATCTCTAGGAGTCTACCACAATTAAAGACAACGGTACGACCCCTATCAACAGAAGCCCTCAAGCTCTGTGTTGAGTTTCAAAAGAAAAGCTCAGGGATCACTCCCGGTCAGTATATCCAGCTACGCGTTGTAAACACGACCCATTGATCGTTCGACCCTCCGGTCGTAAGTCGGTAGTACCACCTCTCATACGTGTTGACACGGCCAACGTATCATTCCCACAACGGGTAGGACTACGGAAGCATCGCCCTTACGCGGCAAGCGAAATCTGAGGGTGTCCTATCCACGAACATTTCCTATCGGGGCCCCTCGGCTTTCCGTGAGTGGGGCGATTAGATCAAAACAAACAGGGATACCAACATCCCGAAACAAACATACATGCTCAACAGGAATTTAAAACAAAAAGATAGCATGTATGAAATCAATAAAGCAACTGTCAACATGATAGTATCAAAGCCAGGAAAACTTCGAAGAGTGGGTACAAGGCAAGTGTACTTACACAAGTATCAAAGATAAATCAAAGATAACGGTACAAGGTAGAAGTACTTACCTCTTGCTGGAACTAGAGACCTTCCTAGTCTCCTCCTGTAGAGTCTCTAAGACTCCCCGAGAGTATGGGAAGACTGTGGATGACGACTAGCAATCCCAAAGCTTTCCGATAGCTGTCGAGCGTTTCTCTGATTTTCCGGCGATCTCAACTGCTTCCTCGATGAACAACAGCCCTCCCCGTCTGGTTTCAACCTTCTGCTTTACCCAAAAATCGAAAACGAAGGTTTCGCTCTCTTCAGACTGTGGTAGACCGCTATATCTCCCTTCGTCGGTGCCGTGGAACCTTTTCCACAGTGGTATCTGATTCTACTTACGCTCACTGTCCCTGTATGAGCCTTGGCTGCCATTTTATAGAACGGGGGAGGGGGGCGAAGAGGAAAGGATGGAGACGTTTGCATGGCAGCCCCCCCTCCAAGTATTAACAACCGGTTTCCTCGCATGCTTGGTAGGAGAAGGCGGCCGAAGGCATGATGGCGTTGCTGGTATTTGAGGGTGGCAGTACCGCGTGCCTCGTGATGAGGATTCCTTGTTGATCTTCGGCTGAGATTCCCTGATCGAGATCAACGGTGGATACCCCACCATGATCCCTCGGATCAAGCACTTTTCCAAATCAACGTCCAGGAATATTTAAAGGTTTAAAGGTCAGATTTCCTCCCCATTGCCTCGGACCAGCGCCAATCAAGAGATGTGTGGCTTAAATCCATCCATACCATGAGGTCTCCATGCGGCCTTCTTTCTCCGATGCCTGCGTATCCAACACTGCGATCGGATGGATTTGTTTCGGTCGACACGCATTGGCCTCACTGTGGCCGTTATAGTGCTTCGGTGATTTACAACAATCCGAGATCTTTTAATCTACGGCGTTGATTCCACGTGTAAGGGTTTTCTCACGAAAAATTATCAGGAGGTCTCTACACCTTTTTAGGTTACATCCCAGTCCCTTCTGCGAGAGAGGACAATTGCCATATAGTCCTTAATACCCTTTAAAATTACCAAAAAGTCCTTCAGACTCCCAACTAACCCTAATTGGGGTTTTGAACCTTTTAAGCCTTATTTTCCCCCACTTAATCTTATCGTTAAACTCTTTGGGAATTTCTTTATTTAATAAATTTATTTAAGAAAATTAAACACCTTTTTATTTCAAAAATCCTTAGATTTTACAACCTCGGGATCTGTAAAAGAGAGAAGGAACAAACGCAGGAGCTTTCGAATGACAAGCTTCAAGTTAAGTACCTTGAGTCCACAAGAATCATAAGATAATAACATGTCAATAAGGGGACCATGTCCCTAAGAAAGTGCATCTCTAGGAGTCTACCACAAAATAAAGACAACGGCACAATCCCTTAACAACAGAAACCCTCAGGCTCTGTGTTGAGTTTCAAAGATAACTCAAGGATCACTCCCGGTCACCGTAACTAGCTATGTGCTGTAATATACGACCCTCTTTTCGTTCGACCCTCCGGTCATAATTCGGTAGTACCACCTCTCATGCGATACCACGACCGCGGCGGTATCATTCCACTAATGGGTAGGACCACCAGAGTATAGCCTCTCTGGCGCGGCAAAAAGAAATGCCAGGGTGTCCTGTCCCTGATCATTTCCCTATCAGAGCCCCCACGCTCCACTAAGTCCGGGCAGTAGACCACAACAAACAGGGATACCAACATCCAGAAACAAATATACATGCTCAAAAGGAGTTTAAAACAGAAAGGATAGCATGTATGAAGTCAACATGATAATAACATCGCCAAGAAAACTCCGAAGAGTGAGCTCAAGGCAAGTGTACTTACCTCTTGCTGGAACTAGAAACCCTCCTAGTCTCCTCCTGTAGTGTCTCTAAGACTCCCCGAGAGTATCTGATAATAGAGTTTCTATTAGAGCCAATATTCTAATAAAACCATAGGTTTCTAGATGCACATGCACATCTCTCGCTTTTGGTGGACCTAAGCCCAATTAAACAGGTCTCAAAGTCCATCTACTTGGTTACCGACCCATTTCACTCGTTACCAAGCCCTTAGTTGACTTTCAACCTATACTAGGTCAACTTTAGTCAACCCTGGTCAACTGGTCGACCTTTCTCTTGTTTGCCGAGGTATGAACCCTAATTGGTCATTTCTAGTCGTTTTAGTCAAATTGGGCCCATCTATTAAGCCCACAAAGTAGTCTAGTTATACCTTGCCATGTTTTATTTAATTTAGAAAGAGCAACCTCTATCATGTGGCTAGCCATGTCCCCTTGGGTTAAGGCCCAACCACACAATCTAGGTCATCCAGGGTTCAACCCCCACCACCCACACCCCTTTCTTATATTTATTAAATTTTTTTATTAATTAACCTAGATATTAATTTTTTTAAAATACCTAGGTGCCAAATTTCAATTAATCTAATTAATTCATCAAACCAATCTTCAACCTTGGTTGGACCCAACCATGTACGTTAGCTATCTTGGTTCAACCCAACTCTAACAACTTATTTTAATCAATCCGATTAATCAATTAAAAGGATTAATTTACCCTTACTTGATATCAACCATTTAACTATGCATTTTGTCACATTATTAAGAAATTAAAACAAATTCATCATTAATCTGTAATTTACTAAATAATTTATTTAACTATTTTTCCCTGCCTTTATCATACTATTTTATTTTTATTATTTATTATTTTTTTTAAAAAAACTTCTTTTTCCTCACTCCTCACTCTACATTTGTCATTTGCTGAGCCTGCTTGAGAGTTAGGGAAGCTTCTAGTGAGTACCAAACTACAGGGGAGGCGCAGAGCAGTGACCCTCTCCATGCAACCTGCGGCTAGCCGAGCTCATTTCCCCACCGTCAAACCCGTTGGAACTTCCTTTGTCTCGGTGAGTGGCGTACCGCTCCGTGAGCTTCGAGACGACACACACATGCATGAAAGCCACATAAATTCACTGTAGACAGAAAGGAAGCTTACCAGAATCCGGTGAACGCCAAACAAAACCCCTAAAGAGCTTTCCGACGCCTGAGAGGGGCGGCTCTGTCTTTTCCGGCGAACTCGTCGGGTGGCAACTTCCTTCTCTTCACCACCTCCTTCTCCTCTGCTTGAAGTTGGTCATGACAGAACCGTACTCAACAGAGATCGCGAACCCGGCGATCTCGATCGAAATACTCTCCCTTCACTCCGATCGCTCTTACCGGACCTTCGTACGATGGTGCTCGGCTCTCCACGCTCAGTGCTCTAACCCGAGCTATTCCAACCCTTATATAGGACCAAGGAGGCGAGACGACGCCGCCCGGCATGCAAGCTTCCGTTGGTGACGGCCAATCTTCGCGCAGGTAACGGGCGACGGAGGTGGCGAGACTGGCGCGGCCGTTTGGTGGCTGAGGGAGGGGATGTTCTCGCCTCGGGACAGATGGGTGGTGGAGATCGGTTGGATCCAATCCAACGGCCACCGCTTAAGTCACTACCTCAGATCCATAAACACCCCTAGATTAAAGGCTGAGATCTACGGAGAACCAATAACCGGATCTTATTCATCTGCCTCGTATCACGCGCACTCTCAGATGAACGTCTCATGAAGAGCCACGTGGCTTCACGGATGGCCTAATAATGCTACGCGATCAGCACCCTCCATGCACGACTAATCTCAGCCGTTAAACTATACTATAAGAGGTCTTGATCTGGACAATTGTCCAGAGGTCCTCAGACATTTCTAGGTCTCAATTTAGTCCATCCTCTGTGAGTGAGGATAATTTCCACCAGGTCCTCAAGCTTTTTGGAAATTATAACTAGGTCCCTAATGACCTCCACTAACCCTAATTAGGGTTTTATTCTTTTAAATTTCCTCTTTCCCCATTTGATCAAACCATTTAATCCCTTAGGGAATTTATTTAATTTTATAATAAATTTTAGAGCACATTATTTTTTATTCCTAAAAAAATCTTTGATTTTACAAACTATTTGGGACTTTTTATTGCAATTAAGACGGGTCTTTGCTATGAGCGTCATGTCACCCTAAATAAGCTATATAAGCTGGTCCATGGTAAGGTTGCGCTACACAAAGGTTGATAATGTCTTTTCTGAATTTACCATCATTCTTCAAGGTGTTCATGTCTCCAGAGTTTACCCAAAAGATGCTCATTCCCAGCGACTTCTATAATAAATTGGCTCAATTACCCGGAGGTCTCGTTAGCTTTGAGGGCCCTAGTGGGGGGGCGCGGAACGGGGTCTTAGTTCGGGATCAGCTTACTGGGGAGATGCGATTCGAGGGAGGATGGCCCAATTTTATGGCGGATCATCGGTTGTCGTTAGGGGATTTATTAGTCTTCACTTTCATCGGGGGGATCCAGTTTCGGGTGAAGATTTTTAGGACCTCCGCATGTGAGAAGGAATCTGCCTTTTCGGCCCGTCCAAGCATTGCGGAGGTGATCCTTAGTGACGACGATTTGGTGTAACCGTCATTTATCTTTAGAATGTATGGGAGCATCCTTATTCAATAAAATAATATCCATTTGGCTAGTTGTGTTTCGGTGTATTCACTAGTAGATTTTGTGTTCTTTTTGCTTACGAGTTGGTTTAATTTACTATGTCGTGCGCTTACAAGGGTGGCGTCATGCCCGCCATTCCCATACCATTTCAAAGGAATGCGATTTTTATCATTTACTTCATCGTTTGTGGCGATGTGACTACTTAACCCTATGCTCTCTTAGAGCGCCATTATAAGTAATTGTTGGGATGCCTATTAGGTAATGTAGAGATGTTAGTCGTTCCTATAGGTTTCACGGTTAGACATACTCACCCAGATATCGAAATCTCGGTCATGCTCTTGGGTGCTGCTTCGCCATTCACGCTCCTGGACAGGAACTTTTCAAAATGTAAAGATCTTATCAATGCTAAAAGTAAAATTTAAGACTTCATTATCCGTGCCATCCAACGTGATTTAGAAGTAGTGGCATTAGTCGGGCCCGAGTTGCTGCTTTTACATTCTCCGTAGGTTGGTTCATCCTACCGTTCGAACAATGGTAGGCAGCAGGGCGAAGCGCTTTTCAGAATGGCCTTCTTCTTGGGGATCTCGTTTGATATATTGTGTAATACCCAGATTTTTCGAATTAATGGAATAAATCAAAATGGATTTAAAAAAAAATTGGGGGTTAAAAAGAAAAAAAACTACAAAAGAAAAAAAAATATAATAATAATAAAATATTGAAGGAAGGTATCATGAAGCTTCATTCCCTTGATTTAAAAAAAAAAATTAAAAAAAATAAATTGTGAAGATATTTAGAGGAAGTTTCTTCCCTCTTTCCAATTAAAAAATTTTAAAAAATAAAATTTTTTGTTTATAAAACATTTCATTGACCAACTAAGGGGAGAAAGAGAGGGTGGATAGAGAGAAAGGAAAGAAAGAAGAGTTGAGGAAATAGGAAGAGAGAAAGGAAAGAAGAAGAGGAGAGGAAATAGGAAGAGAGAGAAAGAGAGAAAGAGAGAAAGAGAGAAAGAGGGAGAAGAGTAAGCTGGCAAAGAGAGAGAGAGAGAAAGAAGGAGAGAAAAGAGTGAAAGAAGAGAAAAGGAAGGAAATAAGAGAAGAAAGGAAGAGAGAGAGAAACGGTAGTGAAAAGAGACAAAAAAAAAAGAGAAGAGAGAGGGAAAGAGAAAAAAAAGAGGAGGAGAGTTTGTAAATTATATTTTTTATTTTTTTTGATCATTTAGAGGAAATTCTGCCGTTTAACGACAACACTTACAGTAGTCGGAAAAATCCAACCAAAATATAAGGAATTATCAGGTGAGTTGACGGTAAATGAACTCCAGTTGATTATCGGATCTTTTGCCGATACTTTTCTCGATGTTTTTATTGATGGATTTTTAAAAGTGGGTGAGTTGACTGTAGATGAACTCCAGTATTTTGACTTGTTTGTCAGGTGTTTTATCGATGTTTTTATCGATGAATTATGAAAAGTGATATTTTTTAGATGTACGTGTATTTGCTCCTAGTAGAGCCAACGTTTTATGTTTCGTATATTAATCTGTGTCTATGTCATGTATGCACCGATTGAAACATGCCTATGTCGTGGCTTAGGTCCGTAGGACCATGTTTAAGGTATGCAACCGGGGAGGCTGGTTATATGAATGGAATTGTGAGCACGGGTAGTGCTGTTTAGATTGGGTGCATACGGACTAGGTACGATTGATATATTTGTGATCCACACAAGTTTGTGACGTGATTATGTTAAGATTTATGCAAGTATGCCCGGTATGAATTTTGTTATGTTTGACAAATATATATGTTACACAAGCTATTATTTTTATAATAAACCCTAGTGCGATGTTAGTCTCTCATTGGGCTAGTTTTAGCTCATAACTCCCACCATTTCCTTTGTCTGAGGAGCGGTCGAGGAATTGGCAGGCCTAATTCACTTGGAGTGGTACGGATCTGGAGATTGACATGACTGTTAAGTGTATAGTTGGCTCTGAGTAGATGTGGACTATAAAATTGATGAATAAAATTATGTCATTTTCATATTTAAGTATGGGAATGTACCTAATCTCTGAACATCTAAACTAAAGATCATGTAGCAATACTGTATGACTTTAATAAAAAAATCAAGTATATGTGCTATAAAAACCCGGGTTGTTACATATTGGCCAAGCTGCCCCTTTCGGATTTGATGTTCAATCTAATCCCTAATATTCTTGACACTCCCTCAGTTATCATGGCTATGCTCACGGTGGAAGAGCAATATCTATCTTTTCGAGATAGAGGGTTTTTGATCTTTCTTTGAGGGGCATTCAAGATTTTCTTGTTTTGTACTTACATAAGAATGTTTGCCCAAATTAATAGGTTGATGTTAGTGAATTCCTGGTATCTTAGTTCATCTCTTGGGTAATCTCGACCTGGGGAGGTCACGATTCCTTGGCGGGTTAGATGAAGCTTGTCTTGAAGGCTAGACTAGGGCCCTAATGTCTGGTGGGGCTATCTTCACTTTTGTCTGGGTTGCCTTCTTCTTCCCTTTCCACCCTTGCTGTATCTCTTCTTTATTGATGAATCTCTCGACTCGAGCGAGGAGTTTCGAGAATTCTTCCGGCTGGTCCAGAGACAAGTCATATTTGAAAGGTGAGGGGAGGAGGCCTTCCATTAGTGCTACCCCGGAAACGTAGTGATTGAGTCGGGGAATGGTGCGAGTCTCTCGGTGAAGCGATTGATGTAGGCATAGAGGGTTTCTCCTTCTTGCTGTTGAGCGCCATGAGGGTGGTAGACGTCTTTTTACATCTTTTTTTGCCCACAAAATAGTTGAGGAAGAGGGCTGACCAAGCGCTTTAAAAAGAGGAGAATGAATTGAGGGAAGGGTCTTGAACCACACATATGCTTAGCCGCCCGCAATTATTGCAGAAAAGAGTCAACACATGATGACATCAGAGGAGGCATCCATGAGCATGAGGGTCTCATATGCCCCCACATAATCATTTGGGTCAATGGAGCCATTAAAGGTCTCCATTTGAGGGGGCCTGATCCCATGGGGAAGATGTGCCTGTATGATCCTCCTGGTAAAAGGGGTCGTTGTGAGTCTTGTGTCGTGTATGTCCTCCAGCTACTGAGGGCTCGCCCGTCTACTTTCTTACCTTCTCCGTAGGGGAGAGTCATGTTGTGATATTAGCAAGGTTTTGGATTGCGCCGTAGGGAATGTCACTTAGAGGTGGGGAGCCAAAGCCTCTTGGCATCCGAGTCCAACTTTGGTTTTGCTTCTACCGTCCTCGGCCAAACCTTTACATGCGGAGGTGGGACCTCGTCTTAGATCTAGAAATCTCGAGAGAAAGGGGTCATAGTGCGGGCGGCCACGGGAGACTAGCTTTTCTAATGGGAGAATAGCTTGCGTCATGATCTCCATCTGTCTTGCCACCTTAAGCCTCCGACCTCTCCTCTAGAAGCCTTGATGGCCAGCGCCTTCTACCGCACCTCCTAAAGGGTGGGTTTTTGGTGTTGACATTGGGCCTCTGGAGCTTTGGATCTTATTTCCGGTGGTAGTGAGGCTTCATTCTCCTCTTCTCCTTATACTTGAGTCAGGGTGAACCTCTTCATGATTCGTGGATTTTGTTACTCAAGCGTCCCCGCGGATGGCGCCAATCTGATTGGCCAGGTGATACGGTGGTTATGCCATGTAGAACACTCAAATCCCTAGCTAACTAATGATCTTGAGAGATGAAAAACCTTGTAGCAAGTTTACTCACTTGAGTTCACCTAAAAAGGGGCGGTGAAGAGGAAAAGTGAGAGAGAGAAGGTAGAGACTCTGTTTTCACTGTGCACGGTCAAACTGATCAAGTTAGTAGGCTGGTCGAGAAGGAAAAGGAGGAGAATGGGGAGCCTTTAGAGTGGCTTGATTCTTGCTTATCTTTCTCCTTGGTGACTTGCTTCCTTATATCATTCTCCTTTCCCTTCTTGGGATATGTGTCCTTTTAGATTTGGCCATGATGAGGGTCCTTGCTTGTACGCCTTTCATTACTCCCTAGGGTAGCTTTGTCTTCTCCTAGGTGGGTATGGTGGCGCCTTGTAAGCTCATATGTGAACAAGTCCTCTGTATATGTGTGTGTGTGTGTGTGTGATTATTATATATGTGTAGATATAGATATGTATTCTAATGATAATATAATTTAATAATTATATATATATAATAATTATAAAAAATATATACATAAATAGATATGGATACATAGTTGATATAAAATATTATATATAGGTGAAACAATCAGGCGACCAAACTTTGTGGCCGGCCTGATTGTAATGACTACTATATATATATATATATATATATATATATATATATATATATATATATATACACACGGGGATGATATGGTGCGGTTGGCCACACTTGCGGCCGGCCTGCCATATCTCATGTGATATCTTGCTTGAATTACAGGCAGAGGCGACCATATCATGTAATAGAGATATGGCGGGCGACACGCCATAATCTTGGTCGACAAACCATATCATTCTCAGGTATATATATATATATATATATATATATATATATATATATATATATATATATATATAGGGTGATGATACTATAAGGCCGGCCGGACATCCGGCAGCCTCATAGTATCATCTGTAATATATATTAGATAATTTATATATACTATAAATATATATCTACACTTATCTATATATTATCTCTAATATATTATGTATATTTGTAATTATTATATTATCTTCTTATCAGAATCTATATATTATCTATACATATATCTATAATAATTAAGAATATACATAATATATTATAGATAATATATAGATAATTGTACATATATATTTATAGTATATATAAATTATCTAATATATATTATAGATGATACTATGAGGCAAATGGATGTCCGGCCGGCCTCATATTATCATCACCCTATCTATTATCAATATATATATATATATATATATATATATATATATATATATATATATATAGTGATAGGATGAGGCCGGCCACACTTGCGGTCGCTTCATCCTATCACTACTTATATATAGTAAATATATATAAAATATATATTATATTTTTTATAAGGTATTGATATATATTGATTTATCTATATATTTTAAACAATATATAGATATGTATATATAATTTTTAAATTTATATGTATACATATCTATATATTGTTTAAAATATATAGATAAATCAGTATATATCTAAATACCTTATAAAAAATATAATATATATTTTATATGTATATTTACTATATATAAGTAGTGATAGAGATGAGGCACGCTACTTGAAATGCTGACACGACTTCTATACTATCACTATTATATATATATATATATATATATATATATATATATATATATATATATATATATAAGATCATATTACTATGAAATTACTGCTACTACTTATTCAAGTAGAAATTTTGCCTCATTTTCTTCCATTTTGAGAGTGTTTTTAGGGTTTCCAACCGTATGGATGGAAAGAACATAGAAAAATAAGATAACATGTCGATTTTCATACAATTTGGTGACCTTATGATCATTCATTTTAACGGGTGAAAATTTATAGAAATCTTAATGGGTTAAATTTTCACCATTTAAGATGAATGATAAATACGATCACCAAATTGTATGAAAAATCGATATATTACCTTATTACGATGTTCTTTCAATCTATACGGTTTGATTTGTAAAGAACACTTTCAAAATGGGTGAAAATGAGGCGACCTTACTTGAATAGTAGTAAGGCCGACCTCATAGTACATTACCCATATATATAGGGTCATGTTACTATGAAGTCAGCCTTACTACTATTCAAGTAAGGTAGCCTCAATTTCATCCCTTTTGGGAGTGTTTTTAGGGTTTCCAACCGTACGGATGGAAAAAAACATAGAAAAATAAGATAACATGTCGATTTTCATACAATTTGGTGACCGTATGATCATTCATCTTAAAGGGTGAAAATTTATAGAAATCTTAATGGATTAAATTTTCACCATTTAAAATGAATGATAAATGCAAGTCACCAAATTGTATAAAAATCGATATGTTATCTTATTTTTTGATGTTCTTTCAATCTATATGGTTTGATTTGTAAACAACACTTTCAAAATGGGTGAAAATGAGACGAACTTACTTGAATAGTAGTAAGGCTGACCTCATAGTAACATGACCCTATATATATATATATATATATATATATATATATATATATATAAAGTATTACAATGAGGCTGGTCGGCTGATTGTAACAAATATATTATATCTAATATATATAGAAAAAATATATATATTATAATTTTTATAATGGTTTTAGATATAATTTGATTTATCTATAAATTTTAAACAGTATATAGATATGTATATATATATTTTTTAAAATTTTATACACATGTATTCTAAATATAAGATAATTTTAAAAATATATATACATATTTCATTAAAATATATATATATATACATATATATATTCTGTTTAAAATTTATAGATAAATCAAAATATATTTTAAAATATTGTAAAAAATATAATATATATTTTTATATATATTTAAGATATAATATCGGTGTTTTGATCAGACGGCCAGACATCCGGCCGGCCTGATCCTAACATCTTTGTATATATATATATATAGCTGACAAGACATTGTCATGATTTTTACCAACCAAATCTTTTTGTTTCTTTATTTAGGATTATTTGGAAAATAGCGGTGCTAAATATGAGGTTTTGTAGGGCTGTATACGTAAGAACCCGGGAAGTTGATTTAATATCACTTTCCAATTTTCAAAGAGCCATATTTTCTCCTTTTTTCTGTTCCACCTTCCACACTAACACTTCTTAGACTCTTCTCATGTTCTCTCCTTCTCGAAGCTGTTTCTCAATTTCTATTTGTCTATTTAATAAGGTGTCTACCTCTATGCTCCTCATTTGTGAAAATTCGCCAACTATTGAGCTTCATGGAGAGTTATGGTGATCTTCTTGATGTTGAGGATGATGTGTTTGGACGGCTCATTTCCAGATTGAATCCTCCAAGGTATGAGACTCTTCTTCTTCTTCTTCTTCTTCTTCTTCTTCTTCTTCTTTGTAGTTCTACTCTGTTTTTCTTCTTTTTCTTGACAAGTCCTCTTTTTTATTTCTGTGAAATTTGGAATTTTGGGTTTATATCTGTAATTATTCTTTCAGTTTTGTGATTGCCAATGAATATTGTTATAATGCCACTGTGTATCTGGACTTATTGATGTAATCTTTTGCCTGTTCTGCTCTTCTTTTTTTTTTTTGAAAATTGTTCTCTATTTCTTTTTGCTGAATTTAGGATTTTTTGGTTTAACATTTGTGTGTGTGTGTGTGTTTTTTTTTTTCTTTAGGGTTGTGATTGACAATGAATCCTGTGATCATGCCACTGTTATTCGGGTAAATGTCTTTGCATAGTTATCTTATTGAATCTTAAACTTAAGTATAATTAATTCCTGATTGAAAACATCTATCTCTAAAGGTGAATTGTGTCAAGAAGCATGGTGTTCTTCTTGAAGTGATTCAAGTCCTCATTGATCTTCATCTCATAATCACCAAAGCATACATATCCTCTGATGGGAGTTGGTTCATGGATGGTACGTATTACCACATTGTGATTCCCCCACAGTGAATCATATCTGACGATGTTTTTCATTTTCCTCATCTAATGGATTGAATTTCAGTTTTCAATGTCACTGATTGTTATGGAAACAAAGTTTGGGACAAAGAGATTCTCACCTGCATACAAAGAGTAAATATGAAAGTTTTCTAATTCGATAACAATGGAGGAAATCATAACTTAATTAGCTCAATTTCAACTATACTTCTTGTAGACATTGGAGACAGATGCATCCATCCTGCATTCTGTCAGGAGCTCTGAGTACACATCCATTGAGCTGATAGGCTCCGATAGGCCTGGTTTGTTGTCCGAAGTCTGTGCAGTACTCACTGATTTGAAGTGTAATGTGGTGAAGGGCAAGGTCTGGACTCACAATGCTAGGATTGCTGCCGTGTTACACCTCACAGATGAGCCTAATGGGCAGCCTATTGAAGACCTCCACAGGCTCTTAACCATCAAAAAATTTCTCTGCATTGTCTTAAAGGGGGACAGTGATTTGAAGACAGCAAAGATGACAGTTTCTGGGGGTCTTATTCACAGTGAGAGGAGGCTTCATCAAATGATGTTTGATGATAGGGACTATGAAGGAGTTAGGATGGCTGAAGGAGAGGAGCCATCTAGGCCTCAAGTTGCCATTATGGATTGTGCCGAGAAAGACTATACTGTTGTTATTTTGAGGTCTAAGGACAGGCCAAAGCTTCTCTTTGATACTGTTTGCACTCTCACTGACATGAACTACATTGTGTTTCATGGCACTGTGAATACTGGCAATGAGGAAGCCTACCAGGTAGATTATACTGATGAAAAGGCAATAGATTTCAGTGAAATAGTCTAAGATCTTGGCAATTGTTCATTTTGTTTTTGTTGCAGGAGTATTACATTAGATCATGTAAGCGGGTTACCAATAAGCTCAGAGGATGATAGGAAGCAAATTATTCAGTGCCTTCAGGCTGCCATTTGAAAAGGCGTACTATGGACGGATTAGAATTGGAATTCAGAGCAGAAGAAAGAGTAGGCCTACTCTCAGATATTACGAGAATATTCCGAGAAAACGGGTTGTGTATTAAACGAGCAGAGATCTCCACAGAGAATGGTGAAGCCATTGACACATTTTATTTATCAGAAATGTCAGGAAACAATGTAGAAGCTAAGACAATTGAATCGATAAAAAGGCAAATCAGCCAAAAGAATCTGAGAGTTACGAACCCCCTTCCCCCTCCAAAATCTAAAGAGGAAACCAGTGCTAGCCTGTTCTTGTTATTGAATTTCTTCAGGGGATGCTCATTCAGAATTTTCAGCTAATTCGATCCTGCACTTGAACTCAAAACAAGCTGTTTCTCTGATCACTGAGAAGTGATAACCCTTTAGACACATTACAACAATATGATCTCTGTATATAGGTCACAGATACTGTTCATATATTCACTGTATATAAACTGAATATATATATATTTTTTTTTTATCAAATGATTACTAAGATATGGCAATAAATCCCTTAATATATATTTTGTGATTTTATCCATAAATGCCATTAACCATCAAAGGAAAGAACAGCTATACAACACAATCTTGCAATTGTTTCACTCTATTTATACTCGCAAGTCGCAACTCTTCCCATAAACCAAAAGCATAGAAGCACAGCAATGGCTGTCAATTCCATCATCCTGTTCATTGCTTCTCTCCTGCTTTTCTCCTCTCTGCAATGTAAGAATCACTTAAAATCAAATACCTTTAAGCCTTTTTCCTCTTTCTTTCCCCTGATCATTGATTGTAATTTGTTGAACTAATTGCAGGCTATGGACAAGAAATGCACAGGAAGTGACATTGTTGTTAAGCTTGAGAAGACTGGAAGAGTTGTGGAAGGAGATTCAGAGTATGAAGTCACAGTGAGCAACAACTGTAACAACTGCACTGCCTTGAATGTTCATCTGCAGTGCTTTGGGCTGAGCAGCGTTGAGCCAGTGGATCAGAAGGCAATCCAGCCAGTGGCTGGTACAAACAGGTGTATAGTGAATGAAGGCAAGCCGATACCCCCGGACTCCCCGGTTAAGTTCAAGTATGCATGGCGAACTCCTCAGGACTTCCCTGTAGTCAGTTATGAATTTAAGTGTCAGTTCTGAAAGGCCACCCAATGCAATGCAATGCAATGCAAAGGACCTATGGATCATTTTGGTCAATCTTTTATAAGTCTTGTCTGTTTCGGTTTAAAGACAGAAATCGAAATAAAGATATAATTCAGACATCAAAACTATATTTTTATCACTGTTTTTATGTCTAAAAAAATATCAGGTTTTAGGGTGCGTTTGAATTGGGGGAATAGAAATGATGGGAAAGGGAATGAAAATGGAGAGGGTAAAGGAATGGAAAGCAAATAAATGGGAATGTGAATGATTATCTTGTTTGAATGTGAGGTAATAGGAAGGTAATTTATTGGGAATGAAAAAGCATAGGCGATTTGAAGCATTATTGAAAAGGCGCATAGGCGATTTGAAGTATTATTGAAAAGGCGCATAATTAATTACTAGATAAAAATTAAAAATTAAAAAAAAAAATCTATTTCTATGTGGTTTCATAGATTTGCATAATAGGGATATTGTTTTTTTTTTCGAAAAATACCTTGTGGTTTCTCAAGTTAACAAAAAAAAGAAAAAACCATTAACTCCCACTAATGGTGCTAAGTTGACAAGGGTATTTTCGTCAAATTTTGTAACATAGATGTTGAAAGTTATACGAAAATTGATCTAAATCGGATTACTTTTAAATCTCCATTGGTTTGAGAGATCAAAACCAAAAAAAATGAACAAAAATGCTCCTGCCAACTAAGCATGGGTTAACACCATTAATAAGAGTTAACGGTTTTTTCCATTTTTTCTTAAACGGAGAAACCACAAGATTTTTTTGAAAAAAAAGAACATTTTCCCGATTATGCAAATCTGTAAAACCACATGGATTATTTTTGAAATTTACCCTAAAAAAAATGAATTCATTAATTTATAAAATAATTTTACTCCGATTTCATTTCTATGATTAATATTGTTAATTAAATAAATAATTATAATTAAATATAAATTATAAAACTTAACCATTTTTGAATTTATTATTATAATAAATTATTTGAACAAAATATTTCAATATGAATTACTTTGTTATAAAAACCAATGACATTTCACCTAATCATTTAATTAAAAAACCCTTGTTTAATTTAATTATTATAATTAATTTGACCAATTAGAAAATATATAAAACTCACCTAATCAAGTTTAAACTTGTTCTTAAAAAAATATTATCCCATCATTCCCCGTACTCTATACAAAAATATATAAAAATATATAAAATTTAAATGTTAAGACGGTAAAATCGGCCTTTCTTATAGGGGGGAATGCCCATTCTACCCAATATTGGGGGCAATGCCCATTCCCCTATGAGGGAAATCTGATTTTCTTACAAAGGTGAATCATTCCCCCCTGATGGATTCCCCACAGATAGGGTTACCCTAAGGGGAATGATTACCCTCATCCAAACGAGGCCTTAGTGTATAATAATATTGAGTAAAATTAGGTGTAACCTTTGACACAAAGGTGTTGTTTGGAAATGGAATTTTGGGAATATAATATAGGTTTGTTAATTTTTTTTAAAAAATGCAACCTATTTTGAAGGGAATTGATAAAGCATTTGAGGTTAAGTTGATAATAATATGACTTAGAACTAGTGTTGATTGTAGGATAGGCGAAATACCAACTTGCTCTCATTAAACTCATTAAAGAGTTGAGGTAGGTCTGCATGTAACTTGGGAGTGATTGCATCTCCTCTTACACGCCCACTCAATCTAGTGCTACTGTGTATTTACCCGATAACCTTTCACTCTGTACAAACAATAGGGATCTCTAACCAAAGATGACCCCTTATCTTCTGAAGTTCAAATTGTCCTCATTCTGCACAAAGTTATTGGATTATATTGAGCCGACACCCACCAGGCCCCATCGAGAACTAAAGCACCATTCCTTGTCTGTGTGTGTCAGTGGCACAAGAAGACAGCGAGCCCCTTCCATCAGGGTCTGGGATCTTCTCCTCTTCCCAATGGACATATGATAGGTATTTCCCCCTACCTTGACTAACAACCATCCAATTGCCAACAATTGTGTTCCAATTGTGACTCCTCACTCCTCTGAGATGTCGCGATTAATCTCATTAGGGGTTTTATAATAAACATTGCAGACAACCCAAGACACCCCGTACTCGATAGGCATAATAAAGCCCAAGATTAGATTCTCGGCATTATTTTTGGGAATTCTTTGGATTACATAAATTGCATGTCAAGACCAAATTAAATCATGTTACCAATGGTAGATTTTCACCGATCTGATTGTCATTTTTGTAAAATGCCACAAAAACACTTCACTATGTTTAACCTTTTTTTTTTAACTTGATTATTGTATTTGTCTTTCTTGCATGTGCCCATGTGAGTTTTGCCATCTAATAACATACCTTATATGAGGTACATAATCTTGCTATTTTGTGGGTGTCGTTATATTAAAATCTAATTTGGAATATGTTTCTTAGTACCAAACCATCTAAGTGTGTTATTCAAGTGGACATTGTGTCATCTGGCAACATTTTGTGAATTAGGCAGTATTTAGATTTAGGTAGCAAGTTGACAGTCAGTATCTCTAGGCAAAATGTTGACACAATGCTTTAACGGCATCTAACAATTAGAGCAAGGACTATACAATGGGTGTTCAATTACATGTTGATGAATAGCATGAATTGATTAGCTTATGAGATAGAAATATACTCATAAATTATCCATAATCAAGATTAGGGTTTGTATTTCAAGATTAATGAATTCTTTAATTCTCATGGACATATAGAGGAACAAGAATTGTGAATATGTTCTCAAGTTGTTCGAAAGACATTTGAAAATAGGATAAGATACCCTAGATTAGCAATCTGATTCATTCATACAAGTGAGAGGAGATGAATATTCTATTACATTATCAAGTGAAATCAAACCCCTAAATTGATTAATGATCTTGATCAAAGCCCCTTGATCTAGTTATTTATAACTTTTTAGTTAATTTTCATTAGTTTTTCAAGTGTAAGCATCTCGAAACATCGTTCGGTTGGATAAGACTAGATTGATATAATTTTGGTTCTCATCAAGATTTGATTACAATTCCTTGGGTACCACACTTTTTTCTTATTATATTACTTGTTGACATGTACATTTGTGTTGTTACTTTATTGCATTCATCTAAGCAACGAAAATTCAGGTTAATCACCACATAAAAGTTAGCTCATTTGAGTCAAGTAATATTTTATATGTTCTATTCTAGAAACTTAATTTGACTAAAAAGACATTTGGATGGAGGTAGTGAGATTTTACCTGGGTTATCCTCTATAGAAAAAACAGTAGGGGGGGTACGTACGCATGAATCCAAAGTTTTCAAGAGTATATACATCATTTTTAATTATTTTATAGTGGTATGCAAATTTTCTTTTATATGTACATATATATTACACAAGCGCATTATGGACATTTCTTGCGAAAGGTAAAGACGAGCCAATTGAGTACCGCCAAATTAAGTGTTGGATGAACTCCATTCAAAGACCAACAACCAAAGTGAAGCATAGTTGAAATCAATGGCCGCCTTGGTCCCACAAGTTTGATTGAAGACACAACTTGTATTGAGACAAACTCTTGATGTTCATTTTCAGCCACCTGTCTGCTTTCCATGGCCCATGCAACCATTATATTTATCTGTCACAATTAACTAAAATTGTGTATATATATATGGATACACATGTAAATGTGATTGGGATTTTAGATAAGATCAAAGTTTGTCCATAGTTCCATTTGATATACATACAATGCTAAAATAATTTATTTTATCCAGTGTATCATTGACTGAATTCCTCTGTAAATTATTGTCCATGTATATATATTTTTCTATATTTGAGTCGTATAAATATAAAACTCTTATTTATCTTCACCTTATCGTATAGATAAGGTGAAGATAGAAGGAATCGAATTACATTAGATGTTGCAATTAAATTATGAACTGTTTATATACATGAAGTTAGGATATAAGGTCAACCAAATGTTGTCAAAATCTGCCATTATTAAAGAGAAAAAAACAACCACAAGACCAAACAAAGCCACGGTAGTCTCCATCTCTCTATCTCCCTCTCTCCCTCTCTCCTTCAGTTCACAAAAAGAGAAGGAAATGGCAAACAAGGTCTTCTTCCTCATAGCTTTTGCCCTTCTGTTTTGTTTCTCACAAGGAGGTATGTCAGTTTAATTAAAATCTCTCTCTCTCTATATATATCTTTCTGTCGATCTATATATATATATATATATATATATATATATATATTCCTGGAATTCTTGATCTATCTATCTATTTTTAGTCATCAGAAGTAGGAGTTTTATAGTGATATCTGATCATGAATCAACAGCTTTTATCTGTATGTGTGTGTTTGTGACTTAGCTAGCTCTTAATTTGTGATCTCTATTATATATAATAGTCAATCAATCAATCAACTTTCATCTTCTCCCTTATATATATATATATATATATATATATATATATATATATCTAGAAATCTATTGTGCTCAATTTAATTTCATCCTTCTCTCTAATGAAATGAATAAATAAATTAATGAAAGCATGCATGCATGCAGGGAATGGGCAGACAACAAGATGCAATCTATCCAACATCGGCATAAACCAAACAAGAACTGGAGTATTGGTGAATGGCGTGGATAGAGAGTATGCAGTGGTGATCAGCAATAACTGTGCGTGTCCCCAGTCCTCAGTCCTCCTCAAGTGCGCCGGATTCAACACAGTCGAGAACGTGGATCCAAGCTTGTTTAAACCCGTCGGAGGCGATCAATGCTCCGTAAACAATGGCCGGCCTCTTGTCCAAGGTTCACCAATCACCTTCAACTATGCTTGGGCAAGCCCCCAAGTCTTCCTTCCTGCAGGCTCTGTCATCAATTGTCCATCATCCAGGATTAAACCATTCAAGCAAGAAGATTAGTCTCTAATTAATTAACTCCTCCAACTTGATGAACACTCTTGTGTTCTATGCCATACCAGCTTACTCACTTTTTTCCATAGAAATAATTCTCATAAAATTCCCATATCATAGTTGAATCTCATCGAACAGTTTTATTCTCACAAATGTTCTTCTATTAATTGTTTTTAATCTTTATTTCTTTAAGAATTTTCCTTTTTGTAAATATAATATTATAGAATTTATTTCTATATAATGGGGGTAAAAGTGGAGAGACACGTGGCGTTCATCTACAACATCCAAGCGTCCTGATCCTAAAGCAACACACGGGGCCAAACGGCTCATCGGTACAGCCCCCACAAAGCCGTTCAGCAGGCGATTTAGGCGCAACTCAACGGTTTAACGCATCCGATCGGCCCACCACGACTCAACGGTTTAATGCATCAAGTCGACCCGCCGCACCTCATCGGTTCCACATTGCTCATCAAGGGCAGATTTCTCGCCCTCTCTACGAAGCGATTGCGGAAGACTTGGGAGGCTGACTAACTAAGCACGCGGCTAACGCTACGTGCCTCGGTGATGGCAGAGCCCAAGAAATCCCGGCCTATATAAAGAAGGCTTTCTGATGAGACAAGGTCAAGGACCACGAGAAGAACCCTAAAATATTAGGTGGAAAAGTGCATACCTAGAGGAAGGAACAAGACATGGGCCATCGCCTCCAACCTCCCCACCACCTGAAGGTTAATGTATTCATCCCCTCTTAAATGCCCAAAAAGGCCTCTGTAATCATTGAATGATAGGACATCCCAGCTGATTAGGGGTTTTTCCATGTTAAATCTGTCTCTTCTTGTGATTGCTTGCTTGAACTTCATCTTCTTCGTACTGTTCAAGGGTCCCAACCTCAAATAAATTCAACCGTTGGTGCGAGATCGATTCTCAATCTCAAGGCAAAACGGTTTTAGTATCAATAGTTTGCCGCCGTCTGTGGGGACCCTGAAAGAGAAGCCATGGCAACCTTGAGAAAGTCGAAGAGGAAATGTACAAGGTCACGAGCCTTGAGGAAGGGCGTCAACTGATCCATCTGCAGCGAGTACCCCTCCCACTGACAACCCTCTTGTCGCAAGAGCTCCCAGAGCCCTAGAGAGGATGGAGGCACCTCTCATGGAGTGCAGGTCCATCCAAAGCGATTCCAGCGATGGTGCGGGGAGATCCAGAGCTTAAGTAGGCGTTGCGGAATATAGAGCATACATCATAAAACAAGCGGTCCGCGTGGCGTGAGGCCCTTTGGATGAACAAAGAGGCGGCCTAGAACCCTCTCCCTAGGCCGCGGCGCTCCCGGCAAAGGAGCCCCAAGCTTGATGGAGTCCTCGGCGGGGCTCGGGCTCATCTTACCAGCGCACGAGGCGGGGCGGCTTTGGTCGGGGGAAGAAGCAGAGAGAGGAGGCTTGGTGTCCCAGGCGCCGTATGCCCCCAGCAGCCGGAGAAAGCGTCGTCGAACCTTGTCCCGCTCTCCGGTCGCCCTGCACCCGGGACCCGATCATGCAGGCTGTTACTGCGCCTCAACATAAGCTCATCGAGGAGGCACTCAGGCATGGCCGCTCCGCCCACACTTGGCCGAGGAGAAGGATAGGGTCTTGTAGCTGAAATGGGAGACTCAACTCACCTTTCCTCTACGGGCAATGGGAGGCCCCATTTCTGGCGATTCGGACCCCGAATATCCGATACTATGACGGCTCCACAGACCCGCTGGAGCATATAGAGAGGTATTCTGCTGAGATGTTGACGAACCAAACCACAGAAGTGGTTATGTGCTTTGCTTTCCCCCGCACGCTTAGCTGTGTGGCGTTCGAATGGTTCTCTACTCTGCCCGCCGGAACTATCTCCAGCTTCAAGAAGTTAACCAATCTCTTCCTGACCCAATTCACAAACAAGCGGAAGCTGAAGAAGGATCCTCTCACACTCTTCGGGTTCATGAAAAGACCAGCGGAGAACTTGCGAAGTTACATCGGGCGCTTCAACGAAGAGATCACGGGCATGGAGGGCCTCGATTCATACATGATTTTTGGGACAGTGATAAGGGGCCTAAGAGAGGGCCCGTTTAAGGAGAGTGTCACTTCCGATCTCTTCCGATGAGAAACAGATCGCTTCCGATGAGATGAAAGCCAGGTGGGATGAGGAGGACCGGATGAGGATGGAGCTCGTCCGAGGAATCGTGTGACAACAACGAAGTCTTGGCGGCGGTCGAGAAGGAAGACCGATCACGAAGAGGCGGTTGGGCCGGGATCGGAGAGCACAACACCGACCAGATGAGAGAAGGCCGGCATACTCGGCCACCCAAAGGTCAGTCGGATGGCGAAGTACCACAACTATGCCATTCTCAACGCCTCGCTTGAAAACGATTACATTTGTAGCTACTAGACCCGAGGAAGATTACGGCGGCCTCCCCGATGAGGAGAACCGAAGAGGAAAAGAGCAAGAAGTTCTACAAATTCCATCAAGACAAAGGACACGCGACTTATGAGTGCGTCCACCTGAAGGATGCCATAGAAGACCTCATCCGGGAAGGCAAGCTCTCCCAATACCTGAAGAAGAAAGACACGGCCACGGAGAACTTTTGGCCTTAGGGTGGGAGTAGCGATTATCCCGCGGTCTAGCCGGATCCAAGGACCGCAAGGAAGAACAAACAAAGAACAAAAAGAACCATAGAAAATACTCTGAAATTCAGGAAAATATTATTAATCAAAATTCAATAAATGAAAAACTAACCCACAAGCAGGGTTAAATAGCCACAAAAGATTAACCTAGAAACCTTATCATCAAATCTAAATTTGCTAAAATGAACAAATTATTATTTAAAACTAAACTTATCTAAATTTAAAACTCTAAACAAATAAGATAACTCCTAAAAATCCGAGATCAAATCGGATTCAAATCTTATCATACTTTGGCATATTAAATATTACCAAAAATAGAAAAAAAGACCAAAAACCCTAATTCGGCGGATTAAATATTTCTAAAAAAATAAAAATAAACTAAAGTTCTCTCTAATATGATATCCCCATGTCGTGCGTGCCGCAAAGAGCTTTCCAAATTGAGGTTGAACGTCTGATTCTGATATTGGTAGCCAAAGTTATGGCCAAAATACTGAACCACACCCAAAACCGATTCAATCTTGGAATTGACTCGATAACTTCTCGTCTTTAAGTTGACCCGCCAACCCGACACCAATATTTGACTCGAGCCTCCTGCATCAGTCACCCCAGGTTGGAAAGAACTCGACCCCGAGTTCGACTGCACCTCTGTTGGTAGGTTTGGATCTCCATGCTTGATCTCAATCAAAACCCTAGAGACAGAAAGTAGGTTAGTATTGTTGGTTACCGGGCTATGAGGGTTTTCCCCCCATCGAGATACCAACGCAATGCTAGTCCCATCATCGTCATAGATGGGCTCAATAATCTCCTCCTCGGGCTCGCCAATTTCCTCCCCGTAGTCGTCATAGATGGGCGAGATCTCCTCATTAACATCATCGTTGAAGAAGGGAAAAATCTCCACCTACGCATCATCGTTGAAGATGGGTGAGATCTTCTCCTCCGCATCATCGTCGTAGATGTGTTGGTAGATGGGTTGGCCAAACCTCTGATCGCTATGATTATGGTGCTGGACTTCCTCAGCCGGAAACTTCCCATGACAACCACGATCAAAATCGATCGCCGCCAGACGCCTTGATAATTTCTTGACTTGCCTCTGCAAATCCTTGATCATCAAGCGTTGGGTTAACTCCTCGACTTGCCTTTGTAGATCGTTGTTCATCGCCTCCAGGGCGCTCAAA
Organism: Dioscorea zingiberensis; assembly: GCA_026586065.1. Classification (NCBI taxonomy): domain Eukaryota; kingdom Viridiplantae; phylum Streptophyta; class Magnoliopsida; order Dioscoreales; family Dioscoreaceae; genus Dioscorea; species Dioscorea zingiberensis. Next base: position 31,157,641 of record CM048822.1, on the reverse strand, counting down.
TCACGGTATTGGACTTTCTCAGCAGGAACCTGTCCAACCCGACGTCCACGACCACCAGTCATTGATGTCGCTGATGAAGCTTCCCAGGAAGATGATGAGTTCTGATACCAGCGGCCAGCGAGGCGGGTGGCGATTATCCTGCGGTTTAGCCGGATCGAAGGACCGCAAGGAAGAACAAACGAAAAACCAAAAGAACCAGAGAAAATACTCTGAAATTTAGAAAAATAATATTAATCAAAATTCAATAAATGAAAAACTAACCCACAAACCGGGTTAAATAACCTCAAAAGATTAACCTAGAAACCTTATCATCTAATCTAAATTTGCTAAAATTGACAAATTATTATTTAAAACTAAACTTATCTAAATTTAAAACTCTAAACAAATAAGATAACTCCTAAAAATCCGAGATCTAATCAGTTCAAATCTTATCCTAATTTGGCGTATGAAATATTACCAAAAATAGAAAAAGACCAAAAACCCTAATTGATTGGATTAAATATTTCTAAAATAGAAAGAAAAAACTAAACTAAAGTTCTCTCTAATATGACGTCCCCATATGTAGATGCTTGGCGCCATACATGAGAGCTTTCGAATTGGGGTTGAGCGCTGATTACGATATCGGTAGCCAAAGTTATGGCCAAAATACCCAACCACACCCAAAACCGACTCAATCTTGGAATTGACTCGATAACTTCTCGTCTTTATGTTGACCCGCCAACCCAGCACCAATATTTGACTCAAGCCTCTTGCATCAGCACCTCAGCGGACCCACCCTCCCACGTAGTTCTGAATGGCCCGCGCATCACGATGATAGCTAGGGTCCCGGGTGCGCAGGCGAAAGTTTGTCTTCTATGAAGAGTTATGTCCGCACAGTAGGGGCTGTGCAGAATGCGGCATCAACGAAGAGACCCTGGGTGTCCTCTGACATATGTTTTTCCAAGGAAGACCTCAAAGGGGTGACTCACACTCACGATGATACCTAGGTTATCCACGGCCAGTTGGGATCTTCCGCGGTTGGCGGGGGTCTTTGGTCGTGCGATGCGGGAAGTTTGGTTAACATTATCTTCTCCAATGCTTTTGATCGGATGGAGATCCACATGGAGAAAAGCCGAGGCGGTGAAATCCCCATTAATTGGTTTCAATGGAAGCCCCCTCCAGCCTGACGGTTTAATCTCCCTCCCGCTTCTCCTCGGCATCCCTCCCCAGACTGCTACTACCCTTGTCAACTTCCTTATAGTTCGCTGCCCGTCGAGCTATAATGTGATCATAGGAAGGCCAGTACTAAATTCCCTGGGAACGGTTCCATCCACTTACCACATGATGATGAAGTTCTCCATACCCAACGGTTGCGGAGAAGTGAAAGGCATTAACCAGCTCGCCTCCCGATGTTCACGTAACCATGCTTTCGGGGATGCGGGAGAATGGGGCACATGGAGGGCGAAGCGAGTAGTCATAGGGGACTGCGGCGGTATTTGGATGAGGAAAGGGGAGATCACAGCGAGGGCCCACACCGGTTAAAGAGTTAGCCATTTGCCATTATGAGAGCAAACTAAAGCGCATTCGTCCGGTGGAGTGCTTGAGTTGAGTCTTAGAGGCGTGAGGGAGATCATGTATTTCTTGAAAAACAACTTTCGATGTGTTTTCTGGATGGCCAAAGAGATCTGCAGGGGTCCGCGAGATGTCATCGAGCACCGCCTCTGGCGTAGACGGGACATAAATTGGTGGTGCAAAGAGGAGAGCCTTAGCACCCGTCGCTTGAAGGCGTGAGGAGGAAGTTAACAAACTAGTGAAAGGCTGATTTTGTCACGAAGTCCACTACCAAGAATGGTTGTCAAGCGTTATGCTTGGTCAAAAAGCCCACTGGGAAGTGGCGCATGTGTGTTGACTTTACCGGTTTAAATAATGCATGCCCTAAAGATTGCTACCCCCTGCGTCACATAGATAATATGGTTGACTCCATATCGGGTTATGAAATGCTCAGTTTCCTGGACGCCTTCTCCGGGTACAATCAAATCAAGAGGGCTCAAACCGATGAGGAAAAAACTTCCTTTATTATCGGCAGGGGGACTTATTGCTACAAGGTGATGCCCTTTGGGTTGAAAAATGCTGGTGCAACTTTTCAAAGGCTGGTGAACAAGGTCTTCAAGGACAAAATCGGCTGAAATGTAGAGGCTATTTAAAAATCATAAAACAATAAAACATAGGTATCATCAAAACTCCACTTAGAAAGCACTTTATCAGGAATTCAAAAAACATAATTTAAAATATACAGAACGAAGAGAATATTAAATTTACAAATGGAGAAAGGCCATTACGGCTGTGCGAATTCCTTCAATTGGAAGTTCAACGAACTCTACAATATCTAGTTAAGCATCTTCATGAAAAAATCACGATTTTGAGGGCACTTCCGCGCATTGACCACGGCACATGCCTCCTTACCACCGGACGCGGCATGGCAATAACTTATCCATGCAAGAATCAAAAGAGTCTTGGATTAGTATGCGTGCTGGCGATGGATTCAGTGATCTTGCTCCTATGATTAGTACTCATCATTTACCAATCGATCAATCGTTTCCATATTTGCTTGAACTTTTCCTCTTTGAGACTCTAGGGCTTGGGTCCGATCTTGTGTCCTCCTAGACCCGACCGAGTAAGAACTTTTCTTGCTTCTTTGTTGTGCTTGGGCAGGACTCCTTTTCAACCTCTTATGCGGCCTTCTCGGTCTCGCCGGTGCTGCTCGGTGCTCTCGCCCGCGTCAACATATAGATTGCCTCCACGCACATCCCCTCCTGTGTGGGTGGCATATTCCCCAGTTGCGGTGGAGGAAGACACAAGTTCGTGGATCTTCTGATACAATGAGAAAGGCTTAACTCGGCAAACCTTATAGTCTTTATTGGTGCATTAAATTTTTAAATGATAATTAGAATTCAGATATCACAAGAGTAAATGCTAATGAAGCTCACCTTAATTATCTCCTCCCACACGGTCACATGATCAGGTGTTGGTCAATGATTGTCGTGATCCCACGACCATCCACTCTTTATAAATAATAATGAATACAGCTTATACAACTTCTTCAAAGTCTTCCACACGCCGCTTCAAGCTGGAGCAGCGTGGCGTCATCTTTGGTATTCTTCAAGTACGCATTCCATATTCGGACCCATGCTTCTGGTCTAAAGCAACCCCCAAGCATATAGTACTGCTTGCATTCCTCAAAGCACATGTTGACAAATGCTTCATCACTGGAAAGCGACCAATTATTTCTTAGCGGCATCCTCCTCACATCTTGCTAGGGTACGCATTTTACGAGAACGCCATCCAATCACTGTCCGACTTCCTTGTCCTCCTTCCATTGAAATGGGTTCAGCAAGATGCACTTGTAGGATACAAATTCAAAGGGATGAGAGCCAAGGAAACATGAGGACTAGCTTTTAAGAAACAATATAAAATGGCAAGAGAAGAAGGCAATTTTAATTAACTGGTATTCCAAAAAAGAAACCAAACCAGTATATCAGAAAAACAAAAATCATGGGGTTTAAGATATTCCATAAAATTGATAATGAAATCAGGGAAGAGAGTAACAATCTATTTATCAATGAGAAATCTTGATAAATTTCAGACTAATTGAATGATATATTTTTTTTTTTTAACAAAATATATCCATCCCAAGTTAATTCACAGGTCATGGTTGTTCAAAATATGAAGCATGAGCTTCTACGATACTCCTACGAGGATGATTGCAAACATACCCCGTCCTTGGCCTTGCCAATCGACGTCGTCCTTCCAGTCCACGGATCGACCTCGGGGAGCAAGCTAAGCCATTTGTGATTTAGGAATTTGGCGAAGAGGGAGCGGTCTTCAGCGGTCGGTGAGGTGGAGAGGAGGGCTCAGGTCTTGGCCTTGAGGCGTGCAGCATGGGGAAGAAGATGAAGTTAGTTCAGTTATCATCAACCCGCCTTTCAATTTTTTAGCAAAGTTAGGTAGGTTCATTATTAATTAATATTAAATATGTTATATAGAAACTATCTCAAATATACATATTTATAACATATTAAATATTTTCAAATATACATATTAATTATGTTATATTTTATTATACATAGATAAATATTTTAATATAAATATATTTGTAGAATATTTATTTCTATATTTGGGTAATAAATATTTAGAATAAACAGGTTTATAAATATTTATAAACCAATATATTAGAATAAACATATTTATGAGAATTTATAAATAAATAAATTAGAATAAACATATGGAAAACATATTAATGCTAATATAACCTAAATCAATATTTTAGAATAAACATATTTAAAATATATTTATAAATATGTTATAAATAGATATGTTTAAAATAAAACATATTTATCGTATACTAATTTCAATATTTTTAAATATGTATTTAAAAAAACATATTTATAAATATTCAAGTATAAACTTATTTTTAAGAAAAATTATAAATAAGTTATTAATAAATATTTTAAAAAACATATTTATCTATTGGTTTGTATTTTAAAATATGTTTATAAATATTTATAAATCCAAATTTTAGAATAAAACTATTAACACGATATTTAATGGAAATTAATCTTCAAGAAGGCCCTCGTTCATCCATCTAATCAATAGTAAATCTACCAAATAATGAGTCAATGACACCAATGCACATGCAAACATAAAAATAATATTATCCAAATTTCTTGATATGACCACAACGACAAATTTGGTCAGTCTAAAAGTGGGTAGATAGCATCAATGACCATTAATATATATATATAAACACATGGCTAATGATAGGGTTAAACCCTAAAACAATTGATTTAGCTTTTCCCTCCCTTTTTTGTGCTTTGGAACTGTGCCATGGGGATATCGCTTGTGATATCCCCAACCAAGCTGTGCCCTAGGGTTTTAGGGGTTAGATTTACCAATTTGCCCACTTCTAAATCTGCTGGTCAGCGAGAATTTCTGACGTCTGGGGCCGATTATAAGGGCATATATCGGCCAGGTATATAGGCGATACATCACCATAAGGTCTATCATGCGGGGCGTATCTTTGGCTGTATTCCCCTTCAGTGCGATGCTCTGTTAGGTATGTCGGTATATAAATGCCCGTATGAGCCCTTCTGGGTGCTTTGAGATCCCAGTTTCTCTCGAAATGCTTTCTTTCCTCCGGGGTCCTAGTATTACATACATTGATCCGGAATGAATACATTTTAAGTATCGGTGGGCAAAGAATCTTCGAAATTACATGCCAAGTATATAAGAATATGATATAAAATTATGCTCAAATGAACACTTATCAAACATCTCCACACTTAAAAGTTTTGCTTGTCCCCAGAAGCAAAGAAAAGGAATCAACAAAGAAAATATAAGTATTCATCTTCTTGGCCATGGAAATGTATGGCTCAACTCTTTTCAAGTTTACCGCCCATATGCTTTGTTATCCCATTTCCACACGGTTGCCTAAATAGATCTCTTGCAAGATGTCATTATAGTTCTAGACAAAGCTTATTCCTCCACATGCCATGTTCTAAAAAAACTTTGCAAAACAAATACATCTCAATGGACTCCTAGAGGGGTTCTCTAGGCCTTATGATCAGTGAGATCCCCTTAGATTAGATAGAAGTGGTGGACAAATAGGAAGACACAAACTCTTTTTTTTTTGGTAGGAGGCATCCCTAATGGATCCGACTTTCACTGTATTAAAGACCAATGTAGAGTGTAGTTCCACCTTTTAGCAGGAGTGCTCATCTTGGTCAGGCTTGCAGGGGCACTTAGCTACCAAAGTGGTTACAACTCCACATGGTTGTGTTCATGCTAAGTAATGATTTTTAGAATTGAGGGACACTCTTTTGGGGGCGGAACCCCAAACTACTTCATCAAAATAAGTAGCGAGAACCTTGTCTTTATTTCTTACGATTGACTATCATTGTACAACTATTTTATTCTCCCCTACTTGTCCACTAGGTTATATATTATGAGGGTTAATGAATTGAGTTAGTGCTGCGAGATCACTTGGAGCCATTGAAAAATGTGTTTAGCTATTAAAATTACAAAGAACATGGCAATGTGGTATCTATTGTCTCTAAAGATCATAAGTGTCCACGGAGATGTTCTTTAAATTCCAATGGCGTTTCATAGGAGAGTTTAACAAAATTATGTGCCAAGGTGGTGTCACTTAGAAATAGAGTGTGCCCATATATGTTTCCTTAAGGCCTTTTGTTTGAGGGCATGCTAGTCATGAATATTTTTAAAAATTTTGCAATGAATTTCACTAATAGCTACCTATCTCCACACTTAAAGTTTTGCTATGGATGTACAAAGATAGAGGATGGATAGCTACCCACCACCTCCATACTTAAAATTTGTACATTATCCTCAATGTGTGCAATAATTCCAAAATTAAATATGCATGGAGAAAAGGTGAACTAAGACTTCCCGGTTAGTTTGGGGCCATGATACATTTTCCATGAAGTTGGTGCTTGGCGACTATCGGGGAATGTTGATACAAGTTCTATCTCTGCAAATCAAGGGAAAGATCATCATAACTCCATAGAAAAGAATGGGAAAGCAAAGGAGTCCATAAAAAATAAACAAGGATAAGTGTAGCAGGGCGATGCCCTTACTAGCCTCACATGGTGCAAGAAAATAAGATCAGAAGTCCAACAAACAAAAAATATAAAAAGTGCACAAGAAAATAAAGTCTCATCAACACAATGAAAAGAAATATCAAGTCCTGTTTTGCCGGTTTCATCTGCTTTGGTGCCTCGGAGTGCTTTGCTCTGGGGGTCCACTGTCTTTGAAGGAGGAGGCGAATCTTTGGATGCCCCAGGATGAAGAGAGACAACTCAAGTGAGCTGAGTAAGCTTAAGCGGAGAATTCTTTGCATGAGGATCGTTATATATCTGGGTGGCCTTGAATGTTTGAGATCTACTCCTCCGGATGCTTTCGAATTGGTTCTGCTTTCGGCGAAGATGGGGAGCTTCGCTGCGGGAGATGGGATGTGAAGTCCTGCTGAGTGGGACTCCTCGTCATCCCTCATAAGCTCGGCGCTTTGGCTGACCAGTATGTAGTGGCTCCCGGAGTGCTTGACGAGCCCCATCTAGCACAGAGTGCTCATCCCCAAGCCGGTCATAAGCTCCAATCTCTCCATACCCTCTGTCTTCTCCTTGAGGCCCATACCAATAATGAGGTGGGTAATGTAGGGTCCTACAGTGATGGTCTTTAGCCGGGTGTGAGTCCCCTGATGCACCAAGTAGTTAGTTGGCGATGCATTATCCTAAATGGATAGGTACGCTTTCGAATATCTTTGTAGAGAATGAAAAGGTCGCTGATGGTGACCGTTTTGGTGTTGTCATCTAAGCCCATGATGGAAGCGGTGACGGGGCATGGATGAAGCGATTGGACGGATCGGACATGTAGGATGCATTCTGGTTCCCGTGGCTTCCCCATTTGGAGCGATGGCGTCGGTATGATGATATCCTCGGGGAAAGAAGTAAGGAAGCGAGTGTGGAAGGCGTCCTTGTCATAGAATCCCATGAGCATTGAGAAGAGGATGTAGCTTATGGTCTTCTTCTTCCCCGAAGAACAGAAATGAAATTGCTGTGAGGGAGCGCTCCTAGATGGCACTCCGATGCGGCCTCAAAGCGTGCTTTCGAGGACCTCGAGAGTAAGCCTCAGCGGAAGGTCTCGTGGTTGATGGCGAACAACTTGTCCCATCCACCAACCCAGGGCGAACATGCGTACTTTCGGTCCGCGATCCCAAGCTCCGTGGCGGCTCTGATCGATGTACAGCGTTAAGCCCAAAGGGCTTGGCTAGCCCTTGGTAGTCTTTGGAATGCTTTATTACTTTCCTCGGCATGTCTACAAAAATTGAAAGGGTGTTAGATGCGAATGGGAGTATTAAAAAGATTAACTAAAAAATTACTTTTCGGCCCTTGATGGGCCCTATCCTGACATCCATACGCAGGCGGTGCTCACGACGCGTATGACCCAGCAGGGAACCATATTGGGTACCATACGGGCTATATACCGGCTTCGTGTATGTGTGTACATCGAGGAGCCATAGGGGGCTGGTATACGGCCGTATGAGCTGAGGCGGCAGTTGCGACCCCTAAGGACGTATACAACCCCATTCACATGCCATTCATCTCCATTTATCTTCCTAAACTCTAAACATGCCTTAAACCAACACATTCACATAGAAATTTGACACAAAAAGGCATATAATCATCTCAAATCCTTTCAACATACATTCATTCAATCTCTAGGGTTCTAAACACGATGATGATGGATAAAATCGACAAATCAAAGCATTAGAGATCATACCTAGAGGGAATGAGTGTCCAAATCAAGAGTAGATACTGCGTCGACGAAGAGTGGACTCGAATCGACGTGGAGGAGTGATAAGTGTTCAAATGAGCATCATTTATATATAAGATTCATGCATATTACTATAAGTTTCAAAGGAATATTGGTCCGCTTGTACTCAAAATGGCTTTGTTTACGTAAGCAGGCGGAAAATAGAGGTTCCAAGAGAGGAAGCGTTTTCAAGAGAATCACGGGCCAAAGCGGAAAGCGAGAAGAGAACCGGCCCATACAGTCCCATCACGGACCCATTATGGACTGGAAATGAATCCAACCTCCCGGTATACGGACCCTAAGCGGTAGCGGGACCCGATATCCCCGAACCCTTGAAACATATGACCCGTATGGGAGTCAGGTATCTTGGAGTCGTATGTCATAAATCTACTTGAGGCCTAGCGTTTTTGAAATCGAACCAAGGGTAAAATCGGAGAAATACACCCAAAACCTTGAGTGTAGGGTGATACTAAATACTAAAAAGCTTGAGAATTTAGGGGTTTGGGCATCTTGGAGCAAGGAATCAAGTCTTGGAGGAGTTTTCACCACCATGCTTCTCCTACCACCAAGGAGGGAAGGAGGATTGGAGGAGCTCTTCCCATTCAAAAGCTAAAGGAGGAGAGAGAAGAGGCGATAGGAGGCGTGAGGGAATCCACCAGCGAACTTACGATTAGAGGTTTTTTTTCCTCATGAACTTTTTGTAGATTTCTTTCCCCTAATAGCATGGATTATTTGCTCTCCATTAATGGAGGAGCTAATTTCTTGATACTTGGGTGTTGATGAACCCTTGGATGATGTTTAATTTGATATTGGTTCTTTCTATGTTAAATTGCTTGGTTGAATTCATTATGGTCTATTGGATGTTATGTATGGTGATATTAACCAAACTCTCTAAGTTGCAGAGAGCCGGAGGAGGTTTCTATAGTGAATCCCATATGGAGGGAGAGATGCGGAAACCTCCCACTATGTGCTAGACAATCTCGATAGAGAAGGGCTATGAGAGTACACTTGGGAGCAGGGTACTAAGGAGAGTGAATCCCTTTAGATGTCTTATTCCCATAAGCTCTTCCAAGAGATGAGTTCCCTAGAACATAATCCCGGTAATGGGGCACTAGGTTTAGTAATCACCCCTCCCGGCGAGGGGATGAAAACTTACATTAGGAACCTTTGGTCCAATGATTCACCAAAAATTAGCACATAGATGGCACTATCCATCTCTAAAAAAATCCAAAAGGGATTCAATAACCCAAGTATCCCTTTCCTGAATTGATTGTCTCCAAGGTCGATTTGCTTGTTAATTTGTGTTTATTTAATTTTTTAGAATTTAGGTTTTAGTCACCCACCAACCTAATCTTGATGCGACTAGATAATAGATGAATAGTTAAACACTACTAGTACTTCCCTTATTCCTTGGCGATCCCGAAAACCACGACATTAGTCCACTTTATTACTTGATTAGACCATTACTTACTTGCTTGGATTCCAGCGCATCAAAGAGTGGGGTGAAGCAGGCTAGGGTTTGAAAAAAGGAATGGAAAAATCACCCTTTATAAAGCCCAAATCTACAGCCCATTACGTGCTCACTGAGGGCCTTATATCGGCCAGAGTATGTGGCATTTTTGGCATGGAGTAAATACGTACAGCCACATATCTAGAGCCGTCTGACTGACTATATACCCCAACTTGGAGGGTCTATAAGGCCATTTGTATGATAAGGCATATGATACCCAGTATGGGCACAGAGTTTAGCTTATCTACTGACCAATCCGGGGACACCATTGAAGATCCCTCCTACGCTACCTAATGACTAGAAGTAAATCTGAGATCTAGGTGATGAATGGATTGACAACCCGGCAAAGATGGTACAATGTACTATGAAATTGGACATGAGGAAACACTCTCATTCCCAATTTATTCCAAACACATAGGAAATCCTAACTAATCTAAAAGAAATTGGAAACTAAAAAGAAGAATTTCTAGGACTTGGGTTCCTTGCCTCTCCCAAGAAGGGCGCTTGTTTAGCGTCGCTAGTTTGGCCATTACCTTCAGCTACTACCTCATGAGGGGTTCAAATACCTTGAAGCTCTCATTGGCTCCCTACCTTAAAAGCATTGTCAGAATAAAAAATATTCCCCAAGTTGGCATAGAAAATTGATCTATTGTTATTCTCCATACGCATTGAAAGAGGAAATTTCCTTTTTGGAAGTGTTACGAAATTTTGAGTGGTTTTTGTAGATTTTACCCCTTCTCTTGTATCTTAACTTCCATGGTATATTGTAGGTGGGAAAGGGTTTTGTTTTTTTTTCTTGACCTTCAGCTGTCCTCAAGCCTTGATGGAATGGGATTCCCTTGCACTTCCTCTGAGGTGTCGCTTCTTGTTCCCCAAATAGGGGTATAGGTGGATCTACCATTAGTAAATCTTCTATACACTCGGAAGTGATTTCCATCCACCTCGTCAATGCAATATGAGGTATCAATCTTGGGCCCGTTGAGTCGTATGTCGCATCGAGGCGATTGAAATCACGACCTCTTAGATCTCCCACCCTCAAAGGCAAAGCTTACCTTGTGCATGATCTTCTAAGGCTTGGCCGGTTGTGAGGGAAAAGGCCGCCAAGAATGATAGGCACGCGTCGACCTCTCATCATCAATATCTAAAAGCACAAAATCGAAGCCGTTAAAACAGAATTGGATTTGATGCACGAACCGCACATCTTGACTATTCCTTTTCGGAGTATCTCCTCCACCGGTCGGTAGAAGCTAAGCTATGATGTCATCCCCATAGAAGCTTAGGCTCCTCAAGAGGTCGAGAGCTTTATGTACAATTTATAGGGCATCCACGTTTGATACCCTTTGCCCCATAGTCCACCAATGCGCTTCTTTGTGAACCCTTCTACAAGGAATTTTGCACAGGACCACAAAGCTACCCGAGATCCTTCAACTGCCCGGCGTAGCTTGTTGGATAACGGACGAGCTACATTAGGCATTAGGTGTTACCGCACCCACATATTCCAAGTTTTTCTTGTTGGAGAAGAGATCCTTCATGAATTTTGCATAATTTGCCCCGGCATTTGGGCTAGAACCTCTACCAAGCTTGGCATATGTGAGGTGTAAGATTAGCTTCAACATGCCGCTTAGAACTTCATTAATTGGGCATCCTTGTCTTTTGTTCGGCAGCCTCTCGTCGAGTAAGGGGCTTGAGAGTTCGTGGTATGGAAGTCTGAGGTGATGTCTCCAAAGGAGTTTTCTCCTTTCCCTTCTTCCACTTCTTAGGGAGTTAGCAGACAGGGTTAGGAATCCTCGATCTCTATAGGAGTGTTTACTTGAGGGTTTTGGGGCCCAGGGAGTTCCACCCTCCTTTTCACTTCTCAAGGTGATGGCCTTACATTTTGCTCCCCTCGAGGGGTTCTCCTCCGTGTTGCTTTCGACAAAACTACCTTGGGGTCTCTGATTCAGAAGATTTTTCCATTTTACCCAATTTGATTCTCTCCAAGTTGTGGTGTGAAGCTTGTAGATTCCGAATTATAGTATCATTGTTTTGCATATACTTCACAATCTCTCCTCCAAGTTAAACTTCTTCTCTTGAGGCTTTAGTAGAGTGTTACTTGAAACCCGGGAGGGTATTGTGTCCCACACTTTGTGGAGTTTCCATAAGACAAAGCGGTTCACGGGAAACTTTATACTTGGTTGATATTGACCATCCGATTGCCTTGGAGCATTCCCATATAATGTACTTGCTCCGTAGGAATCACATTTCACGATACTTACTATGGGACTTAATTTGATGCTTTATGCCCTTCCCCAAGCGGTATGTGCAATACATCACCGTGTGGCCCGACCTTAAGCTACTACCGGTACATCCCGAATAGCTCAATTTTCCTTGTCCAGCATATCCAACTTTTCACCAAGAATTGGATTAGAAATTACGGCTTCATCCCACGGACCAGGACCTTTTTAACTTGCTTATCACTTGTAGACCAATGGGCCGTCACCGGTATGTCTTCAAAGGTACATTTTGTTGGCATCCTCACGGGTATTTGTTTCCCAATGACTCATGGCTTAGAGGCGCATCCAACAATTGTCTAGTGAGTTGTCGAAGACCCATTGCTAGAAATGTTGTCATCTTATACGGGGGTCTAGACCAGTGTATGTTGGACAACAGCCCGGAGCAAATCTTTGTATCTCTCATAGGCTTCAAAAAAATGTTTGATGGGGCCTTACTTGTTTAAAAAGCGGAGATATCCCAACCTTAAGATTTGCTTGGTTTTGCTTGAACATTGGAAAGTACGCAACCCAAAAGAATTTGTCTAGTATCTCGAGCCCAAATCACGGATAGAACCGGAGGGTAATGAAGTAAAGCCACCTATCATCGCGCCTTCTGGCTGGCAAGCTATGAATGGAAAGAAGTGCCGATCGAATTGCATCATGGGGAGGCCCCATTGATCTTGGAACGTATGTTGCAAATCTGAATAAATTTTTGCTAGATGTGCATAGGGAGGATCTTGGCCGAGGCCTCCACAATCAAATTGAGGTTGTGTTTTTTGAATCCCATACTCCCATTGTGCTTTTGCCTTGATCTCACCAAAATTGTTTCATGTGTTGACATTGGGTGGAGTGAACACTTTGGACTCCTCCCGATTATAATGAGACCTCTCATATTACGGCCAAAAATGTTTGTGCTTCTACGGCAAGCGTGTAATTTGTGTACTTCCTTTGCTTACACCAATGGCCGGTGGGATTGAAATTTTTACGTTTCCAAAAGAGGATCCGGAAGGTGCTCCCTTCAAGTTCTCTAAATCTCAGGTGCTTGAGGTTCTCTTAATCTCACGATCAACTTCAAGCAATCCTTTAGAGTTCTTACTTGCGGGTCATGCAATTTTATATCTCCACAAGATATTGAGAAAATGAAGATTAGTATCAAAAATTTCCAATGGAATAGAAAAGAAAGCTAAAACATAGAAATAAAAGTAAAGAAATAAAAATGAAAGCTAAAAATTTTTGTAGTAAATTCCTAACTTTCCTAGTAATCCAATTCTCAGCGACAAGCGGCGTCAAAAACTTGATCGCGATACAACCGCATAGGGTGTACGGGTGCAGTAACATAGTAATAGAGTGGATTTGAAGGAGTCGTTGGTTATCGATCCTCGGAGAGAGATGGAAGTTACTAAAAGTACCTACTATTGGTCTACTATCTAGTCTATCCAAAGGTGGTTGATTATACTAATTCTAAACTAATCAATTGAAAACCACGACTACAAGAGGGTGGAAAGGTTACTCTTGAGGTTAAGCGATAGGTCATAAAAGAAGGGATGCTGGGGCAGTTGAATCACCCACTGTGGACTTTTAAAGAGATAGATACTACTCCCTCTCTCGAGGGCAATTACTAAATCCCTGAAGTGCCCTTACACCGATGATGTTCTATAGGGAATCAAATTCTTGGAAGGATTATAGGAATAATAAGTCTAAAGGACTTCGCTCTTCTTAGTACGGGGTTCTGGTATACTCATGGCAATCCCTCTGGTAAGGAGATGGTCTACACCGCGGGGGAGGCGTGCGCCTCTTACTCCCATATGGACTCACGAAGGAAATCCCTCGGGCTGTTGCAGCGTAGAGGATTAACACATACGATAAAACATCCAATAGATTCAATGAGATTCAACCAAGCAATCAAAGATAGAGATACCATATAATTAAAAGAACATGTCCAAGACACCATTCGTTTCTTCCCTCATTGAGAATCCTCCCACTCTCAAAACACCATTGAGATCCCTCCTTACTACACTAAGCCAGGGAGGGTATTGTGCGCTTGTGGATTTCCATAAGACAAAGGCGGATGGAGTCCATTTTAGGAGCATATAGGTCCAATATTGAGCCATCGGGTTTGCCTAGATTCATAATTGTGATTAGGTAGTGAGGAGGATTTGAATGGTGTGCTTGGATATCATTTTATTTTAATGTTATCTCTCTATCTTTCATTTGTTTAGTTGAATCTCATTGAGTCTATTGGATCGTGTTTTAATGTAAGTTAATCCCTCCTACGATTTGCAAGAGCCCGGGGAGGGATTTTAAGTAGTCCCATATATGGGGGAAGAAGCGAGCAGCTCCTCCGTGTGTATACCATCTCCAATAGAGGGAATGTGAGGTACTCTGAAGGAATTTCCCGGGTACTAAGGAAGTGAGTCAACTTTAGATGTATTATTCCCATAATCCCTCCAAAAATTGGGTTCCCTAGAGAACATCATGTTAAGGGCACTAGGATTAGTAACTTGCTACCTCAAAAGGAAGGAGGAGAGGCGAAAGCTTTACCATAGGAACCCTTGGCCAAGGATCAACCAAATGTCAAAATAGAGGAAGGTAGCATTCATCTTTTTACCCCAGAGTCTAGAGGGGGATTCAATTGTCGAGCATAGCATAACCCTTTTATGATTTGTTTAACCTTAAAGAGAAACTTCGATTCCCTTTGTTTTGCATTTTCAATTGATTAAAAGTTTAGAATTAGCATAATCAACCACCTTAGGATAGACTAGATAGTAAATGGGCCATTTGAGTACTGCAGTACTTCCATACTCCCACTGAGGATCGATAACCCGACTTTTACATGCACACTTGTGGTTACATGGCACACCACTCAAGCACTTAAAGAATCATGCGCAAGGAAGACTAGCTTTGAGAGTGGGAGGAGATCAAGAGAGGGTGAGTATTTAAAGCTACCCGATGCCATGCAACACACTATATGGCTCAAGAGGACACTTCTTATAGTATTGATGATATAGAAACATTATTACCTCCGAATGCATAGAAGACCTCTTGATGGTAGATCCCTACATGATTGTTTGGGAGATAAAGAGGGAGGATTTACAAGAAGAGATTTAAAAGGGTCCGAAGCCTTCATAAAAGATTGATCCAAGGAAATGCAGATAGAGAAGATGAAGAAGAAGCGGAAATTTGCCCTTCCACAAAAATTTGGAAGGAAGGTAAAGCGCCATTTCTTGGCTCACACCCCTTTTTGAGGAAGGCCGGGTATGAAGGAGAATACTTGTTCTATTTACACGCTAAATTGGGCATGTTACATAGTTTGGGACAATGTACCAAAGATGCTTGGCCGTGAGGAGACTACAAGGTTTTTTGAGCCCCGGTGAGGTAAAGGTGAAGATGCGTCAAGCTAGTGGCGTTAAACAAGCGCTTCTTGAGAGCTTGACCCAAGTTCTTGAAAATTTCTTTTCTTTCTTTTCAATTTTAGCTTTTGTTTAGCGAGTTTGTGTGTTTGGAATAAATGGAATAAGATATTTCATATCCATGTTCACATTATCTCTGTATGTCATGCTTGTTGTTATTCATTCATTAGCCCTAGATTAATAATTATTTGTTAGGTAGCGTAGCGAGGAAGTGGGCGAATAGCATCATGGATTGGCTAAATAAGCTAAATCAGGTGTATATGAGGGTATCATAAGGGCTGATATCACGGCCATTATAACACGCTAGGATAATATCACGAGGCTCATTACATGCGCCATATATACTAAGCCCATATGGGGTCGGTCGATTTACAAAAATTGGGGCGTTATAAAATGTGCCCCCTCATTCCCTTTTAAACCCTAGTAGGCCCCTTACACCTCACAAACGTCGATTCAAAGCCTCCCTCTTACACAGCCTTGGCTGAGACCTCTCCTTTTTGATTTTTGGGTTTCTTCTTCCCTAGGTATGCCTTTCGTAATGCGCTTGATGTGCCGATTGTATCCATCTTCTCCATGTTTAGAACCTTAGGGATTTGAATGGATGAATCTTGAATGAATGGGTGATTAATGTATGATTTTGCGTCAAATTTTTGTCACAATACTTTGATTAAAGGCATGTAATGAGTTTAGGGTATATGAAATGGAGTATGAGCGTTTGGATGTAAATGGGGCCAAAAGAATGCAGCTATATTTATAGCCCCATGCGGCCAGTACTTGCATATGGGCTATATCTGATCTCGTGATGGTGACCCCGTTACAAAGGTCATATGGGCGATATAACAGACCTTATATATGATAAACACAAATATAGGACCAATCAAGGGTTGTGGTGCACAATTTTTTGTTAGTTTCCCAATATTTTCAGTTTCGCTAACATCCTTTTCAATTGGCAGATATGCCTCGAAACAAATACGCCTCAAACAAGGATAAGATCGAGAGAGGGTTCCTCGTCCGCTTGCCATATTTCGTGGAGGGCGCTTCCTCCACCGTTATCATTGCCTCGCCGCCAAACCCTTTGGGCGTATATGTTTCATTGATTGGGGGGTCCTCACTCAACTCGAGATTGTGAACCGAATCCAAGGAATGCTTTCTGTTGATGGTTAGGACAAAGGCCATCAACCATGAGGTGTTCCGAGGCTACCTTGGAGGTTCTAAGCACCTTCGAGGCTGAAAGGAGCGCCATGTCAGAGCAGTCCCTCACCGCTATATCATTCCAGCTCTTCGGGGAGTGAAGGACCATGAGCTACATGCGTTCCTCCATATACATGGGGTTCTACGATCGCGGTCTATCCATGCCCATGAGTACAAGGAGCTACTTATCACCTTCCCCGAACACATTATTATGCCTAGCTGATAGTGGCTTCAGCTTGGAGGGCGCTACGGGAACAAGCTTCATCCACGCTACATCCAAGCCCTAGTTAGTCGCATCATCGCAGGGAGGGATGATAGCACCGGCGTAGTCACAAGCACCATGCTCTTCCTATTGTACACTATTTTCAAGCGACTACCCATCCATCTGGGATACGTACTCACTGACTACTTGGTGCACTAGGGGCAAAGTACCCATCTCAATGCGGGACCTTATATCACCCGTATGATAGTAGGGATAGGCCTTGAGGAGAGGACGGAGGATATGCAACAGCTGTAGCTTATGACTCCATTAGGTATAAGTACTCTGTGTCAGATGGGGCTTGTCAAGCATTCTAGCAGCAGTTACACACTTGTTGGACACGGAGCAGAGAGTTCTGATGAACATGAATCCGACTCTGAGAACTCCGATCCACCATCACCGGCGGATCCCTCCTTAGCTTCGGGAGCCGTTTAGAGGCGGAGCGGCGAGATATCTAAGGCCCCGGTCTAGGATACTATTACTGGCGGCCACGAGATGCGGACCCAGATCCTTGAGGAGTAGCATCGTTTAGGGACCAGTTCACTGAGCTCTCCCTTTTCATCAGAGGGTAGGCACCATTTGCACCTCCTCCATCTTAGGGATCCACCGCTGCATCACCTGAGGCACCAACAGATGATCGGGTTTTCTGAGGATTAGGACATGTCTTTTTACTTTAATGTGTTGCTTTTATTTTCTTATCGGTGTTATGCAGACTAATGTCTTTCATTTGTGCACCGTTGTATTAGTTAGCAAGGACACCGCCCTGCTAAACTTATCTTTATTTTTTACTTTCTGTGGATTCCTTTTGTTTTCTATCATTTCTTTTGTGGAGTTATGATGATTTCTCACTCTTGCAGATTTAGAACTTGTATCAACATCTCCCGGTATTCGCCAAGCAATTAATTCATGAAAATCAAGTGGTACAACAAATTAACCAAGGAAGTTTTAGTTCACCTTTCTCCATGCTATTTGAATTTTGGTTTTATTGTGTACATTGAGGATAATGTACATTTTTAAGTGCGGAGATGGGTGGCTACCTATCTCTTTGGGCATCTATGGCAAATCTTTAAGTATAGCAGTAGGTAGCTATCAGTGAAATTCATTGCAAATCTTTATTCATGACTAGCATACGTCAATGAAGACCCTAAGAAAAAACGTTGATACATTCTATTTCTAGGACACCATCTTAGCACAGAATTTTGTCAAATTCTCCTATAAAATGCCATGGGCACTTAGAAAACATCTTTGTGATATTCATAATCTTTAGAGACAATAGATAGCCCATTGCCATGTTCTCTTAACTTAATAGCTAAGCATCATTTTCAATGGCTCCAAGAGACTTCGTTGCACTAGTTCAAATCTTAACCCCTCATAATATGACCTAGTGGACAAGTAAAGGGATAAAAAAATAGTCTATACATAGTAGTTATAAAACAATAAAGACAGTGTTCCGCTGCTTGTTATGATGAAGTAGTTTAGGGTTCTGGCTCCTGATAAGAGCGTTCCTCAATTCGAAAAATCACCACTTTACACGAACATAACCATGTAGAGCCCTAACCATCTTAGTAGCTAAGTGCTCTAGTACCTAATCAGATATACTCACTCTACATTGGTGTTTAGTGTGGGAAAGTCGGATCCATTAGGGATGACCTACCCAAAAAAAAAAAAAAAACTAAACTCTCTCTAGCTTGTCCACCACTTATCTAATATTTGAGAGATTCTTTGATCATAGGGCCTCAAGGATTTTCTAGAGTCCATTGAGGATATGCTTATCTTGCAAAGATTTTGGAACATGACATGTGGAGTAAACAAGCTTTGTCTATAACTATATTTAACAATTTCACGAGATCTATCTAAGCCCTGGTATGGAATTGGGAGAACAAACACTTTGATGGTGAACTTAAAAAAAAAAAAAAAGAGAGTCGAGTCATGTGTTCTATGGCAAGAAGATGAACAATTATCAATTCT
This sequence comes from Dioscorea zingiberensis, assembly GCA_026586065.1. Taxonomy (NCBI): domain Eukaryota; kingdom Viridiplantae; phylum Streptophyta; class Magnoliopsida; order Dioscoreales; family Dioscoreaceae; genus Dioscorea; species Dioscorea zingiberensis. The sequence goes on along the minus strand of CM048822.1, from coordinate 31,138,687 downwards.
TTTGTTAATTTTTTTTCTTTGCTTGAGGACAAGCAAACCTTAAAGTGTGGAGATATGTGATAAGTATTCATTTGAGCATAATTCTATACCATATTCTTGTATGCTTTTCATGCAATTTTGAGGAGTTTTGGCCCACCGATACGTGCTTATTTTGATAAACAAGGCAAGATATCGAGACCCCAGGAAAAAAGGAAGCTTTTCAAGGGAAATAGAGGCCGAAATGAAGCGTTTCTGGAGAAAGAACCAAGGCATACGGGCTTCCATACAACCCGTATGGACCTGGAGAATCATGCCTCTACAGTCAATTGCCTGGGGCCATATACAACCCCGTATGAGGCCATACGGGCCCTCATACGGTCTGATATACACCCGTATAGGTCCACCTAGAGTCTATACGGACCCATATATGGGCACATATGTCGTAAGTTTCCTGCAAATCTGTGGACCTAGGCAAGGGTAAAAATATAAATGACGCTCTAAAACCCTAAGAATTGGGTATATAATCTGAAGATTGGGGGTTTTAGGGAGAGTTATAGTTTTGGGGGAGAAAAGAGAGCTTGATTAGGGTTTTGGAGATCATCAACACCAACCCTAGAAGAAAGTGAAAGGGGGTAAAAGCTTGGAGAGGAATCAAGGAATCCACCAATTGTGTATGTAATGTCCTTGTCTATCATAAACTATTTGATTTCTTTCATCTTTGCATTGGATTGTTGTTGTCCTTCCATGGAGAGCGAATTTTGTAGATACTTGGGTATTGATGACCCCTTGGATAAGGATTAATTAATGATTACTTTCTATCTATGAATGCTTGGATGAATCTATGTGTCTATTGGATGTTTTAATGTAAGTGAATTCTTCTACGTTGAGAGAGCCCAGAGGGATTTTCATAGTCCATATGGGGGAAGAAGCGAGCGTCCCCCATGTGTAGACCATCTCCAATAAAGGGGATTGTGAGTATACCGGGAGCTCGGGTACTAAGGAGGCAAGTTCTTTAGACGTATTATTCCCATAATCCCTCCAAGAGTTAGGTTCCCTAAAACATCATCGGTAAGGGCACTAGGATTAGTAATTTAGCTCGAGAGAGGGAGTGAAAGCACTTTAGGAACCCTTGACCAAGAATTCACCAAGCATCATTATAGAGAGCTCCATCCATCTTTTAGAAATCCAAGGTGGAATCAATCACCCAAGTATCCCCTTTTCATAAATGTTTGATTTCAAGAGTAGTTTGACCCATTGCTTGTGTTTTGAAATTTCTTAGTTTAGACTTAGAATAATCACTCACTTTTGGATCGACTAGATGGTACATGAGTAGTGGGTACTAGTATTTCCATCTCCCTGAGGATCGATAACCCGACTTCTAAGTCCACTATTATTCCTTGATTA